>BTPG01000003.1:132164217-132489217 GCA_036245525.1 Semisulcospira habei | reverse complement strand
CCGTCCCCGATATCTTCAAGTCCTCCATCATCCGTCCTCTCCTCAGAAAACACAGCCTCGACCCAAACAAACTCAAAAACTATCGCCCAGTCTCCAATCTCTCTTTCCTGTCCAAGATTCTTGAGAAGGTTGTTCTCAACCAACTCAACCTCCACCTCGCCGACAACAACCTCCTCAGTCCCTCCTTCCAGTCTGCCTATCGCAAACATCACAGAAATGAAACAGCCCTTCTACATATCTTAAACAACCTGTTTCTCTCGACCGACTCGGGCAACATCTCCCTTCTTACGCTACTCGACCTCTCTGCCGCCTTCGACACTATAGACCACTCTATCCTCCTCCACCGCCTTCACCACTCCTTTGGCATCACTGACTCTGCTCACTCCTGGTTTCTCTCCTACCTCTCCGACAGACAACAGTCCGTCACCATCGATGGTGTCTCCTCAACCCAGTCAAGCTCTCCTACGGAGTTCCACAGGGCTCAGTCCTGGGCCCAGTCCTTTTCACACTCTACACCTCTCCCTTGTCCAACATCATCCAGTCTCACCACATACACCACCACCTCTATGCGGACGACTCACAACTACTAGACAAAGACAAACTCGACAACACTCATTCACTACTGACTCGCACGGCTGACTGCTACGAAGACGTGAAAAACTGGATGACAGCAAACAAGCTTAAACTGAACGATGACAAAACGGAAGCCATGCTGGTAGGCACTCATCAGAAACTTTCCCAGCTCCCTCCCTCTCTCCACCTTCAACTCGACAGCATCCCATCTCCCTCTCTGACTCGGCCAAAAACCTTGGCGTTATCCTCGATTACTCTCTTTCCATGACCAGCTTCGTCTCCGCCACGGCCCAGGCATGCTATTTCCACCTCTGCCACATCAGTCAGATCAGAAAATACCTCACTACCGAAGCTGCCACGAAACTTGCTGTCTCTTTCATCCTATCTCGCATCGACTGTTGCAACTCTCTCCTTTCCAGCCTCCCTCACTCTGCCACTTTCACTCTCCAGGGCTCCCAGAACAATGCTGCCCGTCTCGTCCTCAGAAAGAAAAAAATTGACTACATCACTCCCCTGCTCAAACTCCTTCACTGGCTTCCTATCCCTCAACGCATCCAATACAAGATTCTGTCTCTCTGCTACAAATCCCTTAACAACTGCTCTCCTGCCTATCTCTCAAACTTACTTCACCACTACACTCCTCCCCGCTCCCTCCGCTCCGCCTCCGACCCTCTCTGCCTCCACATCCTCCGCATGAAACTCAGCACTGTTGGTCCCTGCTCCTTCTCTGTTTACGGTCCTTCCACCTGGAACACTCTCCCACTCTCTCTCCATCAGAAACACTCTCTCTCCTCCTTCCAGTCTGCCCTCAAAGCTCACCTCTTTCAACAGTTCTAGCACTATATCACCACACTTTCCACCCCAAGCTGACTGTTGTAATGTATTTCATTATTTGGGGTTTGTGAGTCATTGTCTAAAGCGAGCGCATGCGTGCGCCAGTTGTGAGTGCGTGCTTAGAGTTATAATTATTATGAGATATTCATTCAGTCCTCTCTGCGCCGTCTGGTGCTTGAGGCGACTATTATGAGATAAGCGCATTATAAATATCATAATTATTATTATTATTATTTTTTTTTTTTTTAGAAAGTTACTACACAAAGTATCTTACTGAACATGGTCAACGGTCGGCGTGTCGGTGAAAAAACACACTATAAGTATGAGCACAGCTAGTCTGGCTAAGTTAGGCCATCACACATGACGGCAGGTCATTCACCGCTTGCTCGCCCCCCTCTCATCCCCACCCCCACCTGCCGGCCCCCGCCCATACCCCCTCGCCCCACCACCTTTTCTGTAGGGGCCTCGATGCGAACGTGAGAGAGAGAACAAACCGATAAATCACACCATTTTGGAAAATAAACCCATTGATCCCCCCCCCCCCCCCCCCATCTTCCCATCATCACCAAATCACCCTCTTAATTATAAAAAAAAGTGACCATGATCGATGCGGCATTATTGATTTTGATATTTTCAAATCTCTATTGTTCTCTCTCTATGTCTGTATATACTGAAATGTACATTTTAAGAGTTTAATTATAGCATTAAAAATAATATTTTTTAATTATAAAATGAACCAAGATGAATTACTTCTTCTAAACGATATCAATGCTGTAGAAAACAAAGACTTAGACTCTTAAAAACAGCGCCTTCTCTCTGTAGTTGTTTCAGGCAAATCCAAAGCTTATCTTGGAAAACAATACATGACAGAAGATATAGAATCCCTCATGGCTGAGGAGTTAATTAAACTACATTCTAAATATGAAAATCACATCGCTTCACTAATGACTTGTGATTTAAGTTGATATTTTGTCTGTCTATACACAAAAGCATTGAGTCACTTTCTACCTGTAGACACTGACAGTCTATCACATGACCTTGAAAGCAACCCTATTGTTTCAAGTTCAATTAGCAAATTAGCATGCATCATGTTTTACAATTTTGGCCATAAACAATTATTCCAAAGCCAATAACAAATATCAAGACGACCAGGGTTTTGACCCCTCAAGGTCAAGGTCATTCATTACATTCATTACGTACCTTGATGCTAATAACCTTTACGGATTCGCGATGTGTGAGTTATTGCCCTTGAAAAACTTTTGTCTGCATGATTTGTCACAGTATGACATAACACAGTCAGGGTTGACAAACTATATTATGAATCTTGACCAAAACGATGCGAAGGGTTGGATCTTTGAAGTTGATCCACACCATCTACATGATTACCACAATGATTATCCATTGGCTGTTGAAAAAATGTCTGACAGGAAAAAAAGAAGACACTAAACTTGTGCCAAATTTCAATGACAAATTCAATTACATGTGTCAATATCGCTTGCTGCAGTTTTACATCAGACATGGGTTAGTACTAAAGGAAGTTCACAGAGGCATTCAATTTGACCAAAGTGCTTTCATGAAAGATTACATAATGAAGAACACAACCCTGCATGCAAGAGACGGCAACACTGCATTTGACAAAGTCTTCTTTAAGCTTATGAACAATGCCTGTTTTGGCAAGATGATGGAAAATCCTCATCACCGCAAAGATGAGAGACTAGTAAAAACTGAATAGGGTGCAATTAAGCTTACAGGTAAGCCACAGTACACAGGGTATAAAGAGTTTCATCCATCATTGTATGCAGTGTCACTCAAAAAAAAAAGATTGTTAAACTGGACAAGCCAGTATTCATTGGTATGCCAATTCTTGAGTTATCAAAACTGGTGATGCTTGAATTTTATTATGATTACTTCAAACCAAAGTATCCTGAGTGTCGTCTGTTATACACTGACACTGACTCTATGATCATTGATATGCTTACTGAAGACTTTTATGAAGACATGAAAACAGAGTTATATATGTATGACATGTCTGACTATCCTAAAGATCACCCGCTGTACAGCACACAAAACAAGAAAGTGCCTGGGAAGTTTAAAGGCGAAGTGAATGGTGTGCCTATAGTTGAGTACGTTGGACTGAGGTCAAAAATGTATTCTATACTACATCAAAAGGGAAGTCAGTTGAAAGCAAAAGGCATTTTAAAAAAACAGCGATTAAAAATAAAGACATTCGTCAGGAACATTACAAGCAAGTATTAGATGGAGCATTAATGCCTGACTATCCAAACAAGTCACTGAGATCAAACAAACATAATCTTAAAATGATCCAAACATACAAAAAGTCACTTGCAGTAGGGGACATAAAACGAGTGTTTCATAGTAAAGATAAGGCTTATGCACCTGGGCATTACAAACTTAACTTATCTGAACAAATAGCCGATGAAATGAGTAACAGTGTCTGGTGGAATAATCTGTAATCCTTCTCTGGCAAATGCCCTCTGTGGCGCAGGCTCATATAGATAATAAATCGATGGGTTACCGCTAGGGCCGGGAATTTTTTTTTTTATTGTGTACGGACGTTGACCAAATGGGGTCAGTTGCTCTGCATCTAACATCATTCTCAGACTCACCGGGCTGATATAAATATCTTACCTGTTTTGTAAATAAACTTGTGTCAGGAGGCGGGGCCGGGGCTGTTGTTTTTGGCTCTGTCATTGTTTTCAATTTAATAGCATCTGGGGGTTTTACTTGAGAGATAGATAATATGAGCGAAATGGACAATTTATATACACCCCCCTAATTCCATTGTTTTTGACCACAAAATACACACTTAGTCACACCATGCATTTTCCCCATATTTTCTTTATTTTTATTTGAAAAATAGTAACTAAGAGCGTTTTTGACCAATTTATATCGATCCCAAAATTTCACGATTTTTCGATCGCTTACTCTCACACCCTAACGCCGCCCATTTTTTTGGGTTTTCTCCTCTTTTTTTGGTAAAATAAAGGTTTCCAAAACCAATGACATTAAAATTAATATTTTTTTATTATAAAATGAATCAAGACGAATTACTTCTTCTAAATGATATTAATGCTGTAGAAAACAAAGACTTAGACTCGAAAAAACAGCGCCTTCTTTCTGTGATTGTGTCAGGCAAATCAAAGACTTATCTCGGAAAACAATACATGGCAGAGGATATTGAATCTCTCACCGCTGATGAGCTAATCAAGCTTCATTCTAAAATTCATTCTCCCCTGACAGTGCTATAACCTACTTTACTTTGTAACCTTCCTAAAATATTAGCACTGGCAGTCTCCCCTTTTCTTTTCATTTATCACTACAATATCGACTGCGGCCCCTTCCCCCCTTTTGGTAGGTTCTCTTTTAGGGTGCATGGAAATTCAACTCTAGGTGGTGGCATGGAATGTATGCCCCTGCAGACACCACAGTAAAATGTGGTTGTCATTGCAGGTAGGCAGAATTTCCTGCTTCCTCCAGTGTTGCCGATGGTGTGCTGAAGAGGTCGCAAAGACCGAAACAGCTGTCCACACCGGCTAAATATCTGGACCCCCTTTGGGGGGACCTAGATTTGAATTTCCATGCACTGAGTGGCTGGAACAGTGGATATGTGATACGCCCCCCTTCGGGGGGGCTTCCATATGCATTGCTTTCAGTCACTTTCTTAGCGCCCCCTCTCTTTCCTATCTTTTTTTTTTTGTGCTTTGGCCACAGTAGATCTATGATCACTGGTCGATCATGCACATTTCTCTCCCCTGACAGTGCTATAACCTACTTTACTTTGTAACCTTCCTAAAATATTAGCACTGGCAGTCTCCCCTTTTCTTTTCATTTATCACTACAATATCGACTGCGGCCCCTTCCCCCCTTTTGGTAGGTTCTCTTTTAGGGTGCATGGAAATTCAACTCTAGGTGGTGGCATGGAATGTATGCCCCTGCAGACACCACAGTAAAATGTGGTTGTCATTGCAGGTAGGCAGAATTTCCTGCTTCCTCCAGTGTTGCCGATGGTGTGCTGAAGAGGTCGCAAAGACCGAAACAGCTGTCCACACCGGCTAAATATCTGGACCCCCTTTGGGGGGACCTAGATTTGAATTTCCATGCACTGAGTGGCTGGAACAGTGGATATGTGATACGCCCCCCTTCGGGGGGGCTTCCATATGCATTGCTTTCAGTCACTTTCTTAGCGCCCCCTCTCTTTCCTATCTTTTTTTTTTGTGCTTTGGCCACAGTAGATCTATGATCACTGGTCGATCATGCACATTTCTCTCCCCTGACAGTGCTATAACCTACTTTACTTTGTAAGCTTCATTCTAAATATGAAAACCACATTGCTTCACTAATGACTCGTGATTTGAGTCGATCTCTTGTATGCCTATATACAAAAGCAGTGAGTCACTTTCTACCTGTGGATAGTGACAGTCTTTCACACGACCTTGAAAGCAATCCTATTGTTTCAAGTTCAATTGGTAAATTAGCATGTGTCATGTTTTACAAGTTTGGAAATTACCTTGCACCTGTCGTAACATTGCTTGTTACCGGGAGTCATATTGATATTTCGAAAATAAATTTTACTGCAGAAGAAAATGGACGAAACCCAGACGACTCCAAAACTGAACCCCGACCCTGTTTTGACACAGGTTCAAACTGTGACGAAGACTAAAAGTCCAGGCAGGGTTGAGGCTGGAAAAAGATTAGCTGAATATAATAGGCAAAAAAAATTACAGCTTAAGGCACAAACAGAAAAGACTCATGTAACTGATCCACCGTCAGGATCATCAGGACCTGTGTCAGTACCGTCACACCTTCATCAAAGTGAGAGACAAACAACCCAGTCTAACCCTGACCCTGACCCCGAACCTCAAACAACAAAATATATAGTTGCCGGATTTGTTGTCGGATTTGGTTACGTAGGTTATCAATTATACAAAAAATACAAACCACAGACTCGTACAGTGTCCAAAAAATCAGACACTCCAAAAACAAAACCAGAAGTCGCCACATTACCAGTAACACCCAAAGCCGTTGACCCATTTTATATGCAGTAAATAAAAATATTATTTTAATTTTTCTTGCCTAAGAAATGAACGACTCAAAAAATTTAATGAACCTTGTGTATCACTCTGCCGTAATCAGTGGATTAGCAGTAGCTTATTCTATGCTAGGAAAAAGTCTACTCAAAATGAAATCAGCAGACTTGAGTAGACTCGATTTCGAAGACAGCGCTAAGCTAATTGTAGTTGTTACAGCGTCGATTGCGACAAAAGATTTTCTTGTCAAGCAGGGAATTATTCCCGAAAATGTTTCTATGTAAATAAAAATAATATGGCGATGATAGCTATTATGATTGGTGGGGCAGTTGTTAACGCCCTCGCGTTCAGTGGCTCTAATTATCTCTTTTCTAAAATGGGTAGAAGAATTGAAGCGTCATAATGAAGCGTCAGAAAAACTTGCTCAAGCCCAGCAGGATTATGAAAAGAATAGAATTGAGAAACTTGATTTCATCAATGAAAAACTCAGGCTTGAAGGCCACGCACAACATACATTTTCAAATACAGACGAAGCAATCAGGGAATATTTTCTTGTCACAGGTGAAGACATGTCTATACCAAAACAAAAACTAAGTGACTATTACAAACCAAGCACACAACAAAGAAACGGGGAGATAATCTTTGTTCTAGTGGGAATGACATTTGTTTATTTTACTGGACTTTATATTGCTAGAAGAAATGAACCCCGGGGTAGAAAATAAACTATCAAAAATATATTACTCTCCATCAGGGTATTGGAAAGGAGCAACAGCTATTGAAAAATTACATGCCGCTGTGGGCGGAGATATAACACTCAATCAAGTCAAGCAATGGTTACAGAGACAGGCAATTTGGCAGATATATCTCCCTGCTCCAAGAAAGATAACAAGGCCTCATTTTGAGAACACTACCCCAAATGACACACACCAAATGGACCGCCTGTTCTTACCACATGATACAATAAGAAAGAAACGATACAAGTATGCACTGACTGTTGTAGACATTGCTTCAAGGTATAAAGACGCTGAACCCATATCTGACAAAACAGCCAGTACAGTTGCTACTGCTTTATCAAAGATATATAGTCGAGGCCCTTTAAGATACCCCAGACTTGTACAAGTTGATGATGGATCTGAATTCAAAGGTGCAGTTAATCAGTTATTTGCGAAGCATGGCGTACTGGTCAGACGAGGCATTCCAGGTGTGCACAGATCACAGGCAATTGTTGAAAACTTTAACAAACAGTTATCAGAAAGACTTTTCAGTTACCAGTATTCTAAGGAACTCATGCATGACACCCGTAACACTGAGTGGGTTAAGAGATTACCACATGTGATAAAAGCAATGAACAATGAAGGACACCCAAAACCTGCTGACGCTATTAAATTGAAATCAATTACAGAGCCAAAAACAGGACCAACCCCAACCCCCGCACCAGACACAAGTTTATTTACCAAACAGGTGAGATATTTATATCAACCAGGGGAGGCTGAGAACGACGTAAAGCGCAGGGCAACAGACCCCATCTGGTCAACATCTGTACACAATATAAAAAAAATAGTCCCCGGTCCTGACGGTCCTGACGCAACAATATATTACCTGTACGACCCTGCGCCACAGAGGGCATTTGTCAGAGAAGAATTACAGATTATTCCCCCAGACACCGTTACTCATTTCAGTAACTAAGTCGTCAATTAATTCATCAACCAGTTCATCACAAATGTCTTCAGATAATTTGAGCCTGTAATGTCCGGGTGCATAAGCTTTTTCCTTACTGTGAAACACACGTTTCGTGTCTCCAACTGCCAGTGACTTTTTGTGTGTTTGGATCATTTCAAGATTATGTTTATTTGATCTCAGTGACTTGTTTGGATAATCAGGCATCAATGCACCATCTAACACTTGCTTGTAATGTTCATGACGTATGTCTTTTTTTTTTATTGCTGTTTTTTTAATTCCTTTGGCTTTGGACTGACTACCCTTTTGGTGCAGTATAGAATACATTTTTGATCTCAGTCCAACATACTCAACTATTGGCACACCATTTAGTTCATCCTTAAACTTCCCAGGCACTTTTTTGTTTTGTGTGCTGTACAGTGGATGATCTTTAGGGTAGTCAGACGTGTCATACATGTGTAACTCTGTTTTCATGTCTTCATAAAAGTCTTCAGTACACACATCAATGATCATAGAGTCAGTGTCAGTGGATAACAACCGACACTCAGGATACTTTGGTTTGAAGTAATCATAATAAAATTCAAGCATCAACAGTTTTGACAACTCAAGAATTGCCATACCAATGAATACTGGCTTGTCCAGTTTAACAATTTTTTTTTTGAGTGACACTGCATACAATGATGAATGAAACTCTTTATACCCTGTGTACTGTGGCTTACCTGTAAGTTTAATTGCACCCAATTCAGTTGTGACCAGTCTCACATCTTTTCTGTGATGAGGATTTTCCATTGTCTTACCAAAACAGGCATTGTTCATAAGCTTAAAGAAGTCTTTGTCAAATGCAGTGTTGCCGTCTCTGGCACGCAATGTTGTGTTCTTCATTATGTAATCTTTCATGAAAGCACTCTGATCAAATTGAATTCCTCTGTGAACTTTCTTTAGTACTAACCCGTGTCTGATGTAAAACTGCAACAAGCGGTAGTGACAAACATAATTGAATTTGTCATTCAAATTTGGTACAAGTTTAGTGTCTTCTTTTTTTCCTGTCATACTCATTTTCTCAACAGCTAATGGATAATCATTATGGTAATCGTGTAGGTTGTGTGGGTACTCCAGGTCGACTTCAAAGATCCAACCCTTCGCGTCGTTTCGGTCAAGAGTCATAATATAGTTTGTTAACCCTGACTCTGTTACATCATACTGTGACAAATCATACAGACAAAAGTTTTTCAAGGGCAATAACTCACACATTGCCCAGCCATACAAATTGTTAGCATCTACATAGGTAATAAATGACCTTGACCTCGAGGGTTCAAACCCAAGGTCACCATAACCGTCCAGATATTTATTGTTGGCTCTGGCGTAGTTATTTGCTGCAATACTAATCCCTCTCCTCAATCCACGTTCCACCATTTCACCCATCGTACGATCATTACAACAGGTCTATAGATATCTTACTGGATTTTAAAAATGCATCCCATGTCATGCCAGGACTAGTTATGTAACAGGCAGGGTCAAGACTGTAGTGTAACAAACCCTTCTCACGGTAACTTTCAAATACGTCTGCTAGCAAACAAACGTCAGCTTTCAAGTACTGGTCATGATAGTCACCAATTGTCTGACATCCTAACTTATCCCACGCATCAAGTGTGTGTTGATATTCAGAGTCAGAAATACCTTTTCCAGTTAGTGTGGAATAAAATTTTTCTTTTGGTGGCAGTCTTGTTTCCTCAAACACAACCCAGTGATCAATGTACTCATACGGATAGGCACCTTTCTTAATCAAGTCTGGTTCAAAATATTTACTCGTTATTGGATACTCAGTCAGTCCTTCTGCCAGACTAGCAAGACCTAAAGACAAATGTTGCATGGAGTCATAAAATGCTAATTTGTTGTACAATCTAAAAGTCAAGTACTTCTCAGTTGTCTGGGCAATGCAACTAATTTTTTTGTAAGATTCATCCACAGCCTGCATGATAATATGTGAATCATACCCTTTGAGATTGTGGAAAAAGATTGGTAACTTGTATGTCTTAGGATCTATTTTTAATAACAAGTTACAATTATTATGTGCAGCTCCTCTGTAACGCCCAGTTATGTGATCGTGGTCACGAACTTTATCACCACCTAAAGGTTGTTCACAAATCCAACACGTCACAGCTGTATCAAATTTTAGTTTGTCTTCTTCTGTCATCACCAGAGGCATCTGACATGCTGTAAGATATTGTACTACCTGACTATACAGATGTCTCATTTCTGTTAAAAACTCAGCTGCTGCATTTTCACCCCTGTAGATAACAGGCTCTGAATGCAAACCGTCTGACCTAACAAGAATGTATCCAAAAGAACACACCACTTGGTCACTCAACTTTATAGTCTTTGGTAATGACTCTGGAACAGGACCCTCATATGGTACAACCAATGATTCAAAATCTGCATACACTACAAATGGCAACTTTTGCTGATTCCCATAGTTCTTAAAATAAACCTTGCTGCCAGGATCTGGATACTTAAGTACAGTTTGTATGTCATCAGCTGATCTGCAGTTTAGGACGTGTTTGTGCGCTACTGAAATAGAGGAGAATCTTTGTAAACATCTTTTACAAACTTCTTGTTTACCATTGTGTTTTGTTGTATGTCCATGAATTAGACGTGACATATTTCTGATAATTGTGTAGTGGAAGTTATCATTATCACCGGCAGGACCGATTAATAACATATCAACATGTCTATCTTCTGACTGCCCATAGGTTGGGGCAATTGGGGACACTCTAATTGGCTGTAACTTATCAACAGACTCATTATCCCACACATATACATTTACAGATATACCAGGATTAAGTTTTTCAAACAAGTCTATGTCCTCTATTTTAACAGGAAACTCAATGCCACTAAAATCGAGTTCATTTACAAATTTGGTGTAGTTAGATACACGTTCAGGCTTTGACTTTATAAAGTGTAGTTTAGCAAGCACACACCACATGAAACAATAGTTGTCATTGTTCTGTATATTAACAACAGCCTTTTTGTTTGCAACCTCTGTTGGCAGTGGCAACCATGATTTACCTAATATAGGATGATACCTTGACTGCTTTAATTGTAGTTCATGTACATGTCCTTCGTGCCAACCAGACCCCTTCATTTTTGCACTGTCATTTGCTTGGAGGAAGTCAGGTAATAGTCTGTCTCTAAACACGTTTTCCAATTCTCTTCTTGTGTTAACTGTGTGTTGTTTTGTTGATATATACGATACAATCACTTCACCGTCTACTCTAGTAAATTCTATTTTAGCAACAATCTGAATCTTCACACTGCCTGTAAGAAGATTATCTTGTATGACAGAAAAAGAGTTTTCTATTGATTCATAAACATTATTAGTATAAGATATAGGCAAGTTTGTTGTGTGAAACACGTTTCTTAAGCTTGATGAGCCAGGGTTTGATGGGCCAGGGCTTTGAGCATTGTCCGTCATTTTTATTTGTCCGTCAAAATAATAAATGAAAAATAAATTATCACTGTCACACCATACTGTAATACTGTATTATCTGTAGTTATGATAAACAAGTCAACTACTTCCCTGGTGTTTGTCTTGAAGTCTTGTCCTGCAGGTGTAATATCACTTTATTAAATGTAACACTTTCAATGTAACAATGTAGTTTTCTTAATTGAACAAATATGTCTTCACATAGTACCTCAAACCAATGCAAGTGGCCACTGTTAGCATTATAAACTTTAAAAGCATTTGTCTTAAGATCAACAGTCTCAAAATCATAATGTGGTAATCCATCTGAATATTCCAAAGTAACATTATATGTCGTGTATATACTTATTGTCGGTGTTGAGAGTTTAAAGCTGGGTCCAAACACACGTGATTTTAAGTCAGTAAAGTGCATAACATCTTTGAAGCATTCTGTAACATCAAACACTTGGGTTTGTCCGTCAGTCATTTTTATTAGACAAACAAAAGAATAAATTAATTTACTAACCCATACCCTGTGGGCTGATCTGTCTTTAAAATGAGCTTTAGATGCTTAGTTGATTTCAGTTTATTTTTTACATCATCTCGTTCATGCTTATTTGGGATGACATCATTCTCTCTGAGACAGTCTTCAAAGCTGTCACGATCTTTACAGTAAAACAAACAGATAAACTTTAACTGTTCTCGAAAATCTTTCAGTACAGCATTATATTTCTGAGTGAGAATCCATACACTGATGTTTGCATGTCTGCCACTGAAGGCAAGTTCTGATAGAGTGTTTCTCTTCTTGACAATGTCTTTCTCTGCTGAGCAGTCATCAGCAATAAACAATGTTGGCTGTCCTTCAAATTGCTTGTAAAAATATTGTAGGTAGTCATTCAGTTTCTTTTCAGGGTCGACTAAGTATATGTTGCTGTCAGTCCAAATGATTAAACGGTTGTGATAAGCTTTGTTGTGTTTAAAAGTAGGACAAAATATTACAATGTTTTCAAAGTGGTGTATGTATCTTGTTTGTAATAGGTTAAGAACAAATTCAGTTTTCCCACACCCTGTCACACCACAAAATAATCCACAGTGTGGGTCGAGTGTCATTAAGCTCAGGTTCATTTTAATACACAATATAATTTTAATATATGTGTCCACTCAGTCTACTGTCTTGTATGTTGAGTTGTGCGTCATATATCAGGTACAAATATATATTTATGGCTTCGGCTTTTTCAACCTTCTTTTGTATCTGAATTGATATTCCGTCACTACCATTTTCAACAGTTCGGCCTGACCCATGAAGGTAGTCGTCATCTGTACTACGAAGGTCTAACCAAAGAGCATACTTATTTGTAAGGTATTGTCCGATCCTAACATCATACAGATGTAGATCTTTGCACGCAATGTTTGCAGGTTTATCTCTAATCCTTCCACCTGCAAAATACTTTGTGATCTCATCGTAGTGCTGGTATGGTAACATTCCAGATGCGTACACTTGATTAGGGCGGCCTTCGATTGTACAAGACAAATGTGTAATCTTAGGATTGTAGAATTTTTCTGAATCTCTTTTGTATGGACTCACCGGTTCAACAAACAACATAAGAATACCTTTCAGTGACCTGGCAGGCGTGTTCACGTTTATGTTCCACATTGGGTCACTCTTGTCTTTGGGTATTAAACTATGTCTAATCACCCTGTCATAATAAATTGGCAGTCTTGACTGATACTGATTTTCAATGAGTCTGGCTAGTTCAGTATGTGTGACAATTTCATATTCCAAGGAAATATTAGAGATCTTGTATGTTGCATCTGTGGCAGATGATTTTATAACTTTGGAGTAGTCATTGAAAGTTAGTTCAAAGCTCAGACGGTCATTCAGTGCCCCTTGATAATAAGGCAAATGAGCTGTTAGGATTTCAAATTCAAGTGGAATGTAAAATCTGGTTCCATATGTTTCTGCTATAATAACGTCCTGGGCTGCTGACATTGATTTATCTCCAGCATTGATTCGAAGTTTACCAACATTATCAGACTGTATGCCTTGGTAAATACGATCCTCTCGTTCTTCTCTTGTAAGCCACAGATCTTTGTAACAGTAGAATACATCGGAGTCGTCAAGACTAAACACTTCCTGTCCTTCAAGTTTTACTTTAATAGTTCTAACAATTGCTCTGCCAAGATTGTCAACCAGTGTTCTGTTTACATCTGCGTCTGATGATAGTTCAATATTAAATGCTAGGCGTGCAGTGCCAGGAACGATAACGTCACTGGGGCCTAGGTTTGGAAACTTGACTGTAAGTGTTTGGTTCTGGTCTATGGTACTTGGATTGTTTGTGATGACGATTGATTGTCTTATGCCCTTAACACCCAGAGGCTCACGTAGTTTTCTGTATGGGTCTAACTTTGATCCGTAAGACTGTGTCATTTTTATTATGCACAATAAAAAATAATAAATTAATAAAACAATGGCAGCGGGAGGATTTAATCATGAAGATTTTGAAATGGATGACATGAATGTCTCAGATACCAGTATCACAGATATGACTGGAATGGTAACTACTTCTAGTATGCATCATGAACAGTTAAAAGACAAAGTAAACTCATTTTATGACAGTGTTGGAGCGCGCCCAGATGTAATAGATCCTAATCAATTTGAATATGATAAAGGACACTTATTTGTAAATACAGACAGAGGGAAAATATATCTAACACATAAAAATAATCCTTCTAAGTTTAGAGCTTTAAGTACAATTAAAGGTGAAGTCGGTGGTAACTCTGGGTTGGCAAGGTATCTTGGAATTGGAGGGTCTCCTGTCACGCCAAGACTGGCTAGTGTTCTTCACGACATGCAAACAAAGTTGCCAACAGGGCAACAAATTGAAATGGCACCAGTAACAAGCCTACCAGAAATAGCAAACACAGTGATACAAGAAACCTCATTTACTGAAGGACAAATAAATGACGCTTTGAAAACAATAGATGATCCACCTTTGTCAATGAGGGAGATTATGGGATTGGATAAATCACTGCAGACAATAAGAGGTGAGATGGTAAATAATGTTGCCAAACTGGGTGAGCTTGATAAACACATAGAACGAGAAAAAGAGAAACTGGCTACAGCAGACAATGGGAATCTTGACACAGAAATGAAAGAAAGAATCCAACACAGATTAAATGATTTGCAGATAAAAAGATCAGGACGGTTAGAAACAATTAGTATTGGAAGACAAAAACTGAAAACACAGGTCAACAGGATTAGAGAAACTATTCAGAAAATACTTCATGAAGACACTACTCTGGCTGAGAGACTAAAAACACTTTTCAGAGAGCAGGGTATCACAATTGCTAGTTTAATTACTGCTCTTGGGTTTATTATCAGTACTGTTGTATTAGCTGTCTCTGGCAGTGGTGGTGGTGGTCCAGCCCCGGCACCGGCACCACCAACCCCTGGCCCCCCACCTCCAACAGACCCAAAAGATTTACAGACGTGGGTAAAAAAAACAGTTGTCTCACATATCAGACTTGCTTAAGAAATTGGCAGTGAAAGCAATAGATGCTTGCCCTGGCATAATTGTCACTGTTGTCAGTTGGCTGATTACTACAGCAGCAAAGGCAGTAGGGTTTATGGCAGAGCATGTGTGGATCTTTCTGGTTACAGTAGGAGGGTTGATGGTGGGTTATTTAATGAAACAGATAAAGAAGTAAAACCCCTAACCCTGTTAGACCTATTACCAATGCAGTTCTTTCTGACTCATGTGTGTCCGGGGTTGGTGTAGGGGTTACCGCTTGTATGAGTGCCGGTGTTGGGGCCAGGGCCGGGGTCGGGGGTGTTACCGTCTGTAATGATTTTAACGGCTGTACATGTGTGGTTGTGGCCCCTAAGTTTACAGATTGATTGAGACCTAGTTTTTGATCACGACCTGCAACAATTATTTCATTATTATAATTTGTTATTGTTCCCATTTGGAGTTGAAGATCAGATGGTAACATGTATAACCCGATGCCAACTACAAAGTCAACTTTTGATCTGGCATATCTGAGAATGTCTTGGTAACGCTGTATGCTTGATGGGAGATCTACTGTTGAATTAATTGAATCTTCAAGATTTGCAAGAAGCTGTTTTTGTGCTTCAAATTTACCACTTCCATTCAAAATATTCGATTTTGTTAGTGATTGTGCTCCTAGTATACACCAGACATATGTTCTGATTGACTCATTTACGCGCTCGACTCCTGCTTGAGTAAACCTGTCAGATTTATCTAAAATAAATGTGGTCCATGCATTAGTCTGCTTCTGCTCTATTCATCCTAACCAGACTTGTGATTTTGATGAGAGTGAAGTGTACCCAGGGTAGTAATCTTGAGGGTATTGTCTGTGACTCATAGCGTAATACAATGTACCCATACCATTGTGATCATCAAGTTTTTGTGTAAAGTCATACCGGGGGGCTTATGTTAAATTCATTACAAATGCGTTCAAACGCTTTCATATCCATAGGGTTATTAAACCTTTGAAACTGGATTCAGTTGGTAGTGGTGTATGCAGTTCTGACAGTATACGTCTAAGCTGGTAATAAACATGGAAACGATAGACAGACTTAATAAGTTTGTTTGAGTGATTCAAATGGTCTGTAAAAGAAACCGCACAGGCAGTAGTTGAGCATAGTATAGCAAAGTTAAGTTGGTTTTGAAACATCTGTAGTGGACTTGAAGACCACTTTCTTGCAGTTGAGTCATCTGTTATTGGAGGGTTTAGGTAATGGTCAAACGGATTTGGTACTTTGACTTGGAATAGATCTTGTTCTGATACAGCAATATCAAGCTGATTTAATTGAATTATTTTCTGTTCATAAGTTGGTGCAACATTATATTTGGCATTCACATTAAATTGAAATGCGTTCGTTGTGG
This sequence comes from Semisulcospira habei, assembly GCA_036245525.1. Taxonomy (NCBI): domain Eukaryota; kingdom Metazoa; phylum Mollusca; class Gastropoda; family Semisulcospiridae; genus Semisulcospira; species Semisulcospira habei. Next base: position 132,472,715 of record BTPG01000003.1, on the reverse strand, counting down.
TAATGGTTGGTGATTTAAATTCCATCCTTTTTTATATTAGATAATAAAAATGTTTATTACCTTAACAAATCTTGACACAAGCAAACCAGTGTGGTTAACTAATGGGATTGATAATCGTGATGGTAGTAAGGCTGTAGCTATCCATGAAATATTTTACACTGTAAAATGGTTTAATGTAGAAGATGATATATATAATAAAGTAAATTTAGATGGTAAGACTGAAGCTTTACCACCCGGGTATTATGACTTTTGTACTATAGCTGAATGGTTTCAAAGTAATTTTAAAATTAAAGCAACTTTAAATCCAGCTAACCTACTTGTTACATTAGAATTTCCGACACAAAATTGGTTAAAGATCTCAGATAGATTTGCATATTTACTTGGATTTTATATTGATGAAGATTGGTGGAGATCAGATGATTTAGGTGAAGCTATGACCGGTATTATAACAATGAAGACCAAAAAACTTAAAATAACTGGGAAACGCCCTGTCAGTTTGTCAGTACACACAGTATTTAATGTTTATTGAAAAGAACTAAACACAACTGAGAATGTTCACAATGGAAAGCCTTCAACTTTGTTGAGATGCTTACCTACTGGAACTGCTCCGTATTGTGAAAGTGTAGTTGTTAGATTTCCTAATTTGCAGTTTAAGAAATTAGGTTCTAGTTTCTTTGAGTCACTGAGTATATCTGTAACTAATCAGGATGACAAACCAGTTCTTATGCATGATTTTAGTGTTGTGTTGGAAATTAAATAATTTTATTTTTGTTTATAAAAAATGAGTGGTGGTCCAAAGCCGAGAATCATACCAGTTGCATGTCCAGTAACAGAATTGAAAGATTTGGCAGACGTACAGGATTTTGAGAAGGAGGGGGATGTGGGAGAAATATATGGTTTTGAACTTGATTCAAATGGCATGTACAAGAGGAAAGTAATTGTTGACATGAAAGACGGTGAAAGACAGATTCCTAAACTTGGTCAGCTGCGTGATGTTACTGTACCTACTCCACCTGTAAATAATGCGCCTTACAACTTAATACATGTGGGAAATAAGTGGGTGGTTTCACCTGTGCCTGTTCCACCACTCACAATTGACTGGGACATAAAGTTGGAATTTATTAGTCCTTATGTATACACTGATGATGAAGGCGCCTTAGTGTTTAGGAAGGTTGTTAATTCTGGGCCGCTGATTGTAAGTCTTGTTCCAAGTTTTGCTTCAGATGACAATAGCAGAGAAAAATTGAAAGTTGAAAATTATGAGAGACGGAGATATCTTCTTACGCACAGGAAGGGTAGGTCTGATGCGAAGGTCGTGTTTGCACCAATAAACTTTCCCATCGCAAGAGAAGCGACAATAGTATTTGAAATTATCATGAGATAAGTAACTACTTCTAAAGAGGCTCAAATTGCACAAGGAATTAAACTTACATGGAATGAAACAGTAACAGAATCATCAAAGGTCTTTATTGCTATTACAAAAAATAATGATGTTATTAATGTTTCAAGCAGTATTCCCGCTGTCAAGGTGGTGGTTGACAAAACAACTTTTGTTCGTCTAACTTACATAAACCTTGAACACATTGATCTTGTTGCATTTTATTATGCCAGCAAATTGTATACTTTTGAAGAGTTGCAAAATGTAATTGCTGATTAAATAAAAAAAAATATTTGTGAATAAAAAAAATGGTAAACTTCTATCCGCAACTACCGACGCTTGAGCCGACTGAAACAAATGTGATGACTAAAACAACACTTGCGCCTGATCCACAGGTGACAGCTGTGCCAATTGCTTCAGATAAAACATTACAGGCAGATGCATTCAGATTAAATAATATTACAGAAGCTTTCAAATATTTGGAAAGTGAAGAGGCTAAGTACTCACGGTGCAAAAGGAGGTATAAGTCAGTATTTATTTCTGTTCAAAACACTTCTATGGCTATTGGTGCAGTTTCAGCTTCATGTTCTGTAGGAGGTATAGCTCTGTTTGCCACAGGAATTGGAAGTTTGGCTGGAATAGCAGTTGAGGGTGTTAGCGTTGCTACATGCCTGGCTTGCTTTGGTTTGGAGGACTTGAACAAGAGGTTTCACACGAAATTACAGAAACATGAAGCATTGAGTATGCTGGCTGGTGCGAAGCTGAGCAGTATGAAACTTATTATCAGTAAGGCATTGAATGATAATTGTATTGATGACGAGGAATTTAAGAGAGTCCAGGATGATTTAAATAATTACAAGAAACAGAAGTCTGAAATACAAAATAAGATGCGTAGTCAATCTCCTGTGAATGTTGAAGAACTGAAGGCTAGTTTTTTAGAGATGGGGAAAAAGATCGGTGTTCAGGAAACCACAGAAAAACTACACAATCTTTTAAACAAATAAAAATCAGATTTGGTACTAATCATTTATTTTTTCATTACACTTCGCAAAAAGATGACATGTCGCTTGCGCCTAACTATTTAACCCCATCAGCTCCACCACCACCAGACTATTACTAAAAAAAAGTTTTTTTATTGTCCTTGTAACTTGGGAAATCTGTCCGAGTATCTTGCTGACTTGCATCAAGAACTTACAAGATCTTATGTTAAGACACTTATAAGAACTTGTTTTAAGTCACTTATAATTACTTACGCCAACTAACTTCAAAGGTACTTACAAAGTTACTTGCTGGTTTATAAATTACCTTATTAAGTACTTGTAATTTACTTAGAAACATCTAGACAGTAACATAGACAGTAACTTGATAATTTTACCCATGACTTGAACACCAGAAAATAATCTAGACTCAGTAACAACATGGGAGAGAATTTGCTCTGTTCAGTATCAGCATAAGAAATAATAACAGATTATTTCCCTTGTTCAGTAAAAGGGAAGGAATCACCACCTGTTCAGTAACAAAATTTTAGATTACTTCCCTTTGTTGAATATAAGTTTATACAAGGGAAGTAATTTTGAGAAAATTTTGGCAAGACAAAAAGTTACTTCCCTTGCTTTATTAAATTATGTTTTAATTTTTGACTAAAATATATATTTTTTCATAAAAAATAAAAGGCAAGATGTGTCAATAATTATGATAGATAATAGTATAAAGATGTTATTATTTGATTTTTGTTTTAAAATGTGTGATTATTGTTGTCTTTTAATACAAATATAATTTTTTTGGTATTACTTTTTTACTTTTGCTTCACCAGCTTAATTTTTTGTAGGAGAATGTAGGGTTATATAAATGAAAATGTTTCTATTCATTGTGGGTCCATTGTCCTGGTCCAGTGGCCTGGCAAACAAACAAAGAGAGTGAGTTGTGCACATTAACCTAATGTTGTAACTCTCTTTGTCTGTTCCAAGCACCTCTGGGACATCTCCACACTTTCGTTTCGGGCAGCCGAGTTGAGGAGTCGGTAGATTCCCGTCTGGGGTGGGCGGAACAAACCAAAAGCTAGGCCACACCAAAAGCTCTCACAGGGAAGGCGAATTGTGCACTTGAACCTGGGTTATAGCTGACTCTGTGAGAGCAACTGGAAAAAGACCAGGAGCGGACTTTTACCATTTTTTGGTTCCAGTGTCATTGACCTCGTGACCTTTGACCTTGACCCATGACCTTGACCCTGGCCCCATGTCCTTGACCCATGACCTTGACCCATGACCTTCACCCATGAACTTGACCCGGTGACCTTCGTGACCTTGACCCATGACCTTGACCCGGTGACCTTGACACATGACCTTGGTGGCCTTGGCCCATGACCTCGGTGACCTTGACCCATGACCTTGACACATGACCTTTGTGACCTTGGCCCATGACCTTGGTGACCTTCACCCATGACCTTGACCCATGGCCTTGACCCGGTGACCTTGACACATGACCTTGGTGACCTTGATCCATGATCTTGGTGACCTTGACCCATGACCATGACCCAGTGACCTTGATCCGGTGACCTTAACACATGACCTTGGTGACCTTGGTCCATGACCTTGGTGACCTTGACCCATGACCATGACCCGGTGACCTTGACCCAGTGACCTTGACACATGGCCTTGGTGACCTTGATCCATGATCTTGGTGTCCTTGACCCATGACCTTGACCCATGACCTTGACCCGGTGACCTTGACCCGGTGACCTTGACACATGACCTTGGTGGCCTTGGTCCATGACCTTGATGACCTTGATGACCTTGACCCGGTGACCTTGGTCCGGTGACCTTGGTCCGGTGACCTTGACACATGACGTTGACCTTGATGACCTTGTCCCATGACCTTGAACTTGCGATCTGTTGACCTTGACCTTGTGACTGGTGACCTTGACCTTGGTGACATTGACCTTGGTGGCCATGACCTTGACCTTGGTCTTAACCCTTGACCTGTGACCTTTTGACTTGCCTGAGACAACTACAGAAAGAAGGCGCTGTTTTTTTTATTCTAATTATTTGTTTTCTACAGCATTAATATCATTTAGAAGAAGTAATTCGTCTTGATTCATTTTATAATAAAAAATATTAATTTTAATGTCATTGGTTTTGGAAACCTTTATTTTACCAAAAAAAGGAGAAAACCAAAAAAAATGGGCGGCGTTAGGGTGTGAGAGTAAGCGATCAAAAAATCGTGAAACTTTGGGATCGATATAAATTGGTAAAAAACGCTCTTAGTTACTATTTTTCAAATAAAAATAAAGAAAATATGGGGAAAATGCATGGTGTGACTAAGTGTGTATTTTGTGGTAAAAAACAATGGAATTAGGGGGTGTATATAAATTGTCCATTTTCGCTCATATTATCTATCTCTTACTTGGCCTTCATTATTCATTTCTTTTATCACATATGGTTATCTTTTTACCCACTCAGTATTACGTGCGTCATGCATGAGTTCCTTAGAATACTGGTAACTGAAAAGTCTCTCTGATAACTGTTTGTTAAAGTTGTCAACAATTGCCTGTGATCTGTGCACACCTGGAATGCCGCGTTTAACCAGTACACCATGCTTTGCAAATAACTGATTAACTGCTCCTTTGAATTCAGATCCGTCATCGACCTGCACACGTCTGGGAAATTGTAATTTAATAAAGGGCCTCTTTTATAGATACTTGATAACGCTGCCGCAACTGTGATAGCATTCTTGTCATTTATTGGTTCGGCATCTTTATACCTTGAAGCAATGTTGACAACAGTCAGTGCATACTTGTATCATTTCTTCTGTATGGTTTCATGTGGTAAGAACAGGAGGTCCATTTGATGTGTGTCTTTTGGAGTAACATTTTCAAAATGAGGACGTGTTATTTTTCTTGGTGCAGGAAGCTATATCTGCCAAATTGCCTGTCTCTGTACCCAGTGTTTTATTTGGTCAAGTGTGACATCATTACCCACAGCTGCATGTAATTTCTCTAGTGCAGTTTTCCCTTTCCAGTAACTAATAAGGGAGTAATATATTTTCGATAGTTTAGCCCAGGCTTTGGCATCATTCATTTCTTCTAGCAATATAAAGTCCAGTAAAATATACAAATGTCATTCCAACTAGAATAATTTTATCTCCCCGTTTTTTGTTGTGTGCTGGGTTGATAGTAATCGCTAAGTTTTGGCTTTGGGATGGTCATGTCTACACCCGTAACAAAAAAATATTCTCTGATTGTGTCATTGACATTAGAAAATGTATGTTGCACTTGACCTGCAAGTCTGAGTTTTTCATTGATGAAATCAAGTTTTTCTATTCTTTGCTTATCATACTCCTGCTGGGCTTGTGGTAATTTTTCAGATGCGTCATTGTGGCCCTTCATTTCTTCTGCTTATTCCTCTCTACCCATTTTTGAAAAAAGATAGTTTGATCCACTGAAAGCCAGGGCGTTGACCATGGCACCCCCAATCATAATAGCTATTGTAGCCATTGTAGATGATGTGGGTACTCCAGGTCAACTTCAAAGATCCAACCCTTCGCATCGTTTCTGTCAAGATTCATAATATAGTTTGTCAACCCTGACTGTGTTATGTCATACTGTGACAAATCATGCAAACAAAAGTTTTTCAAGGGCAATAACACACACATCGCGAATCCGTAAAGGTTATTAGCATCAAGGTACGTAATGAATGACCTTGACCTTGAGGGGTCAAAACCCTGGTCGTCCAGATATTTGTTATTGGCTTTGGAATAATTGTTTGCGGCTATACTAATGCCTCCCCTCAATCCACGTTCCACCATTTCACCCTTCGTTCGATCAGACAACAGGTCTATAGATATCTTACTGGATTTCAAAAAAGCATCCCATGTCATGCCAGGACTAGTTATGTAGCAAACAGGGTCAAGACTGTAGTGCAACAAACTCTTTTCACGGTAACTTTAAAAAAATACGTCTTCTAGCAAACAAACGTCAGCTTGCAAGTACTGATCGTAGTAGTCGCCAATTGTTTTACACCCTAATTTACCCATGCATCGAGAGCATACTGGTAATCTGAGTCAGAAATACCTTTACCATTTAGTGTGGAATAAAATTTCTCTTTTGGTGGTAGTCTCCTTTCTTCAAACTCAACCCAGTGATCAATATACTCATACGGATACACACCTTTCTTAATTAGGTCTGGCTCAAAATATTTACTTGTTATTGGATACTCAGTTAGACCTTCTGCCAGACTAGCAAGACCTAAAGACAAATGTTGCATTGAATCATAAAATGCTTATTTGTTGTCCAGCCTAAAAGTCAAGTACTTCTCAGTTGTCTGCACAATACAACTATGTTTTTGTAAGACTCATCTACAGCAGCATGATAATGTGTGAATCATACCCTTTGAGATTGTGAAAAAAGATAGGTAGTTTGTATGTCTTAGGATCTATTTTTAATAGCAAATTACAGTTGTTACGTGCAGCACTTATGTAACGCCCAGTTATGTGATCATGGTCACGAACTGTATCATCATGGAGGGCTTGTTCACAAATCCAACACGTCTCTGCGCTATAAAAATTTAGTTTGTCTTCTTCTGTCATCACCAAAGGCATTTGACATGTGAGATAATGTACTACCTGACTATACAGTTGTCTCGTTTCTGCTAAAAAAAACAGACATGCTGCATTTTCACCCCTGTAGATAACAGGCTCAATATGCACACCGTCTGACCTAACAAGAATGTATCCGAAAGAACACACCAATTGGTCACTTAGTTTTATAGTCTTTGGTAATGATTCTGGAACAGGACCGTCAGATGGTACAACCAGTGATTGAAAATCAGCATACACTACAAACGGCAGCTTTTGCTGATTCCCATAGTTCTTGAAATACACCTGACTACCAGGATATGGATACTTAAGTACAGTTTGAATGTCATCAGCTGACCAACAGTGCTGGACATTTTTGTGCGCAACTTTTATGGAAGAAAATCTTTGTAAACATCTTTTACACATTTCCTGTTTGCCATTGTGTTTTGTTGTATGATTATGAATTAGTCGTGACATACTCCTGATAATTGTGTAGTGAAAGTTATCATTATCGCCTATTAATAACATGTCAACATGTTTATCTTCTGACTGTCCATAGGTTGGAGCAAGTGGTGATACTCTAATGGGTTGTAACTTTCAACAGACTCATTATCGCATACATACTCATTTACAGATATGTCAGGATTTTGTTTTTCAAACAAGTCTATATCTTTTAACAGGAAAATCTATACCACTGAAGTTGAGTTCGTTTACAAATTTGGTGTAGTTAGATATGCGATCAGGTCTTGTTTTTATAAAGTGTAGTTTAGCAAGCACACACCACATGAAACAAAAATTATCTTTGTTTTGAATATTAATGACAGCCTTTTTGTTTGCAGCATCAAGTGGCAGTGGTATCCATGATTTACCTAATATAGGATGATACCTTTACTGCTATAATTGTAGTTCATGAACATGACCTTCGTGCCAACCAGACCCCTTCATTCTAGCTCTGCCAATTGCTTCAAGAAAGTCTTTCTCTAAACACGTTTTCCAATTCTCTTTTTGAATTGACTGTGTGATGTCTTGTTCATATATACGATACAATCACTTAACCACCTACCCTGGTAAATTCTATTTTAGCAACAACCTGAATCTTTACACTGCCTGAAAGAAGATTATCTTGTATGACAGAAAAAGAGTTTTCTATCGATTCATAGACATTGTTACTATTAGATATAGGCAGGTCTGTTGTGTGAAACACGTTTCTTAAGCCAGATGGGCCAGGGCTTTGAGCATTGTATAATATCATTTTATTGACTGTAACCTCTTCAATATAATCATGTAGTTTACTTAGTTGACGAAATATATGTTCACACAATGCCTCAAACCAGTCGCAGTTAGCATCATTAACTCTAAAGGTATGTTTCCTAAGATTAACAGTCTCGTACTCATAACATGGTGAACTATCAGAATATCCTAAAGTCACATTAAATGTCATGTATATCTTCGTTGGCGTTGAGAGTTTTATCACAGGTTCAAACAGTTGTTTAACATAATAATAATAATAATACCGTTATTATATAGGCGCTTTTTCGCAATTTTGGGGAAATCAACTCAAAGCGCCGCGCCTGAAACCCAACACACACACTCATGAAACAGACATGGATTTACGCCATTTAAGACAAACACAGTACAAGACAAACGAAGGGCCAGTCAGCTACTGAAGTTACAGAGATTTTTGATCGCTTGTATTTGAAATTTGTAAAGTGGCCTGAGACCGGTACCAAAGTGGGGGGGGGGGGGTGGGGGGGGGTGGAAGAACCAGAGTACCTGGAGAAAGAACCCCCGACGGTCCGCCCGAATTAACGGTGACACGTACCAGAGGAGAAAAGTCCAACGCCAGAACCCGGTATTGAACCGCGCACTTTTGGCATTGGTGGCAGGCACCTTAACCACTGCGCCACGGACCGCCCCATGTGTTTTTAAGTCATTAAAGTGCTCAACATCTTTGAAACAGTCTGTAATGTCAACCGCTTTGCGTGATTTGCCCATCTGTCATTTTTTATGGACAAAACAAAAGTATAAATTAATTTACCAACCCATACCCTGTGGGCTGATCTGTCTTTAAGATAAGCTTTAGATGCTTAGTTGATTTCAGTTTGTTTTTCACACAGTCTCGTTCATGCTTATTTGGTATGACATCATTCTCTCTGAGACACTCTTCAAAGCTGTCACAATCCTTACAGTAAAACAAACAGATAAACTTTAGTTACTCTCGAAAATCTTTCAGTACAGCATTATATTTTTGAGTGAGAATCCATACACTTACATTTGCGTGTCTGCCACTAAAAGCAAGTTCTGCTAGTGTGTTTCTTTTCTTGACAATGTCTTTCTCTGCAGAGCAGTCATCAACAATAAACAAAGTTGGTTGTCCTTCAAATTGTTGTAAAAATACTGCAGGTAGTCATTTAGTTTTTTCTCAGGGTGGACTATGTAAATGTTGTTATCAGTCCAAATGAATAAACGGTTGTGATAAGCTTTGTTGTGTTTGATAGTAGGACAAAATATTACAATGTTTTCAAAATGATGGATGTATCTTGTTTGTAAGAGGTCAAGAACAAATTCAGTTTTCCCACAGCCTGTGGCACTGCAAAAATAAGCTGCAGTGTGGGTCATGTGTCATCAAGTTCATTTTAATACACAATATAATTTTAATATATGTGACCACATAGTCTGCTTTCTGCAATATTTAATTGTGCAATCATAAATCAGATACAAATATATATTTATTGCTTCGGCCTTTTCAGCCTTTTTTGTATTTGGATTGTAATTCCATCATTGCGTTTTTAACAGTACGACCTGACCCGTGTAGGTAGTCATCTTCTGTAATACTCAGGTCTAGCCAAATTGCATACTTATTCATAAGGTATTGACCAATTCTTACGTCATACAGATGTAAATCTTTACAAGTTATGTTTGCTGGTTTTTCTCTAAGTCTTCCACCCGCAAAATATTTTGTGATCTCTTCGTAGTGCTTGTAAGGTTGCATTCATGAAGCGAAGACTTGATTTGGTTTGCCTTCGATTGTACAAGACAAATGTGTAATCTTTGGATTATAGAATTTTTTTTGAATCTCTTTTGTATGGGCTCGCCGGTTCAACAAACAACATGAGTATGCCTTTCAGTGACCTAGCAGGTGTGTTCAGGTTGATGTTCCACATTGTATCACTTTTTTCTTTGGGTATTGTACTATGTCTAATCACCTGTTCATAATAAATCGGCAGTCTTGAATTGTACTGATTTTGAATGAGTCTGGCTAGTTCAGTGTGTGTAACAATTTAATATTCCAAAGATATGTTAGAGATCTTATATGTTGCATCTGTGTCAGTTGATTCTATGGAATAGTCATTCAAGATTAGTTCAAAATTCAGACGGTCATTCAGTGCTCCTTGGTAATATGGTAAATGCGCTGTTAGGATTTCAAATTCAAGTGGAATGTAAAATCTGGCTCCATATGTTTCTGCTAATATAACGTCCTTGGCTGTAATAGTTTTTTTTGTCTCCGGCATCGATTCAAAGTTTAGTAATGTTATCTGACTGTATGCCTTGATAAATACGGTCTTCTCTCTCTTCTCAAGTAAGCCAAAGATCGTTGTAGCAGTAGAACACAACAGCATCGTCAAGACTAAGCACTTCCTGTCCTTCAAGTTTAGCTTTAATAGTTCTAATAATTACTCTGCCAAGATTGTTAACTAGCGTTCTGTTTGCATCTGATTCAGATGAATGTTTGATATTAAATGCAAGATGTGCAGTGCCAGGAACGAAAACGTCACTGGGCCCTAAGTTCAGAAACTTGACAGTAAGAGTTTGGTTCTGGTCTATGGTACTAGGATTGTTTGTGATAACAATTGATTGTATAATGCCCTTAACATGAAGGGGCTCAAGCAGTTTTCTATATGGGTCTAACATAGGATTGTGTCATTTTATTATGCAAAAATCAAAGATATTAAATTAATAAAAACAATGGCAGCGGGAGGATTTTATCATGAAGACTTTGAAATGGATGACATGTATAATTTTGGTAATACAACAGATATGACAGATATAACTGGTACAAGAAATACTTCTAGTTTATGCCACGAACTTTTAGAAACCAAAGTGATCTCGTTTTATGATCATGTTGGTGACCGCCCAGACAACATAGATCCTAATCAGTTTGAACTTGATGGCAAGGGTTATTTATATTTAAATACTGTTGACAAAGGAAAAGTACAATTGACTAACAAAAGAGATCCTGGTAAGTTTAAAGCTTTAAGTACAATCATAGGTGAAGGTGGTGTTGTGCCTTGCGTCAGCTTGGTATTGGAGATAAAAAGTTGCCACCACGACTTGTTACTGCTCTTCATGACACGCAAACAAGGTTGCCAACAGGACAAGAAATTGAAATGACAGAAGTAACAAGACTGCCAGAAATGGCAAACACAGTGATACAAGAAACCTCATTTACTGAAGGACAAACAAATGACACTATGTAAACAATAGACGACCCACCTTTGTCAATGCGGGAGTTTATGGGCTTGGATAAATCACTGCAGACAATAAGAGGTTAGATGGTAAACAATGTAGCCAAACTGGGTGAGTTTGATAAACACATAGAACGAGAAAAAGAGAAACTGGCTACCACAGATAATGGGATTCTTGACACAGAAATAAAAGAAAGAATCCAACACAGATTAAATGATTTACAGATAGAAAGTTCAGGAAGGTTAGAAGCGATTAGTATTGGAAGAGAAAAACTGAAAACACAGGTCAACAGGATTAGACAAACTATTTAAAAAATACTTCACGAAGACACAACTTTGGCTGAGAGATTGAAAACACTTTTCAGATATCAGGGTATAACTATTGCAAGTTTAATTACTGCTCTTGGATTTATTATCAGTACTGTTGTATTGGCTGTCTCTGGAGCTGGGGGTGGTGGCGGACCACTGCCTCCAACCCTGGCACCTCTGACCCCACCGGTTCCATCAGACCCAAAAGACGAACAGTCATGGGTTAAAAAAAAAACAGTTGTCACACATATCAGACTTGCTTAAGAAATTGGCTGTAAAAGCAATGGATGCATTGCCTGGCATAATAGGTAGTGTTGTCAGTTAGCTGATCAGTACTGCAGCGAAAGTAGTAGGATTCATGGCAGAACATGTGTGGGTCTTTTTGGTTACAGTAGGCGGATTAATGGTGGGTTATTTAATGAAACAGGTAAAGAAGTAATACCCGCAGTCCAGTAAGGCCTATTACCAATGCAGTTCTCTGTGACTCATGTGTGTTTGTTGACGGTGTTGGGGTTGGTGACGGAGTTACTGGCTGTACCGAGGCCGGAGCCCCGGCTCGGGTTGTTACTGTCTGTACAGGCATTTTTAATGGTTTTAATGTCTGTAAATGTTGGCAACAACCACACACTTACAGTCATTAAAACCACTAATAATGCCTGTACAGACAGTAACAACTCCGGCCCCGGCCCGGTACAGCCAGTACCACCGACACCGACCCTGACACTAACCCATGACTTGGCCCCATCACCAACCCCTGGCACACATGAGTCAGAGAGAACTGCATTGGTAAAAGGCCTTACTGGATTAGGGTTATTACTTCTTTACCTGTCTCATCAAATATCCTGTGATTAACCCTCCTACTATTACCAAAAAGACCCACATGTGCTCTGCCATAAATCCTACTACTTTCACTGCAGAACTGATCAGCCAACTGACAACACTGCCTATTATGCCATTGCTTTAACAGCCAATTTCTTAAGCAAGTCTGATATATTTTATAATTGTTTTTATACCCATGACCGTAAGTCTTATAGGTCTGATGGAACCGAAGGACTGGGTGGTGCTGGAGGCAGTGGTCCACCCCCATCACCACCACCCCCGGTAACAGCCAACACAACAGTACTGATAATAAATCCAAGAGCAGTAATTAAACTTGCAATAGTGATACCCTGCTCTCTGAAAAGTGTTTTCAATCTCTCAGCCAAAGTTGTGTCTTCGTGAAGTATTTTCTGAATAGTTTCTCTAATCCTGTTGACCGTGTTTTCAGTTTTTCTCTTCCAATACTAATCACTTCTAATCGCCCTGATCTTTCTATCTGCAAATCATTTAATCTGTGTTGGATGCTTTCTTTCATTTCTGTGTCAAGATTCCCATTGTCTGTGGTAGCAAGTTTTTCTTTTTCTCATTCTATGTGTTTATCAAGCTCCCCTAGATTGGCTACATTATTTACCATCTCACCTCTGATTGTCTGCAGTGATTTATCCAATCCCATTATCTCTCGCATTGACAAAGGTGGGTCATCTATTGTTTTCATAGCGTAATTTATTTGTCCTTCTGTAAATGAGGTTTCTTGTATTACCATGTTTGCTATTTCTGGCAGTCTTGTTACTTCTGTCATTTCAATTTCTTGCCCGGTTCGCAACCTTGTTTGCGTGTTGTGAAGGGCACTAGCAATTTGTGGTGGTAACTTTTTACTACCAACACCAACACCAACACCAAGGTAATGCTGCAGTGCTGCCTCACCACCGACTTCACCTTTAATTGTACTTAAAGCTCTAAACCTAGTAGGGTTATTTTTATAGGTTAGAAACACTTAACCTCTGTCTGTAATTACAAATAAGTGTCCTTTATCATACTCAAACTGATTAGGATCTATTACATCTGGGCGCACACCAACACTATCATAAAATGAGTTTGCTTTGTAAAAATTCCTGTTGCAAACTAAAAGTATTTCCCAATCCAGTCATATCTGTCATATCTGTGATACTAGTATCAGAGACATCCGTGACATCCATTTCACAATCTTTATGATTAAATCCTCCCGCTGTCATTGTTTTTATTAATTTAATATTTTTGATTTTTGCATAATAAAATGACACAGTCTTAAAACTATTAAAGTAAAACTTGAAGGACAGGAAGTGTTTAGTCTTGATGATGCTGATGTGTTTTACTGTTACAAAGATCTGTGCCTCACAAGAGAAGAGAGAGAAGAGCGTATTTATGAAGGTATACAGACAGATAACATTACTAAACTCCGAATCGACACAGCAGATAAATCAACGTCAGCAGCCAAGGACCTTATTATTGCAAAAACATATGGAACCAGATTTTACATTCCACTTGAGTTTGTAATCCTAACAGCTCATTTGCCATATTACCAAGGAGCACTGAATGACCATCTGAGTTTTGAACTAACCTTCAATGACTACTCCAAAGTAATTAAATCATCTGACACAGACGCAGCATATAAGATCTCTAACATTTCCTTGGAATACGAAATTGTCACACATGCTCATCTAGCTACTCTAATTCAAAATCAATACAAGTCAAGACTTCCAATTTATTATGACCGGGTGATTAGACATAGTTTAATACCCAAAGACAAAAGTGATACAATGTGGAACATCAATCAAAACACACCTGCTTGGTTATTAAAAGGCATACTTGTGTTGTTTGTTGAACCGGCGAGTCCATACAAAAGGGATTCAGAAAAATTCTATAATCCAAAGATTACACATTTGTCTTGTACAATAGAAGGCAAACCAAATCAATTCTATGCTTCACGAATGTTACCATACCAGCACTACAATGAAATCACAAAGTATTTTGCAGGCGGGAGACTTAGAGAAAACCAGCATGCATAACTTGTAAAGATTTACATCTGTATGACGTAAGAATTGGTCAATACATAACGAATACGTATGCACTTTGGCTAGACCTGGGTAGTACAGATTACTACCTACACGGGTCAGGTTGTACTGTTGAAAACGGCAATGATGGAATTACAATCCAAATACAAAATAGCCTGAAAAAGCCGAAGCAATAAATATATACCTGTATCTAATATATGATGCGCAATTAAATATTGCAGAAAGCAGACTAAGTGGTCATGTGTATTAAAATTATATTCTGTATTAAAATGAATTTGATGACACTCGACCCACACTGTGGCTTGTTTTGTAGTGCCACAGGCTGTGGTAAACTGAATTTGTTCTTGACCTCTTACAAACAAGATACATCTATCATTTCAAAACATTGTAATATTCTGTCCTACTATCAAACACAACAAAGCTTATCATAACTGTTTATTCATTTGGACTGACAGCAACATTTATTTGGTCGACCCTGAGAAAAAACTGAATGACTACCTGCAGTATTTTTACAAGCAATTTGAAGGACAGCCAACCCTGTTTATTGTCATGATTGCTCTGCAGAGAAAGTCTCTCTTGGCTTGACTTCGCGAACCAAGATTCTATAGGGGTTGTCCACGATGTCTGCAGGCATGCTCGTGACTGCGGAGGCCGATCCGGACAGGCAGGTTCGACCACAGTGGCTGCAGAGTGAGGTCTGGCCAGGGTTCTGAGTTGCGGCATCTCTGTTTTTTTCTCCTGAGCCGCTTGTCTTTAAGGCTAGCTCTGCAAGAGTCCTCAAAGGAGACAGCTGCCTTGTAAATGGTGGAGCGCCAGGTGTCACGGTCCACAACAAGTGAAGACCACTGGGGGTGGTCTATTTGGCAGGCACTATGTGACTTCTTGACACAGTCTTTGTATCTTTTCTTTGGTGCCCCTCTGTCTCTGTGTCTAGTGGCGAGCTCACCGAACAGGGTGATCTTGAGTAGGCGATGATCCTCCATCCTGGAGACGTGCCCAGCCCAGCGGAGCTGTGTCCACAGCAGCATACTATATATGTGTTTATTATGTAGTTGTATTTCATGTACCGTGTGCAGTGCATATTAGCCAGACGTGTGTCGGACT
This sequence comes from Semisulcospira habei, assembly GCA_036245525.1. Classification (NCBI taxonomy): domain Eukaryota; kingdom Metazoa; phylum Mollusca; class Gastropoda; family Semisulcospiridae; genus Semisulcospira; species Semisulcospira habei. The sequence goes on along the minus strand of BTPG01000003.1, from coordinate 132,457,017 downwards.
GTGCTTCGTCTGACACGGGCATTGGTTGAAGGCCCCGGACATACATCACGACACCACGTTTGTCCCAGCCTTTAATCCAATGTTTGAGCCGTAGCGGGGTCTGACCTAACTCTGATTTACGTACTTCCGTGTGTGTGCGTGCGCGCGTGTGTGGGTGTGTGTGTGTGTGAGTGTGTGCAAGCGCGTGTGCGTGCCGGCGTGCGTGTGTGTGCGTGTGTGCGTGTGTGTTCGTGTGTGTGTGTGTGTGTGTGTGTGTGTGTGTGTGTGCGTGTGTGTTTTCATGTAGTTTACAGCAAGGACAAGAATTATAAAAGGTCTGCGCACCTATTCTTTTATCCTTGGAAAATAAAGTTTCGTTTCATATCATTTCATTTCATTTTATTTCTCTCTCTCTCTCTCTCTTTCTCTCTCTATCTGTGTGTGTGTGTGTGTGTGTGTGTGTGTGTGTGTGTGTGTGTGTGTGTGTGTGTGTGTGTGTGTGTGTGTGTTGATGTAAACATCACCTTATGGCTTTTATATACACCTGAATTATAAATTATGTAATGTCTCACTCCATTGTATGGACATTTTGTCTGAACAATAAACTGTCTCTCTCTCTCTCTCTCTCTCTCTCTCTCTCTCTCTCTCTCTCTCTCTCTCTCTCTCTCTCTCTCTCTCTCTCTCTCTCTCTCTCTCTCTCAAAAAAATCAAAAATAGTGCCTGTTCCTAAAGCAAACGATTCTTCTGAAATTAATAACTTTCGCCCCATTTCCCTTCTATCAGTTCTCTCGAATGTTCACAAACATCTTCTGGAATTTCTTGAAAAAAGGTCCCTATTATATCATTACCAGTCAGGTTTTCGTCCCAAGCATTCATGCCAAACTGCACTCGCATGAATAGTGAATTCGTGGGTCAACAGCATAAATGATAATAAAATGGCTGGTGCTCTCTTCTTGGATCTAAGAAAAGCGTTTGATCTTATCGATCATACCATCTTACTGAAAAAGCTTGCCACCTACTTAAACAAAAAGAGCCCCTCAGCTCTTTCGTTTCTGAACTCCTATCTTACAAAAAGAACACAAACAGTCTATGTCAATGGAAAATGTTCTTCTGAACAATTTGTGGAGTATGGAGTGCCCCAGGGGTCTATTTTAGGCCCTCTACTGTTTTGTATCTTCGTTAACGATCTACCGTTACATGTAACATGTAGTGAGACTGAGTGTGACATGTTTGCTGACGACTCAACATTACATTCCGCTGGTAAAACTGTGCCTGAAATTGCAAATAATCTTCAAGAGAGTCTTCATGAAGTCTCTCGGTGGTGTAATGAAAATCGCATGCTTGTAAATCACACAAAAACAAAAAAGCATGCTTATCACAACCCGCCAGAAACATCAGCTCAAACTTCCATCACTCAACCTTTCTTTGGACTCCATCTCAGTTGAGCAGGTCAGTCAACACCGCCTGCTTGGAGTAATAATAGATGATGATCTAAGCTGGCATAACCACCTACATTATATGAGAAAACATTTGTCCAAAAAGTTGTTTCTACTTTCAAAACTTAAAACGATCATTGACCTTAAGACGCGCAAACTATTTTTTAATGCCTACATTAAACCACACATTGATTATGCCTCAACAATATGGGATGGCTGCAGTGAAAATCACTTCAAGCAGATAAACTCATTATACAAGCGCGCTGCTAAGCTTATCCTCCCTGATCCGTCTTTATCCACTGATGCCAAGCTGCAGGCCATCGGACTTCTCCCTCTGGTTAAGCACCTCGCACTAAACAAATGTGTACTGATGCACAAAATTCTTAACGGGTAAGCTCCACCTTACTTATCTAGGCTTTTTTCGCCAACTAAAAAAAAAATACAGCACCTCCAGGAACAGTCTCTCTATAAAAAGGCCCGGTATAGACCTGTTCAAATCTAGCCTGTCTTATTCAGGTGCTCTTTTATGGAATTCCCTTCCTCCCACTATTCAACAAACCACGTCCCTCTCTCTGTTTAAAAAAAGAGTACATGATTACCTTTCTAAGACATCGCGTTATGCTGATCCTTTCTTCTTCTTTGTTTTTCGACATAATACTCTTGATGTTTTTAATGTTGTTGTTTTTTTTTCATCTAGCCTCCAAATTGTTTGTTCAGTTTTCTAACTTGTTTTTGATAGTACACAAAATATCATACCTACTTATATGTTAGATAATTATGTGCGCATGTACGTGTGTATGTGTATGTACAAAAGTGTGCATGTGCACGAGTACATGTATATGTGTGTCTGTGTGCGTGTGTGTATGCATGTGTGTGACGTTTATTATTAGTTAGTTTTTGTTGCTTGGTTGGTGTTCCTTAAGTAGCTTAGCAAGGACAGATTGTAAAAAAGGCCTGCGCGCCTAATATCTCAATCCTTGGAAAATAAAGTTTCATTCGTTCGTTCTCTCTCTCTCTCTCTCTCTCTCTCTCTCTCTCTCTCTCTCTCACACACACACACACACACACATATGCGCGCGCGCAAGCTCACGCAAACACACACACACACACACACACACACGCACGCACACACACACGCGCGCGCACGCACACACACACACACACACACACACACACACAAACACTAAAAGTGTAACATGCAGTCATCATGGCGACACACGAATTGATTGATTGATTTTACATTGCTTAACGTCCCGACAGCAACAAGGCTTTCTCAGGACGTGCCTGCACTGCTTGTGAAAAAAAAAAAAAAAAAAAAAAAAAAAAACCTAAACAGAACATTGAATGTATGTCGCCAGCCGGTCAAATACATTAAATAAACCTAACACATGGGGCCTAAATAAAGCTAAGACCATTTAGCAACACACATCCAATATCAAGAGCTACAGGCAGTGCAGACATTAGGGAGAGTTTTAAAAAGGCAAATACAGGTGAATGGACCTCGGGTAGACAGAAACACATGCCCCAGAATAGAGAGAAAAACTCACCCTGTGGGGCTGACCAGGGTGACCCTGGGAACTAAAAAGTACCTAACCCCACCCAAGTCCCCCAGGGCAGACCCGGGTGGGGGACACACACGAAACACGCAAAAGACAGCTTAGGCATAAATTAGCCCACGTAAACACTGCAGGGGTTACTATGATCACATAATTATATAGTTCAAGGGGACCTAAATAGGAGTTAGTTACTGCATTGGGTTAGTCAATGAGCATCCATAAGTAACATAAGCCATTGCATGCAGCTGACATGAATTGGGTGTACCGTGTGTTGTGTTCGTTGTTCCCACAAATGTTGATGTTGATCAGACTCATCTAAAATAGTCAACATTCCAGCCGGGGTATTTTAGCAAAGCCAATAACAGACACTTTTTCTTTGCCTCTAAAATGCTTCTTTTCTCGGCATGTATCTTTATTAACACATTTTAATGGAATGTAAACTACTTTATTGAAAGATTTCTACTGTATATTAAAATCAGACAGCTACACAATGAATAAGTATAACAATTCAATTGAGGCTGGAGGGGGGGGGGGGGGTCGATTTTTACACAGTATAGTCCCACATTCCTCACACCGTAGGCCATCTCGGCGCATCCGCGACCATTCCTGTACATCGTAGTCCCAACATCAGGCGCCATTTTCAGCTGCAAACAGACTAAAAGTCTCTAATTTAAAACAGGATACCACTTGTACAATCCGCAAAAATGTTGACAAGTGCATTTAGTGTAGTGTGGACGATGTTTTGCAGCAGAATCTGTCCCAACGAATCGGACATGCTATCGATCAAATTTTGCACACCAAAAGGACACCAATTTCTTCAAATTATGACAATTTCCCGCCAGCTTTCAAAATTCTACAAAGAGCTGCAGGTGTACCAATCTATTTGCAGTTAGCAGATATTTGAAATAAACGTCCACTTATATTTTGTCAGATGCAAGAATAAATTACAAATTTTAGCTGACCTTTCTCAAAGGCCAAGGACACAAAGACGATAATAAAGGACATAATTCACGAGTTTCTACTTGTTCAGATGCAATTACAGTTTTATACATTTAGAGGTCAAATATGGGCCACAGGTGGCTTTGGAGAAGGTATTTCTGTGCGTGCTTGGTTCGAGGACTAGTCTAATAAATAAAGGGAACAAGAGGTCAACACATACACAATATACCTGCTTTCAGACAACTCTTACTTATCTTAAGTAAAATGTTTACAAATAGTTTACAATAAGATATGTCTATGCTTACTATTTTGGGTGATGTCTATGAAACTTCGTGGGTCAACATATGGAATCGACATACGTAAGTTTTTACAATCTATTTTTCCAGGTACCATTGGAAGGTGATATCAATGAAACACGTTCAATGACTTGGCTCATACATGTCTTTAAATTGTTCCCTGTAAGAAGAACTGCCATAATAAAGGTCTGCTAATCCCTACCGGTGAGGCCAAGGTCACATCGGCTGTGATGAAGCTCTATGCTTGTGCATAGTGCTCACACAGTAGGATTAGTACGGTACGGTTTTTGTTAACGGTTTGTTTGTGCCGATAGTCCGTGTGGCACTAGACGCACGTGGAATTTCTAAGGAACGGTTAGCACGGAGTTTTGGTGAGTTCTTTTAGTGATTTCTAGGCGGAAGCTGTGTCTGTCAGAGATCTAGATCGGTAGTGCGGGCTGTCTTGTCGTATGGAACGGTTGTGTTTGAGATACCTAGCCCACATTCCAAGACTCTGAAGCCTAGATTTCAGGTATGTTTCTATAAATGTAGTATTGATAGTTGTTTAGTTAAAGACAGTATGCGTTGGTAAGAGTAATGTGGTTGTATAGCGGTGTTCTGGTTTGGTTTAGTTATGTATGTTTAGAATTCAGTGAAGTAACCGGTGTTTTTGGTATACAGTTGTTTACCGCGATAGATAACTAAAGGAATGTGAGGTGTGTATGTCTAAGCCGCTATGAAAATAGTACGTGGTTGGTTAAGCATAGTCTTTTCCAGTGTATAGAGTAGTGTATAGCAAGAGTGTTAGGCTATAGTCTGTTTCAAGATAGTGACAGAGATATGGGGGTGTTACGGAAATAGATAGTTTATGAAGCACGTGTGTGTGGGTGAACGAACGTGTGAGTTATTTGTATCAGCCAGGTTACATGACGTTTCTCATTTATCCAATATGTGGTGTGTTTAGCAAGTGTTACGTTGGGACTTTTGTTGTCTATTCAGAGTTCTTGTAAAGAGTGGAACGACGGACGCCAAGACGTCGAGTCACAGGTGAGACCTAACGTGAGGTCATCCCTCCAGCTCTTCACTGAGAGTGAGTCTGACCGGGACCAAGACGCCCGAGTCAAAGCGAGAACTGCGCTACCGTAGGAGAACGAGGACGTCTGTGCCAGAGAGACAGGACGGCAAGAAGAAGCCTACGACGAAGGACTTTCACGCCTAGACGTGAGAAGGACCAACGTAACCAGGCAATAACATCAAACAGGTTGGAGACAGTGTGAAACTAAAACCTAGCCTGGCAAAGATATTGTGATGTGTATGTGATGTATATAGCTTGATAGTGTGAGTGTTTTTATGGTATATTTATATTGTATAAAGTCACTTTAGAAAGGGAACCCGTGTGTTGTGTTTTACCGCATGAATGCGCCCGTCTGAGTCAGTGGCGGTGTATGCGTATGTTGCGTGAGAGTATGTACGTGCGACTGTGGGCAAGTCTGCGTGCGTTACATCGGCCATACTTCGTTTTGGTCTGCTTTTGCAAAGTCTCCAATTCTGTTTGACCGATTTGGTTCAAATTTGGTGAATTAGTAGATATTAAACATAGAAAGGTTAATGTACAAGACATGCATCGGTCTGTGTAAGGTCAAGGTTGTGGTGGCAATCTTCATTTTCAATTTATGTATTCTTGCTAGGTCAATATTTTTAGAACCATCGGACCGATATGACTCAAACCTTACAAGATGGTAGTCTTTGGTAAACGAAAATGTACTTAAAAAATCACGCCGTTGTAGTCAAGATCAAGGCGGCAATATATTTTTTGGTCTTTTCTGGGCGAGATCTTTGAAAAGGTTTGATTAATTTATTCCATTCTTGAGATAACAATACACTATACTAATGGAAATTGTTTTGTGCATGAGTGACGCCATTTCCGTGAAGATCAATGCCATGGAAATCATATTTGTTTCAAATTGTATATTCTTCTGTTACGAGGTAGTCGTTGTAGTATGATGTAATCACATCAGACGCACTCACGTACTGTTCTTGTAAAGAAACTTCACTCAGCTGCAACTCGCCCCACGTGGCACAAGGTTGTAGACCACACTGGAGTAATAGTTCCAACAATATTTTATGTTATACTATTACTGATTTACAGAACAATCCAGAAAATTACACAACTCAACCAATTAGAAAAGAAAACGTAACCAAAAACTTATTCATTAAAAAGAACATTATAGATATGTCTACAATCTTCCACTAGCATCTAGGTGCATTCCGTAAATATTGCGAAATGTAGCCAACTTGTGTACTACAAAACTTTGACGTCATATTTGAGGTCACTAAAAAGGTCACGACCCTGCCCAAACCATCAAGTCTAATGTGTGTCGGACTTCAACAATGTAGCGAAAATATGCAACATTCTAGCTACACAATAACAATGGATCGTAATATTCCAGCAAAGGAAAACGAATCACACTTATATCCAAGAGCAATTGACCGGTTTACTTTAGATTTGGCATTGTAATAATTGTTATAGGTGTAGAGCGTTAAGTGCAAAATGTGTCATTATGATGTAGGGTCACGGTCGTTGCAGCATTCTTGTATTGCACTTTTTCCATTCCCTGTTTAAAAAAAATCGTTATTTAATATATTTTCTAAAACTGTCAGATTCTTTGTGTAGCCAGCTCTCACTTCATACACTGTTAGTATGAGTGTCTGTGCTGTTTTTTTCCCCTCATGGCCACTGCTCTCTTTTGACTGTTGGCAGAAAGATGTGGGAGTGCGTGGGCAAGAAACGCAGCTACACACAACCGTACTGTCATAAACTTATTCTGTGTGTCGATGCTCTTAGTCGAAGAAAACATAAGTAATATGTAATACATATCACCGTCATCAATTAAATTTGGATTTAAAACCGACTTAACCCTTCGTTCAAAATTGTAATAAACAAAATGACAATAAAATTATCCGTGCTGTGAATTTGACCTCAAAGCAGAAGGGGTAACATTTGTTGAAACTAAACTTTGTAGTAATGAGTTAGTTCACACACAATCTTAAATAAAGCGGTCTAAATGTGACAAAGGGAATCAACGAGAAACATAGAATGGAGATGACCTTGACATCAATGTCAAGGACTTTATAATATTATTGCAAACTTGTTCTTGTTCCAGAATATCAATCATATTGTTTGTTTTAATTCAGTCTCACAGTTTTCAGAAAATTGCCTGATAATAAGTCAATGTAGGAACCACTGTGCTCTTAACCTTCAAGTAAAAAACACTGGTATGATTTATCATGTTCTTTCTTTTACAACAGTAATAACTTGAACCACTAGGAAGCAGTTTTGAAGAGCGTTTTAGATAAAATGTTGTTGAAGCAGATTTAGTCCATAATATTTGATACAGGCCGCGACCTTGACCTTCATGTTAGACATGCTGCTTTTAAATATCACAGTCCATATGGTTAAGGACTATTTACCAACTACAACTGGACTCGACCAAGTGTATTGATTCAAGAAATAGTCTGCAAAACATCATTTGGTTGGTTCTGGACATTAAAAAAAACACTAGTTGCCATGGAAACTACATTTGAAAGGTCTAAGGCCTATTTTCTTTTCTACGATCCATTGTAACATATAACTATCTTAGTTATTTTTCTGTCACAAACTGTGACAGATGAGGGATCAAAACCAGAAATACTGTCCAGGATTGCGCAGACATCAACAGCACTGACAAGATTGAAGACCATATGGAAGTACAGAAACATCACACTCTGCTCCAAGATCAGACTGATGCGCTCCTTAGTCATCTCAGTGTTCTTGTATGCCTGCGAGTCATGGACCCTCACAGCAGACCTTGAAAGCCACTTAAATGAGATGTTTTCGAAGGCTGCTTGGCATTTCATACAGAGATCACATCACAAACGAGGAAGTGGGAAGCAGAATCAGGCAAGCCATCAGGCCCTTTGAAGACTTATTAGCCTATTGTGAGAAAACGCAAACTGAAGTGGTATGGGCATGTCACGCGTTCAGCAGGGCTTGCCAAAACAATCCTGCAAGGCACCGTGCAAGGAGGACGAAGGAGAGGAAGACAGAGGAAAAGATGGGAGGACAATATCTCAGAGTGGACAGGACTGAAGTTTGGCGATATGCTGAGAATGGCAGAGAACAGAGAGGATTTGACGGAGCTGGTTGTCAGTCATCAGTGGTGCCCCAACGGTCGGCAAGACTACGGGATATAGATAGTGATAGATAGTTATTTTTCATAACTTTGACCATTCAGACCATCCCTTGTGAATAGTAAGCAACAATGTCAGATTAATGGGCTCTGTTAGAAGATGTGCAACGGTATTAGCAATGCATCAGTTGGCAACGGTCAGGACCGAACTGTATGGTTTGTACAAACCTCAGTTAGACTAGAGAACGGTTGGGATCTTTCATGTTCACAATTTGCATTTAATTCGACCTTTAGATGTAGTCAAGGGGTTGCTGCCTGACTCGAAAGGTGGGGGCCCCAGGGGACGAGTTGCGTTGATGGTGTGGGTAGTGGGAACTCTTACAGCGCCTCCCCCGGGATCCCCCTAGTCTAGGGCCTCTTGGCCTTCGAGAGGCACCCTTGTGTGTAATCCCTCCGGACTAGCATAGCATCCCTCTATCCCAAGAACGCCCGTGCGTGGTCCCTGGCCACAACCTCTCCGAGGTGACCCCAAAAACTGGGCAGCATGAGCCCCCAGGCTAAACACGGCGGATCTAGATGAGAGAACCTCGAAAATTAATCAACATTGTCCTGCTGCCTTGCAGGCCTGGCCGCTTGGCTGCGGAAAGGCTAAGGGAGGAAAACCCTGACTTCAAAGCCCCCGTGTCTCCGGAGAAGGTTTTTGAGCCAGAGACTAGGACAAGGACAGTTTGATATAAAACCTACGACCTGAGGACCACGATGCCATCGTCCCAGCTTGCTAGCCCATGGCAGACGAACCAAGGGTTTAAAGGGTGGGGCCAGTACTGCGCACACTGCACTCCACCAAAAAGCTCCACCGCGCAGGCTTTAGGAAACGTCCACGGACCATGACACAGACCATTCCAAGTCCTGTAGCGACGGGCCCTCGGGGCGAAACGGTAGGTGAAAGATGTCACTGGAAGCCGCAGTCGGTTCAGGATATTGGTCGCCTGATGTTGACCTGGGGATGACAACGTCACTCGGCACACCATGAACGACCAAACAGCCTTCTCTAGGGACAGCACTGCTTGCTCCACACGGAGAGGGGCCTAGAAAAGGTTGCCTAACCAAAGCTCATCCCCTCACAACCCCGGTTGGCTAGCCGCGGTCAACGGGCATCTTCTCCTGCGGTCAGAAAACAAGTAAAAACAACGGATCCACTCTAATAACGACCACGACCGGACTCAACGTAGCATTCTGGAACATCCGAACCATGCTCGACACAGCAGACAGCGGACGCCCTGAACGTCGCTCCGCCCTCATTGCCCATGAATTGCGGAGGTTAAACATCGACATCGCTGCGCTCAGCAAAGTACGCCTCCCGGACGAAGACAGTCTCCAAGAACTTGGCGCTGGCTACACCCTCTACTGGTCAGGCAGGCCTACATCAGAAAGACGGCTCTCAGGCGTGGGTTTCATGGTCAAGACCTCCATTGCGACTAAGCTGGAAAACCTACCAACCGGTCACTCAGACCGCATCATGTCCATGCGCCTCCCACTGAGACACCAGCAACACGTCACCCTTCTCAGTGTGTACTCCCCAACCCTCCTGGCAGAGCCTGCAGAAAAGGACAAGTTCTACACTGACCTTCGCAGCCTCTTACATAGCACCCCTGCAGACGACAAAGTCATAATCCTTGGCGACTTCAACGCCAGAGTGGGCCAAGACTCTGAAGCCTGGAAAGGAGTCCTCGGCAAGCATGGCGTCGGGAACTGCAATGACAATGGCCGCCTACTGTTGGAGTTCTGTGCAGAGCAGCAGCTTGTCATCACCAACACTACTTTCCAGCAAAAGGACAGTCGAAAGACCACCTGGATGCATCCTCGCTCCAAACACTGGCACCTTATCGACAATGTCCTAGTGAGTCAGAGGGACCGCAGTGACGTCCTCCTCACCAGAGTGATGCCCAGCGCAGAGTGCCACACTGACCACCGCCTTGTCCGCTGCAAACTCAGGCTCCACTTCAAGCCAAAACCCAAGAAAGGGGGGCCCCCTAAGAAAAAGCTTGATGTTGCCAGCCTTCAGCGTGACGACGTAAAAGCTGCCTTTCAGACAGATTTACAGCGCAGGCTCACAGACACAGCTGACCCAGCAGACTCCTCCCCTGAAACACTCTGGGAACAGCTGAAAACTGCTATCGCAAAATCCTCTGCAGAAGTTTTCGCTAGAAAGAGGAACAAAGACTGGTTTGACGAAAACGACGTAGAGAACTCCTAGCAAAAAAAAAAAAAAAAAAAAGAGCTGCCCATCAGGCCCACCTAGCCCAGCCTTCCTGCCCTGTGAAGAAGTCTGCCTTCCGCCTGATCTGCAGAAGTTTCGAGTTTAAATATGGTTGTCATGGCAACAATATGAAGCAAAAACAAGGTCTGTACAAACTAACTGGTTCATCTTTCAAGCAGCTGTCTTTATGCCGAGTAATGCAAATATAATCTATTTATTATAATTAATATTATAATATATATAATATTATATATATATATATATATATATATATATATATATATATATATATATATATATATATATATATATATATATATATATATAACAACATTATTGTTATGTACCCACTCCATACAAGTGTTCCCTTCTTTGACACATGTATTGATATATTTATGAGCTTGCTAGATATACTTTCCTTCCCAAAATACCTTGCGCACCAAGAAGACTCGGTCTTGATGATACTTGGATTTTCAAAACCGGAAACGCGAAATATGCTTACACTGCAACATTAACGAGCTCTTTGTGTGTAGTAGTAATGAAATACTTCTTAGTGTGTATGAACGCTCGAAATTTCTATAAACACACACACACGAACGGAGAAAAGATGCCATGAAACCTGAGAGTTGCTGGACTAACAAGTAAAATTGACGAGATTCAGCTGGAACCTCAGAAATGAACTAAATAAACAAAGCTGTTGCCATTTTCTGCAATTATGCGTGATCTAGTTACAAGTAGAATTTACTCAGCAACACGCACGGTTATACATTGCACTGATGTTTTCGTAGTAAGACGAAATTACGCGCTGAGTCGACACTTACGATGTGCAGCCCTGCCATTCATGTGTTTTGTCTAAAAACCGCAATCAGCCGCAAAATGAATGACGCGAGGCATAGTTTTGTGTTGGTCTGGGTACATAAATTATACTGAGCAACACTTTTGTTTGATATAGTGCCGATAAACAGACGGATGTTATTACTTGACTCGAATCGAATGTCCTCGTCTTACGACTGGGACATTTTGATTTCAGTCTCCTAATCACATATGCCTGTTATCGGCACTTTATCAAGCAATATGTTGCTCAGTATAAAATAATCAATGAAGGGTCTGTGTTTAACAAACACAACCCAAGCAACTATAAAGTTTATTCCATAAACAAACAGCTGTAACGTATTCTCTATCAACGGTGAGTAAGTGCCCACTAGTAATTTTTATTTTGTTTTCGGATTTAAATGATGAACGACCTGAAATCCATGGTAAACAGGGCAAAATGTTATTTCTGTCAGCCAAAAAAATCGGTATACATTAGATATGGTAACCGTCGTTTTTAATATTGGTAACATTAAGCACAATCTCTGATGTCCCAGGTGCAGACTTTTCTTGTACCTCCGTGCCAAATTTCAGAGCAATCGGCCCATAATGCAGGATATTGCCATAAGAGATCGGACTAGAAGAACAACAGCACAAGCAGCGAAACGACTGCACCATAAGTGGTTGCCTTATCCGTTTAAGAGCATGTGTGTTTTGATCATAGGAAAGATCCGATATTCATTTGTGTTATTTTGGATAAGAATTACGTACCTTTTTAGTAGGATTCAGGGGGGGGGGGGGTTTGCCTGAAGAATGGCAATCGATGTGTGTTGTGTAGCTAAAATGACGCGTCTTTTCATTACATTGTTGCTATAGTCCGACCTCGTTTGACCTAGAACGTTCTCGAAACGGCGCGATAAGTCTAGTGACCTCAAATATGACGTCAATGTTGTTGGGGACGTTTTGTAACATTGTATCGAATACGCGTAGATATTAGTCGAAAGCTGTAGTTATTTCTAGATGGTTCTTTTTAATGAATATGAATGCGTTTTGGTTACGTTTTCTTTTCTGATTGTGTGAATTTGCTGGATTAGTCTGGAAATCATAACAGTATAAAAGACCGTCTTAGGAAGTAAGTGTATGCATTGTATGAGAGACGCAGTGTGTTAAAAGTGTTGCTACATTGTAGAGGAGACAGTGTATCAGTCAGTGTTGGTGCATTTGTCGATGCATAGTGCTGAGAATACATCTGTAACGAAGGTTTTTTTTTCGTGTACTGACTTAAGTTGTTACGTGTATAAACGTTTATTCTAATAGAATAAGTGTGTGCGTGGGTTTTCTGACAATCAGTATAAAGGTGGGTGTTCTATCTCTGTTTACTAGACTCTTTCATGCACCACCACACACGCTTACAAACAAGGACAAAGGCCACACAGTTATCTCTCTTTGCCCTCTGTTTCACTATTTCTCATACACTCATATCATATACATTAAATCACACAATTCACATCATACAAACAAGTGTTTCACACAAATAATTAAGAAGTGGCGTATAGGCTATTCATAACTTCAGCGCTCACACATTCACTCGCTACCGTAGAGGTCGTTGTCTCTCTCTCGAGACGTCACTCGACTCTACTCTTTACACTAGTGTCGACACAGTCAAAGATATTACATCGACGACTTGACTTGACGGAGATTTCCCTAACGGAATGGTACTAGTCGATGACAGTACTTACAGATTAGAATATTCCTAGGCGTGCAATTATCAACGGCGCTAGGCGACATAGGCTACACTGAAGGAACACTGCATGTGGTCCTGTAGCTCAAATCTGTAGGCTTACTTCGTCACCGTTGCTGCACGTCTGCACCAGTGATGGTAGACGAAGGAGAGATGAAGGCGTTGATGATGTCCGTATCCGGTCACGTAGACGATACTTTTAGGACAGCTTCGTCAGCCACATACCAGGGGTTTCCGCTCCGTACCGGCCCCGCTGTATACAACATTTATACACTCGTAAATTTTCGCTCTTATACTTAAAGAGTCTGAATGTGTCTTTGACACATTATTATACTTCAGAGCGCTCTAGATCATTTCCTTTGTAAAATGTCTTCTCTATGCCACCATACTACTACAGTCACTATTGTCACAATTCTTATGACAATTCCTATAGCCACTTTAACACTGTGCACACATTTTGGGTACCTACACACAATGGATTATGAGCCCGCAAATATTACAATCACAGCTCACCTTCAATTCGTAACATATTACTGCACATTCATTCATCATTAGGTATACCTGATTACATACTGAATTACATTCCTATTTCCGTCCCACATTTTCACATATAAATGAATACAACATAACATCCTATTTATAAACTATATCACCTACAACAATTACATGACCAAACAAGTATTGACACGAGTCATCGCACTTCCTTCCAACATGGGCTCTTCTGCACTCTAATCATAATAATTCATAAAAAACAATACTTTCCCTTTTCGTATGAATAGCTTTACAGGTCATTATAAATACCGATAATAAAAAGAATAAATACCTGTATTCTATATACAGCTATAGAATTCTCTAGCCAGAATTCTTTCTCAGAGCACCAACGAACACGTCCGCTCAACTCGGCTGATATGACATCTCTGGCTAGCAATAGTTCCCGATACAACCCTGTCACTCCCACAGGTGACACGTGAACATCGCTCACCTCTACATTACCGCACGTGAACATTCGGTCCAACTGCTAATGACGTCATACCGTCGTCCGACCGAAACATGCACCAAAGGCGCTCGTTACAACATCGTTGCAAAAAAATATTGTTGGAACTGTTACTTCGGTGTTGTCTACAAACTTGTGCCACGTGTGACGAGTTGCAGCTGAGTGAATTTCTTTACAAGAACCCTACGTGCGTGCGTCTGGTGTCATTGTATCGTACTACGACTCCGACTACCACGTAACAATAAGCTTCACGTCATGGCATCGCTAGTCCCAGAACAACGTGTGCACAGTAACGAAATTGCTGTTTTACGTCACTCATTGTAGAAAGGAAAAATTTTCTTGGCTGGTAAATTTCTAGCTGAACACGAATTTGGAGAGTAGCTGATTCGACTGAGACCCCCATCCCCCTCCCCCCCCCCTCCCTCCCCCGAACATTAAACGTCCCTTGTCAGTGAATCAATGAATGCAGTTTGGTTGCCCTCACTCTACAACGAGCCTTTGCCGAGATGTCGAAATTAGTACAAAAATGTCGAACACTTCGCTTATAACAAACATCGCCCCTATTCTCACCCCTCCTTTACTTAAAAATAAAATTCTTTCGTTTTTCTGTGGTGATTGCAAACTAACCTAATCAAGTGATTCTATATTAAACTACCCTGTAAATAAATGCACTTAGGCTGAACACAAGACTGCAGATTTTTCGGGATTGTTACATTACATAGTATGACACCTCGCTTATAACAAAAATCTTAGTCCCCTGCATGCCAAATTGTTATATCCGGCTTTTATTGCACATGAATCGTGTGTGTGTGTGTGTGCGTGTGTGTGTGTGTGCGTGCGTGCGTGCGTGCGTGCGTGTGTGTGTGTGTGTCTGTGTGCGTGTGTGCGTGCGTGCGTGCGTGCGTGTGTGTGTGTGTGTGTGTGTGTGTGTGTGTGTGTGTGTGTGTGTGTGTGTGTGTGTGTGTGTGTGTGTGTGTGTGTGTGTGTGTGTGTGTGTGTGTGTGTCTTTCCAGATCCACCCAGCACCGCCCCTACCATAGACTACAACAACGACCGTATTCTATACGCCGGACACAATATGACTTTGGTCTGTACTGTCAGCGGAGGCAAGCCGCCGGTCACCCGGGTCAGCTTTACATGTGACGGCTTACAGGACGGAACTGACATCGTGGGAGAAGGCGGCATCACTAGCAGCGTGAACTTCATCCCTCTAGTGGCGGGTGATCACGGGGTTCACTGCACGTGTAGCGCGGAGTGGAAACGCAGCGAGATGTACCGTATGACAACAGCTATACGTCTGACAGTCCATTGTGAGTCTCTCTCTCTCTCTCTCTCTCTCTCTCTCTCTCTCTCTCTCTCTCTCTCTCTCTCTCTCTCTCTCTCTCTCTCTCTCTCTCTCTCTCTCTCTCTCTCTCTAAGAGCAACAAACTCAAACTGTGGCCGCACAAACGGAGAGGTTGCGTTCCGTGCGACTCGTCGATCTTCACAGCACACTGAATAACCTTGTGTAGACGTTCAACATCCTGATGCTGTTTGTTTATGAAATATACCCGTGTCTGTCCAGATCAAGCAGACAATAGACCGACCCACTTGTTATTTGCCTCTACCACTTTAGTAGGGGTCCGGTAAATATATTGCGCGTGCTTCACTGAAAGAGCGCGAGTGTAGTCTGCTAGCATAGGAAAGCGCGGTATTCGACGTTGATTTGTCTTACCATTTTTAGGATGGCGTATCTTCAAAAGTATACCATAATTGGAGCTGTAAAATAATACGTACAAATTATTATTGGGTTTAATCAGTAAAGCAAGTGAGAATACCCTGTGTTTGTCTCGTACTGTGTTTATCTTCAGAGTAAATGCGTGTGTGTCACGTGAGTAGGCGTGTTGGGTTCAGTTATTGGCGCTTTGAGCCGATTAGCCTATATAATAACCATTATTATTATTATTATTATTATTATTATTATTATTATTAATGCAAGTGTTTTATCTGAGACTGGTTCAACCACAATCTTTAAATTTGGTCATTGTGGTCATGTGTCTTTGTAAGTAATATATTCTTCTTCGGGCAATATATTTGAAATTATCAGACTGATTTGGCTGAAACGTAAATTGATAGCCGTCCAGCAATAAAGAAAGTGTAAGAAACAAAACTCGGGCTGTTTTCTGTAAGGTCAAGGTCAAAGTGGCCATTCTATATTTCCTTAATAGATATCTCGCAGACTAGTTCGTTGACTTGCTTTAAATTTGGTATGATGTGAGATATTAATGGGGAAAAAAGCGTTTTATAAAAGAACTATGTCATTACTTGAAAGTCCACAGGGGTCCGTCTTGGGTCCGGTCCTTTTCACACTCTACACCTCTCCCTTGTCCAACATCATCCAGTCTCACCACATACACCACCATCTCTACGCTGACGACTCACAACTACTAGACAAAGACAAACTCGACAACACTCAGTCACTACTGACTCGCACGGCTGACTGCTACGAAGACGTGAAAAACTGGATTACAGCAAACAAGCTCAAACTGAACGACGACAAAACGGAAGCCATGCTTTCCCAGCTCCCCCCTTCTCTCCACCTTCAACTCGACAGCACCACCATCTCCCTTTCTGACTCGGTCAAGAACCTCGGCTTTATCCTCGATTCCTCTCTTTCCATGACCAGCTTCGTCTCCGCCACGGCCCAGGCATGTCATTTCCACCTCCGCCGCATCAGTCAGATCAGAAAATACCTCACTACCGAAGCTGCCACCAAACTCGCTGTCTCTCTCATCTTATCTCGCATCGACTACTGCAACTCTCTCCTTTCCGGCCTTCCTCACTCTACCACTCTCACTCTACAGCGCGTCCAGAACAATGCTGCCCGCCTCGTCCTCAGAAAGAAAAAATCTGACCACATCACTCCCCTGCTCAAGCTCCTTCACTGGCTCCCCATCCCCCAACGCATCCAATACAAGATTCTGTCTCTCTGCTACAAATCCCTGAACAACTACGCTTCTACCTATCTCTCCAACTTACTTCACCCCTACACTCCTTCCAGCTCCCTCCGCTTCGCCTCCGACCCTCTCCGCCTCCTCATCCCCCGCACCAAACTCAGCACTTTCGGCCCCCGCTCCTTCTCCCTCTACGGTCCATCCACCTGGAACACCCTCCCACTCTCTCTCCGTCAGAAACACTCTCTCTCCTCCTTCCAGTCTGCCCTCCAAACTCACCTCTTTCAACAGTTCTAGCACTATATCACTACACACCCCACCCCAAGCTGACCGTCGTAATGTATTTTCACTATTTGTGGTACGTGAGTCATTGTCTAAAGCGTGCGCATGCGTGTGCGAGTTGTGAGTGCGCGCTTAGAGTTATAATTATTATAAGATAAGCGCATTATAAATACCGTAATTATTATTATTATTATTATTATTATTATTATTATTATTATTATTAAGTCAAGGACCTAGCAGCCATGTTAGTTTCACAATGTGTATTATTCCAAGTCATATCTCTGAAACTGCGTATATGTTGACTGAACATAAACTTTATTTGATGATAGTTTTGATGATGTCCCTAATGAAAGGTCAGTTCATTTCAGCTCGACTTCGTTAGTTCAAGGTGGGATCTCTGTGCTTAAAAAGGCCAATTTCTCACGTGCTTTTATTTGTGTTTGTTTTGTTGTTGTTATTGTTGTGCCATTACTGGACGATTTACTATGGATCTTTCATATCTTTTTCAAGTTTCCCCGTTACAGCGACCACTGCCTCACTCTCTTTTCTTTCCTACAACGGAGGCAATGGCTTGTGTGGTAACCATAGCACTATTCCTGTAAATTCTTCCTCAGGTTTCTTAACACGTATAATCTGCTCATCCGTAGACCATGTTTCATTTCTGCCGTGCCAACAAGGATTTCCGTTCCATCATTGCCCAGGACTCCAGCATGTCATAGGTGTAGATCTACAAACGTCTTCACAGTTGTATGTTAGCTGTTGTGCACTTCCAGTCTGAACTTCATATTCCTGTCTCATGGCTTCTTGGTAAGGTAACAGGTCGTCCTTGACTAAGCATTCTCTGTCCAACCACCCATATATAGTCAGTGTATCATCTTGTAATAATAATATACACTGGAGTTGAGACCATTTCACATAATACATACGTCACAACTGGTTCGAAGATATCTGCCGTTGATATGATTTTTTTTTTTAATTGCATATTTGTATAACAAGTCTGTTGATCAAAGTCACAAAAAGGTTAACAATGGTCAATAATGGCAGCTAATACTTAACTGAGCTTGACACCGTTGTGGCTGATTCTGACAGTTCATCATACTACAGTTTTCTCCATCTCACAAGGCTTTACATGAAAACAGTGGTGCATTTTTAAAATGACACTTTACAGGTGTGGGGGTCAAAGGAAGTCGTTAAATGAGAGAGCATACTCATCCTAATTTGTCAGATGAGTTATGTTTAAAGTCTTACCACACTGTTGTAGTCGGTTTTCTTTTTAATCTGATAGTGCGACCAAAACGCAAAAAGAGCAAGAAATAAGACAGGCATAAACATTATTCAGACACAATAAAACAATTAGAGGATAAGGGTTGACAGTTAAAGGATGGGGTTAAGGTTGGCTTCCCCATCTCTTAAGATATTTTCATCACAAAAATGTCGCGAAACAATATAATGACGTAGCGATTTTTTTGTATGCAGTACTTTGTCCTGAGTCAAGGTGGTAAAAGGTTGCAATTAGTCGGATGAGTGTTTCGAGATTTAGTGACTGCGCAGAGGTTCTAGCAAAAATCTGCTAGTTGTGACCTTCACCTTCACCTTGACCTTATATATCTGGCCAATGGGTGGGGGTGTGTCAAAATGGTTGTTGTGATGCGTCTAGTGTGGTAGCGCAGTGGTAGTGCTTGTCACTTCTCGCTCTCAGCTTCCACCGCTGGCTAGCAGTATTTCGAAAAGGAGGGCAGAATGCGTCAGTCTCTCTCTGCCAGTGCATAGCCTCTCCAACAAAAAAGCCTCATCTAGTGCCTCCTCGCGTCGACACACGGTAACTGAGCACGTCACGGACTCAGGCTGAACTACAAGGGACTCGGAGGAGGTCTGGCCCCCAGACACGCGGCATGCAGGCCCACCGGTGTGTGGATAGGCCCTGATACCCGTGAACCTGACTCCCAACTATGGGCAAATAGCCCCACTGCCTTGTGGGTGCCTCGGGAGAGGCAAAGGCTAGGGGAGCAAACCCCGACAGAAAACCAACCAGACCAACGAAGTCGGAGTGTCGCTGACTATGCCATCTGGTATTGTGTGGAAACCCGTCAGGGAAACGAGCACACACTCAACCCTCATGGATTATGCCTCAGTAACGCTGAAGAAGAAGAAGAAGAAGAAGAAGGGGGGGGGGGGGGAATCGGGACGTGTGCGTAGGCATTACCTATCGCCTATTCATTGTATCTTTCACAGCAGAGTACACTCAGAAACACTTACTTGCACCGTTAACATCACGGGAAAACAACGTTTTTGTTTTGTTTTGTGAAGGATCGGAAATGGTCCAGTTTAGCTGAACATTTTCTTCTCTATTCAGACATAAAATACACTTACGCATGTAGACAATTTCCGTGACAACTTTGGTAGTCTTTATTCTTCAATGAAAAGTTGATCACTTCGTCATGCACGGTGAGAAAATCCGATTACGATGGCCTATGAGGACGAGAATTAGGGTAGCTTACCTCTCTTTAACTTCATCAGCAGACCTCCTAACTCTGCAGCAAGCATAGACATTCATTATCCCTCGCATCTGTGCCTAAGGTCTTCATATCATTGTCTGTGTTCTTCGTTAGAGGAGGTGAACGAAGATTCAGCGTTAGTTTTTGCACACTTTAGGTTAGGGGCCATAATCGCCAGCTGCCGAGCGTGGCGAGACTTGACACATGTGAAAAGCCTAGACCTTGATGCCCATCGATTCCTATATTTCTGTTTAAATACATAGTATCATCATCAATTATTTCTAGCGAATTATTCAGTAATTTTAGAGACATGACCCATTTAAAAGTTCGAGGAAATATGGCAGCTATGACTTTGACCTCAGAGGATGCAGCATGACACAGGTTCATTATTTCATCTTGTTTGAAACATATTAAAATTTAAGTTGAGAGTACCGTTTCTTTTTTTATCTGTAAGTCCTATCGTTTGTTGTTGTTGTTGTTGTTGTTGTTGTTTTGTGAAGAAGGATTTAAGAACTAAAATAAAAAATAACTAAAACAAGACAACATGGGGCAGCGGCGACCTTGACTTACATTAGATAATCGTAGGGCAGTTCCTAGTTATATAATAGGACAAACTAAGACAAAATGTGTCTGTGAGGCGTAATTGTCAATCTTGTAGGGATCCATGACAAGTGTTACGTGTCATATTAGCCAACTGAAGACGGATTGCAGGTTAAATCAGACGTAACGGGCGAGAAACGGCAAGTGCTTGGGTTCTTATATTTATAAGACAGGTGCTAGCTTGATAATACAGTGACAAATTATAAATCAGTTGACAATGAAACATGAATTTTAGTCTTGTGTTGCAATGCTAGTATGTCATTATTTTTTTCTAACCGTCTAGTTGGTGCCTACATAAATCTAGCTTGTCATTAACACCTTGTTACACATCAGTGACACTCGCAAAAGAGAATAGGGGTCGCCTAGTTTATATTCCCGTTGTTTTCCTTCAAAGTTTCTGGCTCAAAGTCATTTTGATTGCACACTGTGCACAGCAACCTGTTTCCTGAGGCTACAGATGTGTGATCAGCGGCCATTTTTAAAATGGCGGCCATGTTTGTCCGAGATCCAATAAGACGCGCGTTATTATATCAATACTACGGTATAGTTTAATTCTTCAAAAGTGTTTCGCAACACTCATACGTTTTACACGGTGCTCTCAAATATGGTATATGGAATAATTCCACAAAAAGAGCTGATGAAAACGTGGACAAGAAATAAATAATTTTCATGCAAACTTCTGTAAATTTTTCGTAAAACATCCTACTGGTCTGGAAAAGAGCAATTATTTGGCTTTCCAAATATATCTTTATTTTATCGTTTGTGTTAACCTAAGCAGTCTGGTACCCTATATCGTTCACCACCCCAAACTATAAAAAACACAGTGTGGGCGCTATCTTGAAAATGGTGGCCATGCGTCATCGGTATTCATGTCAGCAATGCAGTCATATTCTTCTATAATCAAACTAATCAAAATCGAAAACTAAATGTTCCTAACTTCCAAATCACACGATTTAGCTGCGGTTATAAACTGATGGTGTTAAAATGGTCATTCAAGAGACGACGTGACAAACGATTATTTAACGGTTCCAAGCAAAATGTCGATGACATCCTACTGGTTTTATCAATAGGGTATTAACGTCTAGCTGTGTCCGAAATTTGGAGCCCGTACGTTGAATTTCCAGGATAATGCACGTTTCATGGCAGTACTGCCTACACTAACAGGTCAATCGTACCATGTCTACAGACTTTAAAAGTTCACAAGAACAGTCAGGTTTATATAGACTACAGAGACTTACATTTTTTTAAGCAAACTGGCTTCCATTAGAAAGCTGAAGATGTTGTTCGGGGAAACGTCCTGAAACCTTCAAAGATGGCTTGACAGTGGTCTCTGAGACCTGAACAGGGCATTCAACTTTAGTGGCTAAATCGCTGGGTTTGAAGACTTTTAAAATAGTTTTGGTCTAAATCTGGTGATCATTTCTGGAATACGTCTTGGTCAAAGGTTAATTGAAAAAGCACGAGAAAAACTTTGTTCAAACGAATTAAACATCATTTTCATACGAAGGGATAGGGAACCCTGGAGTCATACCCACGCATGTATATTTGTTACGTTTGTGGTTGTGTTATTCTTTGAGAGCATGTGTGTGTTAAAAGATCTGATATTCATTTGAGCTATTTTGGATAAGAATTACGTACCTTTTTAGTAGGTTTCATTTTCTTTTGCACGGAAAATAACGATCGATTTTTGTTGTGACGCGTAGTTTCGCTACAATGTTGTAAAATTTGATCTACATTAGACTGGAGGGTTCGAGCTGGGTCGCGATCTGACTAGTGACTTCAGATATGACATCAAAGTTGTCGGCAACATTTCATAACATTGTATCAAAGGCGGTTAGATGGTAGTGGAAATTTGTATTATTTCTAGAGCATTTTTTACCATAAATATTTATATTTTGGTTACGTTTTCTTTTCAGATTGGTTGTGTTCTGCGAATTTGCTGGATTATTGGGGAAATCTGTAATAGTATAAAAGAGCGTGTTAGGAAATATGTGTGTATTTTGTATGAGAAACGCAGTGTGTCAAAAAGTGTTGATGCATTGTAGAGGAGACAGTGTATCAGTGTTGGTGCGTTTGTAGATGCATTGTGCGGAGATCGCATAGCTGCAATAAAATGTTGTTGGAACTGTTACTCCAGTGTGGTCTACAACCGTACGCCACGTGTGACGAGTTGCAGCTGTATGCAGTTTCTTTACATTAACCCGACGTGCATGCGTCTGGTGTGATTTCATCAAACTACGACTACCACGTAACATTTGGCACCTCCGACGAGACTTCTTCAGTTGGTTCATTGGAAAGGGTAGACGGAGACAAGAGCCAGCAGTGAAACGCAGAGATAGCGACATCGGAAATGGAGACATTCCTGAGAACTGAAAAGAAATGCAGAATGGTGGGAGCTCAGCTGCTGGAGTTTGTACATGAGAGAGAGAAGGAGTGACTGGACAGAGAAAAGGAGAGAGAAAAGGAAAAAGTGGGGAGAGAAAAAGAAATGAGACTAGAAGAAAAAGAGAAAGTGGAGAGAAAACAAGAGATTGGAGACAGAAGAAAGAGCCAAAGAGCGTGAAATAAAAAAATTAAAAACAAAAATCGAAATTCAGCGAGAATAGGCAGAGAAACAGCAAAAAGAGGCAGAGAGGCAGCGACAACACTAAATTCAGCTCAAGAGAATAAAATTAGAGGCACAGCGCCAGAAGGCAACTGAAGCAGCAGCCTTAGCCAGCAGATAGCAAACAGCCCGTGCGCCAAAACTACCGCCGTTTGCAGAAAATTCGGATAAAATGGACGCTTACCTGGAGCGGTTCGAGCGCTTCACAAGCAGCAACAACTGGAAACAAGACACTTGGGCCATCAAACTGGACGCACTTTTAACCGGCAAAGCGCTTGAGTTCTACACCCGCCTGCCAAGAGAAGAAGCCGAGGATTATGTGCAGTTGAGAGCCGCCCGGCTGTTGAGACAGTACGACTTTACTGAAGAGGGTTACAGATGACGGTTCCGGAATTGCAAGCCTGAGGAAGGAGAAACACCCGGCCTATTCATTGAGACAATCAGGACCTACCTGAAGAAATTGATAGAGCTGGCTTGCTTGAAGAAGGTGTACAAGGACCTGTGTGACCTCATCATCAAAGAACAAATTCTCAGCGCATGTTCTAAGGAACTCAGGGAGCAAAAGGACTGAAGGCCCTAGCAGACTTCGCTCAAAAAGATACCTGGACGCCCACAACATGAAGTTCGTGCCCGGCAAGCCGCAGCGTGTGTCTACTCTAGCAGAAGAAAAATACGACGTCAGAGATACCCTGAAACAGATGTCAGTGGAGAGCCTGACATGTTTTTCCTGTGGAATAAACAGACACAAGGCGATACGCTGTCCTTCCAAGAGTGTTCCCGAGGCGACAACTCCAGAAGGCCCAACCAAGACCGCAGGAAAGCAGGCATAAGTGGTACCACGTCTCAACACAGAGCCGCCGCTGTACTGGCCAATGATGTGACGTCATTTGGTGACTGAGTCTCGAGAAAGGCGGGCGACACCGAAGCTGATGTCTTTCAGAAGAAATGGACGCATTCCAGTTGGCAATTGGGCAACATTCTTACCAGTTTCCAACATCGCGCTGCCTAAGAGTGAAGTGCCCAACATGCCAGTGGCGTCAGGATTCATCGGCGATGCATTAGTTACAGTGCCGGATCCGGGGGTGGGGGCGGTGGAGGGATGGCAGGGCCCCCTTCCCCTCCCCCTTCCCCCACCCCCACCCCTCCGTCAGCCCTGACCCAATTTTTTATGGTTATTTGTGGAAGTTGTGTTTTAATTTTCGACGGTTCTTCTTTTCTTGTACGTTGTATTTTACAATTATCTCACGGGCTCGGTGGTTGGGCCTAGTGTGTTCATGGGACTATGTACCCACTCCATAAAATTTCCCCTTCTTTGACACATGTACTGATATAATATTATATAACAATCAAATTAATATTCATTCATTTCCTTCGCATAATCCTTTACAGACCATAAAGATTCAATCTTGATGCTTGCCTCTGTCAAAACAAAAACGCTAAAAATGCTCACACTTTCACATTAGCAAGCTCTTCATGTTCACTAGTAATACAATACTTCTTAGTGTGTACATACTCTCGAAATTTCTTTCCGATACAGACACATAAACGAAGAATAGACAGCAGCGAACACATGAATTGAATCGCCATACTATTGAGATTGACGACACTACAACCTTAGAAAAGAACTAAATAAACAAACCTGCTGGTATTTTCCGTCATTATCCAAGTTCTAATAATAAGTAGACGTCACTCAACAACACGCACGATTGTAGAAGGAGCCGATGTCTACACAGTCAAATGAAATCTCCGCGATAAGTCAGTGGACAGTCCAATAAGTGGAAAACAACAGGTCACCAGTTGGACAAACAAACACACATCGGAAGTATCACACCCAGGTTTATAACAGACATAGTTATTATTGTCTGTAGTCGCACCTAAGGCAGCTTATCCGCCTGTTTTCTCCAACATCAGAGGCGTGCGAGAGTTAATTAGCGTGATGAAACATGTTCAGGAGTGTCAAATTTGCTGGGTTCTGTAATTTTGAAACATAAATTTTGTGTTGGGCGGTAAAGTTCCATTCAGCCTATGCACATGTAAAGTTTACGTCATGTCACCTCATTTGCAACATTTCAGAAAAGTCTGACATGAACTCAAGACTATGCAGGCCCTACATTGTGACGTTAAAGATGTTTGTAGTGACGTGATTTTTCTAGTAAGTTTAGTACACACAGTGCCATTATCAAGGGCGCTGTAGGAGTAAGTTTCAATATATTTTAGAGCAAATCTATTTTTTTGAAAAAGTGAAAGTATCCAGCGAAAGTCTACACAGCCTGAATGAGCCTGGGCATAAATCTACCCAGTGTAAATGTGTGCTCTTGCTATTCCATTGAGATATGTTTGAGTAAATTCAAGCCTTTGTACATTTTTGCTGGGTGGAAACATGCTGTGAAGATTCACCCTTGTAAAAATACTGCAGGTAGTTGATCTGTTTTTTCTCAGGGTCGACTAAATAAATGTTGTGATCAGTCCAAATGAATAAACGGTTGTGATAAGCTTTGTTGTGTTTGATAGAAGGACAAAATATCACAATGTTTTCAAAATGGTGGATGTATCTTGTTTGTAAGAGATCAAGAACAAATTTAGTTTTCCCACAGCCTGTGGCACCACAAAACAAGCCACAGGGTGGATCGATTGTCAGCAGGTACATTTTAAAACAGAATATAATTTTAATGCACGTGACCACTTAGTCTGCTTTTTTGGATATTCATTTGAGCATCATAAATCAGATACAATATATATTTATTTTGCTCTGGCGGTTTCAGTCTTTTTTTTGTATCTAAATTATAATTCCGTCACTGCCGTTTTCGACAGTACGACCTGACCCGTGTAGGTAGTCGTCGTCTGTACTACGCAGGACTAGCCAAAGTGCATATTTATTCGTCAGGTATTGGCGGATTCTTACATCATACAGATGTAGATCTTTGCATGCCATGTTTGCTGGTTTTTCTCTAAGTCGTCTGCCCGACCATTTTATGATCTCGTCATAGTGTTGAAGCATACACTTGATTAGGACGTCCTTCAATAGTGTATGATAAATGTGTAATCATTGGATTATATAATTTTTCTGACTCTCTTTTAAATGGACTTCCTGGTTCAATGAACAACATAAGAATGCCTTTTCAGTGATCTTGCAAGCGTGTTCAAGTTGACGTTCCACACTGGATCACTTTGTATTTGTGCGTTATGTTGTGTCTTATCACACGGTCATAAGAAATGGGAAGTCTTGACCGGTACTGATTTTGTATGAGAGTAGCTAGATGAGCATGTGTGACAATTTCATATTCCAATAGTTAGTTTACATTGCTTAACGTCCGACAGCAACAAGACTTTCTCATGACGTGCCTGCACTGTTTGTGAAAATAAACCTGAACAGAATATTGAATGTATGTCACCAACCGGTCTAATACGCTGAATAAACCTTAGACCATTTAGCAACACATCAAATATCAAGAACTACAGACAGCGCAGACAGTAGGGAGAGTGTAAAAAAGGAAAATACAGGTGAATGGACCAAGGGTAGACAGAAACACATGCCCCAGAATAGAAGGTTAAACCCACCCTGTGGGGCTGACCAGGGTGACCCTGGGAACTAAAAAGTAGTTAACCCCACCCAAGTCCCCCAGGGCAGACCCGGGTGGGGCTTCATATTCCAAGAAAGTGTTAGACACAATTATATGTTGCATTGAGATCAGATGACTTGAGAACTTTAGAGTAGTCATTGAAGGTTAGTTCAAAACTTAGATGGTCATTTAGTGCTCCTTGGTAATAAGAAGGTTGTTTTATCTCAGATGTTGAAGTACCTCCAAGAAAATTCTCTCCTACATCCCTTCCAGTCCGCATACTTACCTTGCCTCTCCACTGAAACTGCACTGATTAGAATCTTAAACGATCTCCTTTGCGCTGCGGATAATAATGAGCTGTCTGACCTGACTCTCCTTGACCTGTCCGCAGCCTTCAATACTATCGATCACTCCATTCTTCTGTCTTGTCTTCACTTTGACTAT
Organism: Semisulcospira habei; assembly: GCA_036245525.1. Classification (NCBI taxonomy): domain Eukaryota; kingdom Metazoa; phylum Mollusca; class Gastropoda; family Semisulcospiridae; genus Semisulcospira; species Semisulcospira habei. Next base: position 132,429,939 of record BTPG01000003.1, on the reverse strand, counting down.
GGCTTCTCTGACCGTGCTTTACTCTGGATGGAGTCATACCTCACAAACCGGTGTCTAGTTGTCTCTGTCAACGGCTGTCACACTGCCTCAGCCCCACTACTTTTTGGAGTGTCCCAAGGTTCTGTGCTTGGGCCGATTTTCTTCATTCTGTATATGCAGCCGTTAGCTACTTTTCTTTTTTCTTTAAAGTATCCTGTTAGACATCATATGTTTGCTGATGACACACAGTTGCACGATTCTGATCCCGTCCCTGAAGCTGGTCTTTTAATTTCCAAACATGGAAAACTGTCTGACAGAATTTAAAGACTGGATGATTAGAAATAAACTCCAGCTAAATGATGGTAAAACAGAGTCCATGCTTATCACAGCTGGTGTGTGTCTTTCGTAGTTATCCTGTCTTCTCAGTCACATCTCTGTCTGTCAAAATCAATTCCCTTTCTCTGACAGTGTCAAAAACCTTGATGTTTTAATTGACAGAAACCTCAAAATGGATAAGTATGTTAGTCATATGTGCATATCAGCTTTTATTTAACTTTGGCGCATTATCAGTGTTAGACAGTATCTGACGCCCAAAGCAACTGCAATCCTCGTCTCCTCCTCTGTTTTATCACGGTTAGACTACTGTAACTCCCTCCTTTCCGGCATGCCTAAAACCCAGCTAGATAAACTGCAGAGAGTGCAGAACAGTGCTGCCCGTTTAGTTCTGCGCATGCGTAAGCGTGACCATATCCGCCCCGCTATTGCAAAACTCCATTGGCTGCCCGTACAAGAATGCATTCTGTATAAACTGCCCTGCATGTGCTTCAACTCTATCAACCTGACTTCTCCTGCTTATGTCTCTGATTTACTGCATCTGTATACTCCATCTCGCACCCTCCGCTCTTCCTCTGACACACATAAATTTCGCCTTCCCAATTTCAAATGTAAAACACATGGCGGTCGTGCCTTCTCCCATCTTGGTCCCACCACTTGGAACAGCCTCCCCACCCTGGTGCGTAACTTTCAGACGCTGTCATTTAAATCACTTCTCAAAAACCACCTCTACAATGCTGCCTTTCACTAGTTGATTTCCCCAGCCATGCACAATTCATCACAACAGTCACGTGTGTGTGTGTGTGTGTGTGTGTGTGTGTGTGTGTGTGTGTGTGTGTGTGCGTATGTTGTGTGTGTGCATGTTAGTTGTTAGCCTTTTCATTGTATCAGTGCTTAGAGCTAATGTTAGAGTAAGCGCTTAACAAATCTCCTTCATTATTATTATTATTATTATTATTATTATTATTATTATTATTATTATTATTATTATTATTATTATTATAAGGCAAACGCGCTGTTAGGATTTCAAATTCAAGTGGAATGTAAAAACTACATTGTACTTCCATATGTTTCTGCCAATATAACGTCCTTGACTGGTGTTGTTGATTTATGCCTTGGTAAACACGGTCTTCTCTTTCTTTCATAGTGAGCCACAGATCTTTGTAGCAGTAGAATACATCAGCATCATCCAGACTAAACACTTCTTGGCCTTCAAGTTTTAACTTTAATAGTTCTAATAATTGCTCTGCCTAGGTTGTCAACTAGTGTTCTGTTTGCGTCTGATTCTAATAAAAGTTCGATATTAAAAGCAAGGGGTGCAGTACCAGGAACAATAACATCACTGGTACCTAAGTTTGGAAACTTGACAGTAAGAGTTTAGTTTTGATCTATGGTACTAGGATTGTTTGTGATAACAATTGATTGCCTAATGCCCTTAACACCAAGAGGTTCACATAGTTTTCTGTATGGGTTCAAGTTTGATCCATAGGACAATGTCATTTTATTATGCAAAAATAAAATAAAATAAAATAAATTAACAAAAACAATGGCAGCTAGAGGATTAAACCATAATATTGAAATGGATGACATGTATGATTTTGATAATAGTACAACAGATATGGTTGGAATGAGGAATACTTTCAGTTTACATCACGAACTTTTACAAAGTAAAGTAAACTCGTTTATGATGGTATAGGTAACCGCCCAGACATCATAGATACTAATCAGTTTGATCTTGACAGCAATAGTCACTTATTTGTAAATACAGACAGAGGAAAAGTACAATTGACTTATAAAAAAGATCCTGCTAAGTTTAGAGCTTTAAGTACAATAAAACGTGAAGTCGGAGGTAATGCCTGGTTGGCAAAGTACCTCGGTATTGGCGGATCAAGCGTACCACCACAACTTTTTTGTTTTTAATTTATTTATTTATTACACATATAATAATATATGCACATAAACAATTACAATGTCACAAAAAGTTACAATAACCATAAAAAAAACCAATACAGTCAAAACTCAAAACATTCAACCCAAAAAACAAACACTAATGCAATCAAATTACATAAACAGAAAAAAAACCAATTAAATAGACAAGTTCGCTGTAGATATTTTAGTCTGACAAGTTACCAACCTATTTGTTAATAAAATTTTCATAGTGTGCCCATTTTAATTTAAAGTCTGTGTGTTCCATGTTCAGTTCTGCAATGTGCTTTTCAATGTCATACCTGTCTTTCAGTTCTCTACCAGATTGCCGCATCATTGGCCTTCTCTTCCTTATTTTACATTTATAAATATAGAATTTTGCCAACAGTCTTATCAAAACCACTTTGTCTGTTTTAAAGTTAGTATCGTTTCCAAAAAGTATAAGCCTTTCACAGAAACTGAAACAACCTACATTATCACATTTTTACCCTTAGTGCTTGCTAAGTTTACCCAAAAGGATTGTACATAACCACATTTCCAAAATAAATGCTCAATACTTTCTCTTTTGTTCATGCAGAAAGTACACTTGTCTGAAATTTGAATACCAATTATTTGCATAATTATATTTGTGCCAATAATTCTATGAATAATTCTCGTCTGAAACCACTTCAGTTTGACGTCTTTTACCTGTTGCAGTTTCTGCAAAGTTTTCTTCCAGTCCATATCACAGTTACGTTCTTTATCCCATTTATCTAAGCTTTGTGGATTTTTGTTATTTATTGTGAAGATTTCATAATAACGTTTTGAACCCTTTTGACAGAATAAAGGAGTTGCAAGGATTTTGGTTTATCATTCATATCGTTATTTTTAATGTGATTGTACATTGCTTAACGTCCCGACAGCAACAAGGCTTTCTCAGAACGTGCCTGCACTGCTTGTGAAAAAAAAATAAACAAAACATTGAATGTATGTCGCCAGCCGGTCAAATACGTTAAATAAACCTAACACATGGGGCCTAAATAAAGCTAAGACCATTTAGCAACACACATCCAATATCAAGAGCTACAGGCAGTGCAGACAGTAGGGAGAGTTTTAAAAAGGCAAATACAGGTGAATGGACAAAGGGTAGACAGAAACACATGCCCCAGAATAGAGAGAAAAACCCACCCTGTGGGGCTGACCAGGGTGACCCTGGGAACTAAAAAATACCTAACCGCACCCAAGTCCCCCAGGGCAGACCCGGGTGGGGGCGTTATTTTTAATGTGGATGTAAGTGTTGCGAATATATTTTGTATAGCTTGAATACACCCTGCATATGTAAGAATGTCGATGTTTACACCATATTTTGTTTTAAATTCAGTATATTTCATCGGCTGCCCAACTTCATTATAGAACTGTCCAATGCAATATATCCCTTTTATTGCCCATTGTTTATACAAAATACATTTGTTTCCAATCATAATATTATCATTAAAAATTACGGGCTCCGCCAACACTTCTTCTGGTGTATTTGGTTCCACTTTGCACCTAAACTCCTTATAAGCACACAGAACATCTTTCCAGAACAAATTTGTGTGCTTTATTTTGTTGTATAATTCTGGACCACATTTGTCCAGGTACTTAAGATCTGGATATGTATTAAGGATAACATGTTTCCATCTGTGACGTGCTGTTTAATTTTCTAATCCAGCTAATTTTCAATGCTCTCATATACTGCTTTAAATTTGGAATACCGATTCCTCCGTTTCATAAAGTCCTTTATGCAACTTTTCTGTTTATTTTGTCCGTTTTTTTTTTTAATCCCATACAAATCTGAAGCACAGTGTTTGCAACTCTTGAACATGTTTATCTGGTGGGTTAGGGAGCAAAATCCATAGGTAGACCAGTTTTGATAAGATCAATGATTTTAACACAGTGACTCTGCCTAAGGGTGTAATTGGCCTCTTTAGCCACATTTTCATAAGCATTTTTATCTCAATATACTTGTCTTTAAAGTTTCGAAGATGACAGCTCTTTAAATCATTTGTCAGTGTGATGAAGCTCTATGCTCGTACATAGTGCTCACACAGTAGGATAAATACGGTACGGTTTTTGTTAACGGTTTGTTTTGTGCCGATATTCCGTTAGGCCGTGGTCCACGTGAAATCTTTAAGGAACCGTTAACATGGGGAGTTAGTGAGTTCTGTTATAGTGAGTTCTAGGCAAAAGTTTAGTCTGTCAGAGCAGAAATACGTTAATACGGGCTTTCTTGTCAGAGGAATCAGATGTGTTTGAGATACCTAGCCCGTGTTCCAAGACTCTGAAGCCTAGAATTCAGGTATGTTTTTGATATGTATTATTGATGCTTAGTTGAAGATAGTATGCGTTGGTAAGAGTAATTTGGTTGTGTATAGCGTTGTTGATTGGGTTGGTTCAGTTACGTTGGAATTCAGTGAGTTAGCCGGTGTTTTTGTATACAGTTATTTACCGAGATGGATGACTAAAGGAATGTAAGGTGTGTATGCTTAAGTCGCTATGAAGGTAGTACGTGGATGGTTAAGCATAGTATTTTCCAGTGTATAGAGTAGTGGATAGCAAGAGTGTTAGGCTATAGTCTGTTTCAAGATAGTGACAGAGGTATGTGGATGTTACGGAAGTAGTCGGGTTATGAAGCACGTGTGTGTGTGAATGAACGTGAGTTATTTGTATCAGCCAGGTTACGTGATGTTTCTCATGTCATCCAATATGTTGTGTGTTTAGCAAGCGTTACGTTTTGGATCCTTGTTGTTGTGTTTAGAGTGCTTGTAAAGAGTGGAACGACGGACGCCGAGACGTCAGTCACAGGTGGGACCTAACGTGAGGTCATCCCTCCAGCTCTTCACTCAGAGTGAGTCTGATCGGGACCAAGATACCCGGATCACAGCGAGAACTGCGCTACGGTACGAGTACGAGGACGTCCGTGACAAAGACACAGGACGACAGGAAAGAGCGTACAACGGACTTGCACGCCTAGACGTGAGAAGGACCAACGTAACCAGGCAATAACATCAAACAGGTTGGAGACTCTGAGAACTGATACCTAGCCTGGCAAGGATATTGTGTGTGTGTGTATGTGATATTAAGACGTGATAGTGGGGAAGGAGTGATGTATATAGTTTGATAGTTTTGTGAGCATTCTACTTTTATTGTTTAATAGTGTATAAAAGTGACTTTAGAAAGGGAGCCCGTGTGTTGAGTTTTACCGCATGAATGCGCCCGTCTGAGTCAGTGGCGGTGTATGCGTCTGTTGTGCGAGAGTCTGTGCGTACGACTGTGGGCAAGTCTGCGTGCGTTACAGTCAGCCAAATGCCCAAGACTTTAAACTCTGGTGGGTTTCAGGTTAATTTAAGGTATGGCAAATATCTGACTGTGGAGTTTTTCTTACTACCCAGCCAGATAGCATCAGTTTTCCCAAAATTTAGATGCAAACCCAAACAGATGCTAAATGTGTTTAACGGGTCAATAACTGCCTCGAAGGATTGTATACCGCCATCAAGAAAAATATGTGTGTCGTCCGCAAACTGTGTTATTTTATGTTCTTTGTCTCCTGTATAAATACCTTTAATATTTGTATTCTGTCTTATCATTAGCGCTAATATTTCTACACACATTATGAAGATATAAGGTGAGACCGGGTCTCCCTGTCTGCAGCCGTGCTCGATGTTAAACCATTGAGAAATATTACCATTAACTAACGCAGCAGATTTAATTTTAGTGTAGAAGAGGTTAATCCATTTCAAAATGTCTCGTCCAAAGCCAAAGGTCTTCAATACTTCATGCATGAATTTCCAGTCAATTGAATCAAATGCTTTTTCAAAATCAAGGCTGAGGAGCAAACCCTGTTTGTTTGTTTCGTTTAGATAGTTTATAATGTCATAGACTAACCTGATATTGTCCCCGATAAATCTGTTTGCCGTGAATCCGGTTTGGTCTTCATTTATTATGCGTGGTAAAACATTTTTTATTCTCGATCCTATACAGGCTGACCCAATCTTATAAACGACGTTAAGCAGAGAGATGGGTCTCCAGTTACTAATATATTCCCTAGGTTTATCTCCTTTAGGTAGACAAATAATTATCCCTTCCTTTGTGTCTGAGACAGTTCGCCACATCTGAAGGCTTCGTTTAGGGACCTCACAATAAACTGTCCTAATCTTCTCCAAAACAATTTGAAGAATTCAACTGTAAACTCGTCTGTACCTGTTTCCATTTTTCATTCTTTTTAATGCTGAGGCGGCCTCCATTATATCTATCTCTCCCTCTAGTGCGTCCGACTGACTTTTTATTAGCTTTGGAATGCTTGTAACCCTTTCCTCTATTTTACATTCAGCTGTATTCCTTATGCTATATAGGTTTTCATGAAACATTTTTACTTCTTCTGTAATAGCTTTCTTGTCTGTAATAGACGAACCATCTCCTTTTGTGATTTTCGTCATTTGTTTACTAACATAGTTCCTCTTTTCTAGTCCACATAAGTATTTTAGTTATTTATTCTCCCTCCGCAACCCATTTTGCCTTTGATCTCAAAAACACACCTTCCATTCTTTTTTTTTCCCTAAGGGCTTTCAGATTTTCACCTTTTGCATCTAACGTTTCAATTTCTTCGTTGTTTTGTTCGGTTTTCTCTCCAATTCATCTATTTCTTTTTCTAACTGTTTCTCCAATTCTCTGCTTTTTTGGGCTTTCATTGACGCGTATCCAATTGTTTTCCCTCGTATTTCCATCAGCAAAACGTCAAGAAATACACGGTCGGAAATTATGAAATTTATGTGCTCATTGTTTATATCTAAAAGGTTTTCTCTATTGTAAGGCGTTGCCGAATACGCGGCTATCACCCTATAAATAGTCTCGCTGACTACTTTTACGTACGCACTATCTTTTAGTAACGAACTATTGAATTTCCAAAATGTATTCCGTTTATTACTATCTTCCATTTCAAATTGAAGCTTGACTGAAATCATGGAGTGATCAGTCCTATATCCATATTTGAAGATGCAAATGATCGTCTTATTCTATACCTGCGTATTTCTCTGTGGGCTGGCGATTGGGTGCCTGATAGGCGGGGGCAGGGGATCTAACTGTTGTCCAGCGCTGAGTAATTCCCCTTGGTTTGTTGTACAATTCTACCAGCGCTAGCCTCACCTATCTGGTTTGTGAGTATCTCAGTATAACTCGAGGCAAATTTGTATCGTTACATTGTTGTGTAATGTTCTGTGCATCTACTGTGGGAATACAGGGTATTTACCCGACCACATATAGTAATGCACCTTCGTGTTTGTGTATGTATGTTTCCCCTGCCTACTTCCTAAGTTCCGGAGAAAGACATGGGTTATATAAGAGACCTGATGCATCTTATTTGAAGATGCAAATGATCGTCTTATTCTATACCTGCGTATTTCTCTGTGGGCTGGCGATTGGGTGCCTGATAGGCGGGGGCAGGGGATCTAACTGTTGTCCAGCGCTGAGTAATTCCCCTTGGTTTGTTGTATATCCATATTCAATATCCGCGTTTGTAACGTGTCCAAAGACACTCTCTGATACGAGAAAAAAAGTCTAGTCTGCTTTGTTGTGGGGGTGTTTTGCGTCTCCAGGTAAATCTTTTCAATTCTGGATTTAATGTCCTCCATACATCAACTAAGTCTAATTTGTCTATCATCTTTTCTACTCTTTCTTGAGCTTTAGGGTTATTGGTGTGTTTGTAATTGTAATAATCTAGTTGAGGATCCAAGACTAGGTTCCAGTCTCCTCCAATTATCATATTTATAGTTCCTGCATCTCTGATACGATTTTCTAGCTCTTCATAGAAGAGGGACTGTCACTATTGGGTCCATAGATGTTGACGAGTAAAAAGAGTTGTTTCTTGTGTTCCATTGTAATCATGACAAAGTTCCCGTCTTCGTCCTTATACACCTTGTTTTATGGAGAACTCAAAATTATTATTGAAGAGAATACCAACCCCTCTAGACTGGGTATTAAAAGACGAAAAGTAGCATGTATATCCCCATTCTGCTCGTATATAGTTTTCACGTTTGGCGGCCAAGCCAGAATAAAAAGGCTAAAAGAACGTGTTGTTGGTGTGCGATGTTTGGCACCATTTTATACACACACGATTGTTTGGGACTACCCTCGCCGTGCTTATCCGCTTTCAGATTAGCTATAGGCTGATCCACCACAACGACACAACAAAGCCTGCCTGGCTTGGTCACACTTTTATTAGTGGCACAGGTCTAGTCACACAACAATTACTCATTCACCAACAAATAAAACAAACAAACAAAAAACAAACCAACACTATGTTCCCTCTTTCTTCTGAACAAGAAGAGGAAAAAAAAAAACGAAAAGTCGACGGAATAAGGCCCCATGAGGACCAATCAAATCAAACGTAACGGAGCACACAGGGCTTGATCAAAGTGGCTGAACGAACACTCATTCTCGGTGGGCCGCGTGGCCCATACCGCAGGAGCCCCAAAACACCTCTGCCAGCTAGCGTGCAACAGCGAACGCGCTTCATCTCACTCCTTCAACCTCACTGCTTGCAGGTTGTTTTTTGGGGAGTCTTGGTCACAGCCACGCTACTAGCCTTCCTGAGCTTCGCTCACCTTCTACATGCCAGCTTGCCTCGGCGCCACCTGCCACTACGCCTCAGCTACCTACAGCTCCAGCTACCTGCGCTTCCAACGCTGTCGTCACTGCACACTACTACCCCAGTGCCAGCACCATTACGCCACTGCCAAAGCCATTAACTACGCCAGCGCCTACTGTCAGCCGCCTGAGGGTCTCACTTCGGTCGGCCTCTAAATTTCAAAAAATAAGCGAAATTTGGAGAAGGTATACCCTGCTTGAGTCTGGCTTACTTCTAGCCTAGATTATAATCTTAAAATTAGGGATTTTATAACCAGATAACCAGATAATCTGAGATTTCTTGCCGCGCCACTTGGTTGGTTGCGGACTTAAACAGTCACTCGCGCCGTGACTGGGTCAGCATCGCTCACCCAGTCGGCGCTGTAAAGGTCAAACGCGCGGCCTAGCATACTAGACCGCGGCGATACTGTCAGTCAGTAGCTCTGTTCGTGTTCTAGCCTTTAATAGAACACTGCTCGGCGGCGTGCCCAATTTGTGGTCACGCTGTCCAGACTTGGTCTCTAGTCATGGATGACCTATTTGGGTCAATATCCTCCTCTGATGGAGAAAAAAAAACCAAAAGGAAAAAAACGAAAATTAAACCTAGAAACAAGAGGCAAAACTCTGCCTCATCAAATTCACCCCGCCAGTTAGGGCGTGGTGAATTTGATAGGGTGTCTTCTCTCCCCCCCCCCCCCCCCCCCCCCTGTCTCTATGGCAACGCAAATTCTGGATAAACCTAATGTCGAAGGTGTTGGGCCACAGACAGCTTCACTGTCTTGTGAACCCACCTCAATGATAGTGGAAGATAATTCTGTCAGACAACCGGTTTCCTTAAACCGTAGTCAAGAGGACGCTCCGCCCAAATCCCAAACCGGCACACCTGTTCAGGAGATGAACAGTGTTGAGCCGGGTGGGGAGGAAGGGGACGGCCATCAATTTCAGACGATCACTAGAGACCGTCGTCAAAGAAATAATAAAACCTATCAAAACAGAGAGAGAGAGCTGGCGGGGTGTTGACTGAGCCGGTTGCGGAGGAGTGGTGCAGGTTCCCGGTCCGGCTTCGGGACCTGGGGACTGGCACCAGTCTCATCCGCAGCCAAGGCACGCAGCAGCCACACATTTGTGAGGCTGCTGGTACGTCCCCGTCAGAAATCTCTCTAAGACCTATAGGGCATAACCTCTGGATAATTTCGTGTCCGAATTTACGGGCACAACAAAAGCTCTGTGGAAAAACTAATATAGGCGGGGCACACGTTGAATGTGTTGTCCCCACCCCTAGAGGGGTGGGCGTTGTCCACGGTGTCCCCCTTGTTGAGGACCCTGTGGAGATTGCCCAAGCACTCAAACAGCAGGGCTTCAATGCTGCCATTACTCGACTTACAAACAGAGATGGCACGGCCTCTAGGGCCATTAAAATAGACTTTTCTGACCTAACCAGCCTTCCATCAAAAATTAAAATTGGAGCCCTGATCTGCCCGCTGGAGCCGTATGCACCCACGGCGGCACATTGTGCCAACTGTTGCCGATTGGGTCATACGGCAAAAGTGTGCAGAGCAAAGCACGCGACCTGTGTTCGCTGCGGAAGCACAAAACACCGTCGTGCGGACTGTCCTGACACGGCGGTGCCTAGGTGTGTCAACTGTGGCGGCTCTCACAGTGCCGCATATCAAAAATGTCCTAAAATAATTCTCTTCCGTGAGGCAAATAAAGTAAGGAATCAAAATTATATTCCTTACAAGGCAGCACTCTATAGAGCCCAGCTAAACATCAACCAACGAGCAGCTGCCAAGGAAAACAATATCCACAGGCCTGCTTCGCCCACTTTAGACAAAACCGCATGGGCTAAGTCCCAATCGGACTCAAATTTCTTCTGTTCCGAATACATTGTTTGAAAGCCTCAGTCAAAATTCAGAATATCGGAAACAGCTGCATTTACTGTCCCTGAACAGACAGTACTGCAGACCAAATCCACTAAGGATATCGGTCAGCAGACTGATGATCTTCCAACTGCCCTTCCGACTGCCAATCAGATCGAGCATTCCCTCCCCTTGGGACCTTGTACCCAGGGTGAGGGTATGTCTGAATCTGGCACGGAGACTGAAGTCAACAATCGATATAGTACCCATCAGTGGAGAAATAAATTATTGAGAGACACACAGAAAAAGATAAACGAGCTAACACTGTCAGCTAAAACTGAAGATTGGCGAAAAGTCATAAAGGCTCTGAGTGAGTTACTCGAGCAAGCAGCTCTATGGCATAAACATCTTCTCGCCAAAGAACCAGGCCTAGAACATCTTGAAAGGGAGAAATGAATTAGATTATCAATCTTAACTGAGCTTTTAACGCATTTTTAAACTGACACTCTATATTTTTCTATTAAATAAAATTTTTAAACTCTTAGCTGAAATAAAGAATTCTTAATTTTGTCCATTGAAGGAAAGGGCCGTTGTTTAAATGGGAATAGAGTTCGGTTTGGCCTTGGGCTACCGATAAGCGAGCTATAGTCAAACTTATGACATTAATATAAAGTGAGTGAGATCGACTTTTATTGGCCGTGTGGTTTTTCCCACCGACCCTCTTAGCTATTTTTAACCTTGGTCCTATCCCCCATAATCCCCCCCCCCCAAATAAGCCAAACTAGCTAGTCCCTGATACTAGGAATAGTTTATAGGGACAGTAAGCCAGATTCAATCAGCGAACGCGCCACACGATCACAGGTTGCGGTTGAGACTGGCTGCTCCAGTTTCCTGCTCCTGACGATTGCTTGCCTTGCTTGGTCACAGCCGCTGCCATCTTTTTTTGGCGCTATCTTCAACTCGAAGCTGATAGACTCCGATGTCCTCGCTTCGCCACCACTGCCTCTGACCTACTACCACCACTGCCTAATTGACTCTGACACTGGTGTTACGATCTGGTCTAATCCTTTTTAGGACTCGCACACTAGTGTCTGGGGCCAATTCCGGCCTTCTTGGCGCCATTTCTACTGACTTTTCGGTGGCAACCAAAAGTACTCGCAGGTATAGGCTGACTATTCACCTTGTTTCCAAATTGCTGTTCTCACTTACGACCTTAGACTATAGGTTTGTGTACTGTCTGACTAGTGTTGTTTTATAGCTATAACTTTTAACCATTTTTAGCGCGGCCTGCGGGCCATTCTTAACTGAGCTTGCGAGTGTTTCACCGCGCGTGACTCACTGCGCGTGACCCGCCGTGGTCACAGAAGCTGTGGCGCGAACCTTGTTCACGTCCACTAAAATAAATAAAAAAGAAAGAAGCTAGAATAACATGTCAGAAAATAGTGAGGGCCCGACTGCGGTCGGAGACTCAATTGGTCTTATTTCTGATACTAGTTCTGAGAACGGCGATGATGAAGAAGCAGTCAGTTCTCCCACTCGGAGTCCGACTCAATCTCCCTTGAGAGATTCTTCACATGTGCCTAAAAAAGCAAATACCAGTCTCGCTACCAGTTCTGCTTCTGACAGCGGAGATGGTAGTGACGATGTGGACAAATCCCCCAGGGGGAATAGGAGTCGTTCTCCTTTGAGAAAACCTCTACCTCAAAGAAAGAAAAAAAGAAAAAGACAGCGTCTTATTTCTAAATCACCCCGCCAACGCGGGGAGCAGAGGTCTCCCCCCCCCCCCCCCCATCTCCATGACGATCACGTGGAAACATCCACTCCACGTGATCCAAACTTTAATCCCTTTTGGATTCTGGCCACTCCAATCCAGCAGGTGGTAACTGTCCCACCTATAGCATCAACATCTAAAGCTAACGCTGGAGGTAACCATCATCAAGCCAATGAGCCCAGCGCCTCAACTAGTGTATTTCACACGCCGGCGCAGACGCGTCTGTCACATAGTGAGCCTTTGCGTTCTGAGCCTCCTCAAAACTCCCCCTGCTCGTCGGATGAACCAGTCCTCCAAATCGTGGAGGAAGGATCTGAAGAGCAGGGCGAAGAAATTCCATTCATCCCAGTAATGCTAGGGAAAAAACAGCGTAAAAACAACCAGAAAAAGAAAACTGGTGAGCGAACGGACGGAACACCAACTGAGCCTACCGCTGAGGTGTGGTGCCAGTTCCCTGTCCGTATTAAGGATTTGGGGACTGGTACCACCCTCATCCGGAACCACGGGTCACAGCAAAAGTACATCTGTGACTGTGCAGGCGTGGCCCCGTCCGAACTCTCACTAAGACCTATTGGCTATAATACTTGGATAGCCTCTTGCCCTAGACGGAGGGCTCAAGCTAAACTGGCGGCCCGGACCGACATAGGTGGAGCCAAAGTTGAGTGCTCTATACCTGTCCCCAAAGTTGTCGGCGTCGTTCATGGAATTTCTCATCATGACGACACCGACGACATCACAGATACTCTTCGAAAACAGGGAGTTAGTGCCACAGTTACAAGGCTTAATAACCGGGACGGCTCAGCGTCCAAAGCTATTAAAATCGAAATAAAAAATCAAACCACTTTACCAAGCAAAATTCAAATAGGGTGTCAAATCATGCAGCTTGAGCCGTATGCCCCCCCCCCCCCCCCCCCGGCAGCACATTGTGCCAATTGCTGTCGGCTGGGGCATACTGCCAAGATGTGCAAGGCCAAAAGGCCAACCTGCGTCAGATGTGGCAGTCAGAGCCATCTGCGCCGAGACTGCCCATCAACAGCTATAGCTAAATGCGTAAACTGCGGTGGCGCTCATAGCGCAGCATACCAGAAATGTCCGCGAGTTATCCTCCTCAGGGAAGCCAATAGGATAAGGAATCAGAGCTATATTCCTTATCTTACGGCTGTCCAACGAGCACAGGTTAACATCAACAAGAAAAAAGCTGAACTGGAAAAGAAAAAAAAGAAAGATGATTCACCCTTGCTGGACCAGAACGCCTGGACTAAGCCTCTCGTGCGTGGGCGGCCCGCTGGGCCTGACCCATCCCGCCAGCCGGCGGAGGGTCGGCCTAGGCGGGTTCCGTCACCGCGCGACGGGCAAAAGGACCGAGCCCTGGAAAATCCAGCCTCTAGACAAACTAAAACAAAGACGCCACGAGCCGTGGCGCCTGAGAAACCGATCATTAATCAAAGTAAGTCTCCTGTGAAAGCGCTCCCCCCCCCCCCCCCATCCAGCCAGTGAACTACATAGCCCCGCTCTCCCCTCCCCTAATCAGGACGAGGGTAGAGTGGAACCTAATACCCAAAAATGCAAGAAAAAGCTTGCCTTCGGCAATGGTGGCCGGGAGTACTTTCGCAACCTTAACACAGCAGAGATTAAAATGATCTCCGATATTCAGACTAATATGGATGCCCTTATGAAGGTAATCCAGGAAGGTGATTTTCAGGCACTGCTGAGGGTCATCGTCAACTTTAATAAAATAATCTTCACGATGATCCTCAGTATCCAGAACATCCATGCCCAAAGTAACCCTCTGCAGAAGGGGACCAAATGGATATAGTTCTTAACCACAATGGATAGGTCTGTCATTCTCATTCTAATTCTGGCCGCCACTATCTGGTGTAGATTCTTTTTTGGCCTTCCCGATTCTGTAGCAACCCCCAAAAAAACACCACGTTAAAATTATACAGTGGAATTCTAGGTCAATTAGACAAAATTTGCCTTATTTAACACAATATCTTCACAATGAATTATGCCATATTCTATGTTTGCAATCTCCAAATTGCACCAAGGACCAACTGCCTAAAATTCCTGGATACCATTATCCACCAATTACAGAGAAACTAAATAATTTTGAAGAGAAAGTTTTTACTGTTACATATATTATGAATGGCCTTAATCACGAATCCATCCCCACCCCTATTCCTATCGACCCAGTTAAGCCTATCTATAGTAACCAGTTACATATACAATTAGGTAACAAAAAACTTAAAATCCTAAACTTGTATGCCCCTAAATCTATTCAGCCTGATGGGTTAACTTGGATCAAATCCCTTGAGCAAGGAGGATGGTTGGTCCTTGGGGACTTTAACATCAAACACCCTTTGTGGTGTAAACATGTTAAAGGCCCTATAGCCCTGGCCCAATCCAGTTTCAACAGGTATAACAACCCCATGGATATGAAAGCATTTGAACGCATTTGTAATGAGTTTAACATTAGCCCCAGGTATGACTTTGCACAAAAACTTGATGATCACAATGGTATGGGAACATTGTATTACGCTATGAGTCACAGACAATACCCACAAGATTACTACCCTGGTTACACTTCATTCTCATTAAAATCACAAGTCTGGTTAGGATCAATAGAACAGAAAGAGTCTAATGCCTGGACCACATTTATCTTAGACAGGAGTGACGGGTGTACTCAAGTGGGAGTCGAGCGCGTAAATGAGTCTATCAGAACATATGTGTGGTGTATACTAGGAGCACAATCACTAACAAAATCAAACATTTTAAACGGGAGTGGTAAATTCGAAGCACAAAAACAGTTTCTTGCAAACCTAGAAGACTCGATTAATTCAACAGTAGATCTCCCATCAAGCATACAGCGCTATCAAGACGTTCTCAGATATGCCAGATCGAAAGTTGACTTTGTAGTTGGCATAAGGGTTATACATGTTACCATCTGACCTTCAATTACAAATGGGGACAATAACAAATTATAATAATGAAATCATTGTTACTGGTTTATTATGACTGCGTGATTAGTGTGTGTGGCAACTGCAGATGAGGAGAATCTTGACACAGAAATAAAAGAAAGAATCCAACACAGATTAAATGATTTGTATATAGAAAGATCAGGAAGGTTAGAAGCGATTAGTATTGGAAGAGAAAAACTGAAAACACAGGTTAACAGGATTAGGGAAACTATTCAAAAAATACTTCATGAAGACACAACATTGGCTGAGAGATTGAAAACACTTTTCAGAGAACAGGGTATCACTATTGCGAGTTTAATTACCGCTCTTGGATTTATTATCAGTACTGTTGTGTTGGCTGTCTCTGGAGGTGGCTGTGGTCCTGGTCCTGCACCTCTGACCCCACCGGTTGCGTCAGACCCAAAAGATTTACAGTCGTGGGTAAAAAAAAACAGTTGTCTCATATTTCAGACTTGCTTTAAAAATTCTCTGTAAAAGCAATGGATTCATTGCCTGGTATAATAGGTACAGTTGTCAGTTGGCTTATCAGTACAGCAGCAAAGGTAGTAGGGTTTATGGCAGAGCATGTGTTTATCTTTTTGGTGACAGTAGGAGGGTTAATAGTGGGCTATTTAATGAAACAGGTAAAGAAGTAATATACCTAATCCAGTGAGGCCTATTACCAATGCAGTTCTCTCTGAATCATGTGTGTTTACTGGGGTTACTGGCTGTACTCTTGTTGGTACCTGTGCAGATGTGGGTGCCGGGGCTGGGTCTGTTACTGACATTACTGGCGTTACTGCCTGTACGGGTGGTGATGTTACTGGCGTTATTAATGGTTTTATTGACTGTAGGTGTGTGTTTACAGATTGATTGAGTCCTAATTTTTGGTCACGACCAGCAACAATGATTTCATTATTATAATTTGTTATTGTCCCCATTTGTAATTGAAGATCAGATGGTAACATGTATAATCCGATGCCAACTACAAAGTCAACTTTCGATCTGGCATATCTGAGAACGTCTTGATAGCGCTGTATGCTTGATGGGAGATCTACTGTTGAATTAATTGAGTCTTCTAGGTTTGCAAGAAACTGTTTTTGTGCTTCGAATTTACCACTCCCATTTAAAATGTTTGATTTTGTTAGTGATTGTGCTCCTAGTATACACCACACAAATGTTCTGATAGACTCATTTACGCACTCAACTCCCGCTTGAGTAAACCCGTCACTCCTGTCTAAGATAAATGTGGTCCAGGCATTAGACTGTTTCTGTTCTATTG
The DNA here is from genome assembly GCA_036245525.1 of Semisulcospira habei. Classification (NCBI taxonomy): domain Eukaryota; kingdom Metazoa; phylum Mollusca; class Gastropoda; family Semisulcospiridae; genus Semisulcospira; species Semisulcospira habei. The sequence continues at coordinate 132,413,193 of BTPG01000003.1, read as the reverse complement.
ATCCTAACCAGACTTGTGATTTTGATGAGAATGAAGTGTAACCAGGGTAGTAATCTTGTGGGTATTGTCTAATACAATGTTCCCATACCATTGTGATCATCAAGTTTTTGTGCAAAGTCATACCTGGGGCTAATGTTAAACTCATTACAAATGCGTTCAAATGCTTTCATATCCATGGGGTTGTTATACCTGTTGAAACTGGATTCAGTGGGTAGTGGTGTATGCAGTTCTGACAGTATTCTTCTTAATTGGTAATACGTGTGGAAAAGGTAAACAGACCTAATCAGTTTGTTTGAGTGATTCAAATGGTCTGTAAAAGAAACACCGCACCCTGTAGTAGAACACAGTATAGCAAAGTTAAGTTGGTTTTGAAACATCTGTGGTGGACTTGAGGACCACTTTCTTGCAGTAGCATCGTCTGTTATTGGTGGGTTTAGGTAATGGTCAAACGGATTGGGTACTTTCATTTGAAACAAATCTTGTTCATTTACAGCATTATCAAGCTGATTTAACTGTATTATTTTCTGTTCATAAGTTGGTGCGACATTGTACTTGGCATCCACATTAAATTGAAATGCGTTTGTAGTGACACTTGTTGGTGATTTAAATTCCATCAAGTTCTTTTTATATGAGATAATAAAAATGTTTATTACCTTAACAAATCTTGACACAAGCAAACCAGTGTGGTTAACTAATGGGATTGACAATCATGATGGTAATAAGGCTGTAGCTATCCATGAAATGTTTTACACTGTAAAGTGGTTTAATGTAACAGATGTTAATTATTTTGTATATGGAACTCTTGATGGTGGAAAGAAGAGTGATGCTTTACAATCTGGGTATTATGACTTTTGTACTTTAGCTGAATGGTTTCAAAATGAATTTAAAATTAAAGCAACTATTAATCAAGCTAACCTACTTGTTACATTAGAATTTCCGAAAGGTAGTCAGTATTCATTATCAGATAGTCTTGTAAGACTACTTGGTTTTTTAGGCCAAGTAATAATACATCCAGATGAGGATTGGTCATTATCAGATGAAGGTCTATTGAAACCAAATAAACAAAAAGTAATTGGAAGATATCCTGTTCATTTGTCAGTACACACAGTATTTAATGTTCATTTAAATGAACTAAACACAACTGAAAATGTACACAATGGAAAGCCTTCAACTTTGTTGAGATGCTTTCCAACTGGAACTGCTCCCTGTTGTGAAAGTGTGGTTGTTAGATTTCCTAATTTGCAGTTTAAGAAATTAGGTTCTAGTTTCTTTGAGTCACTGTGTTTATTTGTAACTAATCAAGATAACAAACCAGTTGTGATGCATGATTTTAGTGTTGTGTTAGAAGTTAAATAATTTTATTTTTGTTTATAAAAATGAGTGCTGGTCCAAAGCCAAGAATTATACCAGTTGCCTGTCCATCAATAGAGTTCAAAGATTTGGCTGATGTGCAAGATTTTGATAAAGAAGATGAGGTAGGAGAGGTGTATGGCCTTGAACTTGTTTCCATTGGATTGTACAAGCGTAAAGTAATCGATGACATGAAAGACGGAACAGACAGACCGATTCCTAAACTTGGTCAGCTGCGTGATGTTACTGTACCTGTTCCAGTAAATAACGTGCCTTACAACTTAATACATGTGGGTAATAAGTGGGTAGTTTCGCCTGTGCCTGTTCCAGCACCCACAATTGACTGGGACATAAAGTTGGAATTTATTAGTCCTTATGCATACACTGATGATGAAGATGCCTTAGTGTTCAGAAAAGTTGTTAACTCTGGGCCGTTGATTGTAAGTCTTGTTCCAAGTTTTGCACAAGACAATTATAGCAGAGATAAACTGCAAGTACAGGAGTATGAAAAACGACGGTATTTTCTTACGCATAGAAAGTGAATATCAGATGCAAAGGTCGTGTTTGCACCAGCAAACTTTCCCATCGCATGAGAAGCGACAATAGTATTTGAAATTATTATGAGATCTGTATCTTCTGCCAAAGAGGCAGATATTGCACAGGGAATCAAACTTACATGGGATGACTCATTGACAGAGGCAACAAAAGTTTTTATTGCTATTAGAAAAAATGATGTTGTTTTTGAAGTTTCGAGCAGTATTCCAGCTGTCAAGATATTGGTCGATAAACTAACTTTTGTTTTTCTAAGTTTTATAAAACTAGAACGCATTGATCTTGTTTCATTTTATTACGCCAGCGAATTGTATACTTTTGACGAGTTGCAAAATGTAATCACTGATTAAATAAAAAAAAATATTTGTCAATAAAAAATGGTAAACTTGTATCTGCAGCTACCCACGACTGAGACTGATCCGCATGTGCCAATTGCATCAGATAAAACATTACAGGCAGACGCATTCTGATTAATAAATATTACAGATGCCTTAAAATATTTGGAAAGTGAAGAGGCAAAATATTCCAGATGTAAAAGAAGGTATAAGACAGTTTTTAATTCTATTGAAAACACATCTATGGCTGTGGGTGCAGTTTCAGCTGGATTATCTGTAGGGGGTATTGTATTGATATCAACTGGAATTGGTAGTTTAATTGGCGTTGGTCTTGAAGGAGCTAGCATTGCCACAGGATTGGCATGCTTTGGTTTGGAAGCCATAAACAAGAGATTTCACACAAAGTTACAAAAACATGAAGCATTGAGAACGCTCGCGGGTGCAAAACTGAGTAGTTTAAAACTTATTATCAGTAAATCTTTGGAGGACAATTTTATTGATGATATTGAATTGCAGGATGATTTAAATAATTACAAACAACAAAAGTCTGAAATACAAAATAAAATGTGTAGTCAATCTCCTGTAAAATGTTGAAGAACTGAAGGCTAGTTTTTTAGAGGAGGGAAGAAAGATAGGGGTAAAAGAGACCACAGAAAAACTTCAAGGACTTTTAGGGAAATAAAAATCAGTTTTGGTAATCAAACAATATTTTTGTCATACACTTAACAGAGAGATGTCTATTTGATGCCCACGGCTCCGCCAGAATATTTTTGAAAAAAATAACAGTTTTTGTCTTTGTATCTTGTCAAATATGACTCAGTATCTTGTGACTGGAGTCAAGTTCTTGTAAGTAATTAATAAGTTCTTATGGTAAGTAATTAATAAGTTCTTATTGTAAGTAATTAATAAGTTCTTATTGTAAGTAACTTTAAAGAACCTGCAGAGGTAACCTTTAAGTTACCTACAACTTGTAAGTAAGTACAAAGTTCTGCTTGACACCAGTGGATTAAATAGTGTTAGGGTATCTGCTCGGCAATACAGTTGGTGATTCTCAGGAGTAGGTGTGATAGAACTAGTGGGGATGCTAAGGTTCGTTTAACCAAAAGATTGCCGATCTTCTCCTGAAAATGTTAGTCCTGAGAGCGTTGTGGCTTTTTGTGTTTAAAATTGAATAGTTTTAGGGTAACTGCTCGGCTCCTGAGGATCCGAAGCTCTGGAAATCTCTCTTTTCTTAACTCTCGGCACCAATCAGAGCAAACGTACCAACGATTACGTAACAAGGCCTATATAATGCGAGCGTCCACGGCCAAAAGACAGGAGATGAGCATTCAACTGATCACCGAAACAATGGCTTTTTTGAACGTCACCTACGCAGTGGAGAACAAAGCAACGGAGGCAAATGAAGCAGAGATCCTAGAACAATTCAACGAATCGATGGGGGAAAACGAGGAACCCACCCGGCAAGCCTCACTTACAGCCGCCCCGGACCTGACAGTGCAACCAATGACACTGCAACCAGTACCCGCCCCGGCACCAACAGAGCCAGACCCAGTAATTGAATTCTGGGACCGCCTACGCCCCCTGTACCAGAACCGTCTCAATTGGGTCACATTCCACAGCGGACTAGAATACAAACGAATGTTTGGACGCCCGGCAGCTGCAATTGAAATAACTTTCAAGTCAAGGGCCACTTTCAACGGGGACCGAAAGAGGTCCGAACAAGACCAAGCCAGTCTCCAACGAAAAGTGAAAGAGTTGAAATACTCATCCCTGGCGAAGCAGAAAATTGAAGAGCGGACCAACGAACTAAACGTAGTTCATAAAGAAGCAGCAAAGAAACTACAAGACGAGGCACTCAAACGGCTTGAAGAAAAAATGCGAGCGGCAGTAACGGACGAAGGCCTCAGGAAACAACGGTATGTGGACAAGCTCCACAAACCGGAAACAACCTGAACCTGGGTCCCCTTCGCCAAAAAGCGAAAACTGTAAAAACAGTCCTTTTCAGGACTTCCAGCAATAAACAGGTCCTTTTCAGGATCAAACACTTTCCCAACAAAGGACAAACTAGTCCTCCAAATCTGGTCATGGGGTTAACAATACGAATAAAGATGTAATAAAAAACTATCTCGAAGCAATATGATAACTGAAACAAACGCATTGAACCAATTCCAAAAGACAAACAACAGTAGAATTGACTAGGAAAAAAACAATGGCACGCTTTGTAAAAATTAAAAATAAAAACTCTCAAGTGGATTGCCAGACGGTTAAACAATAACCCATAAACATGGGACACTCGGGGAATGGAAATACGAATGCGCGGCACCAAACAGAGCAAACATACCAACCAAGCAAAGAAACCGAACGCGCACCGACAAACAGTCATCGATGATGACTCACACTGGGCCGCCCGGCCCTGACCGCAGGAGCTCCGAGAAACACTTGCTCGCCAGCGCGCAACAAGGAACGCGCGGCACCAATCAGAGCAAACGTACCAACCAAGCAAAGAAACCAAACGTGCACCGACAAACATTCCGAGCTGATGACTCACACCGGGCAGCGCGACGAGCATAAAACGGCAACTGGCCGCGCGCAAGAGGCATTTCAGCGCTCAACCACAAGCGCCGCCTTGAGAAACAATACGAAAACCAAACAACAACCGCTATGACGAGAAACAAAAAAGGGAAAACACTACGCGCCAGGACTCGCAACCAAAAACAATGGAGAAAACAAAAATCCCAGGACAAAGACCTCAAAATCGGAAAGGCAAGAGAGTTTGTAATAAACCTATCCAACACAAAACTCATAGACCAACAATACCTCCTACTCTCCAAAGGGATAAAATTCATCCCCACCCCAAGGAAACAACACACCCCACGGGGAATAATTTCCGACTTTCTTGAAATGGCCCGGAATATGAGATGCAAATACCAATTCTCATACCAAACAAAACCAAAGAACTTCACCCCTTCAGGACTAACTCAAGCTTCGAACCACTGAAAGGAAACAACGCACTAGAAACATATATCAACAACACACATGAGGAACTCCTACACCTACAGCAACAGAGAGTAAGGAACAACCTCTCAATGGAAGAGAAACGCGCACTGCAAGAAATTAAAAACAACCCACACAAGAAGGCTGACAAAAGCACGTCCATAGTCATTCTGAACTGAGAAGATTATGTCAAAGAAGTAGAATTCCAACTAAGAGGAATCCACTATACAAAAATTCCAGCACCTAACATGAGTGACCTACACGAACAGGTTATGAAACTCATCCAACAATTACTAACCAGTCAAGAAATTGACATTACAACATACACATTTCTCCAACAAACGGAGAAAAACAGGGACCCAGCGCACCTATATATTCTCCCCAAAACACACAAACTAACACCACAACAACTACGAGAAGCCGAACGAAACAACATCAAGGACCTTAGCATACCGGGGAGACCGAACATCTCCCAAGTAGCCACTCCAACATACTACCTTGGGCACGTAGTAGATTTCTTTCTACTCCCGTATGTGGAAAAATTTAAAACCCACATTAAAGACACACCGGCATTCATACGCTGGATCGAAAACAACACTTTCCCGAGGGACGTAAAAATCTGTGTATGATGTATCCAACATGTATACAGTCCTCCAACAAGACGAACTGGTCAAAGCAACAAGGTGGCCTAGAAACATACGAAAGTATATGTGGACCAAAAACGTCAAACAACGGGGAAGAATCCTCATCGCAGCTTTCATTTTTACCAACGGCTTAAACCCATGGAATGGGCGGCCTTAAGGGGTCGCTTCAGAGATAACGCAGCCGGAAACCATTTCATGAACCTCCTCGAACTATTCACGAAAGGAAAATACAACAAAAACCTGTACTCATTTGCCTAACCAACGGAAGATGGGAATACTTGGACGGAACACCAAGGTACTATAACAAAAGCGAACAGACCTAACAAGAGTCAAACCCAGACAGTGATAACCCAACACGGCCAAACATACTGCAAAACAAAAACAACGGACAATAGTGCGACCCGCACCCCCCCCCCCCACCCCCCCAACAACGCAATAAACTGAAAAACAAAAAGGTGACACCAGCAGATAGAAATCCACAGAACAGTCACAACAAAAAGAAAAGTTTGGTGTCAATCACCATTGTGGTTAGGTTGGTCCGCTGACGAGAGCAGTACCTAGCTTATTGCAAGCAAAAATGTGCTCGAAATACACAATGGGAATGAGTGACAAAACAAAATCTAGACCTGTGTCATAAAACCTTGTGTATATGGCCAAGCCAGAATAAACAGGCTAAAAGAACGTGTTGTTGGTGTGCGATGTTTGGCACCATTTTATACACACATAAGAAGTATACCGAGCTGATTTTTTTCTTAATGAAATTGAATATATCTCTTCTCTTCCGCTGATCTCCCAGCCCTTGACAGTTCATGGAGCAAATGGTCAGACTCGACATAGCAACAATAAAATGTGTAACGTGTCAGTTTCACAAATTGCCCACCTAGATACAGTGGCCTGAGGGAGCAATACACCTATTCTAATGGGGGCACCACAATAATCAACTACTGTAGTGGTATGGTCGATGAAGTCAGCTGTATGAGAGCAGGTTCGGCAAGCAAGCAAACACACACAACGTTTTGTACAAACATAGCTACTAAATAGAGAAAGTAAAAAAAAAGAAATAAATAAACAACAAAGTTCACAAATAAACGCAAATTTTTTCACAAAATATGAAAACAAACCCAGTGAGGCCATTCGATCTATGTGTTAAACCACCCAAAAATCTAGGTGGGTTAGAAACTAGAAAGGTAAGTATAGAGAAATAGGGAAAGACGGGGGGGCGGGGGGGGGGGGAGAGACAATGACAATGACAATGAACCTTTATTTTATAACGGTAAAAGTATTTGGTGACAGAACCAATTTTCAAACTTGCCGTTACTACCATTAAGAGAGAGGAACTATGGGCGGAAATGGACAATTTATATCTATCCCGAATTTCCAGGATTTTTCGACCGCTTACTCCCACGCCTTGACGCCGCCCGGTTTTCTAGGTTTCTCCTTTTTTTTTTTCAGTAAAATAAAGGTTTCCAAATTCAATGTCATTAAAATTAATATTTTTTATTATAAAATGAATCAAGACGAATTACTTCTTCTAAACGATATTAATGCTGTAGAAAACAAAGACTTAGACTCGAAAAAACAGCGCCTTCTTTCTGTAGTTGTGTCAGGCAAGTCAAAGACTTATCTCGGTAAACAATACATGACAGAGGATATTGAATCTCTTACCTCAGATGAACTAATCAAGCTTCATGCTAAATATGAAAACCACATTGCTTCACTAATGACTCGTGATTTGAGTCGATCTCTTGTATGTCTATACACAAAAGCAGTGAGTCACTTTCTACCTGTGGATAGTGACAGTCTTTCACACGACCTTGAAAGCAATCCTATTGTTTCAAGTTCAATTGGTAAATTAGCATGTGTAATGTTTTACAAGTTTGGAAATTACCTTGCTCCTGTCGTAACATTACTAGTTACTGGGAGCCATATTGATTTCTCAAAAATAAATTTTACTGCAGAAGAAAATGGACGAAACCCAGACGACTCCACAACCGAACCCCAGTCCAGTTTTGACACAGGTTCAAACTGTGACTAAGGCTAAAAGTCCAGGAAGGGTTGAGGCTGGAAAGAGAGTAGCTGCATTGAACAAACAAAGAAAGTTAGAACTACTGCAAAAGGTACATGTAACTGACCCACCGTCAATAACATCATTGGTGTCACTACCGTCAGGACAGCCAGGTCCGTCACACCCTCATCAAAGTGAGAGACAAACAACTAAGTCTGACCCTGACCCTGACCCCGAACCTCAATCAACAAAATATATAATTGCCGGATTTGTTGTCGGATTTGGTTACGTAGGTTATCAATTATACAAAAAATACAAACCACAGACTCGTACAGTGACCAAAAAATCAGACACTCCAAAAACAAAACCAGAAGTCGCCACATTACCAGTAACACCCAAAGCCGTTGACCCATTTTATATGCAGTAAATAAAAATATTATTTTAATTTTTCTTGCCTAAGAAATGAACGACACAAAAAATTTAATGAACCTTGTGTATCACTCTGCCGTAATCAGTGGATTAGCAGTAGCTTATTCTATGCTAGGAAAAAGTCTACTCAAAATGAAATCAGCAGACCTGAGTAGATTAGATTTCGAAGACAGTGCTAAGCTAATTGTAGTTGTCACAGCGTCTATTGCGACAAAAGATTTTCTTGTCAAGCAAGGAATTATTCCCGAAAATGTTTCTATGTAAATAAAAATATGGCGACGATAGCTATTATGATTGGTGGGGCAGTTGTTAATGCATTGGCTTTCAGTGGCTCTAATTATCTCTTTTCTAAAATGGGTAGAGAGGAATCAGCGGAAGAAATGAAACGTCACAATGAAGCATCTGAAAAACTTGCTCAAGCCCAACAGGATTATGAGAAGAATAGAATTGAAAAACTTGATTTCATCAATGAAAAACTCAGGCTTGAAGGCCACGCACAACATACGTTTTCAAATACAGACGAAGCAATCAGGGAATACTATCTTGTCACAGGTGAAGACATGTCTATCCCGAAACCGAAACTAAGTGACTATTACAAACCAAGCACACAACAAAGAAACGGGGAGATAATCTTTGTTCTAGTGGGAATGACATTTGTTTATTTTACAGGAGTTTTCATTGCTAGAAAAAATGGCAGCCGGAAATAAACTATCAAAAATATATTACTCTCCATCAGGCTATTGGAAAGGGCAAACAGCTATTCAGAAATTACATGCCGCTGTGGGCGGAGATATATCACTCAATCAGGTCAAGCAATGGTTACAGAGACAGGCAATTTGGCAGATATATCTCCCTGCTCCAAGAAAAATAACAAGACCCCATTTTGAAAACACATCACCAAATGACACGCACCAAATGGACCTCCTGTTTCTTCCACATGATACAATAAGAAAGAAACGATACAAGTATGCACTGACTGTTGTAGACATTGCTTCAAGGTACAAAGACGCTGAACCCATATCTGACAAAACTGCTAACACTGTTGCGACTGCTTTATCTAGTATCTATAAAAGAGGCCCTTTAAGATACCCCAGACTAGTGCAGGTTGATGATGGATCTGAATTTAAGGGCGCAGTTAATCAGTTATTTGCTAAGCATGGCGTACTGGTCAGACGTGGTATTCCAGGCGTGCACAGATCGCAGGCAATTGTTGAAAACTTTAACAAACAGTTATCAGAAAGACTTTTCAGTTACCAGTATTCTAAGGAACTCATGCATGACACCCGTAACACTGAATGGGTAAAGAGATTACCACATGTGATAAAAGCAATGAACAATGAAGGACACCCAAAACCTGCTGATGCTATTAAATTGAAAACAATTACAGAGCCAAAAACAGGACCAACCCCGGCACCAGACACAAGTTTATTTACTAAACAGGTGAGATATTTATATCAGCCAGGGGAGGCTGAGAACGACGACAGACGCAGGGCAACAGACCCCATCTGGTCAACGTCTGTACACAATATAAAAAAAATAATTCCTGGTCCAGACGCAACAATATATTTCCTGTACGACCCTGCACCCCAGAGGGCATTTGTCAGAGAAGAATTACAGATTATTCCCCCAGACACCGTTACTCATTTCAGTAACTAAGTCGTCAATTAATTCATCAACCAGTTCATCACAAATATCTTCAGATAACTTGAGCCTGTAATGTCCAGGTGCATAAGCTTTTTCTTTAGTGTGAAACACTCGTTTCGTGTCTCCAACTGCAAGTGACTTCTTATGTGTTTGGATCATTTCAAGATTATGTTTGTTTGATCTCAGTGACTTGTTTGGATAATCAGGCATTAATGCACCATCTAACACTTGCTTGTAATGTTCATGACGAATGTCTTTATTTTTTATTGCTGTTTTTTTTTATTCCTTTGGCTTTCGACTGACTACCCTTCTGGTGCAGTATAGAATACATTTTTGATCTCAGGCCAACGTACTCAACTATAGGCACACCATTCAGTTCATCTTTAAACTTACCAGGCACTTTTTTGTTTTGTGTGCTAAACAGTGGATGGTCTTTTGGGTAATCAGACGTGTCATACATGTGTAACTCTGTTTTCATGTCTTCATAAAAGTCTTCAGTAGGCACGTCTATGATCATAGAGTCAGTGTCAGTGTATAGCAGACGACACTCAGGATATTTTGGTTTGAAGTAATCATAATAAAATTCAAGCATCAACAGTTTTGACAACTCCAGAATTGCCATACCAATGAATACTGGCTTGTCCAGTTTAACAATCTTTTTTTTGAGTGACACTGCATACAATGATGAATGAAATTCTTTATACCCTGTGTACTGTGGCTTACCTGTAAGTTTAATTGCACCCAATTCAGTTGTGACTAGTCTCACATCTTTTCTGTGATGAGGATTTTCCATTGTCTTGCCAAAACAGGCATTGTTCATAAGCTTAAAGAAGTCTTTGTCAAATGCAGTGTTGCCGTCTCTGGCACGAAGGGTTGTGTTCTTCATTATGTAATCTTTCATGAAAGCACTCTGATCAAATTGAATTCCTCTGTGAACTTTCTTTAGTACTAACCCATGTCTGATGTAAAACTGTAACAAGCGGTAGTGACAAACGTAATTGAATTTGTCATTTAGATTTGGCACAAGCTTAGTGTCTTCTTTTTTCCCTGTCATACTCATTTTCTCAACTGCTAATGGATAATCATTATGATAATCATGTAGATGGTGCGGGTACTCCAGGTCTACTTCAAAGATCCAACCCTTCGCATCGTTTCGGTCATGTGTCATAATATAGTTTGCTAACCCTGAGTCTGTTATGTCATACTGTGACAAATCATGCAGACAAAAGTTTTTCAAGGGCAATAACTCACACATCGCGAACCCGTAAAGGTTATTAGCGTCCAAGTACGTAATGAATGACCTTGACCCCGGGCTTGAGGGGTCAAACCCCCGGCCAAGGTCACCATAACCGTCCAGATATTTATTGTTGGCTCTGGCGTAGTTATTTGCTGCAATACTAATGCCTCCTCTCAATCCGCGTTCTACCATTTCACCCATCGTACGATCAGACAACAGGTCTATAGATATTTTACTGGATTTCAAAAATGCATCCCATGTCATGCCAGGACTAGTTATGTAACAGGCAGGGTCAAGTTTGTAGTGTAACAACCCCTTTTCACGGTAACTTTCAAATACGTCTGCTAGCAAACAAACGTCTGCTTTCAAGTACTGGTCATGGTAGTCACCAATTGTCTGACACCCCAACTTCCCCCACGCATCAAGTGCGTGTTGATATTCAGAGTCAGAAATACCTTTTCCAGTTAGTGTAGAATAAAATTTCTCTTTTGGTGGCAGTCTTGTTTCCTCAAACACAACCCACTCACTGATGTACTCATATGGATAGACACCTTTCTTAATCAAGTCTGGCTCAAAATATTTACTTGTTATTGGATACTCAGTCAGCCCTTCTGCAAGACTAGCAAGACCTAAAGACAAATGTTGCATGGAGTCATAAAATGCTAATTTGTCTAACCTAAAAGTTAAGTATTTCTCAGTTGTCTGGGCAATACAACTTATGTTTTTGTACGACTCATCTACAGCTTGCATGATGATGTGTGAATCATACCCTTTGAGATTGTGAAAAAAGATTGGTAACTTGTATGTCTTGGGATCTATTTTTAATTTCAAGTTACAATCACCATGTGCAGCACCTCTGTAACGCCCAGTTATGTGATCATGGTCACGAACTTTATCACATCCTAAAGGCTGTTCACAAATCCAACACGTCTCAGCTGTATCAAATTTCAGTTTGTCTTCTTCTGTCATCACCAAAGGCATCTGACATGTTGTGAGATATTGTACTACCTGACTGTACAGTTGTCTCATTTCTGTTAAAAACAAACATGCTGCATTTTCACCTCTGTAGATAACAGGCTCTGAATGCAAACCGTCTGACCTAACAAGAATGTATCCAAAAGAACACACCACTTGGTCACTCAACTTTATAGTCTTTGGTAATGATTCTGGAACAGGACCGTCATACGGAACAACTAATGATTCAAAATCTGCATATACTACAAACGGCAACTTTTGTTGATTGCCATAGTTTTTAAAATATACTTGACTACCAGGATCTGGATACTTAAGTACAGTTTGTATGTCATCAGCTGATCTGCAGTGTAGGACGTGTTTGTGCGCTACTGAAATAGAAGAAAATCTTTGTAAACATCTTTTACAAACTTCCTGTTTGCCATTGTGTTTTGTTTTATGTCCGTGAATTAGACGTGACATATTTCTGATAATTGTGTAGTGAAAGTTATCACCAGAGCTTATTAATAACATGTCAACATGTTTATCTTCTGACTGCCCATATGTTGGAGCAAGTGGTGATACTCTAATGGGTTGTAACTTATCAACAGACTCATTATCCCACACATACACATTTACAGATATACCTGGATTTAGTTTTTCAAACAAGTCTATGTCTTCTATTTTAACAGGGAACTCAATGCCACTAAAATCGAGTTCATTTACAAATTTGGTGTAGTTAGATACACGTTCAGGTTTTGACTTTACAAAGTGTAATTTAGCAAGCACACACCACATGAAACAATAGTTGTCATTGTTCTGTATATTAACAACAGCCTTTTTGTTTGCAACCTCTGTTGGCAGTGGTATCCATGCTTTACCTAGTATAGGATGATACCTAGACTGCTTTAGTTTTAGTTCATGTACATGTCCTTCGTGCCAACCAGATCCTTTCATTTTTGCACTGTCAATTGCCTGTAGAAAGTCTGGTAATAGTCTGTCTCTAAACACGTTTTCTAATTCTCTTCTTGTGTTAACTGTGTGTTGTCTTGTTGATATGTACGATACAATCACTTCACCGTCTACTCTAGTAAATTCTATTTTTGCAACAATCTGAATCTTTACACTGCCTGTAAGAAGATTATCTTGTATTACAGAAAAAGAGTTTTCTATTGATTCATAGACATTGTTAGTATTGGTTATAGGTAAGTCTGTTGTGTGAAACACGTTTCTTAAGCTTGATGAGCCAGGGTTTGATGGGCCAGGGCTTTGTGAATTGTCCGTCATTTTTATTTGTCCGACAAAATAATAAAATAAAAAATATTAATGTTAACTCTGCTGGCTCACCTTGTGTAATACCACTTTATTAACTGTAACACTGTCAATATAAACATTTAGTTTGCGCAGTTGTTTAAATATGCTATAACAAACTTCCCCTAACCAACCATAGTTGGTATCATCAACTTTAAAAGTAGGTGTCTTTAAATCAACTGTCATGCACTCCACATTTGGATGCTCATCGACATAATCCAAAGTCACACTATATGTAACATATATTTCTGATGGTGCTGAAAGGCTTATGTAAGTCTGTTTGGGTGATATTAAGTCAGTAAAGTGCATAACATCTTTGAAAAGGTGTGTAAGATCAAGCACTTGTATGATATGTCCGTCTGTCATTTTTATTGGACAATCAAATGTATAAATTAATTTACATCAATTTACTAACCCATACCCTGTGGGCTGATCTGTCTTTAAAATGAGCTTTAGATGCTTAGTTGATTTCAGTTTATTTTTTACATCATCTCGTTCATGCTTATTTGGGATGACATCATTTTCTCTGAGACAGTCTTCAAAGCTGTCACGATCTTTACAGTAAAACAAACAGATAAACTTTAACTGTTCTCGAAAATCTTTCAGTACAGCATTATATTTCTGAGTGAGAATCCATACACTGACGTTTGCGTGTCTGCCACTGAAAGCAAGTTCTGCTAATGTGTTTCTCTTCTTGACAATGTCTTTCTCTGCAGAACAGTCATCAACAATAAACAATGTTGGCTGTCCTTCAAATTGCTTGTAAAAATATTGTAGGTAGTCATTCAGTTTTTGTCAGGGTCGACTAAATATATGTTGTTGTCAGTCCAAATGAATAAACGGTTGTGATAAGCTTTGTTGTGTTTGATTGTAGGACAAAATATGACAATGTTTTCAAAGTGGTGGATGTATCTTGTTTGTAATAGGTTAAGTACAAATTCAGTTTTCCCACACCCTGTGGCACCAACAAATAAGCCACAGTGTGGGTCGAGTGTCATTAAGCTCCGGTTCATTTTAATACACAATATAATTTTAATATATGTGTCCACTCAGTCTGCTTTCTGCAATATTGAGTTGTGCGTCATATATCAGGTACAAATATATGTTTATGGCTGCAGCAGTTTCAACCTTCTTTTGTATCTGAATTGTTATTCCGTCACTACCGTTCTCGACAGTTCGTCCTGACCCATGAAGGTAGTCGTCATCTGTACTACGAAGATCTAGCCACAGTGCATATTTGTTTGTAAGGTATTGTCCGATCCTAACATCAAACAGATGTAGATCTTTGCACGCAATGTTTGCTGGTTGATCTCTAATCCTTCCACCCGCAAAATACTTTGTGATCTCATCGTAGTGTTGATAAGGTAACATTCCAGACGCATACACTTGATTAGGGCGGCCTTCAATTGTACAGGACAAATGTGTAATCTTAGGATTGTAGAATTTTTCTGAATCTCTTTTGTATGGACTCACTGGTTCAACAAACAACATAAGAATACCTTTCAGTGACCTGGCAGGCGTGTTCAAGTTTATGTTCCACATTGGGTCACTCTTGTCTTTGGGTATTAAACTATGTCTAATCACACGGTCATAATAAATTGGAAGTCTTGACTGATACTGATTTTGAATGAGTCTGGCTAATTCAGTGTGTGTGACAATTTCATATTCCAAGGAAATGTTAGAGATCTTATATGTTGCATCTGTGGCAGATGATTTAATAACTTTGGAGTAGTCATTGAAAGTTAGTTCAAAGCTCAGACGGTCATTCAGTGCTCCTTGATAATAAGGCAAATGAGCTGTTAGGATTTCAAACTCAAGTGGAATGTAAAACCTGGTTCCATATGTTTCTGCTATAATAACGTCATTGGTTGCTGACGTTGATTTATCTCCAGCATTGATTCGAAGTTTCCCAACATTATCAGACTGTATGCCTTGGTAAATACGATCTTCCCGTTCTTCTCTTGTAAGCCAAAGATCTTTGTAACAGTAGAACACATCTGAGTCGTCAAGACTAAACACTTCCTGTCCTTCAAGTTTTACTTTAATAGTTCTAACAATTGCTCTGCCAAGATTGTTAACTAGTGTTCTGTTCACGTCTGCATCTGATGATAGTTCAATATTAAATGCTAGGCGAGCAGTGCCAGGAACAATAACGTCACTGGGACCTAGGTTTGGAAACTTGACTGTAAGTGTTTGGTTCTGGTCTATGGTACTTGGATTGTTTGTGATGACGATTGATTGTCTTATGCCCTTAACACCCAGGGGCTCACGTAGTTTTCTGTATGGGTCTAACTTTGATCCGTAAGACTGTGTCATTTTTATTATGCACAATAAAAAATAATAAATTAATAAAATAATGGCAGCAGGAGGATTTAATCATGAAGATTTTGAAATGGATGACATGAATGTCTCAGATACCAGTATCACAGATATGACTGGAATGGTAACTATGTCTAGTATGCATCATGAACTGTTAAAAGACAAAGTAAACTCATTTTATGACAGTGTTGGAGTGCGCCCAGATGTAATAGGTCCTAATCAATTTGAATATGATAAAGGGCACTTATTTGTAAATACAGACAGAGGGAAAATATATCTAACACATAAAAATAATCCTTCTAAGTTTAGGGCTTTAAGTACAATTAAAGGTGAAGTCGGTGGTAACTCTGGGTTGGCAAGGTATCTTGGAATTGGAGGGTCTCCTGTCACGCCAAGACTGGTTAGTGTTCTTCATGACACGCAAACAAAGTTGCCAACAGGGCAACAAATTGAAATGGCACCTGTAACAAGCCTACCAGAAATAGCAAACACAGTGATACAAGAAACCTCATTTACTGAAGGACAAATAAATGACGCTATGAAAACAATTGACGACCCACCTTTGTCAATGAGGGAGATTATGGGATTGGATAAATCACTGCAGACAATAAGAGGTGAGATGGTAAACAATGTTGCCAAACTGGGAGAGCTTGATAAACACATAGAACGTGAAAAAGAAAAACTGGCTACCGCAGACAATGGAAATCTTGACACAGAAATGAAAGAAAGAATTCAACACAGATTAAATGATTTGCAGATAGAAAGATCAGGACGGTTAGAAACAATTAGTATTGGAAGACAAAAACTAAAATCACAGGTCAACAGAATTAGAGAAACTATTCAGAAAATACTTCACGAAGACACTACTCTGGCTGAGAGACTTAAAACACTTTTCAGAGAACAGGGTATCACAATTGCTAGTTTAATTACAGCTCTGGGATTTATTATCAGTACTGTTGTGTTAGCTGTCTCCGGCAGTGGTGGTGGTGCACCCCCGGCACCGGCACCACCAACCCCGGGCCCCCCGACTCCAACAGACCCAAAAGATTTACAGTCATGGGTAAAGAAACAACTGTCTCACATTTCAGACTTGCTTAAGAAATTGGCTGTGAAAGCAGTGGATGCTTTGCCTGGCATAATTGGCTCTGTTGTCAGTTGGCTGATTAGTACAGCGGCAAAGGCAGTAGGGTTTATGGCAGAGCATGTGTGGGTCTTTTTGGTGACAGTAGGAGGGTTGATGGTGGGTTATTTAATGAAACAGATAAAGAAGTAAAACTCCTAACCCTGTTAGACCTATTACCAATGCAGTTCTTTCTGACTCATGTGTGTCAGGGGTTGGTGTAGGGGTTACCGCTTGTATGAGTGCCGGTGATGGGGCCAGGGCTGGGGTTGGGGCCGGGGCCAGGGCCGGGGGGTGTTACCGTCTGTAATGATTTTAATGACTGAACATGTGTGGTTGTGGCCCCTAAGTTTACAGATTGATTGAAACCTAGTTTTTGATCACGACCTGCAACAATTATTTCATTATTATAATTTGTTATTGTTCCCATTTGGAGTTGAAGGTCAGATGGTAACATGTATAACCCGATTCCAACTACAAAGTCAACTTTTGATCTGGCATATCTGAGTACGTCTTGGTAGCGTTGTATGCTTGATGGGAGATCAACTGATGAATTTACTGAATCTTCAAGATTTGCAAGAAACTGTTTTTGTGCTTCAAACTTTCCACTTCCATTCAAAATGTTTGATTTTGTTAGTGATTGTGCACCTAGTATACACCAGACATATGTTCTGATAGACTCATTGACGCGCTCGACTCCTGCTTGAGTAAACCCGTCAGATTTATCTAAAATAAATGTGGTCCAGGCGTTAGTCTGCTTCTGCTCTATTGATCCTATCCAGACTTGTGATTTTGATGAGAATGAAGTGTAACCAGGGTAGTAATCTTGAGGGTATTGTCTGTGACTCATAGCATAATACAATGTGCCCATGCCATTGTGATCATCAAGTTTTTGTGTAAAGTCATACCTGGGGCTTATGTTAAATTCATTACAGATGCGTTCAAATGCTTTCATATCCATGGGGTTGTTAAACCTGTTGAAACTGGATTCAGTTGGCAGTGGTGTATGAAGTTCTGACAGTATACGTCTAAGCTGGTAATAAACATGGAAACGATACACAGACCTAATCAGTTTGTTTGAGTGATTCAAATGGTCTGTAAATGAAACACCACAGCCAGTAGTTGAGCATAGTATTGCAAAGTTGAGTTGGTTTTGAAACATCTGTAGTGGACTTGAAGACCACTTTCTTGCAGTTGAGTCATCTGTTATTGGAGGGTTTAGGTAATGGTCAAACGGATTTGGTACTTTGACTTGGAATAGGTCTTGTACGCTTGCTTCAGACACAGCTATGTCGAGTTGATTTAGTTGAATTATTTTCTGTTCATAAGTAGGTGCAACATTATATTTGGCATCCATATTAAATTGAAATGCGTTTGTAGTGGTAATGGTTGGTGATTTAAATTCCATCCTTTTTTATATGAGATAATAAAAATGTTTATTACCTTAACAAATCTTGACACAAGCAAACCAGTGTGGTTAACTAATGGGATTGATAATCGTGATGGTAGCAAGTCTGTAGCTATCCATGAAATGTTCTATACAGTAAAATGGTTTAATGTAGAAGATGATATATATAATAAAGTAATTTTTGGTGGTAAGACTGAAGCTTTACCGCCTGGTTATTATGACTTTTGTACTATAGCTGAATGGTTTCAAAGTAATTTTAAAATTAAAGCTACTTTAAATCCAGCTAACCTACTTGTTACATTAGAATCTCCGACACAAGATTGGCTAAAGATCTCAGATAGATTTGCATATTTACTTGGATTTTATATTGACGAAGATTGGTATAGATCAGATGATTTAGATGAAGCTATGTCTGGTATTATAACAATGAAGACCAAAAAACTTAAAATAACTGGAAAACGCCCTGTCAATTTGTCAGTACACAGAGTGCTAAATGTTTATTTGAAAGAACTAAACACATCTGAGAATGTACACAATGGAAAGCCTTCAACTTTGTTGAGATGCTTACCAACTGGAACTGCACCGTATTGTGAAATTGTAGTTGTTAGATTTCCTAATTTGCAGTTTAAGAAATTAGGTTCTAGTTTCTTTGAGTCACTGAGTATATCTGTAACTAATCAGGATGACAAACCAGTTCTTATGCATGATTTTAGTGTAGTGTTAGAAGTTAAATAATTTTATTTTTGTTTATAAAAATGAGTGGTCTTGGTCCAAAGCGAACAATCATACCAGTTGCGTGTCCGGTTACAGAGTTGAAAGATTTGGCAGACGTCCAGGATTTTGAGAAGGAAGGGGATGTTGGAGAAATATATGGATTGAACTTGATTCAAATGGCATGTACAAGAGGAAAGTAATTGTTGACATGAAAGACGGTGAAAAACAGATTCCTAAACTTGGTCAGCTGCGTGATGTTACTGTACCTACTCCACCTGTAAATAATTCGCCCTACAACTTAATACATGTGGGTAGTAAGTGGGTTGTTTCACCTGTGCCTGCACCATCTCCAACAATTGACTGGGACATAAAGTTGGAATTTATTAGTCCTTATGTATACACTGATGATGAAGGCGCCTTAGTGTTTAGGAAGGTTGTTAATTCTGGGCCGCTTTGCCCCAGACAACAATAGCAGAGAAAAACTGAAAGTTGAAAATTATGAGAAACGGAGATATCTTCTTACAACTAGAAAGGGTAGATCAGATACTTCTGTTGTGTTTATGCCAGCAAGCTTAGTCGTGGCTAGAGAAGTGACAATAGTATTTGAAATTATCATGAAATCAGTAACTACTGCTAAAGAGGCTCAAATTGCACAGGGAATTAAACTTACATGGGATGAAACAGTAACAGAATCATCAAAGGTCTTTATTGCCATTACAAAAAATAATGATGTTATTAATGTTTCGAGCAGTGTTCCAGCTGTCAAGGTGGTGGTTGACAAAACAACTTTTGTTCGTCTAACTTACATAAACCTTGAACACATTGATCTTGTTGCATTTTATTATGCCAGCAAATTGTATACTTTTGAAGAGTTGCAAAATGTAATTGCTGATTAAATAAAAAAAAAAATATTTGTGAATAAAAAAAATGGTAAACTTCTATCCGCAACTACCGACGCTTGAGCCGACTGAAACAAATGTGATGACTAAAACAACACTTGCACCTGATCCACATATGCCAATTGCTTCAGATAAAACATTACAGGCAGATGCATTCAGATTAAATAATATTACAGAAGCTTTCAAAATATTTGGAAGGAGAAGAAGCGAAATATTCACGGTGCAAAAGGAGGTATAAGTCAGTATTTAATTCTGTTCAAAACACTTCTATGGCTATTGGCGCAGTTTCAGCTTCTTGTTCTGTAGGGGGTATTGTTCTGTTCGCCACAGGAATTGGGAGTTTGGCTGGAATAGCAGTTGAGGCTGTTAGCGTTGCTACATGCCTGGCTTGTTTTGGTTTGGAGGCCTTGAACAAGAGGTTTCACACAAAATTACAGAAACATGAAGCATTGAGTACGCTTGCTGGTGCAAAGCTGAGCAGTATGAAACTTATTATCAGTAAGGCATTGAATGATAATTTTATTGATGATGAGGAATTTAAGAGAGTTCAGGATGATTTAAATAATTACAAGAAACAGAAATCTGAAATACAGAATAAGATGCGTAGTCAATCTCCCGTAAATGTTGAAGAACTTAAGGCCAGTTTTTTAGAGATGGGAAAACAGATGGGTGTTCAGGAAACCACAGAAAAACTACACAATCTTTTAAACAAATAAAAATCAGATTTGGTAATCGTTTATTAATGACATACACTTCACAGAAAAATGACATGCCACCTAACTATTTAACCCCATCAGCACCACCACCACCACCTGACTATTACTAAAAAAAAGTTTTTTCATTGTCCTTGTATCTTGACAAATCTGTCCGAGTAAGTTGTGACTTAAGTTGTGACTTGAGTCAAGAACTTACAATTTGTTATGTTTAAGTTCTTATAAGTTTTTGACTAAGTCACTTAATAACTAATTATAGGTTCTTAAAAGGTTACCTGTAAAGTTATTTGTCAGTTGTAAGTGACTTTGGAAATTTGTTATCAAGTATCTGTAGGTAACTTAAATAATTTGTTATCAAGTGCATATAGCAATGGGTTTTTTTTTGTTTGTTTGTTTGTTTGTTTGTTTGTGTGTGTGTATATATATATATATATATATATATATATATATATATATATATATATATATATATATATATATATATATATATATATGAATATGTGGACATTGACTAAAAAAATAATGGTATAAATGGTATTGGAATGTATTTTTTTCTATCTCTAATAACTAATTAATATGCACACGTATAGGCAAACAAACACAGGCAAACAAACACAGACAAACACATACATACGCAAAAACATGCACTCACACACACATACACAGCCTACATACACAAAAACATGCACTCACACAGACGTACATACACATATAAACACATGCACATGCACTCACACAGACAAACACACATACAGACAAACACACATACACGTACACACTCACACACGCACAAAAATACACACACACTATGGGTTGTAACCATACAAACCGGGGACGTCCCCAGTTTACTGGAAGTCCCCAATTGTTCGTGTATAACCCATGTCCCCGCTTTACTGGAAGTCCCAGTTGTGGGTGTATAACCCATACTCACACACACACGGCACACATACACATTACCGGTAGACGCATTCCAATTAATATAATACACACATGCACTCACGCACGCACGCACGCACACACGCATACATATAGACGCATGCACGCATACACACGCACACGCATAATCACGCACACGCATAATCATGCACAGACAAACAAACACAATGCACGCACACATAGAGGCAAAGGCATGCACGCACATACGCACGGCACAGTCATACAGACACACACACTGACAAAGGCAGACAAACAAAGGCAGACAGACAGACAGACATACCACAGACACATGCACTCGCTTCACCTGTTTACTCAATTAGTCACTGCGCGCACTTAGTTTCGTTTTCGTTAAGACGCTACGTCTAAGCCGATCAACATTCTGTTAACACTGCACCGTCCAACACTGTGTACACAGCTTACACTCAAAGCGAGATTGGTATGCTGCTTATTTTTGCGGCGCGACACACAGCTAAGCCACCTGTAATAGCGTGTAGTTGGCCACTGGTTCAAGATAGCTCAATGTTAGTGTAACAAATCACATTAGGACTGCGCTAACACTGAGTGACTCGGCAGACTTTAAGGCTTGTCTTGTCTCAGGTGCTATGCAGTAAATGACTAACGCGACACTGCCGAGCTAGCCCTTCATAAGTTTCAGTTCACGGATGTAAACACCACCTTTCTGTCACAAATGTTTAGTCGTTTGCGAAGAATTCCAGCTTGCTTAAAAACGTTTGTTCCAGAACTTTGCGTCATATTGTGTGTACGCACCGATAAAGAGCTGTGTTTTCTTCTGAGAACGTTTCCGCACAGACTGATCAATAAAATTAGGAAACAGTCGCGTCAGACACAGCTAGAAAAACCGGTTCGATCTTATTAATAAAAGGCCTTGTCTTGACACTTACCTATACATGTCTGTGTAGACTTACATGAGGTATTTTTAAATCACCCCTTTTTTATGGACCCGTCCAATTGAATAGCCTGACGGGACATGCCTATTTCAGGGGGGTGTTTTTTCATTGCAGTTGAAAAATTATTTTGTGAAAACTTGCTGTAGTTCAAAGCAGAGTGTGGCCTCCTTATTTGATATGACATACATTTTCTGAAATGACCTAGTGATACAGATTTCTAGTTTTGGCCCAGTGACCAAAATTTGAACTACTTTCTTGTTTTGACCCAGTGACCAAAATTTGAACTACTTTCTTGTTTTGACCCAGTGACCAAAATTTGAACTACATTCTCATTTTGACACAGTAACCTAAATGTGTGTGTGGGGGGGGGTGGGGGGGGGTGGTGGTGGGGGTGGGGGAGGGGGGGTGGTGGGGGGGGGGGGGGGGGGTGGGGGGGGGGGGGGGGGGTGGTGGGGGTGGGGTGGTGGGGGGGGTGGTGGGGGGGGTGGGGGGGGTAGGTGGGGGGGGTGGGGGTGGGGGTTGGGGGAGGGTAAGGGGTGGGGGGTGGGGGTGGGGGGGGGGTGGGGTGGGGGGTGGGGTGGGGGGGGGTGTTATGTCAGGTTAAAAATAAACCAGTTTGGACGTGACGTCTAGTCAGGGCTTACCCAGCTGCTAATAATAGAGTATTGAACGGTAGACTGTCACAAAAGGCTTGGCACGGTTGCCACTGGCTGTTGCGTAAACACATACGACGGGTGAACATTAAGGCGGCGGGCAGTGTGTGTGTGTTTGTATTTCAGGTTAAGTTTTATACAGTATGTTGATACACGCAATCTAATTAACCCCTGTTGGTACCTACTCTGCTGAGAGGTACATAAAATGGTGACTGTTCAAACGATGATTTAGAGGGTAAATTTCGACGGTATTTACTCTGTGTGGGAACATAGATAATAAGGGGTCAAAAGTTATAATTAAGAGGGTTAACTAGCTCAGTCATTGTGTTAATGCTGGTGTTTACATAATTAGTGTTCCTGTGGCACGGTAAGAGGTTCGCGCGCGTGTCGGCAGTGGCGTGTTCAGTTAGGCAAGATTGTCGGGGCGCTGTTTTAATACGAACATTACTGGGGAAAATGGGCGGCGTTAGGGCATGGGATTAAGCGGTCGAAAAATCCTGGAAATTCGGGATAGATATAAATTGTCCATTTCCGCCCATAGTTCCTCTCTCTCCATTAAGCTAAGAACTACCATTAAACACTATCAGAAACAAAACAACGTTTTCACACAAATGTAAATAAAAGGACATAGGCACAAACATTCTCTACATCACACACACACACACACACACACACACACACACACACACACACACACACACACACACACACATTCTACACCACACACATACAGACACACACGAACATGCTGCAACACACACCCACACACACACACACACACACACCAACGCACACACACACACACAGTAACGCACACACACACACACACACACACACACACACACACACACACACACACACACACACAGTCCTTTTTTTCTTTTTCTTTTTCTTTTTTTTTTTTTTTTTTTTTTTTTGCTCGGACGCAGTAATACTGCATGCAACTCTCGTCTGCTGTAGAATGCCCAATTTACCCAAGTGAACTTTACACCCCGGAGCCAGAGGATCATGACACCAAATCAGTCTACTAATATACTTGGTGCAGTCTCGGTGGATCGAGCGACTGCGATGTCGAAAAGTAGTGTCCCGTCTACCCGGCGCCCAAAGCGAAACCGAATAAACTAGACACCACTCCCGAGACAACACGGCCGATGGACCCTGCCCTTACCCCGAAGCTTGAAAGCAACTGGTATCAGAACATGGACGTGAAGCATACATCTAGAGTCACTAGTATAGTCTGTTTTCGCACTGGCCAACACAAGCCATGTTCCGTCCCCACCTCTGCGATACATTAGTGAGAACGGAACACGGCCTATCTGTGCCTTTCATTTTTTTTTACTGAGGCTGGAATGTATAGACCGTGGTAACTCCTTCACGACAAGCCGCATCCGGTCACACGACCTAAAGGTACGTATCCGGCTGCGGCAGCCGCGAATGAGTCAAATCTGAGCATCCCCAGCAAGACATCTCATGAAACATGCACTTGGAAATACTATAGTTTGTTTTTACACCGGCTAACATAAGCCATGTTCTGCCCCCAACACTGCGTGGCAGTAGTAAGAGCAGAACATAGCCCATGTATCTCTGTTTTCCACTGCTTTTCTCCCTAACACAGAGGACACACACTGACACAGGCTTGTCAACCCAGCACAGGCATGGGGTGATCGTCCCGCAACTGAGCCCAGAATCGGCCGAACATCTCAACAACAGTAGATAAAAATCTTTCAACTATCCACGGCACAGTTGGTCGAGAGCCGACACCATCTCCGATAGCGCAACGATCATCCAGTGCCCGTCAACCGCTCATTCAGTCTGCACCTACCGGGGCCACAGAATATAGCTTGTCATTTCATACACTTTCCATTTTGCGTGAACACCACGCCTCGAAGCCTGAATTTTCCGCACTGCTGAATAGAGTTAGGAGGCTTGAATAGGAACTGTACTTGTTCTTTCTTTTTTTAATTTTGAGAGCGCAAATGTTTGTCACCAAATGCTTGAGTACAGACAGTCTGCATTACTATTCGCGCACGCTTATTCACTCTTCACACACACACCACTCACACACACACTCACACATACACACTCACACTCACACGCACACACACACACACACACACACACACAAACACACACACACACACACACACACACACACACACACACACACACACCATAAACATTCATATGCATTGCCATTCACATATATTAGGCAAAAAGTGTTATGCATACTCTTTCCGCAAGAGAAAAAAACGCGTATCATCAGGCTCCTAAAAGAGCTCGGGATATCCTCTTCCCTCCCGATGAGAGACCGCAATCCTCCCTCTCTACGGAGTGTTAACCCCTTGACTGCCAGCCATTGCAAACGGTGTTTCCAAAGTTCTCAAGGATTCACAACCTGATAGAAAACACCGCCTGTTGCTCGCACGCTTACGTGGCGTCAGCAGGGCGCATTTATTTCCTCAAGTCCGCGCCCCTAGTAACCTTAATTGTTATGGGCAGTCATATTCATTTTTCAAAATTAAATTTTTTGACTGAACAAAAGGGACGACCCCCAGACGATAATGTTTTCTAAATGGTGGATGTATCTTGTTTGCAAGGTGTTAAGTACAAATTCAGTTTTTCTGCACCCTGTGGCACCACAAAATAAGCCACAGTGTGGGTCGAGTGTCACCAAGTTCATTTTAATACAGAATATAATTTTAATACAAGTGTCCACTTAGTCTGCTCTCTGCAATATTGAGTTGTGCGTCATAAATCAGATACAAATATATGTTTATTGCTGCAACAGTTTCAGTCTTTTTTGTATCTGAATTGTAATTCCGTCACTGCCGTTTTCAACAGTATGATATGACCCGTGTAGGTAGACGTCGTCTGTACTAGGCAGGTCCAGCCAAACTGCATACTTGTTTGTAAGGTATTGACCGATCCTTACATCATACAGATGCAAATCTTTGCAAGTTATGTTTGCTGATTTATCTCTAAGTCTTCCACCTGCAAAATACTTTGTGATCTCGTCGTAGTGCTGGTAAGGCAGCAAACCAGAAGCGTACACTTGATTTGGTCGGCCTTCGATTGAACAAGACAAATGTGTAATGGTTGGATTGTTGAATTTTTCTGAATCTCTTTTGTATGGGCTCGCCAGCTTAACAAACAACATAAGAACACCTTTCAGTGACCTGACAGGTGTGTTCAGGTTTATGTTCCACATTGGATCGCTTTTGTCTTTATGCATTAAACTATGTCTAATCACCCGATCATAATAGTCTTGACTGGTACTGATTTTGAATTAGTCTGGCTAATTCAGTGTGTGTGACAATTTCATATTCCAAAGAAATGTTAGAGATCTTGTATGTCGCATTGAGGTCAGATGATTTTATAACTTTGGAGTAGTCATTGAAAGTTAGTTCAAAACTCAGACGGTCATTCAGTGCTCCTTGGTAATAAGGTAAATGTGCTATTAGGATTTCAAATTCAAGTGGAATGTAAAATCTGGTTCCATATGTTTCTGCCATAATAACGTCCTTGGTGGTAGTAGTTAATTTGTCACCGGCATCGATTCGAAGTTTACCAACATTATCTGACTGTATACCTTGATAAATACGGTCTTCTCTTTCTTGTCGAGTAAGCCAAATATCCTTGTAACAGTAGAACACATCAGCATCATCAAGACTAAACACTTCCTGTCCTTCAAGTTTTACTTTAATAGTTCTTATAATTGCTCTGCCTAGGTTGTAACTAGTGTTCTGTTCACGTCTGCATCTGATGAAAGTTCAATATTAAATGCTAAGCATGCAGTGCCAGGAACAATAACGTCACTGGGACCTAGGTTTGGAAACTTGACTGTAAGTGTTTGGTTCTGGTCTATAGTACTTGGATTGTTTGTGATAACATTTGATTGTCTAATGCCCTTAACACCAAGAGGCTCACGTAGTTTTCTATATGGGTCTAACTTTGATCCGTAAGACTGTGTCATTTTATTAAGCAAAAATATAAAATATTAATTATTAAAAACAATGGCAGCGGGAGGATTTAATCATGAAGATTTTGAAATGGATGTCACAGATGTCTCCGATATTACAGATATGACTCAAATGGGAAATACTTCTCCTATGCTAAACTGTTAAAAGACAAAGTAAACTCATTTTACGACAGTGTTGGTGTGCAACTAGATGTAATAGATCCTAATCAGGTTGAATATGATAAAGGACACTTATTTGTAAATACAGACTGAGAAAAAGTACTCAAACCAAGGGGAATCACAGCGCTGGACAGACAACAGTTAGATCCCCTGCCCCCGCCTATCAGGCACCCAATCGCCAGCCCACAGAGAAATACACAGGTATAGAATGGAATGGAAATGATTGTCTTATTCTATACCTGCGTATTTCTCTGTGGGCTGGCGATTGGGTGCCTGATAGGCGGGGGCAGGGGATCTAACTGTTGTCTGTCCAGCGCTGTGATTCCCCTTGGTTTGAGTACTGACAATTCTGCCAGCGCTAGCCTCACCTATCTGGTTTGTGAGTAGACTGAGAAAAAGTATATCTAACCCATAAAACCAACCCAGCTAAGTTTAGAGCTTTAAGTACAATCAAAACTGATGTTGGTGGTGAGGCAGCACTGCAGCGTTACCTTGGTGTTGGTAGTAAGAATTTGGTGCCTCGACTTGTTAGCGCTCTTCACGACATGCAAACAAGATTGCCAACAGGACAAGAAACTGAAATGGCAGCAGTAACAAAACTGCCAGAAATAGCAAACACAGTGATACAAGAAACCTCATTTACTGAAGGACAAATAAATGACGCTATGAAAACAATAGACGACCCACCTTTGTCCATGCGGGAGATTATGGGCTTGGATAAATCACTGCAGTCAATAAGAGGTGAGATGGTAAATAATGTAGCCAAACTAGGTGAGCTTGATAAACACATAGAACATGAAAAAGAGAAACTGGCTAACGCAGACAATGGGAATATTGACACAGAAATAAAAGAAAGAATACAACACAGATTAAATGATTTGCAGATAGAAAGATCAGGAAGGTTAGAAGTGATTAGTATTGGAAGAGACAAACTGAAAACACAGGTCAACAGGATTAGAGAAACTATTCAGAAAATACTTCACGAATACACAACTTTGGCTGAGAGATTGAAAACACTTTTCAGAGAACAGGGGATCACAATTGCTAGTTTAATTACTGCTCTTGGATTTATTATCAGTACTGTTGTGTTAGCTGTGGCAGTGGCGGTGGTTGTTCTCCACCTCCGGCACCACCAGGTCCACCAGTTCCATCAGACCCAAAAGATTTACAGACATGGGTGAAAAAACAGTTGTCACATATTTCAGACTTGCTTAAGAAATTGGCTGTGAAATCAATGGATGCTTTGCCTGGCATAATTGGTAGTGTTGTTAGTTGGCTTATCAGTACTGCAGTGAAGGTAGTCGGGTTTATGGCGGAACATGTGTGGATCTTTCTGGTTACAGTAGGAGGATTAATGGTGGGTTATTTAATGAAACAGTAAAGAAGTAATATCCCTAATCCAGTAAGACCTATTACCAATGCAGTTCTCTCTGCCTCATGTGTGTTTACCGAAAGGACAGAGGCTGACTGTACTGACTGTATGGGTGCCAGGGTGAAAGCCGGGGCTGTTACTGTCTGTATGGGTGATGTCGTGACCGGGGCTAGTGTTATTAATGGTTTTAATGTTTGTTGGTGTGTGGTTGTTGCCCCCAAGTTTACAATTTTGTTGAGTCCTAATTTTTGACCAACACCTGCAACAACTATTTCATTGTTATAATTTGTTAGTGTCCCCATTTGGAGTTGAAGGTCAGATGGTAACATGTATAATCCGATGCCAACCACAAAGTCAACTTTTGATCTGGCATATCTTAGAATGTCTTGGTAGCGTTGTATGCTTGATAGGAGATTTACTGTTGAATTAATCGAATCTTCCAGGTTTGCAAGAAACTGTTTTTGTGCTTCAAATTTTCCACTCCCGTTTAAAATGTTTGATTTTGCTAGTGATTGTGCTCCTAGTATACACCACACATATGTTCTGATAGACTCATTTACGCACTCGACTCTCGCTTGAGTAAACCCGTCACTCCTGTCTAAGATAAATGTAGTCCAGGCATTAGACTGTTTCTGTTCTATTGAGCCTAACCACACTTCATATTTTGATGAGAATGAGGTGTAACTGGGGTAGTAATCTTACGGGTATTGTCTGTGACTCATAGTGTAATACAAAGTACCCATGCCATTGTGATCATCAAGTTTTTGTGTAAAGTCATACCTGGTACGGGGGCTGATGTTAAATTCATTACAAATGCGTTCAAACGCTTTCATATCCATGGGGTTGTTATACCTGTTGAAACTGGATTCAGTTGGTAGTGGGGTATAGAGTTCTGACAGTATTCTTCTAAGCTGGTGATATGTGTGGAAACAATAGACAGACCTGATCAGTTTGTTTGAGTGATTCAAATGGTCTGTAAAAGAAACACCACAGCCTGTAGTTGAACATAGTATAGCAAAGTAAAGATGGTTTTGAAACATCTGTAGTGGACTTGAAGACCACTTTCTTGCAGTTGAATCGTCTGTTATTGGAGGGTTTAGGTTATGATCAAACAGATTGGGTACTTTCACTTGAAATAAATCCTGTTCGGACATGGCTATATCGAGCTGATTTAGTTGAATTATTTTCTGTTCATAAGTAGGTGCAACATTGTACGGGGCGGTCCGTGGCGCAGTGGTTAAGGCGCCTGCCACCAATGCTAAAGGTGTGAGGTTCGATTACGGGTTCCGGCGTCGGATTTTTCTCCTCTAGTAAGTGTCACCGTTAATTTGGGCGGACCGTCGGGGGTTCTTTCTCCGGGTACTCCGGCTCTTCCTCCCCCTCCACTTTGGTATCAGTTTCAGTCCACTTAATCAAATTTCAAATACAAACGATTTTGAATTTCCAAAAACTACAGTAGCTCGCTTGAGCTTGCCCTTAGCACCACGTGAAAGTTCTGTGTTTACGTTCAGTGTGTGAGTGAATGCGTGTGATTCACGTGAGCATGCTTGTTGGGTTCAGTTCACGGCGGCGCTTTGAGCCAATTTTCAATTGGGATAAAGCGCCTATTTAATGCGCTTATTATTATTATTATTATTATTACATGGCATCCACATTAAATTGAAATGCGTTTGTAGTGATGCTTGCTTGTGATTTAAATTCCATCATGTTCTTTTTATGAGATAATAAAAATGTTATAACTTTAACAAATCTTGACACAAGCAAACCAGTGTGGTTAACTAATGGGATTGATAATCGCGATGGTAACAAGTTTGTAGCCAAGGATGGGCAAGTAGCGAGAGTAGCCACTACATTTTGTAGTTTCGCTACTATTTGGAGTAGTTTGTAACGATCCAAACTACATATTTTAAAAAAGTAGTTGTAAAGCAGCGAACTACTAATTTGTCAGTAGCGAAGTAGCGAAAATGTATCTTTCGCTACGCTACTTTCCTTGCCGTGTGACTTGCCGGGATCCCTTTCAGCCAAGCCAAAGCGAGTGGCGAAATTACTGTCTCGCGCGAGATTGATCACTCACTCAGCGAATGGAAGCATGATTGTGATTGGCTGATAGCAATAGCAAGCCATGTGACTTTCAAAACTGAAGCGCGCGTCAGTCAGCTCTTTGTTCTTCAAATCAAGCACAGAACACACAAATTTTTGACCGCAGAAGATGGATAAACTTCCCACTTTGTTTAAACCGTATCTAGAATTTTTTCATCTCAAAGAAGAAAAGGACAATGCATTTATATTCAAATGCAAGTACGGATGCAAAGAGTATTCAGCGAGCAAGACGACAGCATCCAATCTTAGGCTTCATCTCAAGGTTTGTTGAATTTTTGAGTTTTCCTATTTTGATTTTCTTACATTTATAGGCCTATGAGAAATGCGTCCGGTTTTATTCTATCGGCATTCACCTGGGATGACAAAAGCTATATTAATTTATTTTCATTTACGGAAAGAATTCCATTTTCTTGTTTGGAGTGCTGAACAGTATATACTGATATAGCCTATAAAACATAATGGCGGCTTTTCCGTATTAATCGGTTTTAAATTTAGTAGGGGAGTTGTCCGAGTGAATGCCGATCTATTGTCATCTATTACTAGTATTAGAATTATTAGAATGGCTGGGAACACAACAGCTGAATCATCAATCATGCCCTTTGATCTCTGTACTTTTTGATACAAAACAGAACACAAAGCTTTGGAATTAATTTATATTACAGAAAAGCCTAGATTAAATGCATGATGTTGGCAATGCCTGGCATACTTCATTTTTTTTAAAAAAAAATTTGCATTTATTTATTTTATTTAGCTTAGTCTTTTTGAACACAATTTTTTAATTTACGTTCTGACATTGTGATAAAACGTTTAGACCAAGTTGAGTATGGATGGTCTTGGAAGGGGTTAAGTGGGAACAAAAATGATATTTGCTACGCCTTTGTATGTTACAAATTTATGAACAAAACAAAGGGGGGAAAATCAAAAGAAAAATAATAATGATAATAATAAATATAATCATAATGATGAAAATAAATAGGTAGGCCTAAGTATTGATGGCTATGATTATAATAGTTTGAAATAATACTAAAGATATTGTATATTTAAGAAAAGGCACCGGTGTCACTGAACCACATTATGGACTGGGAAATACTTTGATTTCATTGTTTGGGATAGGCTATTGAATGTGAATTGGAAATAAAATGCTGATTTTTCTGTATAGTATAAAAGTTAAAATTAAAATAGATTTATTAGGGGAGTTGTTGTCCCAGTAACTGACTGCTGGGTGGGGCTAAAACAAGCATATGCCAAATTATATATATATATATATATATATATATATATATATATATATATATATATATATATATATATATATATATATATATATATATATATATATATATATATATATATATATATAATATTAGTAAGAAATAAATAAACAAAGCTCAAATAGTTATTTAACTGTGTTTCAGAGGAAACATCCTCTCCTTTTGGAGAAAATGCAGAAAGCTCAGGAGAAAACAAGAAAACGAAAGAGGGAGGACAGTGTCGAACAGCCGCCTATCACCAAAATGATCAAGCTGTCCAAGAAGACTGAACTGTCTAAAGAGCAAATTGACAGAGCAGTTGTGGACCTTCTCCTTGGAGACAACATGCCGTTCAGCCTCCTTGATAGCCAGAACTTCAAGGAATTTGTCAGCAAATTGTCCGGCCAGCCAGCAGATGACCTTCTCAGCAGAAAGAAGGCAAATACTCTGTTGGAGGTAAGAACAGTACATTTTGATTGATAACGCATGCCTATTGTCTACCTTAGTAATACACTATGGGATAAGCCTCAAGTGGGGTATATTTAGTTTTACAAAATTATACAGATTAAAAGATACTAAGATGATGAACACTGTTGTTCCAACTTCTCAGTTGCTTTGATTTCTGTTATAGGACAAGATGAAGCAGCTGAAGAAAATAATCATTGAGGATCTTGAAAGAGTTGAACAAGTGTGTGTCACCGCTGATTGCTGGACTGCTCATCATAGGCAAGTGATACTTTGCTCATATTCATGTTCACCTGTCATAAGTATGACTATGAGTGATGGTAGTTGCCAGATGACTTTTTTATTTTTTTAAAGTACATCTTTGTGTCCTTTTCATTTTTGTCGATTTTTTTTCAGGAGGGGGTGGGTGCGTGAATTTTTTTAAATTAATTTTCAACTAAGCAACTGGTTTTGTTTGTCTTTTTACTTTTTTAGATCATTCCTTGGAGTGACATGCCACTACCTGGAGTACCTGCACGGCTATGAAAGAAAAAGCGCAGCGCTTGCATGTCGGCGCATCAAAGGGCCTCATACATATGATGTGCTGGCTGAGCACTTAGATTCCATCCTCAAGGAATACAAGATCCAGAACAAAGTTCATCGGATAGTGACTGACAATGGATCAAACTTTGTCAAGGCCTTCATGTGTGTAACATACAAGTAAAACATGTTATTCTATAAAGCAGCATTTTCTTTTGCATTCTTAAAATTTCAACTGATATAAATTTTCTTTTGCTATTTTGTTTAAATTCATTTATTTGACCTGTATTTTGTCTACATTTTATTTTTCTTTTGCAGAATCTTTGGGCAGACCGGTAGTCCATGCGCAGAAGACCAAAGTGATGATGATGAGGAGCAGGATGAAGTCACTTCATATGACTTTTTGGGGGAGGGGCCATCATCAGGGTCAACAATTGTTCTCCCCCCTCATCTGCGATGTGCAGCACATACCATCAACCTTGTTGCTAGCAAGGATTCTGAGGCGGCTCTCCAGGGCCACACTTTTAAGACCGCTAGCAGGTCAATGTTTGGCAAGGCATCTGCATTATGGACTAAACAGTCCAAAACTGTGCTTGCAGCAGGTAATTTTTTTCATATTTGTCTATCATTGCTTTTATGCGTTTGCTTAGCATTTGCAGATTCTGCTTGTTATTCCATATTTATTATATTTGATTCAGTGTGTTTATTATATTTCATTTAGTGAATGAGATCATGTATATTTCGTTTGCTTGTTTGTTTCAGAGAACATCAAGGAAGAGATGGGCAAACAGCTTATCATCCCAAACCAGACCAGGTGGAATTCCACCTTTGATGCAGTTAAGTGCCTCAGTGATCTGTCCCCTGACAGCCTGGGAAAGATCTGCGACAAGTTGGGCCTTGCATGCTTCACCAGCAGGGACCATCTCTTTATGAAAGAATTTGTCATGGTGAGTACTTAACAGTGCATTGTATATGTCCAAAAAGTTATACTATGTCTATGACTACGTGCGAAAAGGTCTGCACATGAAATGGCCATATTTTTTCATGAATTTTATCTTTTTCTGTTTTAGGTGATGGGTCCGGTTGCAAAGAGCCTCGATTATCTGCAAGGAGAGAAATGTGTAGGCTTGGGTAGCCTACTGCCTCAGCTTGAGACTATGAAGGCCAGAATTGAGCTGGAGAAGTGCAAGCTCGAAATCTGGAGGCCCCTGGCAGATGCTGTTCTCCAAGGGATTGCGATCCGATTCAAGGAGGCATATGAAGACAGGGACACCTTGCTAGCTGCTGTATCGGATCCAAGGTATTGTTTTAATGTGTTCTTCACCTAAGTTATTTCCTCAGAATTTTGCTGTTAAATTAAACATTGATTAATTGCTTTTTTATGGTTAGTGAATTATACACTGTTGCTTTATTTATGGCCTTATGACGATGGTTGTAATATTTTTCATTGTCTCTGTTTCAGCCTCAAGCTTTCCTGGACAGGAAATGTAAAGCTTAAGGAGACAGCGAAGATGCTGCTGACTAATGAAGTGATGTCCTTGAAGCCACCAGCCCAGACAGCAGTCAAGTCTCAAACCGATGAGGACTTCATTCTCTTTGATAACGTCGCTATCGTGGCCGAGTCTACAGCCTACCTGGCAGAGGGACTGGCCAAATCCCTGGATGAATTGGACAAGTACCCTGGCATCAAAGCTGTCTTCCTGAGGACGAACACCTCATTGCCCAGCAGTGCAGCAGTTGAGCGTCTGTTTAGTCAGGCTGGACTTATTTTAACAAAGAGTTACTGATTCTAACTTTGAGGCAAAAGTGTTGGTTAAGTACAACTCTAAGAAAGGTTTATAAGGAAGTGTCAGTGTTTTCATCAATCATTGAATGATGAATTAACTTCTTTAGCCCATTTATTCTCAACTGCCTATTCAACCTTGTGGCTGTATTTATGTTTTATACTAGACGTCACTGTCAGTGTATATATAAGCTGCTTTTGTTTTCCTATTTTTGACATTAAAGTTGATTATTTACTTGAACTTCAAAATACTTATCAGACCCAGTTGTGATTACAGTTTTTAAAAAAAAAGTAGTTTGAAAAGTAGTTAGTTACTTTTTGTAAAGTAGCATAAAAGTAGCGAACTACATTTCTTCAAAATGTAATTGTAAAGTAGCGAACTACTATTTTTTACAAATGTAACTGTAGTGTAGCGGACTACTTTTCAAAAGTAGTTTGCCCATCCTTGTCTGTAGCTATCCATGAAATGTTCCTACACTGTCAAATGGTTTAATGTAACAGATGACACAAGTTATTTTGTGAGTTATAGTGACACTGATATACACTTTGTCCCATCTGGGTATTATGACTTTTGTACTTTAGCTGAATGGTTTCTAACTAAATTAAAAATTAAAGCAATTTTAAATGCAGCTAACTTACTTGTTACATTAAAATTTTCTGAAGGTAGTCAGCCTACAATTTCAAATAATCTTGCACTTTTAATTGGTTTAATAGGAAAGGGAAGACAAAGTAATCAGGATGAAGATTGGGCATAAAACTTAGATATAAAAAAATAAGACAAAGGCTAAAAAGATAAAATAACTGGAAGAAGTCCTGTCAATTTGGCAGTACACACAGTGCTAAATGTTCATTTAAATGAATTAAACATGACTGAAAATGTACACAATGGAAAGCCTTCAACTTTGTTGAGATGCTTGCCAATTGGAACTGCACCCTATTGTGAAAGTGTAGTTGATAGATTTCCTAATTTACAATTTAAGAAATTAGGTTCTAATTTTTCTGAGTCACTGTGTATATCTGTAACAAATAAAGAAGACAAACCAGTTCTGATGCACTATTTTAGTGTTGTGTTAAAAGTTAAATAATTTTATTTTTGTTATAAAAATGAGTGGTCTTGTTCCAAAGCCGAGTATTATACCTGTTGCATGTCCAGTGACAGAGTTGAAAGATTTGGCTGATGTAAAAGATTTTGAGAAAGAGGGGGATGTGGGAAATGTATACGGTTTTGAACTTGATTTTTTTGGCATGTACAAGCGAAAAGTAATCGATGACATGAAGGATGGAACAGAGAGACCCTTTCCTAAACTTGCTCAGCTGCATGATGTTACTGTACCTATTCCTATGAATAATGCACTCTACAACTTAAAACATGTGAGTAATAACTGGGTAGTTTTGCTTGTGCCGCCTGTGCCTGCACCGCCACCAGCAATTGACTGGGACATAAAGTTTGAATTTATTAGTCCTTATGTATACACTGATGATGAAGGTGTCTTAGTGTGTAGGAAAGTTGTTAACTCTGGGCCGTTGATTGTAAGTCTTGTTCCAAGTTTTGCCCCAGACAACTATAGCAGAGAAAAACTAAAAATACAAGAGTATGAGAAAAGAAGGTATCTTCTTACAAATAGGAAGGGTAGATCAGATACTTCTATTGTGCCAGCAAACTTTACCATTGCAAGAGAAGCGACAATAGTATTTGAAATTATCATGAGATCTGTAACTTCTGCCAAAGAAACAGATATCGCACAGGGAATCAAACTTACATGGGATGACTTAGTGACAGAGGCAACAAATTTTTTATTGTTATTAGAGAGGGTGTTGATGTTATTGATGTTTCAAGCAGTATTCCCGCTGTCAAGGTGGTGGTAGACAAAACATTTTTGGTTCTTCTAAATTTCATAAAACTAGAACACATTGATCTTGTTTCATTTTATTATGCTAGCAAATTATATACGCTTGACGAGTTGCAAAATGTAATCACTGATTAAAAAAAAAATGTGAATAAAAACAAAATGGTGAAACTACAACCGCATGCGCCTACTCTGACTGAGACACTTGTGACACTTGTGCCAACTGATCCGCATGTGCCAATTGTATCCAATAAAAAATTACAGACAGACACATTCTGATTAATAAATATTACAGAAGCATTTAAATATTTGAAAGTGAAGAGGCGAGATACTCCAGATGTAAAAGACGATATAAGACAGTTTTCAATTCTGTTCAAAATACATCTATGGCTGTTGGTGCAGTTTCAGCTGGATTATCTGTAGGGGGTATTGTTTTGATATCAACTGGAATTGGCAGTGTAATTGGAATTGGTCTTGAAGGAGCTAGCATTGCCATGGGACTGGCATGCTTTGGTTTCGAAGGCCTTAACAAAAGATTTTATACAAATTTACAGAAGCATGAAGCATTGAGTACGCTCACAGCTGCAAAGCTGAGCAGTTTGAAACTTATTATTAGTAAATCTTTGGTAGATAATGTATTGACGACTATGAATTTAAGAGAGTGCAAGATGATTTAAACAATTACAAACAACTGAAATCTGAAATACAGAATAAAATGCGTAGTCAATCTCATGTGAATGTTGAAGAACTAAAGGCCAGTTTTTTAAAGAGGGGAAAACAGATCGGGGTTCAAGAAACCACGGAAAAATTACACAATCTACTTTCAAGCAAATAAAGATAAGTTTTGGTAATCGTTTAATAATGGCATACACTTCACAGAGAGATGACACGCCATGCACATCGCTTAGGTCTGATTATTTAGCCCCGTCAGCACCACCAACAGAGTACTATTGAGAAAAAAGTTTTCTTATTGTCCTTGTATCTTAACAAAATTGTCTGAGTATATGTCACTAGAGTCAAGTTGTTATTAAGAACTTATAAGTAATTAGGGTAAGTAATTAATAAGTTCTTATGGCAAGTAATTAATAAGTTCTTATAGCAATTAACTTAAAGGTTACCTAAAAGTTAGTTGCAACTTATTAAGTATAAAGTTTTACTTGAGACCACTTGATAGTTCTTATCCAGCTGTTTTTCAGTGCCTGTATAGTGCAGAGTATGACTACTGATTGATTTTCTAATTCCTCAGAAATCAGTCATGAGTATATTAAGCCCACTTGTACAAATCTCTTAATGTCAGCTTTCCTTTCAAAACATGATGTCCCCTGAGTGTATTATCACTTCTCAGCTATTGAAAAGCAGTAGCTGTAAGAGCCTTTTCAAAAGCTCAGGTGTGTGGCTTATTCATAAAAGCGTGCAGTTTCACCAGTGTTTGTAATGTTGTCATAAACACTGGCCTAAAACAGCGAAGGTAAATAGCATATGTACACTGACTTTATGACGGGTCCATCTCTGTGTAAGAAGCTAAATGGGGTTTGGCTGTGTGTATGGGTGTTGGCCATTCAACTTATTTGCATTTGCTTGGGTGTCCAGATTTTAATGAAGAGGTGTTTACACATAACTGCAAGGTTAGGGAATTTCTTTCCTGCATACAGAGACGGTGTGACGCATATCAATCTAATGTTTAAAAAATCGAAATGGTTTTCAAAAGCAAGCTAGTCCAAAAAGAAATAATATGAATAATTGTTGGCCCTTTGAATTTTTCTTTCGGAACATGTTCAGTCATGACGTGGAAAATGTTTGCTGTTAAATTCTGTCAGCCTACTCATATATGAGAGACAGTTGGCTAAACCATGTGAAAAGAGAGAGAGCTATTGTAAATTTAGCTCTGTGCCAGCTTATGAGGATCTTAGCATTTGTAAAACTTTGTGTACTCAGTACGAAGTAGTCAGATACCGGGGTTTAAACAGGATGTGTTTGCACTCAAATTCCTTTGATGTGTTTACAAATCACCTAGGGTAATGCTGCTGTGATGGGTCATGGTCATTAAAAAGTGTTTAATTGGTAATGTTCATCATTTTTTAAAATTAACAGTACATGATTAGATGTTATCAGAGACAATAGTTATAGAGAGAGAAGAATAGAGATCTGAAAATAATCAGATCGATAATGCTGCAATGATCATGATCGCCATTTAAAAAAACAAAAACAACAGGGTGATTTGGTGATGTTGGGGACGTGATGGAGGGGGGGGGGGGGGGTCAATGAGTTTATTATTAAAAATGGTGGCATTATTGATTTGATTGTCTTTCAGGTCTCTATTCTTATCTCTCTCTTTTTAACCCATACGGGATTTGATGTGCTTGGATAAATCACTGCAAACAATCAGAGGCGAACTGGTGAATAATGTAGCCAAACTGGGTGAGCTTGATAAATAGAAATGGGAAGAAAAAAAATTAGGTAAAGCAGACGAGGAGAATTATGACACAGAAATAAAAGAAAGAATACAACACAGATTAAAAGATTTGCAGACAGAAAGATATGCACGGCTAGAAGTAATTTAAATTGGAAAAGAAAAACTGAAAATACAGGTCAACAGGATTAGAGAAACAAGTCAGAAAATACTTCATGAAGACACAACTTTGGCTGAGAGATTGAAAACACTTTTCAGAAAGCAGGGTATCACTATTGTAAGTTTAATTACTGCTCATAGATTTATTATCAGTACTGTAGCACAAACAGTGTTGGCTGTCTTGGGGGGGGGGGTGGCACAAGCAGTAGCCCTCCACCTCCAGCTCCGCCATCAGATCCAAAAGACTTGCAGTCATGGGTAAAAGAAACAGTTGTCACATATATCAGACTTGCTTAAAAAATTGGCTGTGAAAGCAACGGATGCTTTGCCTGGCATAATAGGGGGTGTTGTCAGTTGGCTGATCAGTACTGCAGCGAAGGTAGTTGGGTTTATTTCGGAGCATGTGTTTGTCATTTTGGTGACAGTAGGAGGGTTAATAGCGGGTTATTTAATGAAACAGGTAAAGAAGCAATATCCCCAGTCCAGTAAGGCTGATTACCAATGCAGTTCTCTTTGACTCATGTGTGTTTGCTGTCTGTACTGGTACTGGTGTCGGTGTTGGGGCTGGGGCTGTTACTGTCTGTACGGGTGATAGCTTTACTGGCATTATTATGGTTTTAATGACTTTAAATGTGTGCTTGCTGGACCCAAGTTTACAGATTGATTGAGTCCTATTTTTTGATTACCCCTGCAACATTTTTTTCATTATTATAATTTTTATTTTCGCCATTTGGAGTTGAAGACCAGAGGGTAACATGTATAACCCGATGCCAACTACAATGTCAACTTTTGATTTGGCATATCTGAGAATGTCTTCATAGTGCTGTATGCTTGATGGGAGATCTACTGTTAAATCTTCTTGAGGCTTCTAGGTTAGCAATAAATTGTTTTTGTGCTTCAAATTTACCACTCCCATTTAAGATGTTTGATTTGTTAGTGATTGTGCTCCTAGTGTACACCACTAATATGTTCTGATAGACTTATTTATGCATTCAACTCCTGCTTACATAAACCCCTCACTCCAGTCTAAGACAAATGAGGTCCAGGCATTAGACTGTTTCTGTTCTATTGAGCTTAACTGGACTTGTGTTTTGATGAGAATGAGGTGTAACTGGGGTAGTAATCTTGAGAGTATTGTCTGTGACTCATAGCATAATACAATGTTCCCATGCCATGGTGATCATCAAGTTTTTGTGTAAGTCATACTTGGAGCTATTGTTAAATTCATTACAGATCCGTTCAAATGCCTGCATATCCATGGGGTTGTTAAAATGGTTAAACCTGGATTCAGTGGGCAGTGGATCATAGAGTTCTGACAGTATTCTTCTAAGCTGATAATACGCATGAAAACGCTAAACAGACCTAATCAGGTTCTTTGAGTGATTCAAATGGTCTGCAAAAGAAACACGGCAGCCTGTAGCTGAACACAGTATAGCAAAGTTAAGCTTGTTTTGAAACATCTGTAGTGGGCTTAAAGACCACTTTTTTTGCAGTTAAAACATCTGTTTTTGGCGGGTTTAGGTAATGGTCATAAGGATTTGGTACTTTTACTTGAAATAATCTTCTTCAATTGCATCGGACACAGCTATATCAAGCTGATTTAGTTGAATTTTTTCTGATCATAAGTAGGTGCAACATTGTACTTTGCACTTTGCATCTACATTAAAAGTAAATTGAAACGCATTTATAGTAACAATTGTTGGTGATTTAAATTCCATTGTGCTTTTTTATGAGATAATAAAAATGTTTATTACCTTAACAAATCTTGACACAAGCAAACCAATGTGGTTAACTTATGGAATTGATAAATTATGAATTACATCCAGCTAACTTACTTGTTACAATTGAATTTCTGAAAGGTAGTCAGTATTCATTATCAGATAGTCTTGCAAAGTTACTTAGTTTTTTTGGCCAAGTAATAATACATCCAGATGAGGATTTTAACATTATCAGACAAAGGTCTATTGTCACCAAATAAAGATAAAGTAACTGGAAGATATCCTGTTCATTTGTCAGTACATAAAATATTTAATGTTCATTTAATAGAACTAAACACAACTGAAAATTTACACAATGGAAAGCCTTCAACTTTGTTGAGATGTGTGTCAACTGGAACTGCTCCCTATTGTGAAAGCGTAGTTGTTAGATTTCCTAATTTACAGTTTAAAAAATGAGGTTCTAGTTACTTTGAATCACTGTGTATATATGTAACTAATCAGGATAATAAACCAGTTCTGATGCATGATTTTAGTGTTGTGTTTTAAGTTAAATAAATTTTATTTTTGTTAAATAAAAATGAGTGGTTTTGGTCCAAAGCCGAGAATTATTTCAGTTGCCTGTCGAGTAATAGAGGTGAAAGATTTGGCTGATGTTCAAGGTTTTGATAAAGAAGTAGAGGTGAGAGAAGTATATGGCCTTGAACTTGATTCCTGTGGATTGTACAAGCAAAAAGTAATCGATGACGTAAAAGATGGCACCAAAAGACCGTTTCCTAAACTTGGTCAACTTAGTGATGTCACTGTACCACTTCCACCTAGAGTCTTGTTAATAATGCGCTCTACAACTTAAAACATGTGAGTAATAAGTGGGTAGTTTTTTTCTGCACCTGACACTGCACCGCCTGCACCCACAATTGACTGCCCAGCCAGCACACCAATATAGGTCCAATATTGGCTCAGATATTGGGCCGATATATGGGTGGCAATATTGGTCCAATATTGGAAGTGCAAATTTGCCCGTTGTTGGCCCAATATCGGGTAAATGTTGGCTGCCAAGCTGGATCCATTGTTGGCCCAATATCGGGTGAATGTTGGCTACCAATATAGTGCCAAGCTGGATCCATCCTAGAACCAGTATGGTGAATATTGGCTGCCAATATAGTGCCAAGCTGGATCCATCCTAGGGCCAGGATGGTGAATATTGGCTGCCAATATAGTGCCATGCTGGTGCCAACATGTAGCAAATATTCTGCCAACCTTTTTCCAACATGAATAGTATTGTCCCAGATTTGGATATTGGTAATTTAATCCAGCTTTTTTTTCTGATGAAAAAGACCATCATGCAAACATATATTAATCTGATAGTTAGCTTCATTATGAGCCAACACTAGGCCTGGACAATTGCCATTTTCACTTTGCATGGCAAGATCAAATCAAACGTTAATCAAAATATGTAACACCTACCTCAAAACACAACTTAAAAAGAAAGACCTGAACTCAGATTCACAGTGATGCACACGTTTAATCCGATTTTCAGTTTTATAAAAAGAAAACACTAACTATACCAAATAATTAAGGACAATGATTATCTCATTTAACTCTTTCATCCTGATACATTACTGCCTGAAATAATTTGACCATGATAGCTCAAGAATAGTGCCAGAACAGCTTGGTACACAGCT
This sequence comes from Semisulcospira habei, assembly GCA_036245525.1. Lineage (NCBI taxonomy): Eukaryota > Metazoa > Mollusca > Gastropoda > Semisulcospiridae > Semisulcospira > Semisulcospira habei. The sequence goes on along the minus strand of BTPG01000003.1, from coordinate 132,370,628 downwards.
CTGGCACCACCCTTGAACTAAAATGGTTGATCTATATATCCTTACCCATAACATACCTTTCACAGGGCAATCTGAAGTTTAAAAAAATCACCCTCAGGCAGGATTCAATGGATTAATTACCCCTGCCCCCCCCCCCCCCCCCCCCACCCACACACACACACACACACACACACAAAAGAAACCTGTCTGTAACAATACACAAAATGTAAAAAAAAAACATGCCCACAATTATTGAATTAACAAAACAATTGTTCTGATACATGACATACAAAAACCATCTCTGGGAGTCTGAATGTACATACACACAGATGTTCAGGTACTGGCAATAGGATCTGTAAACATAACAGATTTTGTACACAGCACATTTTTTACCTGCGCCCATAAATAACTTTCATACAGATTAACAGAATATACTGACATAATTCGATTGGAGACTAAATTTCCTCCTAAACATACAGGATTTGGCACAAACAACATTGGTTATGAAAAAATAGAAGAGAATCTCATATGAATTGTCCTTATTAACCCTTTTCATCCTAATACACACCTGCTTGAAATTAATTTGACTATGATAATTCAAGGTTGGTGCCAGAATAGCTTGGCACCTGAGACACCAAGCTATTCTGGCACTACCCATAAACTAAAATGATTAATCTGTCGCAAAATTTGTAATGTAGCCTTCATAGGACAATAAGCAAATCTGATAAAATCAGCCTCTGGATGTAATGGGTTAAAAATAGTATAAAATAAAACCTTAAATGTAATGGGGGGATGGGGTGGGGGGGGGGGAGTAAAAGTTCATGCATGTAGCCAGTTAGCATTTTAATAACTTGCAACTAAAAGCAGGTTTGCTCTACGTTGCTTGAAAGCCCTAAACTAGCCAGTAGCTGCCATCACTTTTTAATCATAAACACTTCTGCAACAGATGGTTACAAAACATGTGCATGTCTTATTAAAATGCTATGTGCAACAACAAAAAAACATGAATCAATCTTAAGTGAGGCAGACTATACTTGTAAAAATAAACAATAATATGTTTACAAGCATCTTGGCCCGACTGACTTAACAGTGTAGCAAACTGAATATTTGAATAGGAATGAAACTTAATATTGCAATCAAAATTAGTTTAATTTTCTTCTGACATGGACCGTTTAGTTGAAATTAATGTCCAATTGCTTGAAGTTGATGTTGCTTTGACCGGGAAAAAAAGTTAATTAAAAATTCTAAGATGGTAGACAGAAATGACAGATCTATACCATATATAACCATTACACAACATATATTTTATAACGTTTCATAACAAAAGAAATTGTAGTTTTCACAAAATCACAAAACATGCACTACATTCTAGTTTCTACTTAATATGATAAATCTGATGACAACAGGTATGATTAACCCTTTGGCTGTCTGTATTGCACTATAAGTCGCAATGATTCCTGCAGGAATCATCACAATGCCAGGCAGTACTGATAGCCAGAGGGTTAAGCAGCTTGCAGAGAAACTAAAACTATACTAATTCACTGTCAGTGTGTGTGTGCTCGCTTTGCCGCCTCCCTCCTCTGCTTATTCCCATCGTGATCAATTGATCCAGTAACTGAGTAAGCCATTTAGCTAAAACGTGGTCTATGTCTGTTGCACTGCCATGACACCTTCTCACACATCTGAAAATAAAATGCATGTCTGATTACTGAATCCTGTAGAGTTGACCTTTAAGAGAGGTCACTGAAATTGGTGTTTATACTGTGGTCTTAGAAAGTACCCTTGGGCCAAGTCTGAACATTTACAGAAGACTGTGGCTTGCTTAGTCTCAGAGAAATACCAATTGATGCATGGTTCATGACGGGCAATGGCTAAAACTAAAAACCATCTGACAGATGACCCAAAACAAAGACTCACTTCGGCCAGTTTTGCAATATCCATGCAGTCACTTGAATGGTTTGATCCCATTTTGGACTTCAGTTTTCTTTTAAGTCTTTTAAGTCCCTTCTATTTATAGAAAGGAGCTTTTAGGAAAGGTCGCTGTGGGGCGAATTTAATAGCATGTCCATGATGTCAAGGCGGGCAGGCTAAACCTCTAACAATTGAAGCAACAAGATAAAATTTACCTCATGTCTAGTTACACTAACTTCGCTGCTGAACTACATTTGGCGTGAAGCGCCGTATGTGCGAATGTATATGCGTGCATATGTATGTAAACAAGAGTTCTAATCTTTGGTATTTCTGTACACAAAAGCTTGAATTTGAAACTTGGTCTTGGTGAAATACTTTCTTAAGTGGATGGCGGCTAAGACAACCTCCGAGCATATTGTAATTGAATGACTCATTGAAGACATAAACAACCGTTTATAGGAAGTCGGTTGACCCAGATTAGAGACCGTAATTTGTGTCATAATTACTTGAACCTATAGCTAGTTTGGAGAAAGACATTGGATAAGTTCGTTAGTCGGCTTTTCATCCTTTCAGCTTCTTTAGTAAAAATTAATTCTTTTCAGAAAGTCATTAAAACACTAAAAAAAAACTTTACTTCTAGAGAAAGTCAGACAGTGGCGGTGACGTAAAAGAGGCAACTCCGTCACTACGTAGATACTGACATAATACTCTAAATATAATAATAATTATATTTATAAAGTGCTAACTCCCTGCAGTGCAGGCTCCAACATCTGAATGGGCTCTAAAATATGAGGGCATTCTCTCTCGCACGAGTGGCCCTCTCTCTCGCACAAACATGAGCGCATCTCCAAGAGGAATAGATCCTCATGCGCACTCCAGGCACCTCTTGGAGATGTTTAGAGTGCGCGTGCATGCACGCACACGCACATCGACGCGCTTTAAGAAGTGGATGCAGGTGACCAGTGTACTTATTAGGTAAAGTCAACCTGCTTTCACACAAATTATAGCAAGACTGAAATTGTACTATGAAGTTCTAGTTTTGTCACAATTTTCTCAAGCCTATGAAGTGAAAGGGAAACTCATATCACGTAAAACTAAATGAATACATAAAAACTAAAACTTACGTCATGACAAATGATGTTTGACAAATCAATGACCTCGGCTGTTTGGCCCAGCGCTAGAAGTGGCCACTTAGTTTGTTCCAGGAGCAATACAGCAGGGAAAATGACTACAGTTTGTTTTTCATGACTTTCTTATTTACCGTTCAAGTATGTGATGGAAAGCTTTGTTTGTTTAAAAGCGGACATTCTGCCCAACACACAGACACCAAACACACTATAGTTGTGACAAACCAGTAGCCAGCAGGATAAGGTGGAAATAAAGAGAAAAAAAAAACAGATCTCACAAAGTTTTGCATCACACACTTGAACGGTAAATAAGAAAGTCATGAAAACAAAAGGTAGTCATTTTCCCTGCTGTACTGCGCCTAGCAGGAAGCCCGCTCATCAGCTAGCCTCACAGCTGAGAGACTCGCTGCCTCAGTGTGCGAGCACGACTTGTGACCCAGTTTCTCGGCTGGCCTGGAACAAACTAAGTGGCCAAACTGAAACAGCCGTGTGACGCGTATGTCTTGACATATGCGTCACACGGCTGTTTCAGTTTGGCCACTTAGTTTGTTCCAGGCGAGCCGAGAAACTAGGTCACAAGTCGTGGTTGGTTGGTTAGTTCGGGTTTAACGTCCACAGCACCGAGGTGATCATGGACGGCCCTGACGGGCGGGTTATGGGGGACAGGGAAATCTATTGCCTATGGAGTACGACCTGAACACTGATCAACTCAGGCGCACTCCAACTGTGCCACTTTGATTTACCAGGACCTTTCAACGGACATGCTATTGAATAAATCCGTTTTTCCCCTGGATTGTGAGTCCAGCTACCGGGGCCAATTCTTGCTCGTGCACTGAGGCACTATAGAACTCACTGACGCATTGGCAGATCTGTGAGACTTTTCAATAGGAGATAATTCAACATCAGAATCAGATCAAAGACAAAAGTGAGGACAGCACTCATATAGAAGGGACTTTGTGGGCTATGCTTTATCCCATCTTGTTTTAATAGGAATCAAACAGAGCATTAATTACTTAATTATAATTTACCAATGATTGCGTTGTGCAAGTTATACAGTCTGCTGAAGGCTTCTTTCCCCTTTTTCCAGTGAGGTTGTAAAATATCCAGACACTGACTTGTCCTCATCAAAAAGGGCATTGTCCTCCGTACACAATCTTTAAAGTCCAAGCCTCCAACATGAGATAAGTACAGAATCTGCAAACACACACAGAAAAAAATAAAACGGTTTTTACAAATAAAAGTTGTCCAAAAGAATCACAATGAAAATTTTCCTTTCTCTGTAGTTTCCCTGCATAGAGCAGAAAGCATAAAACGAAACACAAAACTGCATGTAAATTATAATAAAATATTAGTTTTTAAACCTCCAGCTACATAACTAAATTCATCAACCCAAGCAGCACACCACAAAACAAGAAAATGCAAACAATATTCAGATTTCAAATGTATAATTACCATGTTGTTCCTGGTCGCCGCGCGTTGTCTAGGACTGTGTTGAGGTTCTCCAGCTCTGCACGATCTTGTAGTTGTAGTGGGAATTCCTGATTTTTCTCCTCTTCGACCAGTATGACTCATCTTTAAAATCCATCTTTTCTCAAGGAGAAGTTTAAAATCGTACAATATACGTACGTATACCTTAATCAGCAAGTGCACGTGGCGTCAGCGAAAGAAATATAGAAGAAAGAAAGCTGGAACTTGGTCTGGCAATGGAATTTGTAGCCTGATCTGCAGTCAAATTTGGCGGAAATAATCGCAGCAGGTGCTATACCGGCATGCAATGCAGCGTCTGACAAAACATAGAATGTGGCGAATAAATGTTATATAAAAAATTTATTTAACCAAAAAAAGTCACGGCGTGCCAAAACTATGGTAAAAGATTGCCGTTGTATATTTATTTTCAAGATAAATGTCGGTTAGATTTAAAATTTCATCTGTCAATGTTGCGCCGAATTGGGCCAGACTGGCTCGCCTATCGTGTACCAACATTTGCAGGCGAAGCAGCGCGTGGGCGCGGTACAGCCTCTGGCGGCTCGCGTGATTGTTCCAGCTTGGCACCAAGATTGATTATACCAGCGCGCGCGCGGGCTCACGCGATACCGGCGCGCGTGTTGGTTTCAGCATGGCGCTAAGCTCTCGCATACTGGCCCAATATATCGGCCATTATCCAGCAATGGACCAATATTTGCCCAAGATACTGTGCGTACTGGGTGTAACGCACGCAGACTTGCCCACAGTCGTACGCACAGACTCTCACGCAACAGACGCATACACCGCCACTGACTCAGACGGACGCATTCATGCGGTAAAACACAACACACGGGCTCCCTTTCTAAAGTAACCTTTATACACTATAAATGAAAAGAACGACTTAAATGATTATCAACTATATACACTGTTCTATTATCACACCACACACGTATCACAATATCTTTGCCAGGTTAGGTCTTAATCTCACATTGCCTCAAACCTGTTTGATGTTGTTGTCTGGTTACGTTGGTCCTTCTCACGTCTAGGCGTGAAAGTCCTTCGTCGTACGCTTGTCGCCTTCCTGTCTCTCTTTGGGCACGGACGTCCTCGTTCTCGTACGGTACTCAGTTCTCCCTTGGACTTGGGTGTCTTGGTCCCCAGTCAGACTCACTCTCAGAAGAGCTGGAGGGATGACCTCACGTAGGTCCCACCTGCGACTCGACGTCTCGGCGTCCGTCTTTCCGCTCTCGTTACAAGAACTCTGAATAGACAAAAGTCCCAACGTAACACTTGCTAAACACACAACATATTGGATCAATGAGAAACGTCACGTAACCTGGCTGATACAAATAACTCACACGTTCATTCACACACACACACGTGCTTCATAAACTATTTTCGTATCACCCCCATATCTGTCACTATCTTGAAACAAACTATAGCCTAACACTCTTGCTATACATTACTCTATACCCTGGAAAAGACTATGCTTACCCAACCACGTACTATCTTCATAGCGGCTTAGACATACACACTTCATATTCCTTTAGTCATCTAACTCGGTAAACAACTGTATACAAAAAACACCGGTTACTTCACCGAATTCTAAACATACTATACTAAACCAAACCGGAACACCGCTATACAACCACATTAATCTTACCACGCATACTGTCTTTAACTAAACAACTATCAATACTACGTTTATAGAAACATACCTGAAATCTAGGCTTCAGAGTCTTGGAATGCGGGCTAGGTAACTCAAACACAACCGTTCCATACGACGAAACAGCCCGCACTCCCGATCTAGACCTCTGACAGTCACAGCTTCCGCCTAGAACTCACTAAACAGAACTCACTAAAAATTCCCGTGCTAATCATGTCTTACATATTCCACGTGGGCAGCAGTCCCCACGGACTTCGGCACAAACAAACCGTTAACAAAAACCTTACCGTACTAATCCTATTGTGCGAGCACTATGCACAAGCATAGAGCTTCATCACAATTCCCCCTTCCTCGGGAAAAAAAGAAACGACCGAGTTTCTTTTTAAGACTACTCGACGTAATATCATCCGAAAACAGGAAAGGACTAACATTTACTACCTAGAATACAAGAAAAAAAAATTACAGTCTTACGCCTCAACGCACACCTTAAGATCGCACAGCGACAGCAAAAACAGAAATAACGCGCTAAAACCTCCAGAAATGAAATCGATCCAACGACTGCCAACACGATCGCGAGACCCCAGTCTCCGACCTACCTACAAACGCGAGACCCTAGTCTCCGATCTACCTACAATCGCGAGACCCTAGTCTCCGATCTACCTAAATATTGGGTGCTGAGCGGCATTTTTGTCCGCAACAGAAGTATGCCGTCTCAGACCAACCCGACTGTTGGGCCACACCCGCTGACCGATTCCCTGTTTCTGGACGGAAATAACACGTTCCCCCTGCCCACGAGCACGTTTGCTCTGAGCTCTCGTCGCGACTGCACCGCTAGGAACATGAGCTCGCTTAATCGCTCCAACTTTAGCGATGCCTGGCTGCACACCCTTCATGTTACCCAGAACTAAATCAACTACTGGCTCGTCGATGACACACGAAACCAGACTACCTGTAAAAAAACTCCGTGTCAACTTCTATCCTAGCCAACGGAAAAATTTCTACGTTCCATCCGAACGAAACTACTTTCTGTGTCTCGTCTGTGAACTGATCTGGTCTAACAAGGCTACGCATGACCCCCGCGGTCGTTGTACCGGAGTCACGGAGAACAGAAACAAGGCATCCATTAACAACACCGTCTACCAGCGGTAGGCAACCACCTCCGTCATCTGAACACACTGCGCCCAGCTGTGGTTCCTCCCCGACTGGGACCGCAAAACTGGCTACGTGAGTGGGCTGCACCGCCCCATCCACCATACCAGGATTATTAGGACCTTGATGAGCCAGATGGCCGTGCTCCTGATAACCAGCACCCTGCGCGCCTGCACTGTAGTACGGACAGCTCCGACTGAAGTGCCCGTACCCACGACAAGAAAAACACTGCGTGTCCGAACTCGCAACACGACCACGACCATACCCACGCAAAGAAGTCCCTCCACGTGCGTACGGATCGCCACCGCCATTGCTGTTACCTCGATCACCGCGTCGAAAACGCAAAGTACCTCTACCGTTACCCAGCTGGGCTCCACGCAAAGTATTTATGCCCCGGTAACCTCCAGACGTGTTAGCAGCGACCAACCCGACTGGCGGTGTCTCGGTCCTACGCGCGAGGTTTTTCGTAGGATGCGCCATCCGAAAAGCCTCCGCGTTCTGCACTAACTCGTCCGTAGTCTTGAGGTTACGCTCTCTCAAGAATACCGCTAGATCCTTGGAAACGCTACCAAAGAACTGTTCAGCCAACATGAGATCGAACAATGCTTCGTACGTGTGGTCGATCTTTGACAGTTCGACCCAACGTACGAGCAAATGGGACAATCGTTTGCCAAACGACATAAACAATTCCCCTGTCTCTGGCCGACAAGCTCTCAAGCGTTCTCTAAAACCTTCCGCATTACACTGGAACTTCTGCAAGAGACACTCCTTCAAAGTCTCGTACTCTATGTTCCCCGAAACGGTCAAACTATGGTAAAGACTCAAGGCCTGTCCCTCAAGCACAGATGAAAGCAAAACGGGCCAGTTGGCAGGAGGCCAACTCAACGCCTGCGCATGAGACTCGAAACGGCACAAAAAGCGTCAATAGAGTCCACGGACTCTTTAAACATCGGCAGTTTAGGAAAATTGCGTATTCCTCGGCCTAATGAATCACTATCTGGTCTAGATCCCGCATCTCGAGCTAACTGTATTTGTACATCCCTATCTTTCTCCTCTCTCTCTCTCTGGTATTCCAATTCTTTCTCTCTTAAGGCATGTTCCCTCTCGTCATTCTCTCTCTGAAACGCTAGAGACTTCTCGTCTTTCTCTCTCTGAAACGCTCTCTCTTCTCTTTCTCTCTCTCTCTCTCTGTACTTCTAATTCCTTCTCCTTAAAAATTCTTTCTTTCTCTGCTCGCTCTCTCTGAGCTTCTAACTCTTTCTCCTTTAGCTCCATTTCCTCTTTCTAAAGTATTCTGTCTTTCTCTTCTCTCTCTCTCTCTGAATTTCTAGCTCTTTCTCCTTTAGGACTCTTTCTCTCTCTTCTCTTTCTCTCTGAGCTTCTCTTTCTCTCGCTCTATCCTCTCTATCCCTACATTTCTCTACGTAATCAAAAAGCTTCTCATCCTTAAGTCCTAACCTTTCACCCTGTTTAATGTAAGCCTCTACCGGGTCTACCTCCATATTTACTACAACTTCCCAAACTTGAGCACGTAAAAAATACAAATACCACAACCAAATCAAACGGCAAAACTTAAAATGAGAACTTACAACAAAATCAACAAACTATGGAGAAAACAGTGACCTACTTTGACGTCCAGATGGAACGAAAAATAAGAACGATAGAAAGAAGAGCAAGGAAAAAGAACACTACCTATACAAAAGGAAGACACAAGAACTAGCTCCTCGTAAGATCCCGAAAACTACAAAAATAACGGATCTTACCCCCTAGAATCGGAGAGGGGAATCTAACACAACAACATGCACATAGCAACAAATCCTACTCTAAAATCGCTACTCCCTATCGCTCGCAAATACTTCTAACCTACCGCTAAAACAGGGTCACCACTGTAACGCACGCAGACTTGCCCACAGTCGTACGCACAGACTCTCACGCAACAGACGCATACACCGCCACTGACTCAGACGGGCGCATTCATGCGGTAAAACACAACACACGGGCTCCCTTTCTAAAGTAACCTTTATACACTATAAATGAAAAGAACGACTTAAATGATTATCAACTATATACACTGTTCTATTATCACACCACACACGTATCACAATATCTTTGCCAGGTTAGGTCTTAGTCTCACATTGCCTCCAACCTGTTTGATGTTGTTGTCTGGTTACGTTGGTCCTTCTCACGTCTAGGCGTGAAAGTCCTTCGTCGTACGCTTGTCGCCTTCCTGTCTCTCTTTGGGCACGGACGTCCTCGTTCTCGTACGGTACTCAGTTCTCCCTTGGACTTGGGTGTCTTGGTCCCCAGTCAGACTCACTCTCAGAAGAGCTGGAGGGATGACCTCACGTAGGTCCCACCTGCGACTCGACTTCTCGGCGTCCGTCTTTCCGCTCTCGTTACAAGAACTCTGAATAGACAAAAGTCCCAACGTAACACTTGCTAAACACACAACATATTGGATCAATGAGAAACGTCACGTAACCTGGCTGATACAAATAACTCACACGTTCATTCACACACACACACACGTGCTTCATAAACTATTTTCCTATCACCCCCATATCTGTCACTATCTTGAAACAAACTATAGCCTAACACTCTTGCTATACATTACTCTATACCCTGGAAAAGACTATGCTTACCCAACCACGTACTATCTTCATAGCGGCTTAGACATACACACTTCATATTCCTTTAGTCATCTAACTCGGTAAACAACTGTATACAAAAACACCGGTTACTTCACCGAATTCTAAACATACTATACTAAACCAAACCGGAACACCGCTATACAACCACATTAATCTTACCACGCATACTGTCTTTAACTAAACAACTATCAATACTACGTTTATAGAAACATACCTGAAATCTAGGCTTCAGAGTCTTGGAATGCGGGCTAGGTAACTCAAACACAACCGTTCCATACGACGAAACAGCCCGTACTCCCCATCTAGACCTCTGACAGTCACAGCTTCCACCTAGAACTCACTAAACAGAACTCACTAAAAATTCCCGTGCTAATCATGTCTTACATATTCCACGTGGGCAGCAGTCCCCACGGACTTTCGGCACAAACAAACCATTAACAAAAACCGTACCGTACTAATCCTATTGTGCGAGCACTATGCACAAGCATAGAGCTTCATCACACTGGGTGGGACATAAGGTTTCAATTTATTAGTCCTTAAGTATATATTGATGATGAAGGAGCCTTAGTTTTTAGAAAACTTGTTAACTCTGGGCCACTGATTGTGAGTCTTGTTCTGATCTTCGCTGAAGACAACAATAGCAGAGATAAACTAAAACTGCAAGAGTATGAGAAATGACGGTATATTCTTACAAACAGAAAGGGTAAATCAGATACTTCTGTTGTGTTTGTGCCAGCAAATTTTACCATGAATAGAGAAGTGACAATATTATTTGAAATTATCATGAGGTCTTTGGCTGATGACAAACAAGCGGATTGTTACGTAGTTAAGTCATTGTCGTAGTATGATATCACACCACGTAAGGTTATTTTTAAATAAACTTCATTCAGCTGCAACGCCTCACATGTGGCTTAAGGTTGTAGACAATACTGGAGTAACAGTTCCAACAATACTTTATTTCAGCAATGCGATCTGCACACAATGCATTCCCAAATGCACCAACACTGACACAAAGTCTCTTCTGCAAATGTCAACACTGGCGACACAATGTTTCTCATACAACGTACACCACCATTACGTTGCGTCTCTCACAATGTACTGGCCACGTACCTACGATAAACTGTGTGTCCCTACAACTGACAATGCATGACAATGTACACACGTGCTTCCTAGCACAAACTTTTATAGTATAACGACTAGACTAATCTAATCAAATCACACAAAGCAACCAATCAAAATAATCTACGTAACCAGAACTCAAAAATATTAATGAAAAAAGAACTTTCAAGAATACTACAATAGTCAACAAAAATTCGACTACTCATTTCAGCCCCAAATCCTAGTGTGTAAAGTGTGTAATGACGTCACACAATAGTATGGCCGACCATTTACGACCTTTCATAAATACACAATAACCGGCTATTCACTTCACGTGCACAAAAACAAATAAACTAATAATAGAGCTTGCACCTTGACGTCACATGTAAGGTCATTCAACAGAGCGCAACTTCGTTCGAACTTTCTGGTTTCTCACCAAAACTATGCAAAACAAAAACTGCCCACTATTCTCTGTGCAACTTTACTATAAGCTTCCGGACTAAACTTAGCATATCATAACAAAGCCAAATCCACTATTGGCGAGAACAATAAGAATCTTACTGAAAAGGTACGTGATACGTTACCATTGATAACTGAAATAAATATTGGATCCTTTCCTACGATTAACACATGCATGCTCTCACAGAACAACACAACCACAATCGTAACACAGATATTGCACAGGGAATCAAACTTATGTGGGATGACTCAGTAGCAGAATCAGCAAGGTTCCTTATTGCTATTAGAAAAGTTGTTGATATAGAAGTTTTAAGCAGTATCCCAGCTGTTAAGGTGGTGGTCGATAAAACAACTCTTGTTCATCTAAGTTACATTAACCTGAAACACATAGATGTTGTTTCTTTTTAGTATGCCAGCAAATTGTATACTTTTGACGAGTTGCAAAATGTAATCGCTGATTAAATAAAAAAAAAATATTTTCCATAAAATTTGGTGAACTTGTATCTGCAAATACCGCTTGCGCCTCATGATCCGCTTGATCCGCCTGAGTCGATTGCGCCCGATAAAACATTACAAGCAGACTAATTCCGATTAATAAATATTACAGACGAGTTAAAGTAGTTGGAAGGTGAAGAGGCAAAATACTCCAGGTGTAAACGAAGGTATAGCATGGTTTTCTGTTCTGTACAAAACATATCAATTGCTGCAGGTGTGGTTTCAGGTGGGTTATATGCTGGTGGTTTTGCTCTGTTTGTAACAGGAGTTGGAAGTGTCAAAGGAATTGTTATTGAGGGTGTTAGTATTGCCATATTTCTGGTAAGCTTTGGTTTGGAAGCCCTTAACAAAAGATTTCATACAAAGTTGCAGAAGCATGAGGCATTGAGCACTCTTGCTGGTGCAAAGCTGAGTAGTATGAAACTTATTATCAGTACAGCCTTGCAGGACAATACAATTGATGATGATGAATTTAAGAGAGTGCAGGAAGATTCAATTACAAACAACAGAAGTCAGAAATTCAGAATAAGATGTGTAGTCAACCCATAAATTTTGAAGAACTAAAGGATACTTTTTTAAAACAAGGAAAACAGCTCAGGATAAAATAAACAATGGGAAAAGTACATGGTCTTTTAAGCAAGTAAAATTCAGGTTTGGTAATCATTCATTATTTCTGTCATACACTTCGCAGAGAGATGACACGCCACTTACACCACTCATGCCGTTCACGCCTGTCAATTTGTCCCCCACGGTGCCGCCAGAATATTATGGAGGGAGAAAAAAATTAATTTGCTGTCTTTGTAACTTGGTAAAAATGTCCAAGAAAGGGACAAGTTCTTGTAAGAACTTATGACAAGACACTGTCAAGTTCTTACAAGAACTTACGACAAGACTGTCAAGACAGTGTCAAGACACTTTCAAGTTCCTGAAAGAACTTACAACAAGACACTGTCAAGTTCTTGTAAAAACTTACAAGACACTGTCAAGACATTGTCAAGTTCTTGTAAAAACTTATGACAAGACATTGTCAAGTTCTTGTAAGAACTTATGACAAGACACTGTCAAGTTTTTATGACAACTAACTAATATGTTCTATGTTAACTAACTTTGAAAAACCTGTAAGGTAACCTGCAACCTGTAAGTAATGTATGTAGTTTATTTGACAAGTAAAGTATGTAGTTTATTTGATAAGTGGCAGTTGACACTCTTCACAGTGCTAGTAGTCAGCAAAGGGGTAATTTAAGTTAGTGCTTTGGCCCTGCTGAAAGCAAAACCCCTTTCTAATATTGAAAAGCAACCATGCATGACACTCTTTGCCCTTCCTGGTTAAAGCAGACACATTAAAAAGGTGCTTTCAAAAGGGGCCACCAACCCTCTCAAAAGCATTCAAAGCTGCTTACAAAGGAGCCACCCGACCCTTGAAAAACACTCAAGCTGTTTTAGAAATGTGAGAGCTTTCAGAGGCATGTGCCATGAATTAAAATTGACACCATATGAGCAGTGGGCTATTAAAAAGCAAACTCCTTAATAAAACTTTACCTGCTATGTGTTAATTAATGTCTGTGACAGAAAAAAAGGTAAAAAAAGGTAAAAGTCCCGCTGGTGTCTATTTTTCCACAATGCCCTCCCAGGACAGGTTTAACACAATTACCTCTCCTGGGAGGGCATTGTGGTATAGACATGGTGTTCCATCACACCCCAGCAGGACCACACATGGACAGACACACACACATGGTAAGACACACACATACAGACAGACACACATACACAATATTTTTTTCTATTTATTTGCCTGCCTGGTGATTGCTTACCCTCGGACTTACAGCTAATTATTGTTTTATTTATTTGCCTGCCCGGTGATTGATCATACTCGGTCTTACAGCTGTTGTCTGGTTATTATGGTGTTTGTTACACCCCAGATAGGAATCTCACTCCAGACATTTATGGAAACGAAAATTTTTAGATTCCCAGAGGTGATTCGAAACATGTCACATGCGTAATAGTAAGAAACATGGTTTTTGCGCACACCTACTATTACCCGTGTTCCATCGGCTGCACCACCAGACCACAAGTGCGGCCAGAGAAATGCAGTTATTTTTAAATACTTAATATATTAATACAGAAACCGGAATTGTGCAATCATAAAAGTTCACGCATGCGCATTGTGTCCCCCCAGCTTGTGGCCTGTGGCACTTCAAATCTGCTGACAAATTGTACAGCAGATTGAGCAGAGAGCATTGTTAGTTGACAAATTATCCTTGTTTTAGAGGGTTGATATAGCATTGTAAATTAGAAATACTAGTATTTTTCTATCTTTTTTCTCAGAGGTGAACTAAAAAACAAAACAGATAAATCAGAAATTTCCGTTTGACTTGCAATACTAAGTAGGCTCTAGCAAGGGATGCAATCCTCCAGTGGTTTACATGTGAGCAAAAGTTAGCTCCCTTATTTCTGAGAAATGGTGTTATTCAATTACTGTTATCTATGAGGTGTGTGTATTTAGATAAGCTTTCTATGTTTTATTAAAAATGTTTGCTTTGTTTTAGAGATCAATGGTTTTGATTAATTTTGGTTATTTTGGAAATCTTTTTTTACTGAGTGCAATAAAAGGGATTTGGGATTTTTTGAATGGTGTGGACAGTATAAGTGCTGTTAGCGAAAAAAAGTAAATAAAGGTTGTTTAAATAAGATAATTAAAGACAAAAGCATTTTTCTTAGAATTGTAGATTGTTCTATCTCTCCCCAGCATGCGTCCCCCAGTACTATAAATAGAGAGGCATCCAGATGAAAAAGAAGACAAATAAAGGCCACCACTGGCAAATCAAGTGAATCCCTACATAGCTGCAACTAGTATTGCAATTGGTGGCACCAGTAGCACAAAGCCACTACTAATAGGACTGTTACTGGTGCCCAAGACAACATTAACACCCACCAAAAAGTGTACTATAAGGATGTCATAAACAATGGAATGTGTGACTCTGGCTGATAATTCCAAATCGGTATTTTACACGTAGATAGTGGTTCCTCAAAACTGCAATAAATGCCCTAAAATAGGCAGCGTCTCCTGTAGTCTGCACTTGTAACATAAAACTTGGCAACTAGTATCATAAGAACAATGACAGTGTCAGACTTAACATTCTTAACTGTACCAAATATAACCAGATTCTTTGTGAACTCAAAGTTAGCACATTTTCCACAGTTATCACTCAACCATTGTCCCATGTCAGACCAAAATGTGTATGCAAAAGGGCAGTCCCAAAACAGATGAGTAAGAGTTTCTTCCTCCTTCTTACAAAAAGTACAGAGTGCAGAGTCACACAATTTATGAAAGAAATAAGAAATGCTTTGTGGGCAGCAGCCGGTACAAAAACCTTACCTGAACCTATCTAAGTTGAGAATCAGGAGTGGTTTTCAAAGTTTTTGAAAAAACAGAATCCAATTTATTACATAAGCAAAGTTTTGGGACCACCTCTGAATACAGACAGGCTTTGACCTTGCTTTGACCAATGCTTCATAGACAGTTTTACTGCCACTCTTTAAGATAGTGTTCCAAGCCATGTTGCCTGCACTACTACAATTCATTACTGGCTCTATTACTAATGAGTTCTATGCCAGATTACATAAAAAAATGTGTTGACCCATCGGGGTCCAACAACTTCAATGATTCAAAAGACATTAAGGAGCCATTTTCATCTAGCAGGTCCCCAATGACCAAAATCCCTATCTCTTTCCACTCAGTGACATGAACCGCTTTTCCGTCTCTGATTCCGCCTTTGTTATAATGAATATTTTCTGAGAGCACTCACCAATTTTCAGGTATACACTTGTTACATACAATTTATGGTGTTTGGCAACATCATCCTAAAAGTGATTATTAGAGTGATGCATTAAAACGTTTGCATATTCAACACCAAACATTTTAGTCCATAAGCTAGCCAGATCTACCGTGCACCCCCCATCCAGTACTCAATAAGATGATTTCAAAATGTACCTTGGTATGTCCTGAGATGTTTAAGCCATGTTCCCCGAAAATCCTTAGTAACACACCAGAGATATAGCCGATGGCGCAAGGGTACCCCCATTCACACATGCTGAAATGAGGTTGACAAACATTTTCCTCTAAATAAATCAGAATTCATTCCAGAAGGCCAAATCAGGCAATATTATGTTAAAGCACACATTCTGCATCCTCTGCAAAAAACAGAATGAAAAAGTATTGAATCTCTGGCTCACAGTGAAGGTTTTTGTGCATGCAGTAATCGTCCATTTCCGCAAAATCACAAAAAAGAAAAAAATAATGTGTCATATGCCTTCAGACCTTTTCTATAGCACTGCCGACAGTCCGTTTTAAGGCTTACATCATTCAACAGGATGTCACAATTATTATAAACTTAACTAGGTGATGCTGTGATCACTTTGAGAGCCACAGTGGTTGATTTTGTATCCCTAACCCCAAGTGTTAAAGATACACAAAATTAATTTTAAAAAATTTCTTAAGTTTTCCATTTAATTTTGACCTCTCTAAACCTATTAAGCTTCAATAATGGGAGCATAAAGTGCAAGAAAATAATGAAAGTCGGCATTCTTTACGGTACGTTCGTGGTGAATGATAGCTTTTTCCCAATTAAAATTGCCGAATTAGGAAACGTACGTTGTTTCCGATGCCCTCAGAAATTTTGTATACAACTGATAGGTCTTTGTTATGTTTTATTGGTTAGGATAAAGTACCACAGTTACTCCCAATCTGATCTTTTGATGCTGTGATGCATTTAGGTGCCACAGTGGCTAAATCTGCTGCCCTCCCCCTAATTTACCAGTATGCAAAGGAACGCAAAATTATCATAACAATTGCTTATGTCATACTCCTCTGTTTAAATATTTTTGTTGCCAGTTTTCTTAACAAAGTATGCATATTGAGCATAAAATTTGTGATCATTTCATTAATTTCAATGTGACCCATCAATTTAATTGTAATTATTTTTAGTTAAGGCATGTTTAACAGGAGCTGTCGCTGAAGATTCTACCGTCTGCACATTCAACTGTCTTGTCAAACTCGGGGAATCTGTACCTCAGGGAGATGTTGTTTCTGATGCTGGTTTTGGTCTGCATTAATGACCTCCGTCCAACAGTACCAAGGTTCATCTCGAACATCCTCCATGCGGATGGCTTTGCAGTGTGGAGCGCAGCAGAACATAAAGAAATAGCATTCTGCAGAATCCAGGATGCTGCCAATAGAGTCAGCAGCTGGACTGAAAGATGGCCACTCAACCTGAGCTAGACCATCTTTTTCAATCAGATGGAAGAGGTCACATTGAAACTGGAGACCTTCCAGTACCAAAGACAGACAGGCGAACTTTACTGGCAACAAATAAATTATTGGATTCATGTGGAGGCCTCACAACAAAAAATATTTAAACAGAGGAGAATGACATAAGCAATTTTTATGATCATTTTGCTTTCCTTTGCGTACTGGTAAAATGGGCGTAGGGCAGCAAATTCAGTCACTGTGGCCTCTAAATGCATCACAACATCATACAATCAGGTTGGGAGTAACTGTGGTACTTTATCCTAACCAATAATGGGCGACTTTTCAAGCGGGTGTGGCACAATCAACAGCTGAAAACGGGCACCAAGATCAGTGTGTACAGAGCTGTCGTCCTCACCACCCTGCTGTACGGTTCCGAGTCCTGGGCCCTCTACCGCAACCAACTACGACTCCTCGAACGCTTTCACCAGCGCTGCCTGCGTACCATCCTGGGCATTCACTGGAGTGACTATGTCACCAACGTCGAGGTCCTTGAACAGGCAGAAACTATGAGCATCGAGGCTTTGTTGCTGCGGACACAGCTTCGCTGGGTGGGGCACGTCTCCAGGATGGAGGATCATCGCCTACCCAAGATCACTCTGTTCGGCGAGCTTGCTACTGGACACCGTGACAGAGGGGCACCAAAGAAGAGATACAAAGACGGTCTCAAGAAGTCACTTAGTGCTTGCCAAATCGACCACCGCCAGTGGTCTTCGCTTGCTGCGGACCGTGACACCTGGCGCTCCACCATCTACAAGGCAGCCGTCTCCTTTGAGGACTCTCGCAGAGCTAACCTTAAGGACAAACGGCTCAGGAGAAAAAACCGAGTTGCCGTAACTCAGAACCCTGACCAGACCTTCCCCTGCAGCCACTGCGGTCGAACCTGCCTGTCCCGGATTGGCCTCCGCAGCCACGAAAATGCCTGCAGACGACGTGGGCAAGCCCTATAGAATCTTCGTTCGCGAAGTCAAGCCAAGATGATGAGTTATCCTAACCAATAAAACCTAACAAAGAACGGAAACAATGTACGTTTCCCAATTCCGCAATTTTAAATGGGAAAAAGCTATCATTCACCACGAACATACCATAAAGGATGCCGACTTTCATTTTTTCTTGCACTTTATGCTCACGTTATTGAAACTTAATAGGTAAAGAGAGGTCAAAATGAAATGGAATAAGTTTAGTTTTTTTTTTAATTAATTTGTGTATTTTTACAACTTTGGGGTAGGGATACAAAATCAACCACTTTGGCTCTCACAGTGATCACAGCATCACCTAGTTAAGTTTATAATAATTGTGACGTCCTGTTCTAATGATGTAAGCCTTAAAATGGACTGTCGGTGCTATTGAAAATGTCTGAAGGCATCTAACACATTATTTTTGTCTTTTGTTTGTGATTTCACGGAAATGGTCGTTTACTGGGTGCACAAATACCTTCACTGTGAGCCAGAGATTCAATATTTTTTCATTCTGTTTTTTTTTTTTTTTTTTTTTTTTTTCAGAGGATGCAGAAGGTGTGCCTTAACATAATATTGCCTGATTTGGGCTTCTGGAATGAATTTTGATTTATTTAGAGAAAAATGTTTGTCAACCTCATTTTAGCATGTATGAAGAGCGTGAATGGGGTTACCCTTGCGCCATCAGCTATATCTCTGGTGTGTTCCTAAGGATTTTCGGGGAACATGGCTTAAACATCTCAGGACATACTATGGTACATTTTGAAACCTATCTTATTGAGTACTGGGTGGGTGGGGGGGGGGGTGCACGGTAGACCTGGCTAGGTTATGAACTATTTGTATGTTACCAAACACAGGATAGCAAATCAGCAAAGTCTTCCGTACCAATGAGTTACATTCTTCAGTAAAGACCCTTTTAAGCAAACCGACCTTTATAGCTGTCAAAAAAGAGTTAGTGTTTAACATTCGCAAACCACCCACATTTTATGCTGAACAGGCGACAGCTTTACTCATTGTTGCTTTTTTCCATTCCACAAGAACATAAACAACATCTTCTCAAGGTCAGTCAAAACTGTGCCGGAGGATCCGGGAGATTTATGAAAAGATGGACAATCTTTGACACTCCCAGCGTTTTGATTACTGTAATTTTACCTAATGGTTTAACCAGACGCTTAGACCAAACATACAAAACACGCTGAATTTCGGTCAATATGCCCTCATAATAGCAGTTATAATATTAATGTTTGTAGAGAACTTTATGCCAAGAACCTTACAAATCCCAGGGTCCCATATGAAGTTGAATTCAGGCATAAACCGAACGTGAGAATTTCTCATTGAACCCAACCAGACCACCTGGGTTTTCACATTGTTTATCTTAAGACCAGAAATAGATGCAAAGTATTGTAGACAGCGGATATCTTCTTCAAAAGACTTCTTCCATCCATTTAAGTACACAGAAGTGTCACCCACGAACTGAGACAGAAGTAAGTATATTATATCCCTAACTTTTAAGCCACTAATGTTTTTATTTTGGCACAGAATAGAGTCCAAGATTTCGGTGCAAATTAAATAGATATACCGAGAGCTTGGGTTGCCTTGATGACAACCCCATTGTACTGGAAAACAGCTAGAATAAGGACCATTAACAGTGACACAAGAATTTATATCACAATAAAAAGTACTAATCCATTTTTTAATGTCTGGTACAAAGTTTGAAAAAAATCAAGACAGTTTTTCAAAAAGGACCAGGCTACAGAGTCAAACGCTTTCTCAAAGTCTATGAAAATTATTTGACAACAATACAATACAATACAATAATAACTTTATTAATCCCACATGGGGAAATTTGCTGTCTGCCCATACATTGCAATACAATACAATACAATACAATGCAATACTACTTAATTAATTAAGACCAGGCACCTGATTCATATGAGCATAAAAAACACATCATAAAGTAGTTGAATATTTTCCCCAATATACCTGCCCTCTAGGAATCCCTTTTGGTCTTGGTTAATTATAGAGGGTAGGACCAGTTTCAGTCGCTCAGCTATACAAGCAGAAGCTAATTTGTAGCTAGTATTGAAAAGGGTAATAGGTCTCCAGTTTTTGCAAACTTTCTTATCTTTTCCCTCTTTGGGTATACAAGTGATCACCCCTTGCTTCTGGGTTACGGACAGCTGGCCATGATTAAAACCATAGTTGACAGATCTAACAAGAAAAGTACCAATATCAGCCCATAAAAAAATAAAGAACACAGAGGTCAGTCAAAAACTGTACCTGGAGATTTGTTGTTACACATCTTTTTCAATGATTTTAATGCTTCCTCCATCGAAATAGGTCATTCAATGGACATCGTCTGATCATCAGACAATGACGGTGCATCAATAGTAGAGGAGAGGTCAGCATCAACTAACTCTGCCTCCCTTGAACTGCTCATAAAAAGTTTGGCTTTCTTTGACAATAGCATCTGCATCGTTGATCACGTCACCATTGTCCTTCTCTAAATAATTCAATAATTTACTCACAAAGTTTCTTCTAAGTACAAAAATACTTTACTGTCTTTTCACCATCTTGTATCCACTTAGCTCGGGACCGGACAATCATGCCCTCTGTATTTTTCATACGTAACTCCACAAGTTCTTCTTTTTTAACCTCAAGCATGGGAATATCATTATCATGTAAACAATGTTCCAAGTCTCTAATTTCTTTCTTTAGGGATTCCTTTCTTTTGCTTTCTTCTATTTGCTTCTGACTGGCATATGAGATGGTCTGGCCCCGAGTTTCAAGAAGCAACATTTTAAAAAAAGTATGATCATTGATGCAGAATTGTAAGTCGTCATTGCTCACATTAACAATAGTATCCATATTATAAACGAAAAGTCCATATACACAAAATCTTCCATACCATAATACTCCTGCCATATAATGAAGTATGTTGACACAGAACATGTACAAACACCCACCCACCCCCCACCCCCACCCCCACCCCCCCCCCCCCCCCCCCACCCCAAAAAAAAAAATTAAAGAAAAGCAAACAAACAGTTATGTATGTAAGCATTACCGCTATCCTCCTTCTAGTTAGATATCCAGTTAGCCAGGAGGATTTTTTTTTTTTTTTTTTTTTTTTTTTTTTGGCATCCTGTCTCGGAAGACAATGGAGTATATGCGCTTGCTGGGTCAGTCACTGGAGTGACCTCTCCAGGGCGCAAGCCTGGGCGAAGTGTATGGAGATCCTGGGGTGCCCAGTCGTCAAGATCCCCCTCTCGGCCTCGCTGATGTATCCAAAGGAATGCAAAGCAGTACGTTTGGCACCAGTTTGGCTGCAGGAGCTGCCAGAACAGTGCGTGAATACAGGCAGCTGTCTGCCTTCGGGGCTCCACTCCTGATTTGAAGGGTTTACTCCCCCACATTTGGCCGTTGGATCCAACCTGATCTCCTCCGTCCTCTAGCCGTTGGCTGTCAGAAACAGCTCATCCGCCTAGTGGTGCA
Source organism: Semisulcospira habei (assembly GCA_036245525.1). Lineage (NCBI taxonomy): Eukaryota > Metazoa > Mollusca > Gastropoda > Semisulcospiridae > Semisulcospira > Semisulcospira habei. The sequence continues at coordinate 132,348,876 of BTPG01000003.1, read as the reverse complement.
ATGTGAACACCACCCCCTCACGTGGTTTAGCCCACCAGCTGAGGTGGTTTGCCAGGGTGTGGCGCTTGGAGCCAGCACGTGAGAGATTAAGGAGATGGATGAGGACCAGTGATGCCCGTCCGTCCTATGTAGGACGCAGCTGCCGAACAGCAAAGGTGCTACCTCTATCCAGAGCCCCCTACACCCCGCCAGGAGGATTAACATGGTGACTAAGCAGTAAGGATCAGGAGTAATAGTAGTTTCCTCTTGAAATCACAATAAAATCACCAAATCAGATCTATATTTACACTATACAATGACATAGGTGTGGCCCATACACTGATACGGTTCCTTGTTATAATGTAATAGTGTAAAGCCAAAAGTAAAAAGTGTCAGTGTCACAGAAGCAGCACACATACCAGTGCTGATGAACCCTGCACAGTAATGTTAATACGGTTAGTGACATATCATATCATGCACATAGGCACCTAGTACCACACACACACACAGGTACACATTCATCTGTATACTTATTTTAAAGATAGACACACTATCATTATGCATCTACCTCGGACATATGTAGCTACAGACATGCATACACACACATGCAATGATGCATGCATGCAGGTACATACACACCTACCCCAACTGTAAACACAATACATAAGTAGTATAGAGGGAAAAACAGTGTGTATTTGTATTTGTTTAGCCATTTCTGTCTGTCTGTCTACTTATCTGAATAGGTTTTTGTTTACCTGGTAGTATGTACACAGGCACATGCAATCATCCACACACATGTAAGGCATTTAACAGGCATTTAATTTTAGAAACAGAACCCAGCAATGTACATCAAATGCATGTAGGGTGAATCTGCACACACATGCACCCAGACACACACCTACATGCACCTACACACACATGTACATGTGTGTATGAGTACATGCACATGCATGCAAGCACGTGCACAAACAAGCGTGTCACCTGCAACAAGAACACACACATAGCATGTTCCTGGTACATATGCACACATGCACCTACATACAAACATACACACGCACACCTATGCATGCATAAAAGTACATTACAATACAATACAATACAATACAATAATACTTTATTAATCCCTCATGGGGAAATTCACATTTTGGCCACCACAGGTGCTGCTTACATTCACTCACTCGCTCATTCCACAAATTACAATAACAGAGCTACACAATGGACAATGACTCGGGACGGGTGAAGCCCGTCGCCAAGGCATCTAATGGCCAGCGCCAGTGGCCTCATCCCGACCCGAACCTCCCTGACAAAAACAGAATGCTAAGACAGCCGCCCTATGTCTCCTGAACACACTATTATAATGTTCTTTATTAAGTTCCTACTTGGCTAAAGCTAGTACATAAAACAAGTTAACAACAGAAACAAAATACCCGCGTCGATACGGAGATGATCTCCGATCTAGGCAACATAAAACTGAACAACGGTCAAACAGCACCTGGGGGCCCGTCGCCGCCATAGTACAGCGCCGGTGTTTAGACAGTCGCTCCGGCATAAACAGTCACCACCTTAATTATACTGAACTTAACTAGTATATAATTTCATAGTCATTTTAAAAACAAACGTACCTCAATAATAAACACACATAGGCAAATAGATACGTCCTCACACACATGTGTACGGACATATTATTGTAGGAGTAATTCCAAGACAGTGTACACCAAATACACGCATGGTGGATTTGCACCTACACACATACAGTCATACACACATGTACATGCACCCACATGCATGCAAGCACGCATACAAGAAAGCAGGTCGCATGTCCCAGGAACAAAACGTGCATCCAAACACGCACGCATATAGGTACATACACACATGCCTCAATAATAAACATAATATTTAAGTACCTGCTAAACATACAGACATGCACATGTACCCACCGATACGCAGATGCATGCATGTACACGCACAAGTAATTATGTCGCATGTCCCAAGAACATACATGTAGACTGATGTAATGCTTTAGTGTGTTATAGTTATACTAATAGTACTGTGTACATCCACCCTGCACACATTATCCGAAACAACAGGTCGCATGAAGTCACATACTACACAGACGTAATGATACACTAAAGATTTTCTTTCATCAAATTAGTAGCACCAAAACCACTAAGATAAACGCCGAGCCACGATCTCTTACTGAAACACCACAAAGCATACAGTACAGTTCTTAAACTTGTGTTGACGTTTTTGACCTATCTGCTACCTCACACCGCGGACATATAACAAAGACGTTCTGCAAACTTTTCAATCAAATTTGGTACAAAGATAGCTGCTGATGATAAGACCTTCCTATGTATACTAATTTAGTCAACGCGTCACAAAGGTCAAGCGTCACGGGGATTTGACAGATGTCTAAAAACTGATTACAATTTGAGAAAACATGGATTTTGCTGGTGCATAAGCCAGCCCCTTACTTATTGTCGCAAAGGTTACACATGTAGATCGGTCATACACGTGAGTCACAAGGGCTTTGCCTTTCTTGTTTATAAATAAAGAAATGCATTATTATACAGGTTTGAGATTCCACTGTTTTGAAGCATATTTACATCATTTTTTTCAATGAGGTCATTCAGTAGGATGTCTGAAAATATTATAACCATAAAGTGCAGGAGCAAAGGCTGACATTTGTTTTGTTACTTGTTTTATTTATGTGACATAACTCTTAGACATTAATAAGTTTTCAAAAGGCAGCCCTGATATCATTACATGTTGATCATAATTTTTACATCCACAATGATGTGTGTGTGTGAGTGTGTGTGTGTGTGTGTGTGTGTGTGTGTGTGTGTGTGTGTGTGTGTGTGTGTTTGTGTGTGTGTGTGTGTTTGTGTGTGTGTGTGTGTGTGTGTGTGTGTGTGTGTGTGTGTGTGTGTGTGTGTGTGTGTGTGTGTGTGTGTGTGTGTTTTCGGGGTAGGAATGATCGTGATAATTGTATTAATCTGATCGTATCATAACTTCCCAGATGGACCTGTGCAGCCAGTGGTGAAGCTCAACGATTCAACAGGAAACTTAACTGTCAGCGAGCGAGACCTAGTTGTCTTGACTTGCTTCACTCATGGCCGACCCATACCGGACATGACAGTGGACAAAACCGGTGCTGGACGAGTGTGTTTCGTAGCTGGTGCAGACCTGGACATGACTGAACGAGAGTCCTGGTTGAATTGCACTCTAGCTAATCTACAGTGTCACGACGCGGGTACTTACACTTGTACAGCAAGGAATGACGCTGGAATACAGGCATCAGCTGTTACACTGTTGGTCAACTGTAAGTCTCTCTCTCTCTCTCTCTCTCTCTCTCTCTCTCTCTCTCTCTCTCTCTCTCTCTCTCTCTCTCTCTCTCTCTCTCTCTCTCTCTCTCTCTCTCTCTCCCCCCCCCCTCTCTCTCTCTCTTTCTCTGGGCATAACAGTAGACAACCAGTTAAGCTAAAAACCTCATGTTGATGACATATGCACAACTTTGTCCAAAAACTTGTTCCTTTTGTCTAAGCTCAGCGTATAGTTAATTCTGACGTTTGCAAACTTTTTTTCCACGCGCATATCAAAAAGCACTTTAATTGCAGTTCCACTGTCTGGGACAGTTGCAGCGAAGTTCATATGAAAAAGGTAAATTCTCTGTATCGTCGAGGTCTTAAACGCATACTTCCTGGACCCGCCCCCACAGATCAAAAAATCAAATCTCTTAAATTTCTGACATTAAATAAACAATTCGAATTTAATCGGTGTGTATTAATGTACAAGATTCTACCGAGAGAGCCCCACTCCATTTGCGAACTCTGTTTTCAGATAATCGTAGACAGAACACGACAAACAGGTCGCTCCACCTACCAAGAACAAGACTAGATATATATAAAACTAGCCTGGCCTTTTCAGGTGCAAAAGCATGGAATAATTTAACCCAGCATCTTAAGTCTATTTCTAAATTTAGTATTTTTAAGGATCGCCTTTATCGCTTTTTACTTCAAAACTAATACCACGATTTTCTCCTCTAGTGTTGCTGTACTCTCAGAGACATGTTCTAATTACAAGACGACTTCGGCTTATGTTGCTTTTATTATGTTGTTGTTGTTTTGTGGTGGTTTTTTTTTTGTTTTTTTTTTTTTTGGTTTTTTTTTTTTTTTTGTTTTTTTTTTTTGGGGGGGGGGGTTGTTTTTTTGTTTTTTTTTCTTGTTGTTGTTTTTTTGCCTTTTATGCTTTTCATACACTTAAAATGTTCTTGATACTATGTTGGGTTTTAAAAAAATATTTCACTGTGTTGCTCGATGCATATTTATGTGTGTAGAGTAGCAGGACAGTTTATAAGAGAGGCATTCGCATGCCTAAAACTTTATCCTAAATAGAAACGTTTCATCATCATCATCATCATCATCTCTCTCTCTCTCTCTCTCTCTCTCTCTCTCTCTCTCTCTCTCTCTCTCTCTCAAAACGTGCATTTACAATATTTTCCAAATGGTTGGTTGGTTGGATGGTTGTTCATTGTTTAACGTTCCGACAGCAGTAAGACTCTCTCAGGACGTGCCTGCGCTGCTTTTGAAAATAAAATATTGAATGTATGTCGCCGCCGGTTTAATAATGTGCTAGATAAACCTAAGACTTGCACCTTCATGCTAATTTATCGTACCCTTTTTTTACAAACAAGATGGGATGAACCATAACCCACAAAGTCCCTTCTATATGTGAGCTGTTTAAAATATCTCATATTGAAAAAAGCTTCGCAGGTCTGACAATGCCTGGGTAAGCTCTATTAGGGCGCAGTGCATACGCGTCATTGGTTTGTCATACGTCATTTGTCATAACGGTTTTTTGTTTGTTTGTTTGTTTGTTTTGTTTTGTTTTTTACGTAATGAAATCACTTCTATTTATAAAAGGACTATTTAGGTCGGGTCGCGGTGGTGCGAATTTAATAGTATGTCGATGATGTCAAAGTCGGGCAGGCCTAAACCTCTCACAATTGAAGTAACAAGATAACAATTACCTCATGTCTAGTTACGCTAACCTCGCTGTTAAACTTACATTTGGCGCGAAGCGCAGTATGTGCGCATGTTTGTATTTGTGTGCGTATGTATGAAAACAAGGGAATCTCCTACATTTCTGGACACAGAGACAGAGGGGCACCAAAGAAGAGATACAAAGACTGGCTCAAGAAGTCACTTAGTGCCTGCCAAATCGACCACCGTCAGTGGTCTTCGCTCGCTGCGGACCGTGACACCTGGCGCTCCACCATTTACAAGGCAGCTGTCTCCTTTGAGGACTCGCTCAGAGCTAGCCTTAAAGACAAGCGGCTCAGGGGAAAAAACAGAGATACTGCAACTCAGAACCCTGGCCAGACCTCCCTCTGCAGCCACTGCGGTCGAACCTGCCTGTCCCGGATTGGCCTCCGCAGTCACGAGCATGCCTGCAGACGTCGTGGGCAACCCCCATAGACTTTTTCTATAGTATCTATAGTATCTTCGTTCGCGAAGTCAAGCCAAGAGATGTATGTAAACTAGAGAATCTCCGACATTTCTGTATACACAAGCTTAAAACTTGGCAAAATACTTTCTTAAATGGGTGGCTAAGAGAGCCATTGAGCATATTGTCATTGAAGTCGGTTGACCCAAATTAGACTCCGTAATTTTTGTCATTTTTTACTTGAAATTGTGGACAAAGTCGGCACCGGCCTCCACGTGGCGTGGGTTGGTAGTCTCCTCAATCACTGACTGAGTGGGCTAGCTAAGGAGTGTCATCTTTGTCCAGGATTAGGACTTGATGTCAGCAAATATGTTGTTCAGTCTTTTTCACTGGTCCGGTTTTTAAGGAGCTGTGCTAACCCAGGTCCTACCATGTTGGTATGGTCCTTAAAAATACTCGTGAGCTTTTGGTCCTTTGGATCCCAAGTGTTTGCCATGCTTGGAGACCCGTGTCGGGGGAGAAGAGGATACTGGTGGCTGAGGTTCCCTTTGGGTTGCGGCTCACTGGTGCCAACATTCCACTTTGGCCTTGACTTCTACCTAAACGGGAGACTAGTCGTACCGGACTAGTCAATCGGCTCTTGTCACGTTGAGCCCTATCCCACTGTTGACATGCGGGTTGATATACGGAGCATCATGTTATAGCCTCTGCTGCTGATTAGGTGCTTTACGCCAGTATTCCCCTGCATTCAACAGTGTGATAGAAGGCGGTGGATCAGACGGTTTAATCGGGCTTACCCCCTTGAGTATATCTATCGGGCAGTCTCCATTGTGCGTCGGCTGGAGACCCGCCGACAGCTGCACTTTCACTTCTTGGGCTCGGTGACAGGCGGGGACCCACGGAGGATGAATATCTCTACTAATATAATATGAAAAACACAAACAAAAACTGCCACAGAAGCGGCACATAGCCACCGACATTGTACATGACAGTGACTAGGACTGTTAGGAAGCGATTCCTCAGGCGTCGGCCGTATGGCCTCGCTTCCTCATTGTCCATAGCAAGGTGCAAGAGAAACCTGTTTCCAAGCTGCATCCTTTTCTGGTGGGGGAGACCCTCAGGAGCCGTGTTGGCAGGCCTGATGCCCAGCGCCTCAGGTCTAGTGACTTGTTGGTAGAGTGACGTACCGCGCACACTCCAGCGGGCTACTGAGGCTCTCATCCATCGGAGACACTCCAGTGGAAGTCACACCCCACAAATCTATGAATTCTTCAAGAGGCCTAAGAAAAGATCAAACATTGGCAGAACTGTCAGAAGATGAACTTGTTCGGAACTTTAAGTCGCAGGGGGTGACTTACGTCAGGCACTTTGCTTCCAAGCGAGGTGGTGGGAAGATACGTCTCCATACCATCTTCCTGACGTATGGCACTCCCACCCTTGAAAGTGAAGAAGTACGTCCCCCCCCCCCCCCCCTTTCTGGTGCTCTAAGTGCCAAAAGTATGGCCATGGGCAGAAGACATGCCGCCAGGCAGAGGCTTCATGCGCCCGTTCACTAAGCCCGGACACTCTGCTGAGTCCTGCACAGACACCTCGCCCCCCGCCCCCCCCCCCCCCCCTGTGTGTGTGAATTGCCAGGGGGCGCATATGGCTTCGGACAAGAAGTGCCCTCGTTGGATATCCGAGTGCAAGATTCACAGCAATTGCGCGTGGAGAAGGCGTTGTCCTTTTCCGGAATCGAAAAAAAAATGGTTGACGGCCCTAGTGCAGCTGAGGCTGCCCGAAACTCCAACACCTCTGTGTATACATTCAGTGCTGCGTTGGCAGGCAAGCGCCCCACCAAAGCGGAGCCTCGGCTCCTCTCGCCCCTGCAGAGTAACCCTCCTCCGGCGATGACGAGGAGCCAGGGAACCCAGAAGGCGGACACTGCCTGTCCGGTAGTACAAACTTCTGTTGCCCCTAAGCCTCAGCCCCCACCCAAGCCAGTCAGTGTGTCTACTCCAATGCAGCACCAGCAACGACAACTTCCACTCCCTCCATCCGCTCCTCCAATGCAGCATATTTGTTTTGAAGGGGGACATCAGTGTTCCCCTTCTGGGCCCGTTCGCACAGCGGTCCCATAGCTTTTTTAGACTTCTGGTCTTGGGCAGCGTTCCTGCCGCTAGAGTTAGCGGCTTTAGAAGGCTGATTGAGCCAGAAGCCTAAAAAAGCTATGGGATCGCTGTGCGCACGGGCCCAGAAGGGGAACACTGATGTCCCCCTTCAACACAAATATGCTGCATTGGAGGAGCGGATGGAGGGAGTGGAAGTTGTCGTTGGTGGTGCTGCGGCAGCTCCACTCCCTTCATATCCGAAGAACCAGAGGAAGCAGGGAGCCGCCCCCCTCCCCCCTTCCCCCCTCCCCCTTCACTCCCCTCTCTGTTTCTTCAACTCCTTCCAAGGCAAAGGAAAAGGGGGAAACAAAACTCTTCAGCTCCAGATAGGACATAATCATGAACTGTCTGCTTCAGTTGAATTGTAGTGGTTTTCAAGCTAACTTTGAGGAATTACGTCTTTTAGTCAAGTTCTATAACCCCTCAGTAATATCTCTTCAGGAGACTTACCTGACGACTTCTGACCCTGTGTCCTTTAATGGTTTTAACGCTTTACATAAAGGCTCTGACTCGGAGAGGCGCTCTTCTCATTAGTAGCCAAATTTTATGTAGCCCCGTTAGCATCGACACCTGTCTTCAGGCTGTCGCAACTCGGGTTACCTTGAAGAAGACCATAACCATATGTAGTGTTTATCTGCCACCATCCCTGCGGGTCTGTTGTAATGAAATTTTTAACTTAGTAGATCAGCTGCCCCCTCCCTTTATTCCCATGGGGGATTTTAACGGTCACGCTCACCTTTGGGGTAGTGACCACTATGATGGCAGAGGTCAAATGTTAGAAGATGTTTTTTTCTCAACTTAACCTATGTGTCTTTAACGATGGCTCACCTACGTACTCTAACCCAGGTTCAGGCCCCCACCCGGGTATGCCCTGGGGGAATAGGGTGAGGTTAACTACTTTTTAGTTCCCAGGGTCACCCTGATCAGCTCCACAGGCAGCCCCAAGGGCTGGTTTTTTTTTTCCTCTATTCTGGGGCATGTGTTTCTGTCTACCCTTTGTCCATTCACCTGCATTTTCTTTTTTAAAACTCTCCCTACTGTCTGCGCTACCTGTAGCTCTTGATATTGGATGTGTGTTGCTAAATGGTCTTAGGTTTATTTAGCGTATTAGACCGGCTGGCGACATACATTCAATATTCTGTTTAGTTTTCTTTTTCACAAGCAGTGCAGGCACGTCCTGAGAAAGTATTGTTGCTGTCGGGACGTTAAGCAATGTACAACCAAGTACAACCATCTAACGTTTCAGGATCTAGTTCTGTTCTAGACCTCACTGTGTGTGATCCTTCTCTCATGCTGGACTTTGACTGGATGGTTTACGACGATCTGTGTGGTAGTGACCACTTCCTAGTTGTCCTGTCATGGGTCAGCTGTGAAGAGGATTAGCCAGTGGGGCGCTGGAATCTCAAGAAAGCTAACTGGCCTCTGTTCGCCTCCCTCTGTCAGTCTCGTATTACAGAGGAGGTGGTCATGTCAGCTGAAGAACCTGTTTCTTGTTTTACTTTTATTTTGTTGAACATAGCAGGTGAAACCATCCCTAGAACTTCCACATCAGTCCCTCGGAAGCCGAGAGTACCATGGTTCAATGAAGAGTGCCACGAGGCCCGAAAAATGCGCAAATCTACTCAGCGACATGCTTTTCGTAATCCGTCACAAGCGAATATTTTAACCTTTAAAAGACAGAGGGTGAAAGCCCGTTACATTTTTAAACGTAAGCACCGTGCGTCCTGTACACGCTTCGTCTCATCTTATCTTCTAGGACTCCGTCCCTAAAAGTCTGGAAGGCTGTTCGAAGAATTAGGGGCAGGTGTGGCACGGCTTCTGTAGTCCATCTTAGAGATGGTGCCAGTTTGGACACAGATAAAAAGGCTGTGGCCAATTTGCTTACCTCCGCCATTGCCCATAATTCTTCAACAGGGCATTATTTACCTTTCTTCCACAGAGAGAAGGAGAAGCGAGAGTCTTGTACTTGTGATTTTATATCAGATAACTCGGAAGACTATTATGTCCCTTTTACATTTTAAAAATTGCAGCAAGCCATGCAGAAATGTAATGACTCTGCTGCTGAACTAGATACCATCCGCTATCAGCTCCTAACACATCTGCCTGTGGATCCTTGTACTTCTCAATGCCTTTAACCGTCTCTGCATAACTGGTCATTTTCCGCCATCTTGTTACCAGGCTTTAGTTGTGCCAATCCCCAAGCCGAGTAAGGATCCTTCCGACCCGGGCAACTACCGGCCAATCGCTTTGACATCGTGTTTATGTAAAACTATGGAACACCCGCCTGGTGTGGCATTTTGAGTCACAGTGTCTCATCACAGACCTCCAGTGCGGTTTCCGGCACTTCCGTAGTACCACTGATCATCTTGTTCGCTTTGAGTCTTTTATCGAAGATGCTTTTGTCAACAAGCAGCATGTCTATGCAATTTACTTCGATCTTGAGAAGGCATATGACACTACCTTGAAGTATGGAATAATGTCTGATTTGTCGGACATGGGTTTAAAGGGCACCTACCCGTTTTTATTCACAATTTTTTGTCTAACCGGTCGTTTCATGTTCGTGTGGGCTCCACCCTCTCCGACTCCTTTGAACAGGAGATGGGTGTCCCGCAATGCAGCATTCTATCTCCTGTTTTATTTAGCATTAAAATTAATAACATTGTAAAGGCCGTCAAGTATGATTCTGAATGCTCTTCGTTTGTGGACGACTTTGCTTTGTGTGCACGATAACGAGGACTTGCGTCCCTTGAGATCCCATCCAGGGGTGGGTGTCTCTCAATGGATTTAGGTTCTCGCCCTCCAAGAGAGTCTGTGTGCATTTTACTAACCAGACGAATTTTTCCCCCGGACCTAGCCTGAGCATTGCTGAAGTGCCAATTAAGGTGGTCGAGGAGGCATGGTTTCTGGGGATCATCTTTGACAAAAAACTGACCTTCTGCAACCATATTAATTACCTTAGAACCACTTGTCAGAATGCCTTCGACGTTCTTCGTGTCGTTGGACGTACTGTCTGGGGTGCAGACTGCATTGTCTTACTTCGACTGTTCAGTCCAAACTGGATTACGGCTCTGTGGTATATGGTTCTGCTTCCAAGTCTGTTCTACAACGTCTGAACACAATCCACCATCAAGGTCTGCGAATATGTCTTGGGGCCTTCAGGACATCTCCAGTTCCTAGTCTGTATGCCGAGGCAGGGGAGCCTTTTCTCAAACTCCACCTAATCCGCCTCTTGTTCAGCTACGTTCTGAGGCTGAAGGCCCATCCATACAATCCTGCCTATGATTGTGTTTTTAACCCGTCGTTTGCAGAGATTTACGATACCCCTCCGGGAGCTGTCCGTCCACTTTCCTTCTGTGTCCGACCTCATCTGCAGGCTCCCAGAGTGGATCTGGACAAAGATTTGGAATCGTTGCAACACATCACTCCACCCTGGCTATTACCAGTTCCTGACATCTTGCTGTACTTGACCACCCACAAGAAGGATTTGTACTCCACCAGCCAGATACATCATAGCCTCAATGAACTCCTTTCAAGTTTTCCTGGCTATTGTGGTATTTATATGGATGGGTCCAAGTCTGAGGATGGGAGAGTGGCTGCGGCTGCAGTGTCTTCTCGCCATCCTAGATGCCTATTTAAGCTCCGCCTCCCTGACCATTCCTCTGTATTTAGTGCAGAAGTGCAGACAATTCTGCTGGCACTCAGGCATGCCTATCAGTCTAGGGAAAAGAACTTCCTGATTCTGTCTGACTCTCTTTCTACCCTGCAAGCCCTTCAAGGTGCGGGAACAGACCACCCCCCTACTGGTGCAGGTTAGAGAGCTTTATGCGGACTTCATGAAGGAATATTATGACATCATTTTTATGTGGGTCACAGGGCATGTGGGCAACAGAATCCCAGATTGTTCATATTGATTTTAAACCTGTGATTAGTGCGTACATAGCACTTGATTGGCAGTCTACCTTATCGCTTAGAGCTTATTTAAGGATAAGCACTATATAAGTAGCCATTATTATTATTATTATTATTATTATTATTATTATCGCTGCGGTGGCCATCATGAGGAGACTGTCCTTACTCAGCTCCTCATTATGCACATGTATGTTACGCACTCTTACTCACTAAATCAGGATGAGCGTCCATGGTGATGAACAGTTTTCTGTTGGACACGAGCTTGTGCTGATCTAATTGATACGATATATAAACACTTCACAGCAGACTCCTTAAAGGTTTTGTTCCAGGATGTTCCACCAGACAAAATCTTCAATTTCTTGAGAGAATGCAATATTTTTAACAAGTTCTGAGCTTTTATAGACTATGGAACTTTCATTATTTTGCAGCCATGAAGAGAGAAGGAGAACAATAGAGATTTGAAAAGCTTTGAAATCGATAATGCGGCATTGATTGATAAATCTCGCCATTATTGATAATAAACCCATTGACTCCCCATCACCTCCCCACCATCACCAAATCACCCTTTTGATTTTTAAAAAACCGTGACCATGATCAGTGCGGCATTATCGATTTCAATGCTCTTCAAAATCTGTATTGTTCTCTCTCTCTAACTATTGTCTCTGACAACACCTAATCATGCACTGTTAATTTTTAAAACAAATGGCGACCATGTCCAATCGAACACTTTTTTTTTACGGCCATGACCAGTGCAGCACCGTTACCCCAGGTGTTTGTAAACACTTCAAAGGAATATAAGTGTAGACACTGTCTGAAAAGACATTTACCCGGCTTGCACTTAAAATTTATTTATACTTTCATAACTGGGCCTGCCAGGTTTTCAAAAGACATTTAAAACTATTGAAGCCAGACTGATATGCATCAGACCGACTCTATATGGACAAAAAAACAACTCCATGAACTCAAGATATGTGTAAACAGCTCTCACTTATTACATTATCGAAATTGTGACCCCTGTCAAATGCAAATTGGTTTTGAACAGTGAATAGAATAAGGGAAACACCCACACAATCCCCTTTAGTTCTTCCACAGAGAGAGACCTGCCATAAAGTCATCTTTTTACCCACTTTGTTTAAGTTAGTGGTTATGACAACATTACAAACACTGGTGAACCTTTGCCACGTGCCATAGTTGAATGCCCCTTTTGTGACACCCTTCTATTTAATTTCAGGTACACTAGGGGCGACACATTCCTTTCAGTCAATGTGGCACGCATAAGCTGAATAAGCTGCCACGTGTCTGAGGTTTGAAAGGTCGGCCAAGAAAAGGTTATTGCCTTTTTAATCACTGAGAGGTGTCTATACACTCAGGGGACAGCATGCTTTGAAGGGAAAGCCGACATTACCAAGAGCTCTCTGGTCAAGTGGTGTCAAGTGGAACTTCATACTTATTAACAAATTGCAACTAACTTAAAGGTTACCTTTAAGTTAGTTTATAACAACTTTATAATTACTTATAATAAGAACTTATTAATTACTTACCCTATGTTTTTGTAAGTTCTTGTAACAATTTGACTCTAGTCAACATATACTCAGTCAATTTTACCAAGATACAAGGACAAAATATTAACTTTTTTTCTCAATATTACTCTAATGGTGGTGCGGATGGGGCTAAATAATCAGACATAAGTGGCGTAAGTGTCATCTTATCTCTCTGTGAAGTGTAATGAAAAAATATTGATTGATTACCAAATCTGATTTTCATTTGTTTAAAAGATTGTGTAGTTTTTCTGTGGTTTCCTGTACCCCTATTTTTTTACTTCTACTAAAAAGCTGTCCTTAAGTTCTTCAACATTCACGGGAGATTGACAACACATCTTATTCTGAATTTCAGACTTCTGTTTTTTGTAATTGCACAAATCATCCTGCACTCTCTTAAAATCTTCGTTGTCAATAAAATTATCTACCAAAGCTTTACTGATAATAAGTTTCATACTACTCAGCTTAGCACCAGCAAGAGTATTCAATGCTTCATGTTTCTGCAACTTTGAATGAAATCTTTTGTTAAGGGCTTCCAAACCAAAGCATGCCAGGCATGTAGCAACGCTAACACCCTCAATTGCAATTCCAATTAAACTTCCAATTCCCGTGGCAAACAGAACAATACCCCCTACAGAACATCCAGCTGAAACAGCACCCACAGCCATAGATGTGTTTTGTACAGAATTAAAAACCATCTTATACCGTCTTTTACATCTAGAGTATCTCGCCTCTTCTCCTTCCAAATATTTCAAGGTGTCTGTAATATTTATTAATCGGAATGCATCTGCCTGTAATATTTTATCAGGTGCAATTGGCAGCTCATGTGTCTGTAGTTGCGGATACAAGTTTACCATTTTTTTATTGACAAATATTTTTTTTATTTGATCAGTGATTACATTTTGCAACTCAACAAAAGTATACAATTTGCTGGCATAATAAAATGAAACAAGATCAATGTGTTCTAGTTTTATGTAACTCAGACCAAAAAAAAGTTGATTTGTCGACCACTATCTTGATAGCGGGAATACTGCTCGAAATCTCTACCTTTTTTTAATAGCAATAAAGACCTTTGTTGGCTCTTGCACTGTGTCATCACACGTAAGTTTGATTCCCTGTGCAATTTCAACCTCTTTTACAGAAGTTACAGATCTCATGATAATTTCAATTAATACTATTGTCACTTCTCTTACCATGGCAAAGTTTTCTGGCATAAACACAACAGAAGTATCTGATCTGCCTTTTCTATGTGTAAGAAGATACCTTCATTTCTCATACTCTTGCACTTTTAGTTTTTCTCTGCTATTGTTGTCTAGGGCAAAACTTGGAACTAGACTTACAATCAATGGCCCAGAACTAACAACTTTTTTAAACACTAAGGCGCCTTCATGATCAGTGTATACATATGGACTAATAAATTCAAACTTTATGTCCCAGTCAATTGTTGGTGCTGGTGAAACTACACACTTATTACTCACATGTTTTAAGCTGTAGGGCACATTATTTACAGGAGTAGGAACAGTGACATCACGCAGTTGACCAAGTTTTGGTATCAGTCTGTCAGTGCTGTCTTTCATGTCATCGATTACTTTCCACTTGCACATGCCAAAAGAATCAAGTTCAAAATCATACACCTCCCCCGCCTCCCCCTCTTTCTCAAAATCCTGTACATCAGCCAAATCTTTCAACGCTTTTACCGGACATGCAACTGGTATAATTTTCGGATTTGGACCAAAACTCTTTTTTTATAAACAAAAATAAAATTATTTAACTTCTAACACAACACTAAAATCATGCATCACAACTGGTTTGTCATCTTGATTAGTTACAGATATACACAGTGACTCAAAGAAACTGGAACCTAATTTCTTAAACTGTAAATTAGGAAATCTAACAGTCACACTTTCATAATAGGGTGCAGTTCCTGTTGGTAAGCATCTCAACAAAGTTGATGGCTTTCCATGGTGTACATTCTCAGTCGTGTTCAGTTCATTCAAATGAACATTTAGCACTGTGTGTACTGCCAAATTGATAGGATGTCTTCCAGTTATTTATTTATTTATTTATTTTTTTTTGGTGAATTTAATCCACGCTAGTTTGGTCTTAACCAATCATCATCTGGAAAAGAAAACCCATGTAATTTTACAAGACTTAATGTTAATGAATACTTACAATCTTTCGGATATTCTAATGTAACAAGTAAGTTAGCCGGATTTTAAGTTGCTTTAATTTTAAATTCATTTTGTAGCCATTCAGCTAAAGTACAAAAGTCATAATACCCAGCTCATAAAACATTAGCTCCCTCAGTACTAACAAGCTTAGATCCAGCTACATAATAACTTTTATTATCTGTTACATTAAACCACTTTACAGTGTAGAACATTTCATGGATAGCTACAGCCTTGCAACCATCATGATTATCAATCCCATTAATTAACCACACTGGTTTGCTTGTGTCAAGATTTGTTAAGGTAATAGACATTTTATTATCTCATAAAAAAGAACATGATGGCAGTTAAATCACTCACAATAGTTACTACAAACACATTTCAATTTAATATGGATGCCAAGTACAATGTCACCCCAACTTATGAACAGAAAATAATTCAACTAAATCAGCTCGATATAGCTGTGTCTGAACAAGATTTATTTCAAGTGAAAGTACCCATCCCCTTTGACCATTACCTAAATCCTCCAATAACAGATGATGCAACTGCAAGAAAGTGGTCCTCAAGTCCACTACAGATGTTTCAAAACCAGCTCAATTGTGGTGTTTCTTTTGCAGACCATTTGAATCACTCAAACAAACTGATTAGGTCTGTCTACCGTTATCACACGTATTATCAGCTTAGAAGAATACTGTCAGAACTGCATACCCCACTGCCTACTAATCCAGTTTCAACAGGTATAACAACCCCATGGATATGAAAGCGTTTGAACGGATCTGTAATGAATTTAACATCAGCCCCGGCACTAAGTATGACTTCACACAAAAACTTGATGATCACAACGGCATGGGTACATTGTATTATGCTATGAGTCACAGACAATACCCCCAAGATTACTACCCTGGTTACACTTCATTTTCTTCAAAATCTGAAGAATGGTTAGGCTCAATAGAACAGAAACAGTCTAATGCCTGGTCCACATTTGTCTTAGACAGGAGTGACGGATTAACTCAAGGGAGAGTCGAGCGCATAAATAAGTCTATCAGAACGTATGTGTGGTGAATACTAGGCGCACAATCACTAACAAAATCAAACATTTTAAACGGGAGTGGAAACTCTGAAGCACAAAAACAGTTTCTTGCAAACCTAGAAGACTCAGTCAACTCAGTAGTAGATCTCCCATCAAGCATACAATGCTACCAAGACGTTTTCAGATATGCTAGATCAAAAGTTGACTTTGTAGTTGGCATCAGGTTATACATATTACCATCTGACCTTCAACTCCAAATGGGGACAATAACAAATTATAATAATGAAATCATTGTTGCTGGTGTTGGTCAAAAATTAGGACTCAATCAATCTGTAAACTTGGGGGAACAACCACACATCAACAGACATTAAAACCACTAATAATGCCTGTACAGAGAGTAACAACCCCGGCGCCAGCCCCCATACAGCCAGTAACCCCGTCCCCGACCCTGGCACTAATCCCTGACTCGGCCCCTCCCGTAAACACACATGAGTCAGATAGAACTGCATTGGTAATATGCCTTACTGGATTAGGGATATTACTTCTTTACCTGTTTCATTAAATACCCACTTATTAACCTCCTACTGTAACCAGAAAGACCCAAACATGCTCAGCCATAAAACCAATACTATCTTTGCCACTGTACTGATCAGCCAACTGACAACACTCCCTATTATGCCAGGCAACGCATCAATTGCTTTCACAGCCAATTTCTTAAGCAAGTCTGATATATTTGATAACTGTTTCTTTACTCATGTTTGTAAATCTTTTGGGTCTGAAGGGGGCCAGGGCCTGGAGGAGACAGAGTTAAACCGCCACCACCGCCAGAGATAGCCAACACAACAGTACTGATAATAAACCCAAGAGCAGTAATTAAACTGGCAATTGTAATACCCTGCTCTCTGAAAAGTGTTTTCAATCTTTCGGCCAAAGTTGTGTCTTCGTGAAGTATTTTCTGAATAGTTTCTCTAATCCTGTTGACCTGCGTTTTCAGTTTTTCTCTTCCAATACTAATCACTTCTAGGCGCCCTGATCTTTCTATCTGCAAATCATTTAATCTGTGTTGTATTCTTTCTTTTATTTCTGTGTCAAGATTCCCATTGTCTGCGGTAGCCAGTTTTTCTTTTTCTCGTTCTATGTGTTTATCAAGCTCACCTAGTTTTTTTTTTTTTTTTTTTTTTTGCTGCTTCCAAGTTTTTTCCTCTGCCGACCTCAGAGGTCTTCCTCCCACGCCGCTCACCCCAATCAACCCCAGTGTGCTCACCCAGGCCTACCAGTTGTTCCAGCCAGACTCCCGGCCCCACTGCTGTATATATGTCAGGTAGTAGGGGACTCCCTCCGGAGGAAACTCCGCACTACTGCCGAGTCACTTCGGTGGTCTTCCTACTTAACATTATTTTTGCTAGTCACGGAGTCGACGAGTGAGAGCTCCCCCCAGAGGTGGCGAGTCAACCACTACGTCCTTCCACGCACAGCAGCAGGGTCTGGCCGAAGACAACCGCGCACCTAGGGCTCCTAGAGGCCGTACTGGGCTGAGGTCACCACGAGACGGAGACTTGAGGAGTCAGAGGCACCTGGAATAGCGTTTTTTATTTTTGCATGAGGATGAGGATGATATGATGATGCCATGGTGGTCCATGTGGTTTTAGGGACTGCATGACAGGGCCGCATTCCACGCTTCCTGTCATAAATATCCTGGTGTTAACCAGGCCCGGGAACTGCGGACACCTGCGGTGCCAGCCGTGTAATCATCCACACCTTGCGATGTGTCATAACCCGGGTAACACCCCCAAAGTCGCACCCGTGAAGTGGGTGAGTCTCGGCTGCATGGGATCAGCCTTCCCATTGAGTCCATAGCACACCCGCTCTGGGTAGGAGCCGGCCCAGGTAGGAAAAATCCCGCTTGACTCGGCTGGGATTCGAACCCGGATCTCCCGGCCGCCAGTCCGACGCGCTAACCACTGCGCTACGGAGGCCGGTAAGCTCACCTAGTTTGGCTACATTATTTACCATCTCACCTCTTATTGACTGCAGTGATTTATCCAAGCCCATAATCTCTGGCATTGACAAAGGCGGGTCATCTATTGTTTTCATAGCATCATTTATGTGGCCTTCAGTAAATGAGGTTTCTTTTATCACTGTGTTTGCTATTTCTGGCAGGCTTGTTACTGCTGCCATTTCAATTTTTTGTCCTTTTGGCAACCTTGTTTGCACATCATGGAGGGCACTAACAAGTCTAGGTGGTGGCGCAGGAGACCCCCCAATACCAAGTTTATGCAACAGCCCTGAAAGTCTAAAATTTTGCCCACCAGCCTTTGGCTAGTGACTTCCAAGCTTTACTAGCCAAACTGAAAATGTTACTAGCCAAACTGAAAATTTTTCTACTGAAAATAACCCAACTCAACAATATAATGTACCACAAGTGTTTTGACGCCCAATGTTAGAGAGTATGCAAACCAAGGGGAAATGATCGTCTTATTCTATACCTGCGTATTTCTCTGTGGGCTGGCGATTGGGTGCCTGATAGGTGGGGCAGGGGATCTAACTGTTGTCTGTCAAGCGCTGTGATTCCCCTTGGTTTGCATACAATTCTGCCAGCACTAGCCTCACCTATCTGGTTTGTGAGAATGTTAGAGAGTGTTTTCTGCCCAGAGGCATTGAGAACAAATATTAGTTTGAACAGACAATCATAACCAAGTTAATGTTTATGTCCTGACTTCAGGCTTTTGATAGTATCAAGTGTAGAAATAACTGAAAAAGTCCCCATGTGAACTGTGGTGGGATTTTTACTTATTTATTTTTTGTAAGTATCTGTTTTGACAACAGGTTAAAGGGTCTATAGACCCCCAGGTATAAATTTTAGAGGGTACACAGACCCCCATCCTAGCATTATAGAGGGTCCGCAGATTTATTTAAGAAAAACTGCATCATCTGTATGTTCCTTAAAATAAATTAACTCATTTCGCTGTCGCCTCTTGTGACAGTGTGTGTGTGTGTGTGCTTTCCATGATACTGATTCTTTAACTGGTGAGCTATCGCACAAAAGCCTGTCTCCCTCGCTCTCTCACACATAGAAAAACATATATCTATTTATTTGTATGATTGTTTGATAATGTATTGTAAGAGAATATAGCGTTTTCTGCTGAATGCGGCAGATTGACAACCAAAGTGTGACTTGTCTAAACTCTCTATGTGTGTAGTGTGTGTGTGTGTGTGTGTGTGTGTGTGTGTGTGTGTGTGTGTGTGTGTGTGTGTGTGTGTGTGTGTGTGTGTGTGTGTGTGTGTGCGTGTGTGCGTGTGTGTGTGACTGTGTGTGTGTGAACTGATGTACTTAAAAATTTGTTTCAACCCGTTTAACCACTCAGAAAGACGTGTTTCTCCAATTTTTGCCTAATACCTGTGTACCAGAAGATGGATCGACCATGATTTTAAAAAAAAACTGACACTGAAACTTATTTCTGTTCAAATTTCTGGACTTGCTTTTGCGTTTGCATCAGTGCACATTGCGCATGCCATTCATGTGCCATTGTGATTTAAGGCTATGTCAGACATGGAAATACACGCAGCACAGAAATGCATGGAACTGACTCTGAAAACTGCATCGCAGCCACGGACGGTGCCACACACGGCCCAGGGGTATCATTTCTGGTACTGTCGCTTGTCGATGGAGATGGCAGTGTCGAAAGTGCAACTTTCTTCTTAGCGATTATCAAGATCAGACCGGGTGCCGGATTGAAGAATCCGAAGCATTCCAGCTTCCTTTGCTTTTTCTCAGCCATGTACAACTTCGTTTAAGATTGAACTCAGTTGAAAGTCAGTGAAACGCACGATGCCGTATCCCATAATAGTATGTATGGTGACGTCACAGCAAGTAACGTGTTCAATATGTAGCGTGCACTTTGTAATAACATGCTGACACCACACATAAACTAACAGTTTGCCCACCCAGTTACACTCACACGAACCCCGGAGTCAGGTCGATCCTGAATGCAGCCGTGACTGAGCGAGCAGCTAAATGGAGTAACGTGTTCGGCTACTGTCGCAAAGTGATGAGACAGCTCGCGGTGTGGTCATGCATGAAGCTGATGTTCAGCTGGCGGTTCACTGTTGGATTGGAAAACGCACGAGCACACTCGCATTTGGCGAGTGGGCTTTTTTTTTTACTGGCCAAAATAAAAATTCACTTGCCATGGTGAGTAAATTACTCGCCATTTTCAGGGCTGCATAAGGCGCCAACACCACCTTCGCCTTTGATTGTACTTAAAACTCTAAACTTACCAGGGTCTCTTTTGTTAGTCAATTGTACTTTTCCCCTGTCAACAGTATTTAAATATAAATGGCCCTTACCATCAAGTTCAAACTGATTAGGATCTATGTTGTCTGGGCAGTCACCAACATGATCATAAAACGTGTTCACTTTGCTTTCTAAAAGATCGTGGCATAAACTAGAAGTATTTCTTGTTGGTATCTGTCATATCTTTTATAGTATCAAAATCATACATGTCATTCATTTCAATATCATGATCAAATCCTCCCGCTGCCATTGTTTTTATTAATTTAATATTTTTGATTTTTGCATAATAAAATGACATTATCTTACGAATCAAAGTTAGACCCATATAGAAAAATTACGTGAACCTCTTGGTGTTAAGGGCATTAGACAATCAATCGTCATAACAAACAATCCAAGTACCATAGACCAAAACCAAACACTTACCGACAAGTTTCCAACCTAGGTCCCTATGACGTTATTGTTCCTGGCACTGCATGCCTTGCTTTTAATATTGAACTATCATCAGAATCAGATGTAAACAGAACACTAGTTAACAACCTAGGCAGAGCAATTATTAAGACTATTAAAGTTAAACTCTAAGGACAGGAAGTCTTGATGACGCTGATGTATTCTACTGTTACAAAGATCTTTGGCTTAATCGGGAAGAGAGAGAAGACCATATTTACCATGGCATACAGTCAGATAAATTACTAAACTTTGAATCGATGCTGGAGATAAAACAACGTCAGCAGCCAAGGACGTTATTATGGCAGAAAAATACGGAACCAGATTTTACATTCCACTTGAATTTGAAATCCTAACAGCGTATTTCCCTTATTACCAAGGAGCACTGAATGACCATATGAGCTTTGAAGTAACTTTCAATGACTACTCCAAAGTTATAAAATCATCAGATCTCAATGCGACATATACGATTTCTAACATCTCTTTGGAATACGAAATTGTTACACACACTGAGCTAGCCAGACTCATTCAAAATTAGTACCAGTCAAGACTGCCAATTTATTATGAACGTGTGATTAGGCATAGTTTAATGCATAAAGACAAAAGTGATCCAATGTGGAACATCAACTTGAACACACCTGCTAGGTCACTGAAAGGTATTCTTATGTTGTTTGTTGTACCGGCGAGCCCATACAAAAGGGACTCAGAAAAAATTTACAATCCAAAGATTACACATTTGTCTTGTACAATCGAACGGCGTCCTAATCAAGTGTATGCTTCAGGAATGCAACCTTACCAGCACTACGATGAGATCACAAAGTATTTTGCAGGTGGGAGACTTTTCGAGAGCAACTAAAGTTTATCTGTTTGTTTTTCTGTAAGGATCGTGACACCTTTGAAGACTGTCTCAGAGAGAATGATGTCATACCAAATAAACATGAACGAGACATTGTGAGAAACAAACTGAAATCAACTAAGCATTTAAAGCTTATATTAAAGACAGATCAGCCCACTGGGTATGGGTTGGTGAATTCATTTATACTTTTGTTTTGTCCATAAAATTGACAGACAGACAAACCCAAGCAGCTGATGTTACAGGCTGCTTCAAATATGTTGAGCGCTTTTATGACTTAAAAACAAATGTGTTGAACCCAGCTTAAAACTCTCAACACCAATGAAGATATACAGGACATATAATGTAACTTTGGAATATTCTGATGGACCACCACATAATGAGTACTAGACTGTTGATCTTAAGACATATGCTTTTAAAGTTTATTATGCTAACTGTGACTGGTTTAAGGCACTGTGTAAACACATATTTCATCAACTAAGAAAACTACATTATTATATTGAAAGTGTTACATTCAATAAAGTGATATTACACCTGCAACATGAGCACAAGACCTTAAGACACATACCAGGGAAGTGGTTGATTTGTTTTTGTGAGTGAACTATATAAACTAAATTTGTTTATTGTAGGGGTTACAGCTATTACATAAGGTGTAATTTTTTTCCCCATTTATTATTATTGTCAGACAAATAAAAATGACGGACAATGCTCAAAGCCCATCAAGCTCGTCAAGTCAATCAAGCTTAAGAAACGTGTTTCACTCAACAGACTTGCCTATATCTAATAGTAACAATGTCTATGAATCAATAGAAAACTCTTTTTCTGTCATACAAGATAATCTTCTTACAGGCAGTGTAAAGATTCAGGTTGTTGCCAAAATAGAATTTACCAGAGTAGACAGTGAAGTGATTGTTTCGTATATCTCCACAAGACAACACACAGTTAACACAGGCAGAGAATTGGAGAACGTGTTTAGAGACAGACTGTTGCCTGACTTCCTCAAAGCAATTGACAGTGCAAGAATGAAGGGGTCTGGTTGGCATGAAGGCATGTACATGAACTACAATTGAAGCAGTCAAGGTATCATCCTATATTAGGCAAATCATGGTTGTCACTGCCAACAGAGGTTGCAAACAAAAAGGCTGTCATCAATATTCAAAACAAAGATAATTTTTTTTCAGGTGGTGTGTGCTTGCTAAACTACACTTTGTAAAAACAAGACGTGATCGCGTATCTAACTACACCAAATTTGTAAATGAACTCGATGTTAGTGGTATAGATTTTCCTGTTAAAATAAAAGACAGAGATTTGTTTCAAAAGCTAAATCCTGGGATATCCATAAATGTGTATGTATGGGATAATGAGTCTGTTGACATTTTACAACCCATTAGAGTATCACCACTTGCCTCAACCTACGGACAGCCAGAAGATAAACATGTTGTCATGTTAGGCGATAATAATAACTTTCACTATACAATTATCAGGAGTATGTCACATCTAATTCATAATCATGTATCAAAACACAATGGCAAACAGGAAGTGTGTAAAAGATTTTTACAAAGGTTCTCCTCTATAAAAGTGGCACATAAACATGTTTTGCACTGTAGGTCAGCTGATGACATTCAAACAGTACTTAAGTATCCAGATCCTGTTAGTCAAGTATATTTCAAGAAATATGGGAATCAGCAAAAGCTGCCGTTTGTAGTGTATGCTGATTTTGAAACACTGGTTGTTCCATATGACGGTCCTGTTCCAGAATCATTATTGTGAGTTGTGTTCTGTGCCTAGTGGCTGCATCAAGCACTGCTCTCTGCACATTTTGTGTATTTTTGTTGGTTCTCGGAGGATTGCAAGCATCATTTTGGTATCAACGTGTTTGTTATCAGCAGCTGATCATCATGGTGTAATTTCTTTCATCATTTTGTGAAAACATTTGGAGTATTTCATTGGAAAAGAAAAGACATTTTTCAGTTGAAATCTGTCTCAGTGACATTTCAGCAGTTCATGAACTGTACTCAGTAGTCAGTGTCAACAGTGCAGACAACACAATAGTGTGGCCTGTTAGACTGCCCTGCATAACAATAGTGTTTGTGACCTGGCCTAGTTTTGGCATTCAAGTGTACACTGCACAGATACTGTATAGATGGATACCTACAGCACCCTGATACGGACTTTTATTTCTCAAGCAAAGAACTTTAGACTCCAAAGGTGTGTTTATGACGTATTATCAGAACTTGGGATTCTTGCCAAGCCTGGACGTAAACGTGGCTGCAGAGGTGGCAAATTGTGCCACCAATGCTCTGGACTTTTAGCACTTTCCAACAGCCAGTCTTCAGAATTCCTGTCTCCTCCCAAGGGGCACGGTATGGTGTCTTCACTGCTGCCTTCTGTGACTCGGTCACCTCCTTTTGCTTCACTGCTGCGCCTGTCTTCAGTGCCACACTCTCCACCGCACGGGCACCCAGTGACGTTATCTCCACCCGAGCACCTGTCTTCAGTGCCCCACCCTCCACCCCAGGGGCACCCAGTGATGTTATCTCCACCCAAGCACCTGTCTTCAGTGCCCCACCCTCCACCCCAGGAGCACTCAGTAATGTCCGCGCCACCCCAGCACATGTCTTCGATGTCCCACCCGCCACCCCAGGAACAATCAGTGATGTCATCTCCACCCAAGTACCTGTCTAAAGTGTTCCACCCTCCACCCCAGGGGCATATAGTGATGCCACCTCCACTTCATCACCTGTCTTCAGTGCCCCACCCTTGACCTCAGGGGTACTCGGGATTGTCATCTTCAACCCAGCGCCTGTTGTCGGTGCCCTGCTGTCCACCCCAGGGGTACTCGGTGCCCTGCTGTCCACCCCAGGGGTACTCGGTGTTTTCAGCTGTACCTCAGCACATGTTTTCAGTGCTTCAGTCGCCTCACTCTTTTTCAGCCAAGTGGCCTACCCCAGTGTCGTTTCCCCCACTCCACCCAAAGCCGCTTCCCCTGCCGCGGCTGTCCCTACATTTACCACCGCCCATGCCGCAGGCCTCACCATCGCCATCACAGCAGCAAAGTCATCACATGCCTGCAGCGCCCGTGGGTCCTCCGCCAACACAATGCCTGCTGCCTGCATTATCAGTACCCCAGTGGGGCCATCCTACACCCGGTGTCCCACCGCTACCACCTCTGGTACTTCAGCCCCCACCATCACAATCATTCGTGTGGCAGCCCCCACTTCCACTTCATTGGGCCCCATTCCAACCATCACCACCCCCTCAAACCTCTCCGTCATCATCACCATCACAACTTCTTGAACGACCACACCTGTCCCAAGAAACATTACAACCCGTCTCAGTCTACATCAGCTCCAAGAGAATCACAAGCCATACTCACCAGACTGGTAATGTATCTAACCTTATTCAGGTTCACCTTCAAGACACTACCAAAGTACCAGGTCAGCTGTGCTTGGCACTGTTTAATGTGCGCTCAGTTGGTTGTGCCAAGAAGCGCTCTGAAGTGTGCGAATTTGTTACCGACCATCATGTTGACATTCTGTTCTTAACAGAGACCTGGCTTCGTGCCTCAGGTGATGAGGCCAAATGTGCTGATCTTGCCCCATCTGGATACTCTGTGAAATCCTTCCCCCGCGATTCTCGTGGGGGTGGTATTGCAGTCGTCCTCCATGAAGCACTGCAGCCTTTTGCATCATTCTCAACGTCTTTTAGTTTCTCCCATGAGTCTTTTGAGCTTGTACAGTTTACTCTAGCTTTAACTCAGAAAACTGTTCATTTTCTGTGCCTCTACAGACCTCCGCCAAACCGCAAGAACAAATTAACTGATTCAATGTTTGTTGATCAATTTCATGATCTTCTCGATCACTGTAATTCTCTTGCTGGCAGTCTGATAGTCCTTGGTGACTTTAACATCCACTTTGACAATCAGAAGCACCACACCACCTCTGCACTCATGGACATTTTACACATGTTCAGTCTTTCACAAGTTGTCGACAAACCAACTCATAGACAAGGGCATACTATTGACTGGATCCTTCATAGATGTGACGATGATATCTTGTGCTCAGCACAGGTTTCTGATGCAATATGTTCAGACCATTACTGTGTGATCAGTCATTTGAGGGCCATAGTCCCACCTCCAGTGCCTATGCTTACCATAGTGCGCAATGTTCGTGCCATTGACAGACTAGCCTTCAAGGCTGACCTCGTTCAGTCACTGTCTCACCATCCTAGTCCTAGTGCCGAGGAGTTTGATTCATGTTTACGCACTGTCTTAGACAATCATGCACCATCTTCAAAGCGTAAAAAGTCAGCTCATAGAATCAGCCCGTGGTATAGGTTTGTGAGCAAAGAGCTGCGTTCGGCTAAGCAGATGCTGCGCCAGGCTGAGAGAATGTGGTGCTCAACTAGGTTGACTGTTCACAAGCAGATATACACATGTTCTAAGAAGCATGTAAATGAGATTGTTCATGGAGCAAAATCTTCGTTTTACAACAGGAAGATCAGTGAGTGCACAACAAGCAAAGAATTGTATAATGTGACCAATAAGCTTATGGTGAAGAAGACTCCATCACCTCTTCCCACTACATTTCCCCCGTGCCAGCTGCCTCAGCATTTTGCAGATTACTTCGTTGATAAGGTCTGCGAAATTCGTGATTCTCTGGATCTCATGCCCACTTCAGTTTTGTTCACCGAAAAAACGCTTTAGTGGAGAACCTC
Organism: Semisulcospira habei; assembly: GCA_036245525.1. Lineage (NCBI taxonomy): Eukaryota > Metazoa > Mollusca > Gastropoda > Semisulcospiridae > Semisulcospira > Semisulcospira habei. Next base: position 132,322,350 of record BTPG01000003.1, on the reverse strand, counting down.
TCTCAGCCTTCGAACCTGTGCTAGAGGATGAGGTCAGAAAAGTGATCACAAACACTGCCCCCAAAACTTGTGAGTTAGACCCCATACCCACTCCCTTGTTGTACGAGTGCCTGGATGAAGTGTTGCCTGCCATTACACAAGTCATCAACAATTCTCTCTCCACTGGTATTTTTCCTGAAAGCTTCAAGACTGCACTTGTAAAACCCCTATTGAAGAAACCATCTTTAGACCCAAATGTACTGAAAAACTATCGCCCAGTTTCCAATCTTACATTTCTATCAAAGATTCTTGAGAAAATTGTCCTTGTTCAAACTTTAAAGCATGTCAACTCTAATAGTCTGTTCAGTGTATTCCAGTCTGCATATCGTCCCCATCGTAGCACTGAAACAGCTTTGCTGAAGATATTCAATGACCTGCTTTGTGCTTTGGACGAGCGTAAGATCACAGTCCTTGCTTTGCTGGACCTGTCCAGTGCGTTCGACACTATTGACCATGAAATTTTGCTGTGCCATCTTCAATCTGTATTTGGCATTGAAGGCACAGTCTTGGCATGGTTTAGTTCATACCTGACTGAACGATCCCAGATTGTTTCTGTCGACGGCTGTCGTTCTGAGCCATCACCTCTTCGGTTTGGTGTACCACAGGGCTCGGTCCTAGGACCTGTATTGTTCTTACTGTATGTTCAGCCCCTGTCCGACCTGATTTGTAGTCGCTCCATTTCCCATCATGCATTTGCAGATGATACGCAGATGTACAAAAGTGATACTGTCGAGCGAGCTGTGAATGCCGTCCAAAGTATAAGCCAGTGCATTGACCATGTCAAATCATGGATGACCACTAACAAACTGATGTTAAATGATGGCAAAACTGAAGCAATGTTGGTAGCTAATCCAAGATTATCTTCGTCCCTGCCTTTACCGTCATCATTGTCTGTGGATGGAACACTCATTAGCTTCTCTGCGAGTGTGAGAAACCTGGGTGTTACACTTGACAGCGAGTTATCTATGTCACAGCATGTCAGTGCAGTGTGTAGATCCGCTTATCTGGAACTTCGTCGTATTAGTTCAGTTCGTCACCTGCTGACCGTGGAAGCCACTAAAACACTAGTTTGTGCATTTGTGCTGTCCAAGCTAGATTATTGTAACTCTTTGCTTTGTGGCTGCCCTCAGTATCTCATTGATCGCCTCCAGAAAATTCAGAACGATGCAGCCCGGCTTGTTGTGAGAGTCCGTAAGACTGAGCATGTCACACCCATCTTGAAGTCCTTTCACTGGCTACCTGTGTCCTCACGTATTCAATACAAAGTTATGTCAATCTGTTTTAACTGCCTTTCAGGCACCAGCCCAGAATACTTGTCCTCTTTGCTGTATGTGTATACACCCTCTCGTGAGCTCCGCTCCTCTTCTGATAAACGGAAGTTGTGTGTACCTTCTGTCCAAACTAAAACATTTGGTCAGCGCACTTTTGTTTATCAAGCCCCAGTGTTATGGAATACACTTCCTCTTGAGGTCAGAAACAGTGAGTCTGTCTCTGACTTCAAGAGGTCGTTGAAAACTCACCTCTTCAAGCTTTACTTTGAATAACTGCCAGTGTTTGATGCCTTAGTTGTAGTTCTGCAATCCTCCTTGTTTAGACTGAATGTTAATTAGAATATAAATTATTATGTATGTATTGTTGTTTAGTTTATTGTAAAAGTGGTGTGTTCGGGCATTGTGCTTTGTTTGTTATGTGCATATATCATTGTATTTTTATTTTTGTGTACAGTTTGTAAAGCGCTTAGAGCTTTTGAGTAAGATTAAGCACTATATAAATACTCATTATTATTATTATTATTATTACCAAAGACTATAAAAGTGAGTGACAAAGTGGTGTGTTCTTTCGGATACATTCTTGTTAGGCCAGATGGTGTGCACACTGAGCCTGTTATCTATAGAGGGGGAAATGCAGCATGTCTGTTTTTAACAGAAATGAGACAACTGTATAGTCAGGTAGTACATTATCTCACAACATGTAAGATACCTTTGGTGATGACAGAAGGAGACAAACTGAATTTTAATACAGCAGAAACGTGTTGAATTTGTGAACAACCTTTAGGAGGTTGTGAACAACCCCTCCGAGATGATAAAGTTCGTGACCATGACCACATAACTGGGCGTTACAGACGTGCTGCACATAACAATTGTAACTTGCTATTAAAAATAGATCCTAAGACATACAAACTACCTATCTTTTATTCTCAATCTAAAGGGATATTATTCTCACATTATCATGCATGCTGTAGTTGAGTCTTACAAAAACATTAGTTGTATTGCGCAGACAACTGAAAAGTATTTGACTTTTAGACTGGACAACAAATTAGCATTTTATGACTCAATGCAACATTTGTCTTTAGGGCTTGTTAGTCTGGCAGAAGGACTAACATCGTTTCCAATAACAAGTAAATATTTTGAGCCAGAGTTTATTAAGAAAGGTGTGTATCCATACGAGTACATTGTTCACTGGGTTGTGTTTGAGGAAAGGAGACTGCCACCCAAAAATGTTTTTTATTCTACCTTGAATGGTAAAGGTATTTCTGACTCTGATTACCAACCATGCGCTTGATGCATGGGGTAAATTAGGGTGTCAGACAATTGGTGACTACCATGACCAGTATTTGAAAGCTGACGTTTGTTTGCTAGCAGACGTATTTGAAAGTTAACGTGAAAAGGGTTTGTTACACTACAGTCTTGACCCGGCTTGCTACATAACTAGTCCTGGCATGACAGGGGATGCATTTTTGAAATCCAGTAAGATATCTATAGAACTCTTTCTGATCGTACAATGGTGAAATAGTGGAACACGGATTGAGGGGAGGCATTAGCATGGCATCAAATAATTATGCCAAAGCTAATAATAAATATCTTACATACTTTGACCCCTCAAGGTCATCTAATTATATCCTGTACAAGGACGCATGTAACTTCTATGGGTTCGCGATGACCAAATTATTGCCCTTGAAAAACTTTTGTCTGTATGTTTTGTCACAGTATGACATAACAGGGTTAACAATCTATATTATGAATCATGACCAGAATGATGCGAAGGGTTGGATCTTTGAAGTAGACCTGGAGTACCCACATCACCTACACGATTACCACAATGATTATCCATTGGCTGTTGAGAAAATGAGTATGATGGGGGAAAAAGAAGACACTAAACTTGTGCCTGGGCGAAGTGTATGGAGATCCTGGGGTGCCCAGTCGTCAAGATCCCCCTCTCGGCCTTGCTGATGTATCCAAAGGAATGCAAAGCAGTACGTTTGGCACCAGTTTGGCTGCAGGAGCTGCCAGAACAGTGCGTGAATACAGGCAGCTTTCTGCCTTCGGGGCTCCACTCCTGATTTGAAGGGTTTACTCCCCCACATTTGGCCATTGGATCCAACCTGATCTCCTCCGTCCTCTAGCCATTGGCTGTCAGAAACAGCTCATCCACCTAGTGGTGCAATGTGAACACCACCCCCTCACGTGGTTTAGCCCACCAGCTGAGGTGGTTTGCCAGGGTGTGGCGCTTGGAGCCAGCACATGAGAGATTAAGGAGATGGATGAGGACCAGTGATGCCCGTCCGTCCTATGTAGGAAGCAGCTGCCGTACAGCAAAGGTGCTACCTCTATCCAGAGCCCCCTACACCCCAGAACAAGGTCCTTTTTATAGATACTTGATAACGCTGTCACAACCGTACTAGCGTTTTTGTCAGTTAAGGGTTCAGCGTCCTTATACCTTAAAGCAATGACATCAACAGCCAGTGCATACTTGTAATGCTTTTCTCTTATTGTATCATGCGGTAAGAACAGGAGGTCCATTTGATGTCATTTGGTGTTGTGTTTTCAAAATGTGGTCTAGATATTTTTCTTGGCGCAGGTAAACAAACCTACCAAATTGCTTGTCTCTGTAACCATTGTTTTATTTGATTGAGTGTTACATCACCGCCCATGGCCTCGTGTAATTTCTGAATTGCAGTTTTCCCCTTCCAGTAACAAATTGGAGAGTAATATATTTTTGATAGTTTATTTTCGACCCCAGGGTTTGTCATTTTTTCCAGTCATTCCCACTAGGACAAAGATTATTTCTCCGTTTCTTTGTTCTGTGCTTGGTTGGTAATAGTCGCTAAATTTCGGTTTTGGAATGGACATGTCTTCATCTGTGACAAGAAAATATTCCCTGATTGTGTCATTGACATTAGAAAATGTATGTTGCGCGTGGCCTTTAAGTCTGAGTTTTTCATTGATAAAATCAAGTTTCTCTATTATTTGCTTTTCAAATGCCTGCTGGGCTTGTGCGAGTTTTTCAGCTGCCTGGTTGTGTCATTTCAATTCTTCTGCAGATTCCTCTCTACCCACTTTCGAAAAGAGATAATTTGATCCACTGAATGCCAGGGCATTGACAATGGCACCCCCAATTATTACGGCTAAAGTCGCCATACTTTTATTTACATAGAAACGTTTTCGGGAATAATTTCTTGCTTGACAAGAAAGTCTTTTGTCGCAATTGACGCTGTAACAACAGCAATTAGTTTAGCTAAATCTTCAGAGTCTAATCTACTCAAATCGACCTCATTTTGAGGAGACTTTTTGCAAGCATAGAATAAGAAACAGCTAGTCCGCGTATCACGGCAGAGTGATAGACAAGGTTAATTAAGCTTTTGGAGTCGCTAATTTCTTAGGCAATAAAAATATTTAAAAAAATATTTTTATTCACAGCATTAAAAATGGGTCCATGACTTTGGATGATACTGGTAATGTGGCGACTTCTGGTTTTGTTTTTGGAGTGTCTGATTTTTTGGAACTGTTCAAGTTTGTGGTTTGTATGTTTTATATAATTGGTAACCTACATAACCAAATCCGACAACAAATCCAGCAACTATATATTTTGTTGTTTCAGGTTTAGACTCAGTTGATGGTCTTTCACTTTGATGAGGGTGTGATGGGGGTGACACTGATGGGGTTGTTAACAGACCTGATGGTCCTGACGGTCCTAACTGTAATTTTGTTTGTCTGTTCCATTTGGCTAATTTTTCTCCTGCCTCTATCCCACCTGGGTTTGTAGTTTTGGTCACTGTTTGAATCTGAGACGAGACAGGGTCGGGGCTAGGGCTCGTCTGTGGGTTCGACTGTGGGGTCGTCTGGGGGTCGTTCATCATTTTCTTTTCTGAACAAATTTAATTTCGTAAAATCTATATGACTGCCAGTAACAAGCAAAGTTACCACAGGCAAGAGGTAATTGCCAAACGTATAATATATGAGGCAAGCTAATTTGCCAATTGCACTTGTTACTATGGGGTTGCTCTCGAGGTCATTACTTAGACTTTCTTTTTTGACTGGAAGAAAGTGGCTCACTGCTTTTAAATATAAGCAGAGAAGAGATCGACTTAAGTCATGAGTCAGTTGTGAAGCGATGTGATTGTCATATTTTGCGTGTAATTTGATTAACTCTTCAGTTGAGAGAGATTCTATATCTTCTGTAGAATAACATTTCCCTAGATAAGCTTTGGATTTGCCAGAAACCACTACAGATAGAAGACGTTCCCGTTTTGAGTCAAAGTCTTTGTTCTCTACAGTGCCGATATCACTTAGAAGAAGTATTTTGTCAGAATTCCTTTTATAATGTAATTTTTAAAAAAATTAAAAGAAACTTTATGAACACATTTGTGACCTGTTCCTACGAAAGGGACCTTAAGTAGAGTCACATCTCGTACTTCTCAAGGCCTTTAACTATATCTGGATAACTGGCCATTTTCCGAAATCTTGGCTCCAGGCTGTGGTTGTGCCGATCCCCAAAACGGGTAAGGATCCTTCCGACCCGGGCAACTACCGACCAATTGCTTGGACATCATGTTTATGTAAAACTATGGAACGCCTGGTCAGCGACCACCTGGTGTGGCATCTTGAGTCACAGGGTCTCATCACAGACCTCCAATACGGTTTCCGGCACTTCCGTAGTACAATTGACCATTTAGTCTGGTTTGAGTCGTTTATTCGAGATGCTTTTGTCGACAACCAGCATGTCTATGCAATTGTCCTCGATTATGAGAAAGCATATGACACTATTTGGAAGTATGGTATAATGTCTGATTTGTCGGACATGGGTTTTTAAGGGCACCTGCCCGTTTTTATTCAAAATCTTTTGTAACCGGTCATTCCATGTCCGTGTGGGCTTCATCCTCTCCGACTCCTTTAAACAGGAGATAGGTGTCCTGCAGGGCAGCATTCTGTCTCCTGTTTTATTTAGAATTAAAATCAATAATATCGTAAAGGCCGTCAAGGATAAATCTAAAAGCTGTTTGTTTGATGACAACTTTGCTTAGTGCTCGCGACGTCGAGGATTTGCGTCCCTTGAGAGACGCTTGCAACTGTGCGTTGATCGCATCCAGGGGTGGTTGTCTCTCAACGGATTCATGTTCTCGCCCTCCAAGACAGTCTGTGTGCATTTTACTAACCAGACGAATTTTTTTTCCTAAACCTAGCCTGGGCATTGCTGGATTGCCAATTAAGGTGGCCGAGGAGGCAAAGTTTCTGGGGGTCATCTTTGACAAAAGACTGGCCTTCCACAACCATATTAATTACCTTAGAACCTCTTGTCAGAAGGCACTCGACGTTCTTCGTGTCGTTGGTCGTACTGACTGGGGGTGCAGACTGCATTGTCTTACTTTGACTGTACCGGGCCCTTCTTCATTCCAAACTGGATTACGGTTCTGTGGAATATGGCTCTGCTTCTAAGTCAGTTCTACAGTGTCTGAACACAATTCACCATCACGGTCTGCAGATATGTCTGGGGGCTTTCAGGGCATCTTCAGTTTCTAGTCTGTATGCCACGTCCTGAGAAAGTCTTGTTGCTGTCGGGACGTTAAGCAATGTACAACCAACTAGTCTGTATGCCGAGGCAGGAGAGCCTTCTTTCTAGCTCCGCCTCATCTGCCTCATGCTCAGCTACATTATGAAACTGTAGGCCCCTCCAGACAATCCTGCCTATGATTGTGTTTTTAAACCGCCGTTTGCAGAGATTTTCGATACCCATCCGGGAGCTGTCCGTCCACTTACTTTCCGTGTCCGACTTCATCTGCAGGTGGCGGAGTGGACGCGGACAAAGTTTCGAAATCTCTGCAACACATCACTCCACCCTGGCTATTAACAGTTGATGACATCTTGCTGGACTTGACCGCCCACAAGAAGGACTCCACTCCGCCAGCCATATACCAAAAGAGCCTCAATGAACTCCTTTCAAGTTTTCCCGGCTATTGTCGTATTTATACATATGGGTCAAAGTCTGAGGATGCGAGGGTCGCTGCGGCCGCAGTGTCCTCTCGCCATCCTAGACGCCCATTTAAACACCGCCTCCCAGACTATTCATCTGTATTTAATGCTGAACTGCAGGAGGTTCTGCTGGCAGTCAAGCATGTTTATCGGTCTAGGGAAAGTATTAGCTCATATATATATATATATATTTTACAAGATCTTTGATTTTAACATATCTTTTTAACCTGCTTCCGTCTGGTCGCCGCTACTCTGCCCTCAAAGCACGGACAAACCGTTTTAGTAACAGTTTTTATCCTAGTGCTGTCCGAGCCCTTTCTGGGTCATAAGCGTGCCATGGTGTGCTCTGTGGGCCGATCATAGAGATTCATTGCCGAGGCCGACTGATGTTTGCGTGAATGACTGAGTGAGAGTGCGTATGTGCATGGAGTCATGTGACCGACCTACAGAGCACTTCGCCCAACCCTTCAGTATTAGCTTAGTCTTATGATATATATTAACCAGTCTTACTTCCAACTGTGATCACTAAATTAGTGACATTTACTCTAAGATATTCTGGTTTCTTCTTAAACGATATACCTTTAATTCATTTCGATTGCCTAGGATTAATAGGCGTGTGTGTGTGTTTGTGTGTGTGTGTGTGTGTGTGTGTGTGTGTGTGTGTGTGTGTGTGTGTGTGTGTGTGTGTGTGTGTGTGTGGAAGATGAGCGTGGGTGTGTATGGTATGTATTGGTTTGTGATATCAGTTGTTTAGCTTTAAAGTTTTTACAGGGTGTGTAGGGCATTGGATTTGTGTGACAGAGTATTGATTTTTTTTTTACTGTGATGTTTGTAATTGTAACGACACCAACACACATTCCTATGCTTTATGTTCTTAAGGCAAATGGCAATAAACAGTATCTTATCTTTCTGATTTGTTTCTCCAGGAGCAGGGGGTTCATATATAAATGACTCAGGCACTTCCTTGCTTCTGTAAGAATAGGTTGATTAAGTATAGAATGTGCGCACACACTCACACACATACAGACCACCAACTTTTGATTAAAAAAAACCCAAAAAACAGAAACAACTTTTTTCTGTTTTCTTTTTTTTTTTAAATTACAATCTCACATGATAAGTTTTTTTAAAAATATTTACTCTGGTCAGTATGCATACATTTTCAACTTGCAATAGATATTAACAACAATCTATCAACAAAGCCAATAGTGATTATACGCACAGGCCACATTAACCCTCTTGTGCATACAATACTAGGAACTGTAAACAGTGCCTGGCGGTGCATGTGCAAGAAGATTAATGAGAAATTATCACCAATGACTTGTTCTTTTTCCTCCTCCTCATTCCTCCCGTATTTTTCTCTTCATAATGCAGCATTGAATCTACAATTTAGAGCTCGCAGCCTGTTATATACAACATAGCACGCTACAAGCTTTACAAACGTTTAGTTGCTACCCTTCAGCAGCTGTTTATTGGGTTTCAAGTGACAGCAACTCACCACAACGTGATTCTCTCAGTAAGCATCGTTTGTGCTTAGACTGCGTGCCCACCACTCTGAGAGGATTACCAAATTAGACACGTTATTAGCTTTTGTCAGGTACGCCTTGAACTCGCTCATGCTTGGTGCGCTTTTTTTTTTTTAACTGTCGTCCGCTGAGCTAGATTGTACATTGCTTAACGTCCCGACAGCAACAAGGCTTTCTCAGGACGTCGCTGAGCTAGAGACGATGCTTCGCTTGACAAAGATACTGTTTGCTGAAGTCGTTAAAGTGCTGCAGTTAGTACTTTTTCTTTTATATTCTTACCACATACCTATAGACTGTGTTGTGTTATCGTTACACTGTTCTTTCTGATACATTTCAACTCTGAATGTTGCATTTCTGAAGTGACAATGGATCATTCCAAGGAAAGGAACACAAATCTGTCCATCCGGAATTGAACGTCTATCACTTATTTAATAAGGTATCCGACCTGAGCGTGCATTTAAACAAGCCTGAACCATTCCAACTGTGGGATCTTTGTGAGACTAGTTTAAATTCCAACATGAGCGATGAAGTAATTAGTATTCCAATTTTTTCTCGTCGTGACGCTAATGGACCTGGTCAAACAGGCATTGCTGTTTATGTTCACACTTCAATCCAGCATCTTGTCCGTAGACATGTAGACCTAGAAACGCCCAAGGTCGAGTGTGTCTGGAAGGAGATACGATGCCCCAAAGCCGGACCAACGTTTGTTGGCTTTTTATATCGTAACCCGTCAGCCACATTCGAATGGTACGACAACTTCTTGCACACCGTTGACAACGTTGGTATGTCTGACAACGACGTGTTGTTGTTAGGCGATTTTAATCGACATGTTGAAAATTCATGCGGCATGCGAATGTACAATGAACCAATTAGGCTTAAAGCAACTAGTCTCCTCTCCAACCAGGATCACTCACTCAACGGCAACACTGATAGATCACATTTACTCTAACCATCCCCAAACCGTGTCTAATGTTAGTGTTGCTGGTCTCAGTATTAGTGACCATTATCCCGTTGTTTGTGAGTGGTTATTTATAATTCCAGTGCTGAAAAAAGCATGCAAACACTGCCATAACGTTCCGCTCATTTAAACGATTTGTTGAGGCGTCCTTTCTAGCTGATCTTAGCAACGATCAATTTGAAATCATCCAGAATGAAACTGATCCAGATAAAGCTCTGTCTGTTTGGTATAAACTGTTCAATAGTGTGCTAGACAAACATGCACTTTTGCGGAACAAAAGAGTCAAAAACCAAAGTTTACCTCAATGGCTAACACAAGAAATTATTAAGCCATGTCACTGCAAAACGAGCTGAGAGACCAAAAACGATTCCCAGAATATTAGAAACAGCGAAATCTAGTTAAATCTATGGTCATCAAAGCAAAGAAATCTCTCTGTGATCGTTTGATCAAAGAGAATTAAAACACATCTTCGCTCTGGAGTGCAGTAAACATGGTTACTAGAGGCAGTAATAAGAAATCATCAGTAATCCCTGCCAAACTTAATGCTAATACCTTTAACAATTACTTTCTTTCTGTTGTTGACTCCGTAATCCCCTCAAGCTCAGATCATCATCAGTATAAGTGTCCTGAGAGATTGCTGAACTTTTGTGACCTGAGAACAGCGGCAAATCTCAATTTTCTATTCCTCCATTGGCTCTGCATGAGGTTGGTAAGTTCATTATGTCAATGAAAAGCAAAAAGTCATCAGGCCCGGATGAAATCAGCCCCAAGATTTTGAAAATCGCTCTGCCCTACGTTGTGGAATCTCTAACATATATCTATAATTTGTGCATCAATCACAACACGTTTCCATAAGACTTCAAGCATGCAAAAATAGTACCTTTGCCAAAGACATAACATCTTACTGATGTTAACAATTATAGACCTATTTCGCTTTTATCAACTCTTTCGAAGCTCCTCGAGAGGCATGCCCACAAACATCTGTATAAGTACTTAGAAGAATTGAAACTCCTTCATGCTTTTCAGTCAGGTTTTTTTGTCCTCAGCACTCCTGCCATACGGCCCTAACTAGACTGATAGATACTTGGCTGACGTCATTAAAAACAAATTTGAATAACAGGAGCTGTATTTCTGGACTTTAAGAAAGCCTTTTACCTAGTTAACCATGGAATCCTGCTAAAGAAACTTGAAACATATTTACGTTGCTGTAGCGCTTGTATCATTTTTTTTTAGTCCGCCGTGAGATGGCCTTAGTCGCTTGCTCGGCGTTAAACCCCAATAACTCACTCACATACTCATGTTTTAGTTCTTACCTAAGCAAAAGACAGCAGAAGGTGTTATAAAACGGTTTTTACTCGTTATTGGGCACTGTCAGGCACGGAGTGCCTCAGGGCTCTGTCTTCGGGCTATTGCTTTTCTGTATATTTATTAACGACCTCTACTTTATCTCAGCAATCTTGAGACCATATGCGACATGTTTGCTCACGACACAACAATACATACACTCACTAAGGATATAGTAACCATCAATGCGCGACTACAACAAAGTGTGAAGGAAGTTTCGGACTGGTGTGACTTAAACGCCACGGCACTTAACCCATTGAAAACAAAAAACATGGTAATAACTACACGCCAGAAACATTAGCTTGAACCGCTTTCTCTCATCTTGTCTCTAAATGGCAATGCCATAGAACAGGTCACGGAGCACAGGCTGCTGGAAGTCATTGTGGACAATCAGCTTAAGTGGCAGTCTCATATCAACACTGCTTGTAAACGTGTAAAAAAAAAACCACCTGTACATGCTGTCCAAACTTAAATTTATTACTGATGTGGACACACGCAAATTATTCTACAACGCTTATATCAAATCTCACATCGACTATGCATCAAGCGAAGTGTATATGAATAAGCTAAACTCTCCACACTGGAAAGCTGCCAATTTAATATTTCCGGCTCCCAATCTTTCATCTGATCACAAACTCGCGTCACTAAAGGACCACTTTCTCTTCAACAAGGGTGCCCTCGTGTTTAAGCTGTGCAATCGGTTAGGCCCAGCGTACCTTAGCACTTTTTTTCAGAGCGTGTCTCTGAATTTTCTAGATTTTACTATCAGTTTCGAGCCCCCCCCCCCCCCCCTTCCTCCCCCCCCCTCCCCCGCTCACGTATTCACATTTTCAGAACTAGTCTGTTCTGTGGGAGAAGCTCACTGTGGAATTCTCTACCGATTGAAATGAAAAATGCTAATACGCTGTCATTCTTCAAGCTTAGCCTCTTCAAGTACTTCAATTCGAGCTTGTAAATCATCGCTGGCCAGGTGGTTGCTCGCCCATGCGCAACCGATGGGTCAACATTCTCAGCTGACGTGTGTGTATGTGTGTGTGTGTGTGTGTGTGTGTGTGTGTGTGTGTGTGTGTGCGCTTGTGAGTGTGTGTGCATGCGTGCGTGTGTGTGTGTGTGTGAGTATGCCAGTGCATGCATGTATGTGCGTAGGAGTGTGTGCGGAATGTGTACAGATTCCATTGCATGTCGCTTTCTCATGCTCAGAATAAATCATATAAGTTAGCGAGTGAATATGTGCGTACCGGATGTTTGTATTTTTTATTCCAGTGACTTCTGTTGTATGTTTAATAGTTACTCCATTTTGCTGGCATGTATCACTGTACTTCCTTTTATGCGTTTCTTTTATTTTTTTAATATCTATATACTTCACTACCGTCAACATGATGTTTGTTTGGGTGCGTACATGTGCGAGTGTGTGCGTGTGCAAAAGCTCAAAATTAGTGACATGTTTTGGGGCCATTGTCGTGTTTGCGATTATGCGTCTGAGTAATTCGTAGTTTAGTTGTAGCAACGGAAAGTTTGAAAATTGTTTTTTGTGACCAAATTCTTTTACCGTTGTAAAATAACGCCCAACGCATATAAACGCAAGCAAATTTAAGACAGAAATATTCATCCTCGATGAAATAGTAGGGCAGTTTGATTAGTGATAATGGCTTAAAGCAGACGAAACCATCAGTTACAGATGAGCGTTATTACGAGTAAACTGTTAAAACAGGACCACCTCTTGCGAGGAGCGGATCAGTTACCTGGAAAGGGGGGGGGGGGGATATTACAACTTTCTCTTTGGCTCATTCGACCTGATGCAGAAAGGCCTCCCAAGTGGCCGAAAAAATAAAACAACAGAGGGAGGAGTACGAATCGTACCTCTCGCCGAAATAACAAACAGGAGCCAGGGTGACCCTGGGAAACAAAAAGGAACTTTGTTATAGCATTGCCGTTAAAGAATTTTTGGCCTAAGGGAAGTGGGTGGGACGGCCCCCCCCCCCACTTGCCTCCCCTCCTCTTCTCCCCCGATCCGCCCCTGCTTGCTGCTGTTTTCCCCCTCAGTGTTGGTTTTCTCCACTTGGCTCCTCTGCACACATAAAAGCGACCATCCATTAAATCATTTTATTACATACTGATAAACCACCACACCTTTACTCAAATCAACAACTCAAAACAATCTATTCCTAATTTATGTGACTGACATATACACACACATACGCACGCAAGCAAGCACGCACGCACGCACGCACGCACGCACGCACGCACACACACACACACACACACACACACACACACACACACACACACACACACACACACACACACACCGAGACAAAACAAATAGGTCATCGAAAAATCATAAGAATATAAGTCTGCATGTCCGACTCAATTTAATAATAAATATTTTTAAGATTACATTTCTGAAAAAAAAAACTCTCATCTCTTGTGCTGCTGTTTTTTGTTTGTTTTGTTTTGTTTTGTAGGGAGGTAAACTTACATATTTATTTGAGAGTTTTACGTTTACGTATTATATTAACAGTTTATTTCTTTATGTAAATTACCTGGCTGATGTGACACATGTAGCAGCATCCCTCTTCCTGGGTGGCTGTCTTTTTGCCGTTACTTTTGGGGGTGGGTTGGGCATAGAAAACAAAGTTGGCACAGCATCCCACAACAACCTGTCCTTTCCCTGACACACGTAAACTGGCTGTCTTCAAATGGACATTGCAAAAATCTGCAGGCCCGTGAATGCAGCTGTGAAGGTGGCAGTCTCAACAAATCTTCCGTTCAAGTGTTATGCACTCATTTCTTACATCTGCTGGGGAAATAACAAACACTGAATGAAATCAAAGCATTAAAACATCACCTAAACGCTTTAATCTGTAGTCCTATTTCGTGAAAACAGTTCAGGCTACAATTTACCCCCCCCCCTCCCCTCCCCCACTCGCCCCCCCACCCCAAAGTTATATTAGCTATGCACAAGCGGCACAGATGATTAGCTCTATCTGGAGTTAATCCAACATTAGTGGAGATGAGAACTATTCTATGTAAGATGGATTACTTCTACATTTGAAAGAAAATACTAAGAAAGTATAATTTCTTTGGATCTAAATGTTAGTTAGAGCACTTTCCAACTGATAACATTTCTTGGAATTTGTGGAGAGCTAGGGTCTAACTGCAGTCAGACCAGTTTTCCTCTTCAAACCAAAAAGGTGACTGCCAAGCGTGTCAAATGCAGAGAAAACCCGAACGGAGAAATTCCGCGATTCAAACCAAAAGATAATTAAAATTATTTTTAAGGACTATCCGCTCAAATATCACTCGTATACCTTCGTCACATGCGAGACCTATTTTTGCGTATCGCCTGTCACCCCTATCTCAAAATCGATCTTTTTCTCTCTGATAGACCACTCATCCTGTACGCCATTCAATTATTTTCTAGTCGTAAGTGTATGCAAAAATAAGAGCTAAAAGTGCTTAGCTTACCTTTTTGCTTCCTTGGGAAAGTGGAAGAATGATATGCCGATACAACTTTGCTTGTTGCGTTTGAGAAAGAAATTGCTTTGCGAGTCTCCTCCATGCCTCAGCCCGTCGCAGCACTTTAATAAGGGAAATAACTTTCAAAAAGCGTCCTCGTACTCTCGGGCTGAGTGCTTTGTCTTATAATATACTGTCTTTGCTATGACTGAAGGGGGCACATCACGAGTTCACGACATATTTTTCTTGCGATTCACGAATCACGAATCCCCCAAAATGTCATTCACGTTTTACTAGGGAAATAAGCGAGAAATTTTCTTTTCACCAGCCGACACAACTGAACATTTCTTAGTAAGTATTAAATTGTGTCAGACTTTCGCGTTTCACGAAATAACTAGGACGTTTTCACGGATAACGAGGAACCCTTCCTTCACGTATTATGAGAATGGCAGATTGGGAAACTAACAATACAATAAATACAATACAATATAATACAATACAATAATACTTTATTAATTCTTCATGGGGAAATTCAGTGTCCACCGATACAACACATGGCATCATCATTCACTCAGTTAATAAAATAACTTATAACTCTCAGTTAAAGAGATTAATTGTAGCAGACGCCTGTTACCTCTGTAACACTTCAAGCATAAAAAACACTTATGGTGTATGCCCCATGTGCATCTGGTGTCAGCAATGTTGCAGAGAACGACTGAATGAGCTAGTACTAAAAAACTAAAGAATGTTGACAGACATTATCTACTGATATTACTGCCCACTACGGCAGCGGCCGCCACGTGGCATGGGTGGGTAGTCTCCTCAGTCACTGTCCGAGTGGACTAGCGAAGGGGTGCCATCTTTGTCCAGGATTAAGACTTGATGTCAGCAGATATGTTGTTTTTTTTTTTTTCATGGGTTTGGTTTTTTAAGGAGCTGTGCTAACTGAGTTCTAGTCTTGCTATGTTGAATTGGTCCTTAGAATTACTCATTAGTTGTTGGTCCTTTGGATCACGAGTGTTTGCCATGCTTGGAGGCCCGTGTCAGAGGAGAAGAAGATCCTGGTGGCTGAAGTTCCCTTTGGGTTGCGGCTCACTGGTGCGAACACTCCACTTTGGCCGTCACTTCTATTTAAACGGGAGGCTAGGAGTAGCGGCGTAGTCAATCGGCTCTTGTCATGTCAAGCCCTATCCACTGTTGACATGCGGGTTGATATACGGAGCACCATGCTATAGCCTCTGTTGCTGATTAGGTGCTTTACGCGAGTATTCCCCTGCATTCAACAGCGTGATAGAAAGCAGTGGCTCAGACGGTACAATCGGGCTTAACCCCCTGTTACGTGTTGAGTCGTAGTCGTAGTATGATATCACACCAGACGCACGCATGTAAGGTTCTTTTTAAAGAAACTTCATTCAGCTGCAACCCGTTACACGTGGCTTAAGGTTGTAGACAATACTGGAGTAACAGTTCCAATAATACTTTATTTCAGCGATGCGATCTCTACACAATAGAGATAGTAAATGAGACAGTTGATGCCCACCCATCTAATAATCAATAGATTTATTCTAATTAACTAGCCATTCAGACCAACGCACTCCAACAATTACCACCAACGTTTTAAATGCCTAGCCATACTTAGTTCCATTCTGGAAATCATTTAAGCAACATTTTTTTATCAGCTGTCAACCCGTGATTATTAAGGCAGATCCCCCACTCCACCTAAATAATTAATGCTGCCATTGACTTCTTTAAACAAAATTATTATATTACATTATAATATGAACCAAGACGAATTAATTCTTCTAAGCGATATCTGTGCTGTAGAGAACAAAGACTTAGACTCTAAAAAACAATGCCTTCTCTCTGTAGTTGTTTATGGAAAATCAAAAGCTTTTCTCGGTAAACAATACATGACAGAAGACATAGAATCCCTCACCGCTGACAAGCTAATCAAACTTCATGCTAAATATGAAAATCACAATGCTTCACTAATGACACGTGATTTAAGTCGATCTCTTGTCTGCCTATATACAAAAGCTGTGAGTCACTTTTTACCTGTTGATACTGACAGTTTGTCACATGATCTCGAAAGCAACCCCATAGTTTCAAGTTCAATCAGCAAATTAGCATGTCTCATGTTTTACAAGTTTGGCAATTACCTTGCACCTTGGTAACATTGCTTGTTACTGAGAGTCATATAGATTTTTCTAAAATAAATTTTAAAGCAGAAGAAAATGGAGGAGACCCAGATGACTCCACAACAGAGTCCTGTCTTGACACAGGTACAAACGGTGACTAAGGCTAAAAGTTCGGGTAGGGTTGAGCCTGGAAAAAGATTAGCTGAATATAACAGGCAAAAGAAAAATTACAGCTTCTGGCATTAACAGAAAAGGCTCATATATTTGACCCCCACCAACAGCACCAACCCCAACACCAGCGCCACTACCATCAGGTCCAACACCCTCACACCCCCAACAAAGAGAGAGACAAACAACTGAGTCTAAACCTGAAATAACAAAATATATAGTTGCTGGATTTGTTGTCAGATTTGGTTACATAGGTTACCAATTATAAAAAAATACAAATCGCAAGCTCGAACAGTGTCCAAAACATCAGGCACTCCAAAAATAAAGCAAGAAGTTGCCAAATTACCAGCAGTGTCAAAACCTTTTGATCCATTTCTTATGCAGTAAATAAATTTATTATTTTAATTTTTGTGGCATAAGAAATGAGCCACGCAAAGAACATAATGAACCTCGTCTATCACTCTGCCATAATACGTGGACAAACAGTAGCTTATTCTATGTTGTGAAACAAACTGATAAACTTTAACTGTTCACGAAAATCTTTCAGTTCAGCATTATATTTCTGAGTGAGAATACATACACTGACATTTGCGTGTCTGCCACTAAAAGCAAGTTCTGCTAAAGTGTTTCTCTTCTTAACAAAGTGAACATCATGAGATATTTAAAATTACGCCTTATGTCATATTATGTATAAATGTAATATTCCTTTGACGTCGGTCATGTCTGGCTTGATCCAGGTCGCAAGATGTCTTCTTCATTTCTTTTACGAAAATAGTGGAGGAATGAAAACAAATAGGTTATTGGTCAGAGGGGTTCGCTGCACGGACCCTTGTAGGCCTTCGGGAGGTCAAAGGAACCATTGTACCCCTCAGGCCTTCTGCCTTCTTGGTACAATGTTTCCATTGACCTCCCTCAGGCCTACAAAGGTCCGTGTAGTGAACCCCTCCGACCAATAACTTATATTATAGCATAAGTGATTATGATATTATGAGTAATTTTAGTAGTATCTTTAGTATTCTCATAGTTTGCATCATTATGTCTTACTTGTGTGTTTTATGTTTCTGTGAGCTTGAAGAAAATTGTTCATTTTATGTTCGTTGTTTAATGGACTATAAAGTTTATTCAATCAATTCAGTTCAAAATTATGTAGTTGTTAATTTTTCCTAATTCTGGCGCCATTTTGTTTTTGCTACAGGAAATACACCCGAAACATGAAATGTCTGTACGAAGTTGCTAAAGTCATTATTTTTTTGGAAGTGTTCTAGATACCTTTTCGTATCAATCTGTACAGATCAAGACTTATTTAGCATTTTAATATTGCAAGTAAATCGATTTCTTAGAAAATGAGAAATTTCTATTATTTCATAGTGAAAAAACAACAACTGACCTACTAAGATTGCCACGTAACGGCAGATTTCATGTTGTCTTTATTTTGTACAGGTAAACCGCGCCTTGTTAGTGTATTCCAGACACCTCCATCTGTCAACTACATCAACCAATCCGTGCACTTGACCTTTGACATGCAGGCATACCCACTACCCATTATAGCCAGCTTTGTGTATCTGGGGAAAAGTCTCAACACAAGTTATCCCGGGATGGCAGTCAGTGATATCATGCTGGACGCCAAGTGCCGTGTGAGTGGGCAAGTCTATTACGTCATCTGTGACGTGACAGTGAAGAATGTCACGGAAACATCTGCTGGATACTACAGGCTTGATCTCAGGAATGTGCATGGTGCCGATCGTTTCCTGTTCGAAGTGAAATTTAACGGTTAGTATAAGCCATGTGTGAAATCCTGACGCTAAAATTCAAGTAGCAGTAATTTTGTAAACTTGAAGTTACACTTTATAGCCACATTTTAAAATTTATCATTTTCAAGATTAACTTATCACGTAAGATCATATTTGAAAGATCCGCAAGAGAAATCCAAAAACACAGGATTTTATTGCAAGAAAAGCTCACCTACCGCCGATTCCAAACATTTCAACTGATGCAGCAATTTTCATTTGTTTGTCTCTGATAAGAAGATGACGCACATGATTTGTAAGAAATTCAAATCATTGGATGGTTTGGGGAGCGTTTTGGGAGTCGTTACAGCTACAGTAATATATATATATATTTTTTTTACACAACATACGTCTTAAGTCAAGAGTTTTTATTGATGTTGTCACATCGGCCATTTTCACATGGACAGCGTATACATATATCAGTTCAATACCACAATAACATAACCTGGGGTATATTGACATATCTTAGTTGAAATGACAGTTTACATAAAAAGACAATAATTATCATGTGACACAGAAGTAATCAATCAATTATTGGAACATATAGTTGTTTCTCTTTTTCGTCTCTTGAAACATTTGAAAAGAAACCATGCGAAGTCTCGTTCTAGATGCAATTTCACAGGATAACAAATGAGTAAGTAAAACACTTCAACGGATCTTATCTAAACTTGCAAAAAAAAAATCCGGTCTGATGTCTCTATACTTTGGACAGTGAAAAACAACGTGAGCTTCGTCTTCGATAGTTTGCGGGCAAAAGGGACAGTTGTTCATTCCATCAGTAACGCTTTGAATAAAACGATTCCTGTGTGGATATCAATTACTCCGAACCTAAAGCGTACCAGGTAATCTCTGAAATATTTTATTCGAATATCTATAAAATACGATTCAGGCTCTAAAATAAACTTGTACGTTGTGTACAGCTGAAAACGGTCACTGAGGCCGGCGAACCATTCTTGACGAACAACATCAACAAGCCTCTGTTTACACTCAGACAAAAAGTGCCTTTCATTCCCTACTCCTTCTTTCATCCAAACAAAGTTAAATCCTGTATTCTCTAGAGTGGCTCATACTTTTGATACCCAATTTAGCTTTCCATTGTTATCTAAATTTGACAGCAACATATATGCTTGCTTTGATATATGATCGGTATCCATCTTAATAATCTTAAGCCAAAAACGTATAGTTTTCATACAACAATTCTTTAGCAGTGGGTACCAAGCTCGCCATATACCAAGTCAGTGGGGGTTCGGACAGGAACAGAAAGAAACCTTTTACAAGCGTACAAGTGTACTTTCTCAGTGGGACTATCGTCGTGGAGGAGGCCCCATATTTCAGAAGCATACAAGTGTGTTGGTGGTACGACTGAATCAAAGAGTTTGAAGAAGATTTCTTTGTCATACCATTAATGCGCCGATGGGCGTGGTGGTACATAAGTAAAAAACATAACAATGTCTCTGTCAACATTCAGTAACTATTTCTTCATATTTAACACAACCGTATGGTCATGTGGAACATCAATCTGCTCGAAAAACGAGCTGAGAGATTTTCGTACCAGGACCATAACATCTCCTGAACATCTACCATGTTTACTGCATTTCTTTGCAGGGGTAAAGTAAACACTGAAATCTGAGAAATTTTTTAGTTCTATGCTGTATTATACAAACGTTTCTGTAAAACAAACAACATCAAAAGATGTTATATATTCTACAAAATCAGTGCGTACCAGTTTTGAAAGCAGGCCACCAATATTCTAGTTTAGTATTTTCAGCCTCCGTTGTCACTCAGTGCCCACTTTTGCCCCTGACGTGGTAGTGTCAGTGGTATTGATAGTGGCGTCAGTGTTGTCAGCATTGTCACATACAGAAACATGGCCGAGGTCGAGTCCCTATCTGCTGGCGGTGATCGGACGGTCCTATGGTCGGCCGCTACCCACTGTGGACTTGCGGCATGCAGAATTCATTCTGTCAGAAATTAGTGGTTGGTCTTTGATTGGGGGTGGTAGTGATAGGGACTGTGGATGGAGACGGGTAGCAGGTCAGTTGGTCGGGACCTTTCCGGCGTTAGGTTGGCCACGTGACGTTTCGCGCTTGTCTTTACTCGGCTGTTCACGTGCAGCTGTCGGGTGTTGGGGCAACGTGTAGTCAGCAACAACCCCCACCTCAAGGCGTCCCCCACCTCAGTTCTTTCATCAAGAGTGTGAAGCGATCCCACATGTTCTCCAAACCCATGCGTCAACGCTGCATTGACTGCTTGGCTGCAATGGTGGGTACACTCCTGTACTGACTGGACCAGTCTTGTGAGACGTTTCAAATGAGGGGTGGGAGAACATTCTAACGTTCAGCTGTTGTTACATTTGCTTGATTACTCAAAACTTAAATGAAATTGTTACTGAATAAATTAGCAAAGTACTGACTCCAAGTATTGTTACATTATTTGTGTTGTTGTTGGTGAATCTGCAATAAAAAGTGGCCCTTAAGTTTTGGCCATTAGTATAGTTTTTTTTTCACATTTCTATGTGATTATCAAGCTCACCCAGTTTGGCTACATTATTCACCAGTTCACCTCTGATTGTTTGCAGTGTTTTATCCAACCCCATTATCTCCCGCATGGACAAAGGAGAGTTATCTATTGTTTTCATAGCCTCATTTATATGTCCTTCTGTAAATTAGGTTTCTTGTACTACCTTGTTTGCTATTTCTGGCAGGTGTTTTACTTCTGCCATTTCAATTTCTTGTCCCGTTGGCAACCTTGTTTGTACGTCATGAAGAGCACTAATAAGTTGAGGTGGTACCAGGGTACAGCTTGCTCCGGTTACGCCCCCCAATACTAAGGTACCTTGCCAACTTGGTATTACCACCAACTTCTTCTTTAATTGTACTTAAAGCTCTAAACTTAGCAGGATCTTTTTTACAAGTCAATTGCACTTTTCCTCTGTCTGTATTTACAAATAAGTAACCATTACAGTCAAGATCAAACTGATTAGGATCTATGACATCCGGGCGGTTACCTACACTATCATAAAACGAGTTCACTTTGTTTTCTAAAAGTTCGTGGCGTAAACTAAAAGTATTTCTTGTACCAGCCATATCTGTTGTACTATTATCATATTCATACATGTCATTCATTTCAATATCAAGATCAAATCCTCCCACTGCCATTGTTTTTATTTTTATTTTTTATTTTTTTCCTAATAAAATGACATCATCCTATGGTTCAAAGTTAGACCCATACAGAAAACTACATGAACCACTTGGTGATAAGGGCATTAGGCTATCAATCGTTATCACAAACAATCCTAGCACCATAGATCAAAACCAAATTCTTACTGTTAAGTTTCCAAACCTAGGTCCCAGTGATGTTATTGTTTCTGGTACTGCACGCCTTGCTTTTAATATTGAACTTTCATCAGAATCAGATGCAAATAGAACACTAGTTGAAAACCTTGGCAGAGCAATTATTAGAACTATTAAAGTTAAACTTGAAGGTCAAGAAGTGTTTAGTTTGGATGATGCTGATGTATTCTACTGCTATAAAGATCTGTGGCTCACTAGGGAAGAACGAGAAGACCGTGTTTACCAACGCATACAGTCAGATAATGTTGCCAAACTTAGAATTGTTGCAGAAGATAAGTCAATCACTGCTGCAAAGGACGTTTTCTTGGCAGAAACATATGAATGTAGATTTTTCATTCACTTGAATTTGAAATCCTGACAGCGCACTTGCCTTATTACCAAGGAGCACTGAATGACCTTCTGAGTTTTGAACTAACCTCCAATGACTACTCCAAAGTTATCAAGTCATCTGATGTCAATGCAAACATACAAGACATCTAACATTTCCTTGGAATATGAAATTGTCACACATGCTCATCTAGCTACTCTCATGGAAACATCAACATGAACTCGCCTGCTAGGTCACTGAAAGGCATTCTTATGTTATTAATTGAACCAGGAAGCCGATTCAAATGAGAGTCAGAAAAATTTTACAATCCAAAGATTACACATTTGTCCTGCACTATTGAAGGGCGCCTTAATCAAGTGTACATTCAGACCTTATCAACACTATGAAGACTTAGAGAAACACCAGCAAACATGGAATGCAAAGATCTACATCTGTATGATGTAAGAATCGGCAATACCTGACAAACAAGTATGCACTTTGGTTAGATCTGCATAGTACAGACGATGACTACCTATGAAGTTATATACTAGTTAAGTTATAATTAAGGTGGTGACCGTTTATGCCAGAGCGACTGTCTAATAGCCCGCGCTGTTCTTATGGCGACGGGCCCCCAGGTAGCAACTGTGAAAGTATTCGTCTATTTCTTTCTTTTCAACTTGCGTATTTTCGTTATTTGTGAAACTAGTCTCAGCCAAGCAGAAAGTTTAAAAACATTATATTATGTGTTATAGAGATGCTATGATAGGGCCGTTTTTAGTTTGCTTGTGTTAGGGAGGTTCGTGTTGGGTTGGGGCCGTTGGCGCCGGCCATTAGACGCCTTGGCGACGGGCTTCACCTGTCCCGAGCAATTGTCCATTTGTTTGAAAACTGTTGTGTGAGTGTGTGTGATTGCGAGTTGCACCTGAGGTGGCGAAAAGAATTTCTCTTTTGAGATAATAAAGTACTCTTATTCTTATTCTTATTCTTACCTATATGGTTCGGGTCGTACAGTTGAAAACAGCAGTGACAAAATTACAATCCAGATACAAAAAAGACTGAACCCCCCCAGAGCAATAAATATATACCTGTATCTGATTTATGACGCACAACTAAATATTTAAGAAAGCAGAATAAGTGTTGACCTGTATTAAAATTATATTCTGTTTTAAAATGAACTGGCTGACACTCGACTCACACTGTGCTTTGTTTTTTGGCTGTTGGAAAACTGAATTTGTTCTTGACCTCTTACAAACAAGATACATCCATCATTTTTAAAACATTGTGATATTTTGTCATACTATCAAACACAACAAAGCTTATCACAACAGTTTATTTATTTGGACTGTGATGAAGCTCTATGCTTGTGCATAGTGCTCGCACAGTAGGATTAGTACGGTACGGTTTCTGTTAACGGTTTGTTGGTGCCAATAGTCCGTGTGGCACTAGACGCACGGGAAATCTGTAAGACATGGTTAGCACGGGATTTTTAG
Source organism: Semisulcospira habei (assembly GCA_036245525.1). Classification (NCBI taxonomy): domain Eukaryota; kingdom Metazoa; phylum Mollusca; class Gastropoda; family Semisulcospiridae; genus Semisulcospira; species Semisulcospira habei. The sequence continues at coordinate 132,298,537 of BTPG01000003.1, read as the reverse complement.
TGAGTTCTGTTTAGTGAGTTCTAGGTGGAAGCTGTGACTGTCAGAGGTCTAGATCGGGAGTGCGGGCTGTTTTGTCGTATGGAACGGTTGTGTTTGAGTTACCTAGCCCGCATTCCAAGACTCTGAAGCCTAGATTTCAGGTATGTTTCTATAAATGTAGTATTGATAGTTGTTTAGTTAAAGACAGTATGCGTTGGTAAGAGTAATGGGGTTGTATAGCGGTGTTCCGGTTTGGTTTAGTTATGTATGTTTAGAATTCGGGTAAGTAACCGGTGTTTTTGTATAGTTGTTACCGAGATAGATAAATAAAAGAATGCGAGGTGTGTATGTCTAAGCCGCTATGAAGATAGTACGTGGTTGGGTAAGCGTAGTCTTTTCCAGGGTATAGAGTAAGGTATAGCAAGAGTGTCAGTTAGGCTATAGTCTGTTTCAAGATAGTGACAGAGATATGGGGGTGATACGAAAATAGTTTATGAAGCACGTGTGTGTGTGTGTGAATGAACGTGTGAGTTATTTGTATCAGCCAGGTTACGTGACGTTTCTCATTGATCCAATATGTTGTGTGTTTAGCAAGTGTTACGTTGGGACTTTTGTTGTCTATTCAGAGTTCTTGTAAAGAGTGGAAAAGACGGACGCCGAGACGTCGAGTCACAGGTGGGACCTACGTGAGGTCATCCCTCCAGCTCTTCTGAGAGTGAGTCTGACTGGGACCAAGACACCCAAGTCAAAACGAGAACTGAGTACCGTACGAGAACGAGGACGTCCGTGCCAAAGAGACAGGACGGCAATAAGCGTACGACGAAGGACTTTCACGCCTAGACGTGAGAAGGACCAACGTAGCCAGGCAACAACATCAAACAGGTTGGAGGCAATGTGAGACTAAGACCTAGCCTGGCAAAGATATTGTGATACGTGTGTGTGTGATAATAGAACAGTGTACATAGTTGGTAATCATTTAAGTCGTTCTTTTTCATTTATAGTGTATAAAGGTTACTTTAGAAAGGGAGCCCGTGTGTTGTGTTTTACCGCATGAATGCGCCCGTCTGAGTCAGTGGCGGTGTATGCGTCTGTTGCGTGAGAGTCTGTGCGTGCGACTGTGGGCAAGTCTGCGTGCGTTACAGTGGTGACCCTGTTTTAGCGGTAGATTAGAAGTATCTGCGGGCGATAGTGAGTAGCGATTTTAGAGTAGGATTTGTTGCTATGTGCATGTTGTTGTGTTAGATTTCCCTCTCCGATTCTAGGGGGTAAGATCCGTTATTTCTGTAGTTTTCGGGATCTTACGAGGAGCTAGTTCTTGTTTCTTCCTTTTGTATAGGTAGTGTTCTTTTTCCTTGCTCTTCTTTCTATCGTTCTTATTTTTCGTTCCATCTGGACGTCAAGTAGGTCACTGTTTTTGCGTAAGTTGATATTGTGAGATTTCATTAAGTTTTTTTCCGTCATTTGGTTGTGGTATTTGTATATTTACGTTTTCAAGTTTTGGGAAGTTGTTGTAGCAAATATGGAGGTAGACCCGGTAGAGGCTTACTGTAAACAGGGTGAAAGGTTAGGACTTAAGGATGAGAAGCTTTTTAATTACGTAGAGAAATGTAGGGATAGAGAGGATAGAGCGAGAGAAAGAGAAGCTCAGAGAGAAAGGGAAGAGAGAGAAAGAGTACTTAAGAAAGAGGAACTAGAGGTTCAGAAAGCCTTAAATGAGAAAGAGTTAGAGGTTCAGAGGGTGAGGGACGAGAAAGAATTAGAAATTCGTAGACTTAGAGAGGAGAAAGAGTTGGAAATGCAGATACAGAGGGAGGAGAAAGAGCTAGAAATTCAGAGAGAGAGAAGAGAAAGACAGAATACTTAAGAAAGAGGAAATGGAGCTAAAGGAGAAAGAGTTAGAAGCTCAGAGAGAGCGAGAAGAGAAAAAGGAGTCTTTAAGGAGAAGGAATTAGAAGTACAGAAAGAGAGAGAAAGAGAAGAGAGAGCGTTTCAGAGAGAGAAAGACGAGAAGTCTCTAGCGTTTCAGAGAGAGAAGGACGAGAGGGAACATGCCTTAAGAGAGAATTGGAATACCAGAGAGAGAAAGAGGAGAAAGATAGGGATGTACAAATACAGTTAGCTCGAGATGCGGGATCTAGACCAGATAGTGATTCAGTAGGCCGAGGCATACGCAATTTTCCTAAACTGCCGATGTTTAAAGAGTCCGTGGACTCTATTGACGCTTTTTTGTGCCGTTTTGAGTCTCATGCGCAGGCGTTGAGTTGGCCTCCTGCCAACTGGCCCGTTTTGCTTTCATCTGTGCTTGAGGGACAGGCCTTGAGTCTTTACCATAGTTTGACCGTTTCGGGGAACATAGAGTACGAGACTTTGAAGGAGTGTCTCTTGCAGAAGTTTCAGTGTAATGCGGAAGGTTTTAGGGAACGCTTGAGAGCTTGTCGGCCAGAGACAGGGGAATTGTTTATGTCGTTTGGCAAACGATTGTCCCATTTGCTCGTACGTTGGGTCGAACTGTCAAAGATCGACCACACGTACGAAGCATTGTTCGATCTCATGTTGGCTGAACAGTTCTTTGGTAGCGTTTCCAAGGATCTAGCGGTATTCTTGAGAGAGCGTAACCTCAAGACTACGGACGAGTTAGTGCAGAACGCGGAGGCTTTTCGGATGGCGCATCCTACGAAAAACCTCGCGCGTAGGACCGAGACACCGCCAGTCGGGTTGGTCGCTGCTGACACGTCTGAGGGTTACCGGGGCATCAATACTTTGCGTGGAGCCCAGCTGGGTAACGGTAGAGGTACTTTGCGTTTTCGACGCGGTGATCGAGGTAACAGCAATGGCGGTAGCGATCCGTACGCACGTGGAGGGACTTCTTTGCGTGGGTATGGTCGTGGTCGTGTTGCGAGTTCGGACACTCAGTGTTTTTCTTGTAGTGGGTACGGGCACTTCAGTCGGAGCTGTCCGTACTACAGTGCAGGCGCGCAGTATGCTGGTTATCAGGAGCACGGCCATCTGGCTCATCAAGGTCCTAATAATCCTGGTATGGTGGATGGGGCGGTGCAGCCCACTCACGTAGCCATTTTTGCGGTCCCAGTCGGGGAGGAACCACAGCTGGGCGCAGTGTGTTCAGATGACGGAGGTGGTTGCCTACCGCTGGTAGACGGTGTTGTTAATGGATGCCTTGTTTCTGTTCTCCGTGACTCCGGTACAACGACCGCGGGGGTCAGGCGTAGCCTTGTTAGACCAGATCAGTTCACAGGGGAGACACAGAAAGTAGTTTTGTTTGGAGGCAAGATAGAAGTTTTTCAGTTAGCTAAGATAGAAGTTGACACGGAGTTTTTCACAGGTGATCTGGTTTCGTGTGTCATCGACGAGCCAGTAGTTGATTTAGTTCTGGGTAACATGAAGGGTGTGCAGCCAGTCATCGCTAGAGTCGGAGCGATTAAGCGAGCTCATGTTCCTAGCGGTGCAGTCGCGACGAGAGCTCAGAGCAAGCGTGCTCGTGGCCAGAGGGAACGTGTTATTTCCGTCCAGAAACAGGGAATCGTCAGCGGGTGGGGCCCAACAGTCGGGTTGGTCTGAGACGGCATACTTCTGTTGCGGACAGAAATGCCGCTCAGCACCCAATATTTAGGTAGATCAGAGACTAGGATCTCGCGATTGTAGGTAGGTCGGAGACTGGGATCTCGCGATCGTGTGGGCAGTCGTTGGATCTTTTTCATTTCTGGAGGTTTAACGCGTTAGTTCTGTTTTGCTGTCGCTGTGCGATCTTAAGTTGTGCGTTGAGGCGTAAGGCTGTAATTTTTTTCTTGTATTCTAGGTAGTAAAAGTTAGTCCTTTCCTGTTTTCGGATAATATTACGTCGAGTAGTCTTAAAAAGAAACTCGGTCGTTTCTTTTTTTCCCGAGGAAGGGGGAATTGTGATGAAGCTCTATGCTTGTGCATAGTGCTCGCACAGTAGGATTAGTACGGTACGGTTTCTGTTAACGGTTTGTTGGTGCCAATAGTCCGTGTGGCACTAGACGCACGGGAAATCTGTAAGACATGGTTAGCACGGGATTTTTAGTGAGTTCTGTTTAGTGAGTTCTAGGCGGAAGCTGTGACTGTCAGAGGTCTAGATCGGGAGTGCGGGCTGTTTTGTCCTATGGAACGGTTGTGTTTTAGTTACCTAGCCCGCATTCCAAGACTCTGAAGCCTTGATTTCAGGTATGTTTCTATAAATGTAGTATTGATAGTTGTTTAGTTAAAGACAGTATGCGTTGGTAAGAGTAATGTGGTTGTATAGCGGTGTTCCGGTTTGGTTTAGTTATGTATGTTTAGAATTCGGGTAAGTAACCGGTGTTTTTGTATAGTTGTTACTGAGATAGATAAATAAAAGAATGCGAGGTGTGTATGTCTAAGCCGCTATGAAGATAGTACGTGGTTGGGTAAGCATAGTCTTTTCCAGGGTATAGAGTAAGGTATAGCAAGAGTGTCAGTTAGGCTATAGTCTGTTTCAAGATAGTGACAGAGATATGGGGGTGATACGAAAATAGTTTATGAAGCACGTGTGTGTGTGTGAATGAACGTGTGAGTTATTTGTATCAGCCAGGTTACGTGACGTTTCTCATTGATCCAATATATTATGTGTTTAGCAAGTGTTACGTTGGGACTTTTGTTGTCTATTCAGAGTTCTTGTAAAGAGTGGAAAAGACGGACGCCGAGACGTCGAGTCACAGGTGGGACCTACGTGAGGTCATCCCTCCAGCTCTTCTGAGAGTGAGTCTGACTGGGACCAAGACACCCAAGTCAAAACGAGAACTGAGTACCGTACGAGAACGAGGACGTCCGTGCCAAAGAGACAGGACGGCAATAAGCGTACGACGAAGGACTTTCACGCCTAGACGTGAGGACCAACGTAGCCAGGCAACAACATCAAACAGGTTGGAGGCAATGTGAGACTAAGACCTAGCCTGGCAAAGATATTGTGATACGTGTGTGTGTGATAATAGAACAGTGTACATAGTTGGTAATCATTTAAGTCGTTCTTTTTCATTTATAGTGTATAAAGGTTACTTTAGAAAGGGAGCCCGTGTGTTGTGTTTTACCACATGAATGCGCCCGTCTGAGTCAGTGGCGGTGTATGCGTCTGTTGCGTGAGAGTCTGTGCGTGCGACTGTGGGCAAGTCTGCGTGCGTTACATGGACTGATCACAACATTAATTTAGTCGACCCTGAGAAAAAAATGAACGACTACCTGCAGTATTTTTACAAACAATTTCAAGGGCAGCCAACGTTGTTTATTGTTGATGATTACTCTGCAGAGAAAGATGTTGTCAAATAGAGGAACACACTGGCAGAACTTGACTTCAGTGGAAGACATGCAAATATCAGTGTATGGATTCTCACTCAAAAATATAATGCCGTACTGAAACATTTTCAAGAGCAGCTAAAGTTTATCTGTTTGTAAAACGTTTTACTGTAAGGATCGTGACTGCTTTGAAGACTGCCTCAGTGAGAATGATGTAATACCCAGCAAACATGAACGAGATTATGTATAAAAAAAAGTAAAAAAAAACAAACTGAAATCAACTAAGCATCTAAAGCTTATTTTGAAGACAGATCAGCCCACTGGGTATTCGTTCGTTCGTTTTATCCATTTTAATGTCCCACTGGCACATAGATGATCGGGGTATGGATTTGTAAATTAATTTATACTTTTGTTTAGGTCAGAAAAAATGATTGACAGACAAACCACGCAAGCAGTTGATATCACAGACTGCTTCAAAGATGTTGAACACTTTTATGACTTAAAAACACATGTTAAACAGCCATTTGCGCCTGGCATAAAACTCTCAACACCATCAGTGATATACATGACATATAATGTGACTTTGGAATATGTTGATGATCTACCATGTTATAAGTACATGACTGTTGATCTTAGGACACATACCTTTAAAGTTAATGATTCTAACTGTGGCTGGTTTGAGGCACTGTGTGAACACATAATATAACATAATCAGAATATTATTCTGACAACTATGTAAACTGCATGATTATACTAAACGTGTTATAGTCAATAAATGAGCATGAGCAGTACCAGCGATAATATTTTATATTATTATTTTGTTTGACAAATAAAAATGATGGACAACGTGATCGATGTAACAGACTGCTTCAGATATATCCAACACTTTGATCAGTCAATAACAGATTTCAGACACCTGAACATAATGCCAAAATCAACACCAGCAATTATATACGTGTCATATCATATAACTTTAGAAATATTTGACACATACCTTTGATGTTGATGACAGCTGGTTTGAGATAGTGTGTGAACAAATATTCAGACAACTTTGTGAACTGCATCTGTTTATTGTAGGTGTTACAGTCAATAAAGTTGTACTACTCAAGCTGTAATTTTGTTTCTTTTTATTATTTTGTCCGACAAATAAAAAGAATGGACAATGTCCAAAGCGTTCAAAGCCCACCAAGCTTACGAAATGTGTTTCACACAACAGACTTACATATATCACACACTTACAATGTCTATGAATCGATAGGAAACTCTTTATCTGTCATACAAGATAATCTTCTTGCTGGTAGCGTAAAGATTCAGGTTGTTGCTAGAATAGAATTTAACCGGTAGATGGTGAAGTGATTGTATCGTATATCTTGACAAGACAACACACAGTTAATTCAAAAAGAGAACTGGAGAAAGTGTTTAGAAACAAAATGTTGCCTGACTTCCTCAAAGCAATTGACAAAGCAAAAATGAAGTGGTCTCTTTCGCATGAAGGGTATGTTTATGAACTACAACTGAGGCAGTCAGGGTATCATCCTATTTTAGGCAAATCATGGTTACCACTGCAAACTGATGTTGCACACAAAAAGGCTGTCGTCAATATTCAAAACAATGATCATTGTTGTTTTATGTGGTGTGTGCTTGCAAAACTGCACTTTATGAAAACAAAACCTCAACATGTATCTAACTATACCAAATTTGTAAACGAACTCAACTTCAGTGGTATACAATTCCCTGTTAAGGTAGAGGATATAGACTTGTTTGAAGAACTAAATCTTGGTATATCTGTGAATGTGTGTGTATGGGATAATGAGTCTCCTAACACATGACAACCAGTTAGAGCATCGCCACTTGCCCCCATCTACGGACGGTCAGAAGATAAGCATGCTGACCTTGTGCTAATAAGCTCTGACTACGGCGATAACTGTCACTACACAATTATCAGGAGTATGTCACAAATAATACACAGACATACAACAAAACAGAAAGTGAAACAGGAAATTTGTAAGAAATGTTTACAAAGGTTTTCTTCTATTAAAGTAGCGCACAAACATTTTCAATATTGTAGGTCGGCTGATGACATTCAAACAATACTGAGGTATCCAGATCCTGGTAGTCAAGTGTATTTCCAAAACTATGGTAATCAGCAAAAGCTGCCGTTTGTAGTGTATGCTGATTTTGAATCACTGGTTGTACCATATGAGGGTCATGTTCCAGAATCATTACCAAATATTGTAAATTTGAGTGACCAAGTGGTGTGCTTTTTCGAATACATTCTTGTTAGGTCAGACGGTGAGCATACAGAACCTGTTATCTACAGGGGTGAAAATGCAACAGCTGAGTTTTTAACAGAAATGAGACAACTGCACAGTAGCTTAGTACAGTATCTGGCAAACTGTCCCCGCCGTGAGATGGCCTAAATCGCCTGCTCGGCGTTAAACCCCAATAACTAACTAACTGGAAAACTGCCAGATGACTTTGGTGATGATAGAATAAGACAAACTAAATTTTGATACAGCAGCGAAGTGTTGGATTTGTGAACAACCCTTAGGGGGTGATAAAGTTCGCCACCATGACCACATAACTGGGCGTTGCAGAGGTGCTGCACATAGCAATTGTAACATAAAACTAAAAATAGATCCTAAGGCATATAAACTGGCAATCCTTTTCCGCAATCCTTTTCCACAATCTCAAATTCCCACATTATCATGCGTGCTGTAGATGAGTCTTACAAAAAAAAAAAAAAAAAAAAAAAAAAAAAAAAAAAAAAAAAAAAACATTAGTTGTATTGCTCAGACAACTGAGAAGTACTTAACTTTTAGGCTGGACAACAAATTAGTGTTTTATGACTCAATGCAACATTTGTCTTTAGGGCTTGCTAGTCCGGCAGAAGGTCTGACTGAGTTTCCAATACAAACTAAATATTTTGAGACGGAGTTGATCAAAAAAGGAGTCTATCCTTATGAGTACATTGATCACTGGGTTGTGTTTGAGCAAAGGAGTCTGCCTTCAAAAGAGGTATTTTATTCTACACTAAATGGTTAAAGGGGCACGACCGACCTTTTTTAATGCTTCAGTTCGCAAAAAGCTTTTACTGGGCACATACATACCCACTTAGACAGTGACCACCCTATTGTCCCACCAAATGCTTTCTTTCGTCCGTTCAAAGCGAAAGAGGCCACCGGAATGGTGCAGCTGGACCCGGTCAAAAGATTGCTTCCGATAGACGATCAAGTAGCTGACGTCATAACTATTCTATATGACCTTAGGTCATCTGCATAATTATAACCAATCAGAGACAAGATGTCGGATGAACCAGCGAAGAAAAAAAGAAAGTATCAGTCGACTCGCGCCGGCCGACAATGACAGACTCGTAATTGAAGAGAAGAAAGAGAAAGAGAGGCAAGATACCCCTAAGTAGAATTGACATCGGACAAGGGAATATAGAGCTTGGCTTGACTGCCCATCCGGAATTTGTCTCTTTCTTGCTATGTGAAACAGTAAGTAATCCGGCTACGGTCTTTATCGATCTTCCTATAGTTTCACGAGCGCTAGAGACTGAGAATTCATGATCTTCAGTAGAATTTATCTCTTACTGATTTTGCAAGATTTTAAACCTGTTTTATCATGAAGTTACGAGCTGGTTCATCAGATTTTATGCTGCAAGGATCAGACAACTACGGCCTGTGTGTCAAAATTGCGGCACCGGCTCAGTGCAGACATCGCTGGTCGTGACACGTTTTTGTCTGTGTGGGCTCTCATTCACTCGATTCACAGAGGTAGTGTTTCTGCTGCGATGGTGCATTTGTCGTTTCCAGAGATTCTTTCAATTACGTAGACTTCGATGTGTGTGATGTAAAACTGCAATGCAGAAATGTGTATAAGTGGTTGAAATACCACTGTTCTGTTTCGTGACGCTGGCTCAGTCGCCGGCTTGGCGCGGAGACCCGAGTCGAAAAACTTGAAGCCACGCCCACAGCACGATTGCCCGTTACTCAGGGTAGCAGGTCAAGCGGAACCTGCAATGATTTTGACAGCATAGCTAATAAGTGGAAAATTTATTTTACATTCTCGTGGAAAATTATGTCAAAGGGATGCCGGAGAACATCAGTACATGTCTACACTCAGTGACGCGTGTGTACCCACTCGACAACGATGACCGCCTCCGTCGTCTGCAGTATCGATTGATCGGGTTCTGCCTTGTGACGTAGGCTAGTTAATATGCACAAATTCAAAACGAGGCCGATGATTTGCACTCTCGGGTACAAAACAACACACCATCAAACGATGAATTTCGACATTTGGCATTGTATTTACATCATAAAGCTCTAAGTTAGTACACAAAGGACCTGTCACGGTTAGTGACTGTTGTGACAGTGGTAATCGAAAGTTACCGAAGCACCGGTCAGTGTAGGAATAGGGAGTTGTTTTCACGTGGGTAGAGACGGGTTAGTGTTCCTTGTTTTGCACGTGCGGGGCGCGCTAGTGAATACGGTAGTGTGTTCACTGCAGAGTTTACCTTGTCGGTAGCAAGGGAATAATAGTTTAGTTCGCAACTGTACTCGGTTAGACCAGGTTGTCTTGCCCAGCTGACTGTTGGTAGTCAGTGACTGACCGTTGTGAGAGTCAGTGACACAGCGCCGGTCCAGTCTCGTGGTCGTTGGAGGCCGGAGACTGGGGTTATTGTGCCTACGGGTGTCGGCGGTTTGTGACAGGTCGCAGAGGAGGCTTCTGCTTTTGTTTTGCATTTTGACGTTCGGGGTCGGGACCGGTTGGAGGGCCGACGGGCATTAGGACCAACCACGCCTCGCTGGACTGAGTGTCGGCGTGGAAGGGGCGCGGTCATCTGTACTGCCGAAGCTGCCGTGTCGCCATCGCAACCGGACCTCGCGCCAGGGAAACGGAGAGAGAGAGAGACATAGAGAGGGAGAGAGAAGACCCGCGAAGCTGTACGACCGTTAAGGAAGCCGGACGGGAGGGATCCACAGGCGTTCGTCGACTTGCCACGGTGGTCCCATTCTTATTCAGCTTTCCGTCACTCGCTCTGCCTTGGTGTAGTTACATGATTCTTGTATATGAACAGTATATTGTAAATAACGTTTTTCAGCCGTCAGTTCGGAGGGCTGTAACCTGACTTTTTTGTTGTTATTGTAGAGCAACAGTGCTGCGTAGCGTGGGAGGGTGTTTGTTTCCACCACTCGATGCAATGCTGATGCTCTGGAAGTAGTATTAACCTTGGCTTAGTTTTTTCCCTTTTGTTTTTCTTTTCTTTCTTTTTTTTTTTCGGGAGGGGGAGGGGAGTAGGGGGCAGGGAGGGGAAGTGTCGGTGGGAAGTGTGGGAAGGAAGGAAAGGGGGAATAGTTAGTGTAATAGTAATAAAGATTGAGTGTACGTGTAAAGTAAATGTGTTGTGTTGCTTGTGCTGAGCTGTAACTTGTCTTGAGGCAAGACGCTATGGTCCTTTATCTATCTCTTCCTTCTCTTCTACTCCTAACCTTCATTCTCGTCTATCTCTCTAGTCGGGACAGGACCCATACATAATACTGTCAGCAGTATCTGTTGCAGAAAGTTTTCCGACTGTGTTGAGATGATTAAACGTGGGGAGAATCGCTTTAAGGAATTTCTGACTCTTGATGCATGGGGTAGAGTGTCAAACGTTTGGTGACTACCACGACCAGTATTTGAAAGCTGACGTTTGCTTGCTAGCAGACATATTTGAAAGTTATCATGAAAAGGGTTTGTTGCACTACAGTCTTGACCCAGTTAGCTACATAACTAGTCCTGGCATGCCATGGGATGCATTTTTGAAATCCAGTAAGATATATATAGACCTGTCATCTGATCGCACAATGGTTGAAATGGTGGAAGGTGGATTGAGAGGTGGCATTAGCATGGCGGCAAATAATTATGCTAAACCTAATAATAAATATCTTACCGATTTTGACCCCTCAAGCGGGTCATCTAATTATATCCTGTTCAAGGACGCATGTAACTTGTGTGGGTGGGCAATGACTGAATTATTGCCCTTGGCAAACGTTCGTTTGCATGATCTGTCACAGTGTGATATAACATACTTAACACACTGTATTATGACTCATTATCAGAAAGGTGAAAAAGATCTTTGAAGTCGACCTAGAGTATCCGCACCACCTACATGATTACCACAATTATTATACATTAGCTGTTGAGAGAATGTCTTTGATGGGGAAAAAAGAAGACACTAAACTTGTGCCAAATTTGAATGACAAATTTAATTACGTTTGTCATTATCGCCTACTGCAGTTTTACATCAGGCATGTGTTGGTCCTAAAGAAAGTTTGCAGAGGCATTGAATTTGATCAGTGTGCTTTCATGAAAGATTACATAATGAAAAACACAACCCTTGGTGCTAGGGATGGTAACACTGCATTTGACAAAGACTTCGTTAAGCTTATGAACAATGTAACAAACTTGTAAAACATAAGGCATGATAATTTGCAGATCAAAATTGAAAACAATGGGATTTGTTTTGAGGTCACTACATAGGCTGTCTGTGTCTATGGAAAGGATGTGATTAACAGCCTTTGTATAAAGAGGCACAAGCGACTGACTCAAATCAGGAGACATTAATGAAGCAATGTAATTGTCGTATCTGGCATGCAATTTATTTAATTCATCAGCGCCGAGGGATTTAATATCATCTGCAGAGTACTGTTTTCCAAGATAAGCTTTTGATTTACCAGAAACAATTACTGAGAGAATCCTTTGTTTTTTTACAGACTAAATCTTTATTTTCAACAGAACAGATTTCAATCAAAAGCAGTAATTCATCCTGATTCATTTTATAATATAAAATAAAACGAAACAAAATTGATGTACACATTTCGCCCTTTGGCAGTAAATCTGGCTTTGAGTGTATTAATCCGACCTTTGAAACCTCTTGGTAATTGTTCGCCCACCTTTCAAACATGCATGCTGTTCCATGTTGGGTGTATTAAGCTGATCTTTGACACCTCTCAGTGATTGAAAAGGCAATAGCTGTTAGAGGCTTTTGTTGGCGCACCTTTTTAAAAGCGCCTGCAGTCCCCTGTTTGAAAAGCTATTTTCCCGTCCAAATAAACTGTGAAATCTGACTATGTAACATAATAAGTTGAGACAAAGACCTTCTAAGTAATTAAGCACGGTTATTTTAAAAGTCTCATTTTAACTCATTTATAAGTACTTGTAGTTGTAGAGTAAGTTTGTAAGATGCATGTAACTTATTAAATTCCTGTTGGCCATGATAGAAATGGTGGTGAAAAGGTGTCTCCTTAGCAAGGCCAGACTTTCTTTATGCTGGGAAATTAAAATTACATAGCACCCTGGGCATGCAAGGTTTATAGTAGAAAATGAATACATACCTCTGTGGATGGGAAGGGGTGTCTCTATATACTCCCATTTGAATAGACTCACCCGTTTGAATTGAAATGGCAAGACACACAACAGGATAAAGGCTGATATTTCTATTAAAACGGGTGAGTCTATTCAACTGGGTGAGTTTATTATGTGCTTGGATATTGCAAGTGATTTCAACAGAAAAACATTTTCATAACGTGAAACTAGTCAACACACAGTGCGTGACCCATTATTTTGAGAATGACCTACTGTTTTTAAATGACCTAATGATCTAGATTTCAATATCTGACATACATTTTTGTATTTGCCCAGGTGACTCTAATATGACATACATTTTCTTGAATGACCTTTGGCATATATTTCATGGAACGGGTAGGTTTGGCACAGAGAGGGTAGGTTTTACATGATATGATTGTGTATGTGGGGTGAGGTGGTGGGGTGGAGTGGGCTGGGTGTGGGGTGGTGGGATGGTTGGCAAGCCATGCAAAATAGGGCCTTAGAAATGTTAAGAGTGAATTTCTTTTCAAAAGGCCTCACTGAATGCCTGTTGGGTTAAACCAGCTTGAACAAGACATGACGCATTAGACGCTAAAAAGTTAGCACACAAGCCCCGTCAGTCTAACTCACAACGAGAGACTTGTCTTAAAAGAAGACAGTACAGTTGTCTAAAACTCTGTAAAAACAGGGTTATGTGACAATCATAAGTATCTAAGCTTGTGAAGACATAAGCTTCTGAGAATCTAAGCCTAATGCAAAAAAAAAACCAAAAAAAAACCACATCTTTATTTATGTGCTCAGTCCGAGGAAGTCTGATAGGAGGGGTTTCTGTTTAAGCCAGAGGCTAACTTAGCTGCTAATAATACAGTTTATTAAATGGTGGAGTGTGTCACAAAAAGGCTATGTGGGGCTTTTGTACTGTCGTTGAATACACACTCCCCTTATGCATTAAAAGTGACAGACACGCGTTTTTGAGAAATTGTATTTGGTTGAGAAAATTCTGTTTTTGAGAAATTGAATTTGACAGTATGTAGGCAGTATGTATCACATGTGATGTTACCTTTGTGTGGAATGTGTGTGTGTGTGTGTGTGTGTGTGTGTGTGTGTGTGTGTGTGTGTGTGTGTGTGTGTGTGTGACAAGGAATGTGCCATAATGTGTTTGACTGCATTTTATTTTAATTGAAAAAGGCGGAGGTGTTTAGGCAATATGGGGTAATTGTCCAATTATTAATTAAGTTGGGGAGTTGAAATGTCTTTAGTTTATTTGTAGTGAGTGTACTATATGAAGTCTGATTTATTTTGAGAGAAACGACCGTGCAAGCTTTAACGGGCTTAATTAGTTAATTAATTAGGGTCAACTTAAGACAGTGGACTCTTATGTTTCCGCCACACATTTCGACCAACAGGCACTACACTTTTCACTACACATATGAAGACCCGAGACCTTGGGATATGTGTTAGAAACGTGTAGATCGTGATTAAATTGTGAATGAAACAAATACTTACTTTTTTCAGGTTTTAAAAATGGTATTTGATGATTGCTTCCTGTTTCCTCCGTTTCGTTCGACAACACCATTTTCGCATTTCACGATACAAAGCCTACAGCCAGGCCATAAACTATGTTGCATAAGAATAGCTTCCAGTTGTTGGCGGGTGTATAGTAATGCACTCGTTCATTCTGGAGCAGGTTTGTAAAGAAAGCACGAAGCTAGATTTATTTTTGTTTCCTTGATTTATTTTTGTTTCCTTTATACTTTCAGAAGTTACGTTTGACATAATTACTCTTTCGCATCTTTGCCATCTCACAAGAAACAAGCAATTGCCAATATTCATTTTTATTATTATTTATTTAATTTATTTATTTATTTATTTATTTATTGTGTTTTTTACATTTTATTTTATTTATTTTATTTATTTATTTTTTTTTATATTTTATTTTATTTATTTATTTTGTTTTGTTTTGTTTTTTTGTTTCTTTGTTTGTTTGTTTTTTTTTTTTGTTTTTTTTTTGGGGGGGCCTCACGTGTGAAGCAAAAGTGAGAATATTTTCTGGGCCTGTGGTCGTCCATCCGTCGAGGCTTTACTGAATAAAGATGTTTGTACTGGGAAATGTGATTGGTCAGTGACGTATTTGGGGAAAAAATTATTTTCCTCAGTGACAAACATAAGACATTAAAGTGGTGCGAAGGGTCAGCTCAGCTATTTAGGTTTCGGAAATTTTAATCGCTTGGAGTGGACTTTTGTAAAGAAGCCTGAAACTGGCACCAAAATGCAGGGGGAGAAAGAGCTGTTTACCTGGAGAAATAACCATTCACGGTTTGCCCAAATTAACAGTGAGGAGAAAAGTCCGTCGCGCTAAACCGTTATCGAACCTCGCACCTTTAGTATTGGTGGCAAGCGCTTTCACCACTGTACTGCGGACCACCTTTACCTGAGTAGCATGTGATACGGAGTCTCCCGACAAGAATTGCCTACCAGGGGAAAAAGGCTATAGGCCAATGAGAAAAGCTGTGAAGAGTCTGATAGAAGTCAAAAGTAAAGGGCTGGCTTGTGTACCAGGAAAATCCTAGGGGGAGGGGGTGGGGTGGATATGTAGTGCTAGAGATACGCACCTGTTCAATGACCTAAATGCACTTTTGTGTAGACTCCAACGTTCCGGTGCAAGACAAGTCCGTCTTCCCAGTGGGTGCCGCAGTTGGAGGTGGCCTGGCAGCTGCTGCTGCTTTTGTCATAACAGTTGTAGCTGTAGTGCTCTTTTCGAGGCGACAAAGAAAAGGTTAGTGCCATACTATATAATGATAATAACGAGTATTTATATACCACTAAATCTTAAAGTATTACTATTTGCGAAACAAATTGAGAAAAAACGCCTAAATAATACCGGTATATTATTATTATTATTACTAACGTCAAATTTGTAAGCTAACAGTTACTAAAATTTCGTTTCCATTATGTTTTGAAATGTCTTTTTGGTACTGTCAAAATTACGATGCGGGTCTGTACGTGGAGAAAATGCCGTTGACGTGCAGATGAAGTTGCAATGGGAAGTAACGTTTTGGCACATCCGGCAAAACAGTACATGGCTTAGATGCCCCTTACATGGGCGCTACCATTTTAGGAATGGGAAGCGACAATTTCTATCCCCGATGCTTCAGTGGGGAGTTTCACAGTGATTGGCTTCAAAGATGGCTGACCAACGTTTGCCTGTTCGTGCTTTTATTCATGGGTCCATTCAGTGCAGTCATCCACCCCAGTCCTCAAGCTGATTGCCAATGATGTAAATATTTCTAAACTTTTTTTCTGCATATCTTTTATGCGGCACATCACTGATACGATACTTATTTTTTATTTCTACAGCATATGAACCGGACTCCGTCCTAGTATACATGGACAAGATAATTTGCGAATTGTATACATGTTTGCTTGTCTGCTTCAGAAAAAAATACTAAATGAAATGAAGTGTGTTGTAACTGACTTCCATTTCTAAACGTGCTTCTCAGTTGTCCCCGGGCCTGGGCTTCTTCTCAACGGGAAGAACAAGATGTATTCAACTGAAAAATAAACCACCACACTGACAGACGAGATCGAGTCAGTGAAGGTATGTGATACATATATTTTGTAATTTCGCTAATTTTGGTCATGTGATTTGCTTCTTGCATATCTGATCTAAATAATAATAATAATAATAATAATAATAATAATACATAGTATTTATATGGCGCATTTCTCATATTTATAATATAACTGTATGCGCAGGACATGATCATGTTACATCAGTTGTGTAAGTTTTGATAGTTTAGTTTTAAAAGCAAAATAATCACATAATCCACCATGTATATATGGTACGTTTGTTAGTTTTAGTTTTAAGAATGATGCCATTTTAATTTCAGTGGTAACTTGTATGATCAATGCAGCATACCAGTTTTCTATGCCAGCTACACCATATTTGTTTTCTTGTCATAAGATGATAATTTGACTGCATTGCATGTCAGATCATCATGATGCATATACATGCTATACTTGTAATGCAAACCCTTGGGGATACCTACAAAATGCAGTCTTTTGGTTTGTTCTTAGACACTCTTGTCGTGTATGCATGCAGCCTGTGTTTGTTTTCATTAGTTACACTGTTATAACAGTGTTGAGCCTACAGACTGTTCATCTTTTTTGTTATTTGTTATTTTTGGGTATTTGTAGTGTATGTTATGTGCTTTGTTGTATACTTATTTGAAATAAATTATCTAGTTATAACCAATGTGGTAGGTTTCAATAGTTGTAGTTTTAAGAATACTGTCAATTTCATTTCAGTGATAGAAGTATGAGAAGTACAGCATATTCTTATCCAGCTACCCCAGATTTATTCGTGTGTATAATAATTTGACACTGACTGCATTACAAGTGAGGTCATCACCATGAACATGCAGTACTATGAATATGTGTTTATCTTTAATTTCAGAACCAAATTCACGTGCCCTCTAGGGATCACAATGATCATACATACTAAAATTTGGGTATCCAATGGATATCCCACCAGACCACAATGCACTCGGTTAGTGCTAAAGTTTAAAAAATCTGAACCTACTAATAGTTAACCATCATTTCTGATGATTGCTGCCCACTCAGCACCGGCCTCCAAGTGGCGTAGGTGGGTAGTCTCCTTAGTCACTGACTGAGTGGGCTAGTGAAGGGGTGCCATCTTTGTCCAGAATTAGAACTTGATGTCAGCAGATATGTTGTTCAGTCTTTTTCACTGGTCCGGTTTTTAAAGAGCTGTGCTAACCCAGGTCCTACAATGTTGGATTGGTCCTTAAAAATACTCGTAAGCTTTTGGTCCTTTTGGATCCCAAGTGTTTGCCGTGCTTGGAGACTCGTGTCGGGGGAGAAGAGGATCCTGGTGGCTGAGGTTCCCTTTGGCTCACTGGTGCCAACACTCCACTTTGGCCTTTACTCCTACCTAAACGGGAGGCTAGTCGTACCGGCCTAGTAAATTGGCTCTTGTCACGTTAAGCCCTATCCCACTGTTCACATGCGAATTGCTATATGGATCACCATGCTATAGCCTCTGCTGCTGATTAGGTGCTTTACGCCAGGATCAGGATCAGGAATTTATTTTAACGTCTTTTCACACATTGGTGATATATGACCCCCCCCCCCCCCCCCAATAATATAGTAATCAACAACCAAATACACAACTTGTGAATATCAAAGAATAGCAATAATTAACATCCAACCACACACACAACTACTTTTTATAATAGTTTACCCACCGGACTATGAATTATGATATTAACTATTGGAATTGCAATATTTCTATGTAAGATGTCATACAAATTTTCTGCTAAGTGATCAACTGTTATGTTATTTTTTGTCAACAGATTCATTGTAATAGGAAACTCACAGATTATATGTTTAACAGAGATGGGGCTTAAGCACTCGCATTTGATGTCTTTTGCGAATTTTATTTTCCAAGAATTTAGTCTTAACTTGTATATCAATGAAGCTGCTTTTCTTGAATAAGGTGGGACATGATAAGTATATTTCATATCATCTTTGTGAAAAAAGCTGTTTGGCACAGAGTACATTTCATGTAGAAATAATTGCATATTATTACAAACTGCTGAGATTTTTCTATTTATAGCTCCCTTTTTGGCTTGTCTGTCACAAATTTCATTCCAATAAATTCCGCAGTGTGAGGATATCCAAAAGAAGATCAATCCCTATTCCTCTGGACATAATACAGCTCATAATATCTTTATTTCATATACTAAGTCTTTTCTAGTATTACAATCCCAGCTTTTTAGACTATATAGGACATGTTTAGAATCAACATGTTTAGAATGTATAACCCTATGCCAACTACAAAGTCAACTTTTGATCTAACATATCTGAGAACGTCTTGGTAGCATTGTATGCTTGATGGGAGATCAACCACTGAATTAATTGAATCTTCAAGGTTTGCGAGAAACTGTTTTTGTGCTTCAAATTTGCCACTCCCGTTTAAAATGATTGATTTTGTTAGTGATTGTGCACCTAGTAAACACCACACATATGTTCTGATTGACTCATTTATGCGCTCGACTCCTGCTTGAGTAAACCCGTCACTCCTGTCTAAGAAATGTGGTCCAGGCATTAGACTGTTTCTGTTCTATTGAGCCTAACCATAGTTCAGATTTTGATGAGAATGAAGTGTAACTGGGGTAGTAATCTTGAGGGTATTGTCTGTGACTCATAGCATAATATAATGTACCCATGCCATTGTGATCATCAAGTTTTTGTGTGAAGTCATACCTGGTATAGGGGCTAATGTTAAACTCATTACAGATGCGTTCAAACGCTATCATATCCACGGGGTTGTTATACCTGTTGAAACTGGATTCAGTGGGCAGTGGGGTATGTAGCTCTGACTATTCTTCTAAGCTGGTAATACGTGTGAAAACGATACACAGACCTAATCAGTTTGTTTGAGTGATTCAAATGGTCTGTAAAAGAAACAACACAACCTGTAGTTGAACATAGTATGGCAAAGTTGAGTTGGTTTTGGAACATCTGTAGTGGGTTTGAGGACCACTTTCTTGCAGTTGAATTGTCTGTTATTGGTGGGTTTAGGTAATGGTCAAAGGGGTTGGGTAGTTTCACTTGGAATAAATCTTGTTCCGACACAGCTATATCAAGCTGATTTAGTTGAATTATTTTCTGATCATAAGTTGGTGCAACATTGTACTTGGCATCCACATTAAATTGAAATGCATTTGTAGTGATGCTTGTTGGCGATTTAAATTAAATCCTTCTTTTTTATGAGATAATAAAAATGTTTATTACCTTAACAAATCTTGACACAAGCAAACCAGTGTGGTTAACTAATGGGATTGATAATCGTGATGGTAGCAAGGCTGTAGCTATCCATGAAATATTCTACACTGTAAAGTGGTTTAATGTAACAAATGATATAAGTTATTTTGTAGCTGATGGCATAAGGATTGGTGATATTTTATGATCTGGGTATTATGACTTTTGTACTATAGCTGAATGGTTACAAAATGGATTTAAAATTAAAGCAACTTTAAATCCAGCTAACTTACTTGTTACATTGGAATTTCCAAAAGATAAACAGTATTTATTATCAATTAGTCTTGGAAGGTTACTTGGTTTTTTAGTTAAATTTCCAGATGAAGATTGGACATCATCATCATTATCATTCACACGTCTACTATCACCAAAAAAAGAAAAAATAACTTGAAGACATCCTGTTTATTTGTCAGTACACACAGTGCTAAATGTTTATTTGAAAGAACTAAACACGACTGGAAAGCCTTCAACTTTGTTAAGATGCTTGCCAACTGCCACTGCACCCTATTGTGAAAGTGTGGCTGTTCGATTTCCTAATTTGCAATTTAAGAAATTAGGTTCCAGTTTCTTTGAGTCACTGTGTATATCTGTTACTAATCAAGATGATAAACCAGTTGTGATACATGATTTTAGTGTTGTGTTCTTACAAGATTAAGATTTTGAGAAAGAGGGGGAGGTGGGAAATGTATATGGTTTTGAACTTGATTCTTATGGCATGTACAAGAGGAAATTAATCGATGACATAAAAGATGACACTGACAGACCTATACCTAAACTTGGTCAGCTGCATGATGTTACTGTACCTATTCCTATGAATAATGCACTCTACAACTTAAAACATGTGGGTAATAAGTGGGTAGTTTCGCCTGTGCCTACACCGCTACCAACAATTGACTGGGACATAAAGTTTGAATTTATTAGTCCTTATGTATACACTGATGATGAAGGAGCCTTAGTGTTTAGGAAGGTTGTTAACTCTGGGCCACTGATTGTAAGCCTTGTTCCAAGTTTTGCCCCAGACAACAATAGCTGAGAAAAACTAAAGGTGCAAGAATATGAGAAACGATGGTATCTTCTTAAGCATACAAAGGGGAGATCGGATACTTCTGTTGTGTTTATGCCAACAAACTTTAGCATTGCAAGAGAAGCGACAATAGTATTTGAAATTATCATGAGATATGTAACTAATGCAAAAGAAACAGATATCTCACAGGGTATAAAACTAACGTGGGATAACTCAGTAACAGAGTCATCAAAGGTCTTTATTGTTATCAGGAAAGGCACAAATATAGAGGTTTCAAGCAGTATTCCAGAGAGAAAGATAATAGGAGACCCGTAAGACAATGAATCCAATAGAGCCGCATCAGTCATTAATTTACGCCATTTTTAATATCAAAATTTTGACCCCAATTTTACCCCCGTTAATTCTGAATCAACCCTTTGATTTTTAAAAAGTGATGAGTATGACTGATGCGGCCTTATTGATCTGATTATCTTACGGGTCTCCTATTATCTTTCTCTATAACTATTGTCTCTGACAACACCTAATCATGAACCTGATCAAGTGATGCCAAGTGAAACTTAATACTTATTAACAAGTTGCAACTAACTTTTAGGAACCTGCAGAGGTAACCTTTAAGTGTGTTGTCATAAGAACTTATTAATTACTTACCCTAAGTTCTTACAAGTACTTACCCTAAGTTCTTACAAGTACTTACCCCAAGTTCTTACAACAACTTGACTCAAGTCCCAAGACACTGAGACAGTTTTATCAAGATACAAGGACAATAAAAAAAACTTTTTTTTCTCAGTAGTACTCTGGAGGTGGTGCAGATGGGACTAAATAATCAGGCACAAGTGGTGTAAATGACATGTCATCTCTCTGCGAAGCATATGACAAAAATATTGATTGATTACCAAATCTGATTTTTATTTGTTTAAAAGATTGTGTAGTTTTTCTGTGGTTTCCTGTACCCCTATCCTTTTTCCCTCTGCTAAAAAACTGGCCTTCAGTTCTTCAACATTCACGGGTGATTGACTACGCATTTTATTCTGTATTTCTGACTTCTGTTTTTTGTAATTATTTAAATCATCCTGGACTCGCTTAAATTCTTCATCATCAATAAAATTATCGTTCAATGCCTTACTGATAATAAGTTTCATACTGCTCAGCTTTGCACCAGCAAGCGTACTCAATGCTTCATGTTTCTGTAATTTCGTGTGAAACCTCTTGTTCAAGGCCTCCAAACCAAAACAAGCCAGGCATGTAGCAACGCTAACACCCTCAATTGCTATTCCAGCCAAACTTCCAATTCCTGTGGCGAACAGAACAATACCCCCTACAGAACATGAAGCTGAAACTGCACCAATAGCCATAGAAGTGTTTTGAACAGAATTAAAAACGGTCTTATACCGTCTTTTGCACCGTGAGTATTTCGCCTCCTCACTCTCCAAATATTTCAAAGCTTCTGTAATATTATTTAATCTGAATGCGTCTGCCTGTAATGTTTTATCTGAAGCAATTGACATATGTGGATCAGGCGCAAGCGTTGTTTTAGTCATCTCATTTGTTTCAGTCGGCTCAAGCGTCGGTAGTTGCGGATAGAAGTTTACCATTTTTTTATTGACAAATATTTTTTTTTATTTAATCAGCAATTACATTTTGCAACTCTTCAAAAGTATACAATTTGCTGGCATAATAAAATGCAACAAGATCAATGTGTTCAAGGTTTATGTAAGTTAGACGAACAAAAGTTGTTTTGTCAACCACCACCTTGACAGTTGGAACACTGCTCGAAACATTAATAACATCATTATTTTTTGTAATGGCAATAAAGACCTTTGATGATTCTGCCACTGTTTCATTCCATGTAAGTTTAATTCCTTGTGCAATTTGAGCCTCTTTAGCAGTAGCAACAGATTTCATGATAATTTCAAATACTATTGTCGCTTCTCTAGCCACGACTAAGCTTGCTGGCATAAAAACAACAGAAGTATCTGTTCTACCCTTTCTAGTTGTAAGAAGATACCGCCGTCTCTCATAATTTTCAACTTTCAGTTTTTCTCTGCTATTGTTGTCTAGGGCAAAACTTGGAACAAGGCTTACAATAAGCGGCCCAGAATTAACAACCTTCCTAAACACTAAGGCGCCTTCATCATCAGTGTATACATAAGGACTAATAAATTCAATCTTTATGTCCCAGTCAATTGTGGGTGGTGGAACAGGTACAGGTGAAACCACCCACTTATTTCCCACATGTATTAAGTTGTAAGGCGCATTATTTACAGGTGGAGTAGGTACAGTAACATCACGCAGCTGACCAAGTTTAGGAATCTGTTTTTCACCGTCTTTCATGTCAACAATTACTTTCCTCTTGTACATGCCATTTGAATCAAGTTCAAAACCATATATTTCTCCAATTTCTCCTTCCTTCTCAAAATCCTGTACGTCTGCCAAATCTTTCAATTCTGTTACTGGACATGCAACTGGTATGATTGTTTGCTTTGGACCAAGACCACTCATTTTTATAAACAAAAATAAAATTATTTAACTTCTAACACTACACTAAAATCATGCATAAGAACTGGTTTGTCATCCTGATTAGTTACAGATATACTCAGTGACTCAAAGAAACTAGAACCTAATTTCTTAAACTGCAAATTAGGAAATCTAACAACTACACTTTCACAATACGGAGCAGTTCCAGTAGGTAAGCATCTCAACAAAGTTGAAGGCTTTCCATTGTGAACATTCTCAGATGTGTTTAGTTCTTTCAAATAAACATTTAGCACTCTGTGTACTGACAAATTGACAGGACGTTTTCCAGTTATTTTAAGTTTTTTTGTCTTCATTGTTATAATACCAAACATAGCTTCATCTAAATCATCTGATCTATACCAATCTTCGTCAATATAAAATCCAAGTAAATATGCAAATCTATCTGAGATCTTTAACCAATCTTGTGTCGGAGATTCTAATGTAACAAGTAGGTTAGCTGGATTTAAAGTTGCTTTAATTTTAAAATTACTTTGAAACCATTCAGCTATAGTACAAAAGTCATAATAACCAGGCGGTAAAGCTTCAGTCTTACCACCAAAAATTACTTTATTATATATATCATCTTCTACATTAAACCATTTTACTGTGTAGAACATTTCATGGATAGCTACAGACTTGCTACCATCACGATTATCAATCCCATTAGTTAACCACACTGGTTTGCTAGTATCAAGATTTGTTAAGGTAATAAACATTTTTATTATCTCATATAAAAAAGGATGGAATTTAAATCACCAACCATTACCACAACGAACACATTTCAATTTAATATGAATGCCAAATATAATGTTGCACCAACTTATGAACAGAAAATAATTCAATTAAATCAACTAGACATAGCTGTAAGTGAACAAGATCTATTCCAAGTCAAAGTACCAAATCCGTTTGATCATTACCTAAACCCTCCAATAACAGATGACTCTACTGCAAGAAAGTGGTCCTCAAGTCCACTACAGATGTTTCAAAACCAACTCAACTTTGCCATACTATGCTCAACTACTGGCTGTGGGGTTTCTTTTACAGACCATTTGAATCACTCAAACAAACTGATTAAGTCTGTCTATCGTTTCCATGTTTATTACCAGCTTAGGCGTATACTGTCAGAACTTCATACACCACTACCAACTGAATCCAGTTTCAACAGGTTTAACAACCCCATGGATATGAAAGCATTTGAACGGATTTGTAATGAATTTAACATCAGTACAAAGTATGACTTCACACAAAAACTTGATGATCACAATGGTATGGGCACATTGTATTATGCTATGAGTCACAGACAATACCCTCAAGATTACTACCCTGGGTACACTTCATTCTCATCAAAATCACAAGTCTGGTTAGGATCAATAGAGCAGAAACAGTCTAACGCCTGGACCACATTTATTTTAGATAAAACTGACGGGTTTACTCAAGCAGGAGTCGAGCGCGTCAATGAGTCTATCAGAACATATGTCTGGTGTATACTAGGAGCACAATCATTAACAAAATCAAATATTTTGAATGGAAGTGGCAAATTTGAAGCACAAAAACAATTTCTTGCTAATCTTGAAGATTCAATTAATTCAGTGGTTGATCTCCCATCAAGCATACAGCGTTACCAAGACGTTCTCAGATATGCGAGATCAAAAGTTGACTTTGTAGTTGGCATTGGGTTATACATGTTACCATCTGACCTTCAACTCCAAATGGGTACAATCACAAATTATAACAATGAAATCATTGTTGCAGGTGTTGGTCAAAAACTCGGTCTCAATCAATCTGTAAACTTAGGAGCAACAACCACACATGTACAGCCGTTAAAATCATTACAGACAGTAACACCCCCGGCCCCGGCCCCAGCCCCATCACCGGCACCCATACAACCAACCCCGGATCTAACACCAACCCCTGACACACATGAGTCAGAGAGAACTGCATTGGTAATAGGTCTAACAGGATTAGGGGTTTTACTTCTTTATCTGTTTCATTAAATAACCCACCATCAACCCTCCTACTGTAACCAAAAAGACCCACACATGCTCTGCCATAAACCCTACTGCCTTTGCCGCTGTACTAATCAACCAACTGACAACAGTGCCTATTATACCGGGCAAAGCGTCTACTGCTTTCACAGCCAATTTCTTAAGCAAGTCTGATATGTGAGACAGTTGTTTCTTTACCCATGACTGTAAATCTTTTGGGTCTGTCGGAGTCGGTGGGCCTGGGGTTGGTGGTGCTGGTGCCAGGGGTGCTCCACCACCACTGCCGGAGACAGCCAACACAACAGTGCTGATAATAAACCCAAGAGCAGTAATTAAACTAGCAATTGTAATACCCTGTTCTCTGAAAAGTGTTTTTAGTCTCTCAGCCAGAGTAGTGTCTTCGTGAAGTATTTTCTGAATAGTTTCTCTAATTCTGTTGACCTGTGATTTCAGTTTTTGTCTTCCAATACTAATTGTTTCTAACCGTCCTGATCTTTCTATCTGCAAATCATTTAATCTGTGTTGTATTCTTTCTTTCATTTCTGTGTCAAGATTCCCATTGTCTGCGGTAGCCAGTTTCTCTTTTTCACGTTCTATGTGTTTATCAAGCTCTCCCAGTTTGGCAAGATTATTAACCATCTCACCTCTTATTGTCTGCAGTGATTTATCCAATCCCATAATCTCCCTCATTGACAAAGGTGGGTCGTCTATTGTTTTCATAGCGTCATTTAATTGCCCTTCAGGAAATGAGGTTTCTTGTATCACTGTGTTTGCTATTTCTGGTAGGCTTGTTACAGGTGCCATTTCAATCTGTTGCCCTGTTGGTAACTTTGTTTGCGTGTCGTGAAGAACACTAGCCAGTCTTGGCGTGACAGGAGACCCACCAATACCAAGTTGACGCAAGGCACCAACACCACCTTCATTTTTTATTGTACTTAAAGCCCTAAACCTACTAGGGTCTTTTTTGTTAGTCAATAGTACTTTTCCTTTGTCAACAGTATTTAAATATAAATGACCCTTGCCATCAAGTTCAAACTGGTTAGGGTCTACGTTGTCTGGGCGGCCACCAACATGATCATAAAACGAGTTCACTTTGGTTTCTAAAAGTTCATGACGTAAACTGTAAATATTTCTTGTACCAGTCATATCTGCCATATCTGTCATATCTGTTGTATTACCAAAATCATATGTGTCATCCATTTCAAAATCTTCATAATTAAATCCTCCCGCTGCCATTGTTTTATTAATTTATTATTTTTTATTGTGCATAATAAAAATGACACAGTCTTACGGATCAAAGTTAGACCCATACAGAAAACTACGTGAGCCTCTGGGTGTTAAGGCCATTCGACAATCGATAGTCATCACGAACAATCCAAGTACCATAGACCAGAACCAAACACTTACAGTCAAGTTTCCAAACCTAGGTCCCAGTGACGTTATTGTTCCTGGCACTGCACGCCTAGCATTTAATATTGAACTATCATCAGATGCAGACGTGAACAGAACACTAGTTAACAATCTTGGCAGAGCAATTGTTAGAACTATTAAAGTAAAACTTGAAGGACAGGAAGTGTTTAGTCTTGACGACTCAGATGTGTTCTACTGTTACAAAGACCTTTGGCTCACAAGAGAAGAACGAGAGGACCGTATTTATCAAGGCATACAGTCTGATAATATTACCAAACTTCGAATCAATGCTGGAGATAAATCAACGTCAGCAGCCAATGATGTTATTATAGCTGAAACATATTTAACTAGATTTTACATTCCACTCGAGTTTGAAATCCTCACAGCTCATCTGCCTTATTATCAAGGGGCACTGAACGACCGTCTGAGTTTTGAACTAACCTTCAATGACTACTCCAAAGTTATTAAATCATCTGATCTTAGTGCAACATACAAGATCTCTAACATTTCCTTAGAATATGAAATTGTCACACACACTGAACTAGCCACACTCATACAAAATCAGTATCAGTCAAGACTTCCAATTTATTATGATAGGGTGATTAGACATAGTTTAATACCCAAAGACAAGAGTGACCCAATGTGGAACGTAAACTTAAACACACCTGCCAGGTCACTTAAAGGTATTCTTATGTTGTTTGTTGAACCAGCAGATCCATATAAACGGGATTCAGAAAAATTCTACAATCCTAAGATTACACATTTGTCCTGCACAATTGAAGGCCGTCCTAATCAAGTGTACGCGTCTGGAATGTTACCATATCAACACTATGACGAAACCACAAAGTATTTTGCAGGAGGAAGGATTAGAGATAAACCCGCAAACATTGCGTGTAAAGATCTACATCTGTATGATGTAAGGATCGGACAATATCTTACAAACAAGTACGCACTGTGGCTAGACCTTCGTAGTACAGATGATGATTATCTTCATGGGTCAGGACGAACTGTCGAGAACGGTAGTGATGGAATAACAATTCAGATACAAAAGAAGGTTGAAACTGCTGCAGCCATAAACATATATTTGTACCTGATATATGATGCACAACTCAATATACAAGACAGTAGACTAAGTGGACACATATATTAAAATTATATTGTGTATTAAAATGAACCGGGGCTTAATGACACTCGATCCACACTGTGGTTTATTTGTTGGTGCCACAGGGTGTGGGAAAACTGAATTTGTTCTTAACCTATTACAAACAAGATACATACACCATTTTGAAAACATTGTAATATTTTGTCCTACAATCAAACACAACAAAGCTTATCACAACCGTTTATTCATTTGGACTGACAGCAACATATACTTAGTTGACCCTGAGAAAAAACTGAATGACTACCTACAATATTTTTACAAGCAATTTGAAGGACAGCCAACATTGTTTATTGTTGATGACTGCTCTGCAGAGAAAGACATTGTCAAGAAGAGAAACACTCTAGCAGAACTTGCTTTCAGTGGCAGACATGCAAATGTTAGTGTATGGATTCTCACTCAGAAATATAATGCTGTACTGAAAGATTTTCGAGAACAGTTAAAGTTTATCTGTTTGTTTTACTGTAAGGACCGTGACAGCTTTGAAGACTGTCTCAGAGAAAACGATGTCATACCAAATAAACATGAACGAGATGATGTAAAAAATAACTGAAATCAACTAAGCATCTAAAGCTCATTTTAAAGACAGATCAGCCAACAGGGTATGGGTTAGTAAATTGATGTAAATTAATTTATACATTTGTTTGTCTAATAAAAATGACAGACGGACAAATCATACAAGTGCTTGATATCTCACACTGTTTCAAAGATGTTATGCACTTTACTGACTTAATATCACCCAAACAGACTTACATAAGCCTTTCAGCACCATCAGAAATATATGTTACATATAGTGTGACTTTGGATTATGTCGATGAGCATCCAAATGTGGAGTGCATGACAGTTGATTTAAAGACACCTACTTTTAAAGTTGATGATACCAACTATGGCTGGTTAGGGGAAGTTTGTTATAGCATATTTAAACAACTGCGCAAACTAAATGTTTATATTGACAGTGCTACAGTTAATAAAGTGGTATTACACAAGGTGAGCCAGCAGAGTTAACGTTAATATTTTTTATTTTATTATTTTGTCGGACAAATAAAAATGACGGACAATGTTCAAAACCCTGGCCCATCAAACCCTGGCCCATCAGGCCTACGTAACGTGTTTCACACAACAAACTTACCCATATCCAATACTAATAACGTCTATGAATCAATAGAAAACTCTTTTTCTGTCATACAACAAAATCTTCTGACAGGCAGTGTGAAGATTCAGGTTGTTGCGAAAATAGAATTCACTAGAGTGGACGGTGAGGTGATTGTATCGTATATATCAACAAGACAACACACTGTTAACACAAGAAGAGAATTGGAGAACGTGTTTAGAGACAGACTATTACCAGACTTTCTACAGGCAATCGACAGTGCAAAAATGAAGGGGTCTGGTTGGCACGAAGGACATGTACATGAACTACAACTAAAGCAGTCTAGGTATCATCCTATATTAGGTAAAGCATGGTTGCCACTGCCAACAGAAGTAGTAAACAAAAAAGCTGTCGTCAACATACAGAACAATGACAACTATTGTTTCATGTGGTGTGTACTTGCTAAACAACACTTTGTAAAGTCAAAACCTGAACGTGTATCTAACTACACCAAATTTGTAAATGAACTCGTTTTTAGTGGCATTGAGTTCCCTGTTAAAATAGAGGACATAGATTTGTTTGAAAAATTAAATCCTGGTATATCTGTAAATGTGTATGTGTGGGATAATGAATCTGAGAACAAGTTACAGCCAATTAGAGTGTCCCCACTGGCACCAACCTATGGTCAGTCAGAAAATAAGCATGTTGACATGTTGCTAATCGGAGATGACAATAACTTTCACTACACAATTATCAGAAATATGTCACGTCTAATTCATAATCATACAACAAAACACAAGGGCAAACAGGAATTTTGTAATAGATGTTTACAGAGGTTTTCCTCTATTGCAGTGGCACATAAACATGTTCTGCACTGTAGGTCAGCTGATGACATACAGACTGTACTTAAGTATCCAGATCCTGGTAGTCAAGTGTATTTTAAAAACTATGGGAATCAACAAAAGTTGCCGTTTGTAGTGTACGCAGATTTTGAATCATTAGTTGTTCCATATGAAGGTCCTGTTCCAGAGTCATTACCAAAGACTATAAAACTAAGTGACCAAGTGGTGTGTTCTTTCGGGTACATTCTTGTTAGGTCAGACGGTTTGCATTCAGAACCTGTTATCTACAGAGGTGAAAATGCAGCATGTCTGTTTTTAACAGAAATGAGACATCTGTATAGTCAGGTAGTACATTATCTCACAACAAATCAGATGCCTTTGGTGATGACAGAAGAAGACAAAGTGAAATTTGATACAGCTGAGACGTGTTGGATTTGCGAACAACCTCTGGGATGTGATAAAGTTCGTGACCATGATCACATAACTGGGCGTTACAGAGGTGCTGCACATAACAATTGTAACTTATTATTAAAAACAGATCCCAAGACATACAAACTGCCAATCTTTTTCCACAATCTCAAAGGGTATGATTCACACATTATCATGCAGGCTGTAGATGAGTCGTACAAAAACATTAGTTGTATTGCCCAGACAACTGAGAAATACTTGACTTTTAGGTTAGATAAATTAGCATTTTATGACTCTATGCAACATTTGTCTTTAGGATTGGCTAGTCTTGCAGAAGGACTGACCGAGTATCCAATAACGAGTAAATATTTTGAACCAGACTTGATTAAGAAAGGTGTCTATCCATATGAGTACATTGATCACTGGGTTGTGTTTGAAGAAACAAGACTGCCACCAAAAGAGAAATTTTATTCCACACTAACTGGAAAAGGCATTTCCGACTCTGAATACCAGCATGCACTTGATGCGTGGGGTAAACTAGGATGTCAGACAATTGGTGACTACCATGACCAGTACTTGAAAGCTGACGTTTGTTTGCTAGCAGACGTATTTGAAAGTTACCGTGAAAAGGGGTTGTTACACTACAGACTTGACCCTGCTTGTTACATAACTAGTCCTGGCATGACATGGGATGCATTTTTGAAATCCAGTAAGATATCTATAGACCTGTTGTCTGATCGTACGATGGGTGAAATGGTGGAACGTGGATTGAGGGGTGGGATAAGTATTGCAGCGAACAATTATGCCAAGGCCAACAATAAATATCTGGACGGACATGGTGACCTTGGCCGGGGGTTTGACCCCTCAAGCCCGGGGTCAAGGTCATTCATTACGTACTTGGACGCTAACAATTTGTATGGCTGGGCAATGTGTGAATTATTGCCCTTGAAAAACTTTTGTCTGTATGATTTGTCACAGTATGACATAACAGAGTCAGGGTTAACTAACAATATTATGAATCTTGACCGAAACGACGCGAAGGGTTGGATCTTTGAAGTAGACCTGGAGTACCCACACCACCTACATGATTACCACAATGATTATCCATTAGCTGTTGAAAAAATGAGTATGACAGGGAAAAAAGAAGACACTAAACTTGTGCCAAATTTGAATGACAAATTCAATTACGTTTGTCACTACCGCTTGTTGCAGTTTTACATCAGACATGGGTTAGTACTAAAGAAAGTTCACAGAGGAATTCAATTTGATCAGAGTGCTTTCATGAAAGATTACATAATGAAGAACACAACCCTTCATGCCAGAGACGGCAACACTGCATTTGACAAAGACTTCTTTAAGCTTATGAACAATGCCTGTTTTGGCAAGACTATGGAAAATCCTCATCACAGAAAAGATGTGAGACTGGTCACAACTGAATTGGGTGCAATTAAACTTACAGGCAAGCCTCAGTACACAGGGTACAAAGAGTTTCATTCATCATTGTATGCAGTGTCACTCAAAAAAAAGATTGTCAAACTGGACAAGCCAGTATTCATTGGTATGGCAATTCTTGAGTTGTCAAAACTGCTGATGCTTGAATTTTATTATGATTACTTCAAACCAAAGTATCCTGAGTGTCGTCTGTTATACACTGACACTGACTCTATGAACATTGATGTGTGTACTGAAGACTTTTATGAAGACATGAAAACAGAGTTACACATGTATGACACGTCTGACTATCCTAAAGATCATCCACTGTTTAGCACACAAAACAAAAAAGTGCCTGGAAAGTTTAAAGATGAACTAAATGGTGTGCCAATAGTTGAGTACGTTGGACTGAGATCAAAAATGTATTCTATACTGCACCAGAAAGGTAGTCAGTCGAAAGCCAAAGGAATAAAAAAAACAGCAATAAAAAATAAAGACATACGTCATGAACATTACAAGCAAGTGTTAGATGGTGCATTAATGCCTGATTATCCAAACAAGTCACTGAGATCAAATAAACATAATCTTTAAATGATCCAAACACATAAGAAATCACTGGCAGTTGGGGACACGAAAAGAGTGTTTCACACTAAGGAAAAAGCTTATGCACCAGGTCATTACAGGCTCAAGTTATCTGAAGAAATAGCTGATGAACTGGTTGATGAATTAATTGACGACTTAGTTACTGAAATGAGTAACGGTGTCTGAGGGAATAATCTGTAATTCTTCTCTGACAAATGCCCTTTGGGGTGCAGGGTCATACAGATAATATATTGTTGCGTCTGCGCCGGGAATTATTTTTTTTATATTATGAACGGACGTGGACCAGATGGGGTCTGTTGCCCTGCGTCTGTCGTCGTTCTCAGCCTCCCCTGGTTGATATAAATATCTCACCTGTTTAGTAAATAAACTTGTGTCGGGTGCTGGGGTTGGGGTTGTTTTTGGCTCTGTAATTGTTTTCAATTTAATAGCATCAGCAGGCTTAGGATGTCCTTCATTGTTCATTGCTTTTATCACATGTGGTAATCTTTGTACCCACTCAGTGCTCCGGGTGTCATGCATGAGTTCCTTAGAATACTGGTAACTGAAAAGTCTTTCTGATAACTGTTTGTTAAAGTTCTCTACAATTGCCTGCGATCTGTGTACGCCTGGAATGCCTCGTCTGACCAGTACACCAAGCTTAGCAAATAACTAATCCAGACCAAAAAGGTGACTGCCAAGCGTGTAATATGCAAAGAAGTACCCAACGGAGAAAGAAACACGCTTAGAAAAGACGGGTACAACACAATTTATTAATATTTCGGGTAAATACCCTTTGTCAAAATAGACAAACAAACAAACATAGAGATTAGCCGCTACTTATCTTCAATGGCAGAAGGAATGTGGCAACTGAAGGAGGTGACGTAAAATAAAAGAAAAGAAAAGGAAGAACAAAAGTGCGGAAAAAGTAAAAATGACGTCAACGAAAAATCGCGTAAGAGAGAGACTCGGAAAGAACCTGAACACGAGAGACAAGAGTGTGTGCAAGCACGTGCAGGAGCGAGCGAAAGAAAAGGCGTGTAGATGAGGCCAGAGAAAGAGAGAGAGAGAGAGAGAGAGAGAGAGAGAGAGAGAGAGAGAGAGAGAGAGAGAGAGAGAGAAAGAGAGAGAGAGAGAGAGAAAGAGAGAGAGAGAGAGCGAGACGGAGAGAGAGAAAGAGAGAGAGAACGAATGGGGAGTACCCTTGGGCACGAAGTAGGCTGAGTGTCTAATACACAAAGCCTGCTAAACACCAACCCGAAGGCAAACTTTATATCACCTTCAAGTTGAGGACTACCTCGGGGAAAAACGGGAGGACCCCGGGAAAAAAACCCCAGCATTTAGCACGGTACACAACAAGTAATAAGTCATGAAAACAAAGCAAAGAATCAAAATCAGTAAGAGAATATTGGTATAAGTGGAGAGTAGGTAGTTGTGAAACCGTCTTCAAGGGTAACTCAAAAAATAAGGGGGAGAGAGAGAGAGAGGGAGATGGGGGCGGGGGGGGGGGGAAGGGGGGAAGGAGTAAGGAAAAAAAAAAAAAAAAAAAAAAAAAAAAAAAAAAAAAAAAAAAAAAAAGGGAGGGGGGGGGGGCGGAAGACAATCAGCCAGAGCCACCAACCCCACCCAACGGGCACCCACCAGCCCACAGAAAAACACACAGGTACGCAACAAGACGACCACATACATCCCCAAGGGATGCACACGATCGCCCCGCCCCAAAACCGCGTATCAAACCGTGAGCCGGAGACCCGGTGCCCGACAGGGAAGGGCAAGGGATCCAACTAAACGTTCGGCCAGCGCTGAGAAAGTCCCCAAGGGAAATGTACATATCAACCAGCGCCAACATCACGTAACTGATTAGTGAGTAGTAAATCAGTGAGGTAAAGTAGCAGACACAAGCAAGGTAAACAATGTTAATCTTTCATATTCATCCCGAGTGGCGCCACAGTGCCCAGTTTATTAATCAGAAATTTTTCACGGTCTTTCCTGGCCCAGACATTACTGGCTTGCATAAGCCAGAGGCCTTTAACTCGAATGTCTGAGACGGAGTGGTCGGCCTGATTGAAATGTCGTCCGACCGGTCTGTTGTATTGGTACTTGACAGACTGAAGATGTTCTTTGAAACGGTCGTTGATGGTTCTTTCCGTCTCTCCAACATAGAGTTGGCCGCATTTAACACAGGAGATGACATAAATCACGTTGGTGGTTTGACACGTGAAGTATCTGTCTATGTTGAATTTGTAACGTGGACCATTGACCACGGTGGAAGGGCAAATAAAAGGACACGTCTTGCAATTAGGAACATTGCACGGAGTGGAGCCGGAGGCTCTGGTGGTATGACGAGGCTTGAGAGTAGAGCGAACAAGCATGTCCCGCAAATTAATATCCCTCTTGAAAGCTACCAACGGAGGTTCAGAAAAGATAGCAGCAGATTCTTGACTGGATGACAAAAGACCCCAGTTAGAAAGAAGGATTTTACGCACCGGATTGGTGTGGGGATGGTAGATCATGGTTACGATAGGTCTGTCACTATCAGCGGTAGGTTTAGTCTGCAGTGTACTCGCGCGACTAAGTTTTTGAACCGTTTGGAGAGATCCTTGAACAACAGTATGTGGGTAGTGTCTGTCGATGAAAAATCCAGCCATTTCTTTGGATTGAACATCAAAATCTGATTCTTCGGAACATATTCTTTTTAGCCGAAGAAACTGGGAATAAGGGATGCTGTTTTTAGTTTTGGGGTTGTGAGAAGATCGGTAGTCGAGGTAGGAATGTGAGTCGGTAGGTTTGTAATGTATTGAAGTTTTCAACATTCCGCAGTCAATCCTGATGTTCATGTCCAGAAAGTCGACTGAAGTAGCTGATATAGTGTAAGTGAACTTGATGGATGGGTGGAAGTCCTGCACGAAGTGAATGAAGTCTAAAAGTGCAGCTTGGGTCATGTGAGTAGCTCCTAAACCGTCATCGATGTAGCGTTTATACATCTCAGGGACAGGCCCAGTGTATTGCTGAAGAATCTGTTGCTCAAGGAAACCCATGAAAAGGCAAGCATAGCTGGGTCCCATTTTTGTGCCCATCGCTACGTCACCTTTGCTCAGTGCAGTGGCGTAGCGATGGGCACAAAAATGGGACCCAGCTATGCTTGCCTTTTCATGGGTTTCCTTGAGCAACAGATTCTTCAGCAATACACTGGGCCTGTCCCTGAGATGTATAAACGCTACATCGATGACGGTTTAGGAGCTACTCACATGACCCAAGCTGCACTTTTAGACTTCATTCACTTCGTGCAGGACTTCCACCCATCCATCAAGTTCACTTACACTATATCAGCTACTTCAGTCGACTTTCTGGACATGAACATCAGGATTGACTGCGGAATGTTGAAAACTTCAATACATTACAAACCTACCGACTCACATTCCTACCTCGACTACCGATCTTCTCACAACCCCAAAACTAAAAACAGCATCCCTTATTCCCAGTTTCTTCGGCTAAAAAGAATATGTTCCGAAGAATCAGATTTTGATGTTCAATCCAAAGAAATGGCTGGATTTTTCATCGACAGACACTACCCACATACTGTTGTTCAAGGATCTCTCCAAACGGTTCAAAAACTTAGTCGCGCGAGTACACTGCAGACTAAACCTACCGCTGATAGTGACAGACCTATCGTAACCATGATCTACCATCCCCACACCAATCCGGTGCGTAAAATCCTTCTTTCTAACTGGGGTCTTTTGTCATCCAGTCAAGAATCTGCTGCTATCTTTTCTGAACCTCCGTTGGTAGCTTTCAAGAGGGATATTAATTTGCGGGACATGCTTGTTCGCTCTACTCTCAAGCCTCGTCATACCACCAGAGCCTCCGGCTCCACTCCGTGCAATGTTCCTAATTGCAAGACGTGTCCTTTTATTTGCCCTTCCACCGTGGTCAATGGTCCACGTTACAAATTCAACATAGACAGATACTTCACGTGTCAAACCACCAACGTGATTTATGTCATCTCCTGTGTTAAATGCGGCCAACTCTATGTTGGAGAGACGGAAAGAACCATCAACGACCGTTTCAAAGAACATCTTCAGTCTGTCAAGTACCAATACAACAGACCGGTCGGACGACATTTCAATCAGGCCGACCACTCCGTCTCAGACATTCGAGTTAAAGGCCTCTGGCTTATGCAAGCCAGTAATGTCTGGGCCAGGAAAGACCGTGAAAAATTTCTGATTAATAAACTGGGCACTGTGGCGCCACTCGGGATGAATATGAAAGATTAACATTGTTTACCTTGCTTGTGTCTGCTACTTTACCTCACTGATTTACTACTCACTAATCAGTTACGTGATGTTGGCGCTGGTTGATATGTACATTTCCCTTGGGGACTTTCTCAGCGCTGGCCGAACGTTTAGTTGGATCCCTTGCCCTTCCCTGTCGGGCACCGGGTCTCCGGCTCACGGTTTGATACGCGGTTTTGGGGCGGGGCGATCGTGTGCATCCCTTGGGGATGTATGTGGTCGTCTTGTTGCGTACCTGTGTGTTTTTCTGTGGGCTGGTGGGTGCCCGTTGGGTGGGGTTGGTGGCTCTGGCTGATTGTCTTCCGCCCCCCCCCCCTCCCTTTTTTTTTTTTTTTTTTTTTTTTTTTTTTTTTTTTTTTTTTTTTTCCTTACTCCTTCCCCCCTTCCCCCCCCCCCCCCCCCCCCCGCCCCCATCTCCCTCTCTCTCTCTCTCCCCCTTATTTTTTGAGTTACCCTTGAAGACGGTTTCACAACTACCTACTCTCCACTTATACCAATATTCTCTTACTGATTTTGATTCTTTGCTTTGTTTTCATGACTTATTACTTGTTGTGTACCGTGCTAAATGCTGGGGTTTTTTTCCCGGGGTCCTCCCGTTTTTCCCCGAGGTAGTCCTCAACTTGAAGGTGATATAAAGTTTGCCTTCGGGTTGGTGTTTAGCAGGCTTTGTGTATTAGACACTCAGCCTACTTCGTGCCCAAGGGTACTCCCCATTCGTTCTCTCTCTCTTTCTCTCTCTCCGTCTCGCTCTCTCTCTCTCTCTTTCTCTCTCTCTCTCTCTCTTTCTCTCTCTCTCTCTCTCTCTCTCTCTCTCTCTCTCTCTCTCTCTCTCTCTCTTTCTCTGGCCTCATCTACACGCCTTTTCTTTCGCTCGCTCCTGCACGTGCTTGCACACACTCTTGTCTCTCGTGTTCAGGTTCTTTCCGAGTCTCTCTCTTACGCGATTTTTCGTTGACGTCATTTTTACTTTTTCCGCACTTTTGTTCTTCCTTTTCTTTTCTTTTATTTTACGTCACCTCCTTCAGTTGCCACATTCCTTCTGCCATTGAAGATAAGTAGCGGCTAATCTCTATGTTTGTTTGTTTGTCTATTTTGACAAAGGGTATTTACCCGAAATATTAATAAATTGTGTTGTACCCGTCTTTTCTAAGCGTGTTTCTTTCTCCGTTGGGTACTTCTTAGCAAATAACTGATTAACTGCGCCCTTAAATTCAGATCCATCATCAACCTGCACTAGTCTGGGGTATCTTAAAGGGCCTCTTTTATAGATACTAGATAAAGCAGTCGCAACAGTGTTAGCAGTTTTGTCAGATATGGGTTCAGCGTCTTTATACCTTGAAGCAATGTCTACGACAGTTAATGCATACTTGTATCGTTTCTTTCTTATTGTGTCATGTGGTAAGAACAAAAGGTCCATTTGGTGTGTGTCATTTGGGGTAGTGTTCTCAAAATGAGGCCTTGTTATCTTTCTTGGAGCAGGGAGATATATCTGCCAAATTGCCTGTCTCTGTAACCATTGCTTGACTTGATTGAGTGTTATATCTCCGCCCACAGCGGCATGTAATTTTTCAATAGCTGTTGCTCCTTTCCAATAGCCTGATGGAGAGTAATATATTTTCGATAGTTTATTTTCGGCTGCCATTTTTTCTAGCAATGAAAACTCCTGTAAAATAAACAAATGTCATTCCCACTAGAACAAAGATTATCTCCCCGTTTCTTTGTTGTGTGCTTGGTTTGTAATAGTCACTTAGTTTCGGTTTCGGGATAGACATGTCTTCACCTGTGACTAAAAAATATTCCCTGATTGCTTCGTCTGTATTTGAAAACGTATGCTGTGCGTGACCTTCTAGCCTCAATTTTTCATTGATGAAATCAAGTTTCTCAATTCTATTCTTTTCATATTCCTGCTGGGCTTGTGCTAATTTTTCTGACGCCTCATTATGTCGTCTCATCTCCAGAGCAGATTCTTCTCTACCCATTTTTGAAAAGAGATAATTAGAGCCACTAAATGCCAGAGCATTAACCATAGCACCTCCTATCATAATAGCTATCGTCGCCATAATATTTTTATTTACATAGAAACATTTTCGGGAATAATTCCTTGCTTGACAAGAAAATCTTTTGTCACAATCGACGCTGTGACAACTACAATTAGCTTAGCACTGTCTTCAAAGTCAAGTCTACTCAAGTCTGCTGATTTCATTTTGAGTAGACTTTTTCCTAGCATAGAATAAGCTACTGCTAGTCAACTGATTACGGCAGAGTGATACACAAGGTTCATCATGTTCTTTGAGTCATTCATTTTCTAAGGCAAGAAAAAATTAAAATAATATTTTTATTTACTGCATATAAAATGGGTCAACGGCTTTGGGTGTTACTGGCAATGTGGCGACTTCTGGTTTTGTTTTTGGAGTGTCTGATTTTTTGGTCACTGTACGAGTCTGTGGTTTGTATTTTTTGTATAATTGATAACCTACGTAACCAAATCCGACAACAAATCCGGCAACTATATATTTTGTTGTTTCAGGGTCAGACTTAGTTGTTTGTCTCTCACTTTGATGAAGGTGTGACGGTCCTGACGGTACTGACACAGGTCCTGACGGTCCTGACGATCCTGACGGTGGATCAGTTACATGAGTCTTTTCTGTTTGTGCCTTAAGCTGTAATTTTTTTTGCCTATTATATTCAGCTAATCTTTTTCCAGCCTCAACCCTGCCTGGACTTTTAGTCTTCGTCACAGTTTGAACCTGTGTCAAAACAGGGTCGGGGTTCAGTTGTGGAGTCGTCTGGGTTTCGTCCATTTTCTTCTGCAGTAAAATTTATTTTTGAAAAATCAATATGACTCCCGGTAACAAGAAGGGTTACGACAGGAGCAAGGTAATTTCCGAACTTGTAAAACATGACGCATGCTAATTTGCCAATTGAACTTGAAACAATAGGATTACTTTCAAGGTCATGTGATAGACTGTCACAATCCACAGGTAGAAAGTGACTCACTGCTTTTGTGTATAGGCATACAAGAGATCGACTCAAATCACGTGTCATTAGTGAGGCAATGTGGTTCTCATATTTTGAATGAAGCTTGATTAGTTCGTCAGAGCTTAGAGATTCAATATCCTCTGTCATGTATTGTCTACCCAGATAAGCCTTTGATTTGCCTGAGACAATCACAGACAAAAGCCGCTGTTTTTTTGAGTCTAAGTCTTTGTTCTCTACAGCATTGATATCATTCAATAGAAAGATTTCATCAGGGTTCATTTATAATGTAATTAAAAAATTAAAACAAAAAACAAAAATTGTTATCAAGCAAAATCATGTTTCCTAGGAAGTACATTAATAGTAACTTTATACGTTTGTACCATTCAGCAAAATGTAGCCAATAGTTTTTGAGTTTACCCCAGACCTATATTGTGTCTCTCAGTGGGCTTATAAATGACATGTTTCACAGATTTCAATTGTGGTGTCATGTACAATAACCCTGTCCTTTTAAGCAAACAAACCTGACACAGTATTGGCGATTATTGGCTTTGCAGTAAATTATAAATCACAACCCTGATCAAGTGAGAGCCAAATGAAACATCTAGACAGTAACTTGATAATTTAACCATGACTTGAGCACCAGAAAAAGGAAGGAATCACCCATGTTCAATAACAAAATTTTCTGAGTACAGGTTTATACATGGGAAGTAATTTTGTAAAAATTTCAGCAAGACAAAAAAAGTTACTTCCCTTGCTCTATTAAATTATGCTTTAATTCTTGACTAAAGTACATTTTTTGTCAAAAGTAAATAACAAAATGTGCAAATAATTACAATAGATAATAGAATAAAAATGTTGTTATTTGATTTTGTTAAAACAATGAGTGATTTATTTTTTTAACAAAACCAAATTATACATTATTTTGTAATTACTTTTATCACTTTAACACCTGCTTAAATGTTTTTTTACAAGTGCGTGCACACACTCGCTAATAGCCGTGTTTTAGGGTATTGACTCAAAAATAATGGTATAGATAGACTTCAAATGGCTTTTTTCTAAAAGCCTGAGGCTAACTAACGTGGATTGTGTACTTGAGTGATTTGTATGAGGGCTCCCAAGTCTCAGTCACAGTGGGTTTACCCGCATGTGTGTGTGTGACTAGATCAGTTGATTTCCGTGGTGCTAACAGGCAGGTGTTCGTGAATCATTGCTGGTAAACAAAATGTCAGCTTTTTCATGTTACTGTTCACTGGATTAAAGAGACAGGTACGTAATAGCACATCTATATAAACTTTTAAATCAGACCTCTTTCTCTATGTGAGGTGACTATGAAGACATGTATGTTAATGTATAAATGCGTCACTTCAGTACCTAGCAACATGAGCAACAGTCAGGACAGACCATTCAGCAGACAATAGTCCTCACTTGGCACAATTCACGTTAACGTGACATACATTTTAGGGAGTCCTAGGGAGTGCGGGAGTATTGGGTAGGCCATGCCATGGCTTGTAACAAATGTTTATAGTCAAGACTCACAGACTACTCATAAAGAAAAAACCCAGAACTACAGCTAACTGAAACGCTGTAAAAAAAGGGGGGGCTCTTGAGGATCTGTTGTTTATGCCAGTGTCTGTATTTTTTTTTAAAATGTGTCTCTTTCACCCTAAAAAGCTGAACACCCACCACATGAAGAGCTGTCCCAGCGTAACACGCCAAAGCGTGAAATTAAATAAAAGTTATTATCACCTCACAGGCGGTATTGCAGTGACATGTTGTTTGTTTTGTGGTTGTTTGCGTAGGATATCATATATGGTAAGTTTGTTTAGAAAGTGTGTCCGTGTCTGTGTATGTTTGCCTGTGTATATAACTTGTATGACAATCTGGCACTGCCCATGAATTATCTTGGTATGCAACTGGCGTGTCTGTGTGTGTTTGTTTGGCTTTTGTTATGAACAGAGACGTGCTTAAACAGAGCCAATTGTATATACAGAGCCAAGTGTTTGCACTGAGCGGTCCCCCCCCTGCACAACACAATTCTATAGACCTTTTGACGCGTGACGTGTGAATGGCGCTGTGAAAGCTTTTCCCCAACTCATTTGAAAGAGGGTTTGGCATTGAGTCTTGTCATGCGTGAACTGAAATGATATGTGCGGGACAGAGCATGTGAGTTTTTCGGAAATCGACTCTGGCAATATTGAGAGAAACGGTCATGTAAAAGTTAATGACCGTAATTAGTAATTAATTAAGGTCATTAGGTGTTGACAGAGACAATAGTTATAGAGAGAGAACAATAGAGACCCGAAAGATAATCAGATCAATAAGGCCGCATCAGTCATGCTTGTCACTTTTTTAAAATCAAAGGGTTGATTCAGAATTAACGGGGGTAAAATTGGAGTCAAAAATATGATATTAAAAAATGATGTAAATTAATGACTGATGCGGCTCTATTGAATTAATTGTCTTTCGGGTCTCTATTGTTCTCTCTCTTTCCAGCTGTCAAGATAGTAATAGACAAAACAACTTTTGTTTTTCTAAATTACATAAAACTAGAACACATTGATCTTGTTTCATTTTATTATGCTAGCAAATTATATACTCTTGAGGAGTTGCAAAATGTAATCGATGATTAAATTTTTTTTTAAATCATGAAAAAAAAAATGGTAAACTTGTATCCGCAACTACCGACGACTGAGACTGTGTCGTCGCTTGCACCTGATCAGCATGTGCCAATTGCATCAGATAAAACATTACAGGCAGATACATTCCGATTAATAAATATTACAGAAGCATTAAAACATTTGGAAGGAGAGGAGGCAAGATACTCCAGATGTAAAAGACAGTATAAGACAGTTTTCAATTCTGTTCAAAACACATCTATGGCTGTTGGTGCAGTTTCAGCTGGTTGTTTTGTAGGGGTATTGTTCTGTTTGCAACATGAATTGGAAGTTTAATTGGAATTGTAATTGAGGGTGTTAGCATTGCTACATGCCTGTCATGCTTAGGTTTGGAAGCCCTTAACAAAAGATTTCATACAAAGTTACAAAAACATGTAGCATTGAGTGTGCTCACTGGTGCAAAGTTGAGCAGTATAAAACTTATTGGAGGACAATTTTATTAGCGACAAAGAATTTAAGAGAGTGCAGGATGATTTGAACAATTACAAAAAAACTAAAGTCTGAAATCCATATAAAATGCGTAGTCAATCTCCCGTGAATGTTGAAGAACTAAAGGCTAGTTTTTTAGCGGAAGGGAACAGCTTGGGGCAAAAGAGACTGCAGAGAAACTACACAATCTACTTTCAAGCAAATAAAGATCAGTTTTGGTAATCGTTTCATAATGTCATACACTTCACAGAAAAATAACACGCCACTTACATGGCTTAGGACTGTCTATTCAGCCCCATCTGCCCCGCCACCAGAATATTATTGAGAAAAAAGTTTTTAAGTTGCCCTTGTATCTTGGTAAAAATGACTGTGTATATGTGACTAGAGTCAAGTTGTTACTAAGAACTTACAAGTAATTAGGGTAAGTAATTAATTAGATGTATGGTAAGTAGTTAATAGTTCTTATAACAATTAACTTATAAGAACTTGCAGAGGTTACCTACATGTTGTAAGTAAACAATTTCCACTTGGTTTCAGTTTTGGTAGTTTCTCAGAAACATGACTTGTTGACAAGACGAGTGTATTAAGCTGACGCTTCTCAGCGGGTTGAATGCAATACCTGTAAGAGTCTTTCTTTAGGCTGTCCTTTCAAAAGCTAGAGTGTTGTGGCTCATTCATAAAAGCGTGTCACCTGGCATACCTGAAATTGAATAGAAGGGTGTCACAAAGGAGCATTCAACTGGCACGTGGCAGAAATTCATCAGTGTTTGTAATGTTGTCATAAGCACGGACCTAAAACAGAGCAGGGTAAAGGCATATGATCACTGACTTTATGACGGGCCTCTCTCTGTGTAAGAAAGGGGGGATTAACTGTGTGTGTGGGTGTTGGCCATTTGAATTTGTTTGAAAAATCAAAAGGGTGTACACATAATTTAAAAAATAGAAAACAATTTCTTGAATATCGAGTCAGGTGCGGTGCATACCGATCTGATTCAAAAGATTTTGATTTCGGTTTCAAAAGCCAAGCTAGTCAGAAAGTAAAAATATGAATAATTGTTGGTCCTTGATTTTTTTTCTTTTCAGAACAAGTCATTCATGACGTGGGAAATGTATGTTGTCAGCCTACTCATATATGAGAGACAGTTGACTAAACCATGTAGAAACGAGTGAGACTTATTGTAAATTTAGCTCTGTGCCGGCTGTGCCTGCTTATGAGGATCTGGCTTATGAGAATCTTAACATGTACTCAGTACAAGATAGTCAGATACCAGGGTTCAAACTCGTGGTGCTTGCACTCAAATTCCTTTGATGTGTTTACAAATAACCAACGGTACCGCTGTTGTAATGGGTCATTGTCGTAAAAAAAATGTTTGATTGGTAATGGTCGTCATATTTTTTACATAACAATGCATGTTTAGGTGTTGCCAAAGACAATAGTTATAGAGAGAGATAATAAGAGAACACAAAAGTAGCAAATTCAATAATGCCACACCGATCATGGTCGCCATT
The DNA here is from genome assembly GCA_036245525.1 of Semisulcospira habei. Taxonomy (NCBI): domain Eukaryota; kingdom Metazoa; phylum Mollusca; class Gastropoda; family Semisulcospiridae; genus Semisulcospira; species Semisulcospira habei. Next base: position 132,254,732 of record BTPG01000003.1, on the reverse strand, counting down.
AAAAAAAAAAAAAACAGAGTGATTCGGTGATAATGGGGAGGTAATGGGGTGTCATTGAGTTTATTATCGATATTGGCGAGATTTAATGATTGGTGCGGTATTATTGATTTTTTATTCTTTGTATTCTCATATTATCTCTCTCTATGAACTAATAATCTGGTGCCATTTCCACGAAAAGGGCTTACTTAAAATGTGTGAGACATTTCTCTTTAGCAATGTTCCAATGACTGTTCCTGAAGGATTTGGTATGCAGACTCCAATATTGGAATATGATTGATGAATTTTTGTGTTGTTTGTGAGCTATAATGAAATATTCAATATGGCGGCTGTGAGAACAGTAAGACTTTATTACAACGATAATGATCCAAGAACCACCCATTAATTCAACAATTTTTAGTACATTTATTCATATCCAAACAAAAAAAAAAGGAACACATTTCCTGGCCTTGAAATAGCAATGGGTCCAAACTTTGATTGAAAGCTCAAACACAATTGCAAATATTGATATGCACATTTAAAAAAAGAAAAAAAGACGTTCATTACAGTTTGTCTGGAACAGTTACTTTGCCTAAACATGAAAAATCCTCCCATGCACAAATTTTCATCAGCAGCAATAGATTTATCAGCTTTTGTCTACAAAGGGGAATCTTAGGAAGTGGAGGGGGTGCCTGCGTTGGGTGGTTGTGGGGTTGCAGAAATAATATTACACTGCCGTACTTATTGTTGTTCACAAAGTCCGACACTACAGTGCATGTTTTGTTTCCGTGAAATTAAATGTTCATGCATTCATTTTGACTAGTGCTGCATTTACATGCATCAGTACATAAAAGGTTTGAGGTCTTGCATTTGCACTTGACCCGTCTGCATTGTGTTGTGCAGCTGCAGCAAATCAGTGATATACAGGACTCCGGAACTGATGGCAATGACTTCAGGACTGGAACCAGGGCACCACACTCAATCTTCCATCTATTGGTCTCTGGTGGAGATAGCGCAGGGTGCTGCATGTCAGCTTGTTGCCACACTGATGCCTGGTGATGTGCTCGCTCGATGTGAAACAAAAGGGCATCGTTTTTGGGGGGCAGGGTTTCCAAAGGGCAGGCTTGAGCACCTTTGCCCAGAGCTGACAGGAGTGCATGGTGTTCTTTGAACGTGTTCCAGCATGATTTCTTTGTATGCCAGCCAGGAAAGAGGTAGTGTCACATCCTGTCAGTGAATGAAAAGCTGGCTAACTTTCAAGCAGGATGTGTTCAAACTGAGCTGCAACTGTGTGTATAGGAATGTACTTGCGCTTCTTGGAAGTGCCTGTCTTCATCAGTTTGGCAGTACACACAATATTTAATGTTTATTTGAAAAAATTAAATACAACTGAAAATGTGCACAATGGTGCGCCGTCAACCGTGTTAAGAAGCTTGCCAGGTGGACATTCTCCCTATTGTGAAAGCGTAATTGTTAGATTTCCTAATTTGCAGTTTTAAAAAATTAGGTGTCAGTTTATGTGAATCACTTTGTGTATCTGTAACTAATCAGGATGGGAAACCAGTTCTGGTGCATGATTTTTGTGTTGTCTTAGAAGTTAAATAATTTTATTTTTGTTGAATAAAAATGAGCACTGCACCGAAACTGAAAATTACACCAATTGCATGTCCAGTAATAGAGTTAAAAGTTTTGAGAGATGTGCAGGGTTTTGATAAAGAGGGAGAAGTCGGAGAAGTTTGAACTTGATTCCACTGGAATGTGCAAATAAAAAGTAATTGATGACACAAAAAATGACACAGAAAAAAGGTATCCTAAACTTAATTAGCTTTGTGATGTTACTGTGCCTAGTCCTGTAAATAATGTGCTCTATCTCGTTACACATGTGGGTAATAAGTGAGTAGATGTTCCTGCAGCTGCTCCCACAATTGATTGGGATATTAACCCTCTTCTGCATGCATATGCCAGGCAACTCTTTGAAAATATCACCAAAGGAATCAACTTCGTAATTTTGAATGGGTGACATTTAAAAAAAATGTTTAAAAATATTTAGACAAGTTTTGAGAAAGACCAATTATTTTTTCTAGAGTGTTAAATCAATAAATATATAAAATAAACATTTGAGGAGCTGTAAAATGTGTAAGAAAATAAATGGAAAATATTTAAAGTTGAATGAACTGCTGTTTTACGTACTGTGAATCTTGCTGATGATCACAAGCATTATCTTCAGATGATGTTGACGACTTAAAAACAAGGATCCCCAAGTTGTCCTAGTCCAAATCTAAGTCCGATTCATCCCCTCTTCTATCCAGTTTCAGCAAATCTTGCTCTGTAAATCCCTCAAAATCTTCATCGGCAATGCTCTCCACCACCAAAGATTGCCACAGTTTGAGGCCAGCCATACTTACTGATGCTCCATTCGCATTTGAAAATTAAAACATTTGTTGCTCCGCAAGGAAATGTCCAAATTGCACATGGCATGCTTTGACAGAAAGTGGAAAAATTCGCGAAAATGAGGCTTGTGGTCTCGAGGGATTTCTATTACCATGGTAAACATGGCAGCCTTCATAGTATACACAAGGTTCAGCAGGCGTTACCGAGCGTTCTATGCACAAACGCTGTGTGTTTTCAGCAGGCGCTGGCGGGGGCTCTATGCAGAAGAGGATTAAGTTTGAATGCATTAGTCCTTATGTATTTACTGAAAAAGTAAACTTAACTTTAGAAAAGCTCTTAACTCGGGCCCTTTGCTTGTGAGTCTTGTTTCAAGCTACTCTGCAGACAAAAATAGCAGAGATAAAATACAAGAGTATGAAAAACGGAGATATCTACTTACAGGTAAAAAAGGTTGACTTGATCCGACTGTTGTGTTTACACCAGAAAATTTTACCTTAGCTAGAGAAGCGACAATAGTTTTTGAAATCATACTAAGACCTTTGGAGGGTGTTAAAGAAGCAGAAATTGCACATGGAATCAAACTTACACGGGATAACTTACTGGTGGAGTCATCAAAAGTATTTATTGTAATTATAAAAGGAGCAGATGTACAGGCACTGTATAGTAACATAGCTGTTAAAGTAGCAGTCGATAAAACACATCTTTTTTCATTAAATTACATAATACTATCCCACATAGATCTTGTTTCATTTATTATGCTAGCAAATTATATACCCTTGCAGAGTTGCAAAATGTAATCGCTGATTAATTTATTTTGAAATATTTTTATTTGTCATAAAAATGGTGCCCTTGTATTCACAAATACCTGATGAAAGATTACAAGCAGACTCATTTCATGTAATAAATATTACGGAAGCATTGAAGTTTTGGAAGGTGAAGAGGCAAAATATTCAAGTGTAAAAGACAGTACGGTACAGTTTTCAATTCTGTACACAACACAACAGTGGCTATCGGTGCTGTTTCCACTGGTAGCTCTGTTTGCAATGGGAGTGGTGAGTGTCATTGGGATTGCACTTGAAGGTGTCAGTGTTGTCAGATGCCTGACATGCTTTGGTTTAGAAGCCCTTAACAAAAGATTTCATAACAAGTTGCAAAAGCATGAAGCAATAAGTACTCTTGCTGGAGCAAAGCTGAGCAGTATAACACTTATTATTATCAAAGCTTTAGAGGACAATATAATCAATGAAACTGAGTTTAAGGGAGTGCAGGATGATTTGGACAAATACAAATGGCAGAAGTCTGAAATTCAAAATACGATGCGTAGTCAACCCATGAATGTTGAAGATCTGAAAACAACTTTTTTAGAGAAGGAAAAAAGATAGGAGTAAAAGAGACCATGTAAAAAGTGCAAGGTCTTCTAAGCAAGTAAAGATAAGTTTTTCCAACTTTAAAGTCATGTAAGTTGTAAGTAACTTAATGTAATTTATAAAGTGCTTGTAATTTCCATGTCATTAAATCAAGATGACATTCTCATGCTCTGTACTGAGGAATTTCTATAGGGGCCCTGACCTGAATAATACATGGTCTCACCTTACACGTGGTTTGAAAAGCAAGTGGCACACCTCACAGATGTGCGGGTGGCCTGTGGGTGAATGATTCTAAGGAGAGGAAATTGGTTTAATTTATGGATTGAATGTCATGTGTAAGCGTTATCTTCCGGGTTGGCAGCCGATTTGAAAATGTACTAATGTACTGAGGTGATGGGGCAAATTAGTCATTAATAAAGGTCAGCTTAAGACAATCTCCAAATCCCAAAGGACCCTGGGTTGACAACTGATTGAAGAAGCACTTTGTTAATGATTTTAAAATGTACCTTGTGCACCAAAGAAAAGGTGGTGACTTTATAGGGGGTGAGTGAGGGTGATGATCAAATTGGTTATTAATTAGGGGTCAGCTTAAGACAAATGGAAAAGCTGTCTTTGTAGCCCCATAATTTCTCTCTCTTACTGGACCAGTGTGCCAAGAAGTGTTTGTGCTGTATGCATAGCTGGCCTGAATCTGTCTCAAAGATGACATTGTCTGATGTAGGTGTCTTACTGAGGGGTGGTGACCCTTGGTTGCCCTGGACGAGGTCGATCTGCAGTGTCACCAATGTTTTTAAACCTTTCTGCTAGATGACAATGTAACCAACGGGCAATCTCTCTACCTGATAAACCCGCAGCCAGCATTCCAGTTGCTCTTTCTCTGTCTTGCGCATTAAGTCAAAGCATTCTCTCTCTTAGGGACAGGATGAGAACACCAGCACTCAATGCTTTATCTGAATTGTCTGAATATGCACTCTTTATCGACACCAACATTTTGTTTCTAAACACGTTTTCTAGTTACCTTTTTGCATTAAATGTGTATTATTTTGTTGAGATAAATGATTTTATCGTTTCACCGTATACCCTGAAAAATTCTATTTCGGCAACAACCTGAATCTGTACACTACCAGCAAGAAGATTATCCTGCATTGCAGAAAAAGAGTTTTCTATTGATTCATAGACATTGTAAGTGTTGGATATAGGCAGTCTGTTGTGTGAAACACGTTTATTAAGCTTGATGGGCTTGACAGACTTTGTGCATTGTCCATCATTTTTATTTGTCCCACAAAATAATAAATAGAAAAATATTACTGCTGGCTCTGTATGTGTAATACCGTCATTTTTATGATCAAAACAAAAGGTTAAATTAATTCACTAATCCATACTCTGTAGGCTGATCTGTCTTTAAAATAAGCTTTAGGTGCTTAGTTGATTTTAGTTTGTTTTTCACAGCATCGCGTTCATGTTTATTTGGTATTACATCATTTTCTCTGAGGCAGACTTCAAAGCTGTCACGATGCTTACAAAAAAGCAATCAGATAAATTTTAGTTTCTCTCAAAAATCTTGTAGTACTGCATTAAATTTTTGAGTGAGAATCCATACACTGATGTTTGTGTGTCTGCCACTGAAGGCAAGTTCTGCTAGAGTGTTTTTCTTCTTAACAATGTCTTTTTCTGCAGAGCAGTCATCAACAATAAACAAAGTTGCCTGTCCTTCAACTTGCTTGTAAAAATACTGCAGGTAGTCATTCAGTTTTTTCTCAGGGTCGATTAAGTAAATGTTTTTGTCAGTCCAAATGAATAAACGGTTGTGATAAGCTTTGTTTTGCTTAATAGTAGGACAAAATATTACAATGTTTTCAAAATGGTAGATGTATCTTGATTGTAAGAGGTCAAGAACAAATTCAGTTTCCCACAGCCTGTGGTACCACATAACAAACCACAGTGTGGGTCGAGTGTCATCAAGTTCATTTTAATACAAGTTATAATTTTAATACAAGACACCCGTTAGTCTGCTTTCTTTGATATTGAGTTGAGCATCATAAATCAGATACAAATATATATTTATTGCTCCTCCTGTTTCAGTCCTTTTTTTTTTTTTGTATTTGGATTGAGATTCCATCACTGCCGTTTTCGACAGTAAGACCTGACCCGTGTAGATAGTTGTCATCTGTACTATGCAGGTCTAGACAGAGTGCATATTCTTCTGTCAGGTATTGACCATTTCTTACATCATACAGATGTAGATCTTTACATGCTATGTCTGCCGGTTTTTCTCTAAACCTTCCACCCATCCATTTTGTGATTTCGTCGTAGTGCTGATAAGGTAACATGCCTGAAGAATACACTTAATTAGGATGCCCTTCGATTGTACAGGATAAATGTGTAATCTTTGGATTGTAAAATTTGTCTGACTTCCTTTTGAATGTATTTTTTGGTTCAATAAACAACATAAGTATAGCTTTCAGTGACGTGGCAGGCATATTCAGTTTGATATTCCAAATTAGATCACCTTTGTCTTTGTGTATTAAACTGTGTCTTATTATACGGTCATTAAAAATAATCAGTTTTGACTCATACTGATTTCGTATGAGTTTGGCTAGTTCGGTTTCTGTGACAATTTCATATTCCAAAGAGATGTTAATGATCTTATATGTTGCGTCTGTATCACTTGTTCTAATAACTTTGGAGTAGTCATTGAAAGTTAGTTCAAAGCTTAGACGGTCATTTAGTGCTCCTTGGTAATAAGGCAAATGCACTGTTAAGATTTCAGGTTCAAGTGGAACATAAAATCTATTGCCGTATGTTTCAGCCAATATAACGTCCTCAATTGCTGATGTTGATTTGTCTCCAGCATTGATTCTAAGTTTGGCAACATTATTAGACTGTATGCCTTGGTAAACACGATCTTCTTTTTCTTCTCCAGTGAGCCAAATATTTTTTTAGCAGTAAATGCATCAGCATCATCTAGACTAAACACTTCCTGGCCTCCAAGTTTTACTTTAGTAGTTCTAATAATTGCTGTGCCAATGTTGGTAACTAGTGTTCTGTTTGCATCAGATTCTGATAAAAGTTCAATATTAAATGCAAAGAAACAATAACATCACTGGGACCTAGGTTTGGAAACTTGACAGTAAGAGTTTGGTTTTGATCTATAGTGCTAGGATTGTTTGTGATAACAATTGATTGCCTAATGCCACTAACACCTAAAGGTTCATGTAGTTTTCTGAACAGGTCTAACTTCAATCCATAGGGCGATGTCATTTTATTATGCAAAAATAAAAAAATAATGAATAAAAACAATGGCAGCTGGAGGATTTCACCGTGATGATTTTGAAATGGATGACATGCATAGCTACGATAAAAGTGCAACAGATATGTCTGGAATGGTAAATACTTCTAGTGTGTATCATGCACTGTTAAAAGACAAAGTAAACTCATTTTATGATAGTGTTGGTGACCGCCCAGAAGTTATAGATCCTAATCAGTTTGAATATGATAAAGGTCATTTATTTGTAAATACTGTTGACAAAGGTAAAGTATATCTAACCCATAAAGACAACCTTGCTGAGTTTAGAAAATTAAGTACAATCTAAAAAGATATCGGTGGAGACAAAGCACTGCAGCCTTACCTTGGTATTGGTAGTAAAAGGTTACCACCTCAACTTGTTAGTGCTCTTCATGACGTGCAAACAAGGTTGCCAACAGGACAAGAAATTGAAATGACAGAAATTAAATGACTGCCAGAAATAGCAAACACGGTAATACAAGAAACCTCATGTACAGAATAACAATTAAATGAGGCTATAAATACAATAGATGACTCTCCTTTGACAATGCAGGAAATAATGGGCTTGGATAAATCACTGCAGTCAATAAGAGGTGAACTGCTGAATAATGTAGCCAAACTGGGTGAGATTGATAATCACATAGAAAGGGAAAAAGAAAAACTAGCTACAGCAAACAATGGGAATCTTGACACAGAAATGAAACAATGAATACAACACAGATTAAATGATTTACAGATAGAAAGATCAGCATGACTAGAAGTAATCAAAATTGGGAAAGAAAAACTAAAAACACAGGTCAACAGGATTACTGAAACTATTAAAAAAAAAAAACTTAACGAAGACACAACATTGGCTGAGAGATTAAAAACACTTTTTGGAGAGCAGGGTATCACAATTGCAAGTGTAATTACTGCTCTTGGATTTATTACCAGTACTGTTGTGTTGGCTGTATTGGGTGGTGGTAGGGGTGGTCCAGCTCCGGCCCCTCCACCGGCCCCTCTGGTTCCATCAGACCCAAATGATTTACAGGCATGGGTAAAAACCAGTTGTCTCATATATCAGACTTGCTTAAGAAATTGGCTGTAAAAGCAATGGATGCTTTGCCTGGTATAATAGGGAGTGTTGTCAGTTGGCTGAGGTAGTAGGGTTTATGGCGGAGCATGTGTGGGTCTTTTTGGTGACATTAGGAGGATTAATACTGGGTTATTTAATGAAACAGGTAAAGAAGTAATATACCTAATCCAGTAAGGCCTATTACCAATGCAGTTCTCTCTGACTCATGTGTGTTTCCTGTAGCTGACTGTACTGTGATGGAGATGGGGATGGGTTTGGTGCTGTTACTGACTGTATGGGTGATGATGTTACTAGATTTACTGTGATTATTAATGGTTTTAATGACTGTAGATGTGTGGTTGTTGGACCCAAGAGAGAGAACAATAGAGATTTGAAAAGCTTCCAAATCAATAATGCCGCAGTGACCAATAATTCATGCCATTTTTGATAATAAACCCATTGACCCCCGCCCCCCCCCCCATTACCTCCCCATCATCACCAAATCATTCCGTTAATTTTTTTAAAAAATGCAACCAGCATTATTGATTTTGATATTTTCAATCTCTATTGTTCTCTCTACATCTGTACATACTGAAATATACATTTTAAGCGTTTAAGTGTAGCTTTAAAATAATATGTTTTATTATAAAATGAACCAAGATGAATTACTTCTTCTAAACGATATCAACGCTGTAGTGACAAACCCATAACTGACAAAAATGCTATCACAGTTGCGGCAGCGTTATCAAGTATCTATAAAAAAGGCCCTTTAAAATTCCCCAGACTTATGCAGGTTGATGACGGATCTGAATTCAAAGAAGCAGTTAATCAGTTATTTGCAAAGCATGGCGTACTAGTTAGACGCGGCATTCCAGGTGTGCACAGATCACAGGCAATTGTTGAGAACTTTAACAAACAGTTATCAGAGAGACTTTTCAGTTACCAGTATTCTAAGAAACTAATGCATGACACACGTAAGACTGAGTGGGTAAAAAGATTACCATCTGTAATAAAGCAACGAATAATGAAAGCCATGTAAAACCCGCTGATTCTATTAAATTGAAAACAATGACAGAGCCAAAAACAACAGCCCTGGCCCCACCTCCTGACACACGTCTGTTTACAAAACAGGTAAGACATCTATATGAACCCGGCGAGTCAGAAAACGACATCAGGCTCAGAGCAACCGACCCCATTTGCTCTAAGTCCATACACAATATAAAAAAAAAAATAGTTCCCGGCCCTAGCAGTAACCGATTGATTTAATATCTATATGAGTCTGCCCCACAGAGGGCATTTGTCAGAGAAGAACTACAGATTATTCCCCAGACACTGTTACTCACTTTTGACCAATTCGTCAATCAGTTCATAAATCAGTTCATCGACTTTTTGTTCAAATAACTCAAGCCTGTAATGACCAGGTGCATAAGCCTTTTCCTTACTATGAAACACACGTTTTGTGTCACCTACTGCCAGTGACTTCTTATGTGTTTGGATCATTTCAAGATTATGGTTGTTTGATCTCAGTGACTTGTTTGGATAATCAGGCATTAATGCTCCATCAAATGCTTGCTTGTAATGTTCATGACAAATGTCTTTATTTTTTATCACTGTATTTTTTTAATTTCTTTTATTTTCGACTGACTACGTTTCTGGTGCGGTATAAAATACATTTTTGACCTCAGTCCAACGTACTCAACTATTGGCACTCCATTCAGTTCGTCTTTAAACTTCCCAGGCACTTTCTTGTTTTGTGTGCTATACAGCGGGTGGTCTTTAGGGTAGTCAGAAGCGTCAAACATATGAAACTCTGTTTTCATGTCTTCATAAAAGTCTTCAGTAGGCACGTCAATGGCCATCGTGTCAGTGTCATTGTATAACAGTCAGCACTCAGGATACTTTGGTTTGAAGTAATCATAATAAAATTCAAGCATCAACAGTTTTGATAACTAAAGAATTGCCATACCAATAAATACTGGCTTGTCCAGTTTAACAATCTTTTTTTTTTTTGAGTGACACTGCATACAATGATGAATGAAACTCTTTATACCCTGTGTACTGTGGCTTACCTGTAAGCTTAACTGCACCCGATTCAGTTGTTACTAATCTCACATCTTGCAGTGATGAGGATTTTTCATTGTCTTGCCAAAACAGGCTTAAAGAAGTCTTTGTCAAATGCAGTGTTGCCATCTCTCTCACACAATGTTGTGTTCTTCATTATGTAATTTTTCATGAAAGCACTCTGATCAAAGCTTATACCTCTGTGAACTTTCTTTAGTACTAACCCATGTCTGATGTAAAACTGCAACAAGCGATAGTGACACACGTAATTGAATTTATCATTAAGATTTGGCACAAGTTTAGGGTCTTCTTTTTTCCCCATCAAACTCATTTTCTCAACAGCTAATGGATAATCATTGTGGTAATCGTGTAGATGGTGTGGGTACTCCAGTTCGACTTCAAAGATCCAACCCTTTGCATCGTTTCGGTCAAGAGTCATAATGTAGTTTGATAACCCTGACTGTGTTATGTCATACTGTGACAAATCATACAGACAAAAGTTTTTGAAGGGCAATAACTCACACATCGCGAACCCATACAAATTTTTAGCGTACAAGTACATATGAATGACCTTGATCTTGAGGGGTCAAACCCTTGCCCTGGTCATCCAGATATTTGTTGTTGGCTTTGGAATAATTGTTTGCGGCTATTCTTATGCCTGCCCTCAATCCACATTCCACCATTTCACCCATCGTATGATCAGACAACAGGTCTATAGATATCTTACTGGATTTCAAAAATACATCCCATGTCATGCCAGGACTAGTTATATAGCAAGCAGGGTCAAGACTGTAGTGTAACAAACCCTTTTCACGGTAACTTTCAAATACATCTGCTAGCAAACACACGTCAGCTTTCAAGTACTGATCGTGGTAGTCACCAATTGTTTTATACCCTAGTTTACCCCATGCATCAAGTGCATGCTGGTAATCAGAGTCTGAAATACCTTTACCATTCAAGGTAGAATAAAAATTTCTCTTTTGGTGGCAGTCTCCTTTCCTCAAACACAACCCAGTGATCAATGTACTCGTATGGATACACACCATTTTTGATCAAGTCTGGCTCAAAATATTTACTTGTTATTGGAAACGATGTCAGTCCTTCTGCCAGACTAGCAAGACCTAAAGACAAATGTTGCATGGAGTCATAAAATGCTAATTTGTTGTTCAGCCTAAAAGTCAAGTACTTTTCAGTTGTCAGAGCAATACAACTAATTTTTTTTGTAAGATGTAAGACTCATCCACAGCCTGTATGATAATGTGTGAATCATACCCTTTGAGATTTTGAAAAAATTAGGCAGTTTGTATGTCTTAGAATCTATTTTTAATAATAAGTTACAATTGTTATGTACAGCACCTCTGTAGCGTCCAGTTATGTGGTCATGGTCACGAACTTTATCATGTAGGGGTTGTTCACAAATCCAACACGTCTCTGCTGTATCAAAATTTAGTTTATCTTCTTCTGTCATCACCAAAGGCATCTCACATGTTGTGAAATAATGTACTACCTGACTATACAGTTGTCTCATTTCTGTTAAAAACAGACATGCTGCATTTTCACCCCTGTAAATAACAGGCTCGGTATACACACCATCTGACCTAACAAGAATGTATCCGAAAGAACACACCACTTGGTCACTCAACTTTATCGTCTTTGGTAATGATTCTGGAATAGTATCGTCATATGGTACAACCAGTGATTCAAAATCAGCATACACTACAAACAGCAGCTTTTGCTGATTCCCATAGTTCTTAAAATATATCTGACTACCAGGATCTGGATACTTTAGTACAGTTTGAATGTCATCAGCTGACCTACAATGTTGGACGTGTTTATGCGCAACTTTAATAGAGAAGAACCTTTGTAATCATCTTTTACACACTTCCTGTTTGCCATTGTGTTTTGTTGTATGATTATGAATTAGTCGTGACATACTCCTGATAATTGTGTAGTGAAAGTTATCATTATCACCTATTAATAACATGTCAACATGTTTATCTACTGACTGTCCGTAGGTTGGAGCAAGTGGTGATTCTCTACTGAGTTGTAACTTGTCAAAAGACTCATTATCCCACACATATACATTCACAGATATGCCAGGATTTAGTTTTTGAAACAAGTCTATATCTTCTATTTTAACAGGGAAATCTATACCACTAAAGTTGAGTTCGTTTACAAATTTGGTGTTGTTATATCCGCGATAAGGTATTGTTTTACAAAGTGTAGTTTAGCAAGCACACACCACATGAAACAATAGTGGTCTTTGTTTTGAATATTGATGACAGTCTTTTTGTTTGCAACATCAAGTGACAGTGGTATCCTTGATTTGCCTAATATAGGATGATACGTTGACTGCTTTAATTGTAGTTCATGTACATGACCTTCGTGCCAACCAGACCCCTTCATTCTAGCTCTGTCAATTGCTTCAAGAAAGTCAGACTTTCTCTGAAAACGTTTCCAATTCTCTTCTTGAATTGAGTGTGTGTTGTCTTGTTCATATATACGATACAATCACTTCACCGTCTACTCTAGTAAATTATATTTTAGCAACAACCTGAATCTTTACACTACCTGTAAGAAGAGTATCTTGTATGATAGAAAAAGAGTTTTCTATTGATTCATAAACATTATTACTATTAGATATAGGCAAGTCTGTTGTGTGAAACATGTTTCTTAAGCCTGATGGGCTTGATGGGCTTTGAGCATTGTCCGTCATTTTTATTTGTCCAACAAAATAATAAATGAAAAAAACTACACTTTGTGTAATACCATTTTATTGACTGTAACACCAACAATAAACAGATTCAGTTTGCTTAGTTGTCTAAATATTTGTACACACACTGTCTCAAACCAGCCCTGACGGTCATCAACTTCAATGATATGTGTCTTAAGATCAACAGACATGTTCTGTACAAATGGTAGCTCTTCAAATAATTCTAAAGTCATATTATATGATACATATATCATCGTTGGCGGGGCTGTTGATATTGGTGTTATGACCGGTTGTCTGAAATCTGTTCTTAACTGATCAAAGCGCTGGATATAACTGAAGCACTCTGTAACATCAATTGCGTTGTCCATCATGTTTATTTGACCGACAAAATAATAATATAAAAATATTACCATTAACATAGCTGACGCCTCTAGCACTGCTTGTATAATATCACTTTATTGACTGTAACCTCTTCAATATAATCATGTAGTTTACTTAGTTGACGAAATATATGTTCACACAATGCCTCAAACCAGTCGCAGTTAGCATAATTAACTCTAAAGGTATGTGTCCTAAGATCAACAGTCTCGTACTCATAACATGGTGGATTATCAGAATATCCTAAAGTCACATTATATGCCATGTATATCTTCATTGGAGCAAGCAGTGTTAAGAGTTTTATCACAGGTTCAAACAGTCTCTCCTATTTCTCCTTCCTTCTCAAAATACTGCACGTCAGCTAAATCTTTCAACTCTGTTACAGGACACGCAACTGTATGATTCTCGGCTTTGGACCAGCACTCATTTTTATAAACAAAAATAAAATTATTTAACTTCTAACACAACACTAAAATCATGCATCACAACTGGTTTGTCATTTTGATTAGTTACAGATATACACAGTGACTCAAAGAAACTAGAAAAGACTGTGAAAGACCAGGAAAGACCGTGAAAAATGTCTGATTAATAAACTGGGCACTGTGGCGCCACTCGGGATGAATATGAAAGATTAACATTTTTTACCTTGATTGTGTCTGCTAACTGTACCTTTACCTCACTGTATCGCTTCTGTTTTACTACTCACTAACCAGATAGGTGAGGTTGGCACTGGTTGAATTGTACATTTCCCTTGGGGACTTTCTCAGCGCTGGCCGAACGTTTAGTTGGATCCCTTGCCCTTCCCTGTTGGGCACCCGGTCTCCGGCTCCCGGAGTGATACGCGGTTTTGGGGCGGGGCGATCGTGTTCATCCCTTGGGATGTATGTGGTCGTCTTGTTGCGTGCCTGTGTGTTTTTCTGTGGGCTAGTGGGTGCTTGTTGGGTGGGTCTGGTGGCTCTAGCTGGTTGTCTTCCACCCCAACCACACTTTTTTTTTTTTCTCTCTCTCTCTCCCTCTTTCTCTCCCCCCCCCCTACCCCCTTTAACACTACCCCCTTTAACACTTCTCTCTAGCCATCTTTCTCTCTTTACACTTTTTCCTTTTCCCTTCTTCCCCTTCCTTCTTCCCCCCCCCCCCACTCCCCCCCACCCCCGCCCCTTTCTCTCTCTCTCTCTCTCCCCCCCCCCCTTATTTTTGAGTTACCCTTGAAGACGGTTTCACAACTACCTACTCTCCACTTATACCAATATTCTCTTACTGAATTTGATTATTTGCTTTGTTTTAATGACTTATTACTTGTTGTGTACCGTGCTAAATGCTGGGTGTTTTTTTTCCCGGGGTCCTCCCGTTTTTCCCCGAGGTAGTCCTCAACTTGAAGGTGATATAAAGTTTGCCTTCGGGTTGGTGTTTAGCAGGTTTTGTGTATTAGAAACTCAGCCTACTTCGTGCCCAAGGGTACTCCCCGTTCGTTCTCTCTCCCTTTCTCTCTCTACATCTTGCTCTCTCTCTCTCTCTCTCTCTCTCTCTCTCTCTCTCTCTCTCTCTCTTTCTCTGGCCTCACCTACACGCCGTTTCTTTTGCTCGCTCCTGCACGTGCTTGCACACACTCTTGTCTCTCGTGTTCAGGTTCTTTCCGAGTCTCTCTCTTACGATTTTTCGTTGACGTCATTTTTACTCTTTCCGCACTTTTGTTCTTCCTTTTCTTTTAGTTTTACATCACCTCCTTCAGTTGCCACATTTCTTCTGCCAATGAAGATAAGTAGCAACTAATCTCTCTGTTTGTTTGTCTATTTTGACAAAGGGTATTTACCCAAAATATTAATAAATTGTGTTGTACCCGTCTTTTCTAAGCGTGTTTCTTTCTCCGTTGGGTACTTCTTTAAAGAAACTAGAACCTAATTTCTTAAACTGCAAATTAGGAAATCTAGCAACCACGCTATCACAGTAGGGGGCAGTTCCAGTTGGTAAGCATCTCAACAAAGTTGAAGGCTTTCCATTGTGAACATTCTCAGTTGTGTTTAGTTCTTTCAAATGAACATTTAGTATTTTATGTACTGCCAAATTGACAGGATATTTTCCAGTTACTTTAAGTTTATTTGTCTTCAATGTCATTATATTAGAAAAAACATCATCACCATCAGATATATACCAATCTTCATCCAAATAATAACCAAGTAAATATGCAAATTTAATTGACATTTTTAACCAATCTTGTTTCGAAGATTCTAATGTAACAAGTAGGTTAGCTGGATTTAAAGTTGCTTTAATATTAAATTTACTTTGAAACCATTCAGCTATAGTACAAAATTCATAATACCCAAGTGGTATAACTTCAGTCTCACCACCAAAAATTACTTTATAATTTATATCATCTACATTAAGCCACTTTACTGTGTAGAACATTTCATGGATAGCTACAGCCTTGCTACCATCTCGATTATCAATCCCATTAGTTAACCACACTGGTTTGCTGTGTCAAGATTTGTTAAGGTAATAAACATTTTTATTATCTCATAAAAAAGAACGATGGAATTTAAATCACCAACCATTACCACTACAAACGCATTTCATTTTAATGTGGATGCCAAATACAATGTCGCACCTACTTATGAACAGAAAATAATTCAACTAAATCAGCTCGATATAGCTGTAAGTGAACAAGATCTATTTCAAGTCAAAATACCGAATCCTTTTGATCATTACAAAAACCCTCCAATAACAGACGATGCTACTGCAAGAAAGTGGTCCTCAAGTCCACTACAGATGTTTCAAAACCAACTTAACTTTGCTATATTGTGTTCAACTACAGGCTGTGGTGTTTCATTTACAGACCATTTGAATCACTCAAACAAACTGATTAGGTCTGTGTATCGTTTCCACACGTATTACCAGCTTAGAAGAATACTGTCTGAACTTCATACCCCTCTGCCCACTGAATCCAGTTTCAACAGGTTTAACAACCCCATGAATATGAAAGCGTTTGAACAGATCTGTATTGAATTTAACAATAGTACCGGGTATGACTTCAAACAAAAACTTAATGATCACAACGGTATGGGTACATTGTATTATGCTATGAGTCACAGACAATACCCTCAAGATTACTACCCTGGATACACTTCATTTTCACAAAAATCACAAGTCTGGTTAGTATCAATAGAACATAAACAGTCTAATGCCTGGACCACATTTATCTTAGACAAAAGTGACGGATTTACTCAAGCGGGAGTCGAGCACGTAAATGAGTCAATCAGAACATATGTATGGTGTTTACTAGGAGCACAGTCACTAACAAAATCAAATATTTTGAATGGAAGTGGAAAGTTTGAATCTCAAAAACAGTTTCTGACAAATCTAGAAAATTCAATTAATTCAGTGGTTGATCTCCCATCAAGCATACAACCCTATCAAGACGTTCTTAGATATGCTAGATCAAAAGTTGACTTTGTAGTTTGCATTGGGTTATACATGTTACCATCTGACCTTCAACTTAAAATGGGGACAATCACAAATTATAATAATTAAATCATTGTTGCTGGTGTTGGTCAAAAACTCGGTCTCAATCAATCTGTGAACTTAGGAGCAACAACCACACATGTACAGAAAGTAAAACCATTAATAGCACCAGCCCCGGTAAAAGCATCACCCATACAGACAGTAACAGCCCCAGCTCTGACTCCGGATCCAACACCATCACCAACCCCCGACACACATGAGTCAGAGAGAACAGCATTGGTAATAGGCCTCACTGGATTAGGGGTTTTACTTCTTTAACTGTTTCATTAAATAACCCACCATTAACCCTCCTACTGTAACCAAAAATATCCACACATTTTCTGCCATAAACCCTACTACCTTTGCCACTGTACTGATAAGCCAGCTGACAACTGAGCCTATTATGCCAGGCAACGCATCCATCGCTTTCAGAGCCAATTTCTTAAGCAAGTCTGAAATATGAGACAACTGTTTTTTTACCCATGACTGTAAATCTTTTGGGTCAGTGGGGGTTGTTGGACCTGGTGGTGCTGCACCACCACTTGCGCTACCACCAACCGCAGGTCCAGAGACAGCCAACACAACAGTACTGATAATAAATCCAAGAGCAGTAATTAAACTCGCAATTGTAATACCCTGTTCTCTGAAAAGTGTTTTAAGTCTTTCAGCCAGAGTTGTGTCTTCATGAAGTATTTTCTGAATAGTTTCTCTAATCCTGTTGACCTGTGTTTTCAGTTTTTCTCTTCCAATACTAATTGTTTCTAATCGCTCTGATCTTTCTATCTGCAAATCATTTAATCTGTGTTGTATTCTTTCTTTCATTTCTGTGTCAAGATTTCCATTGTCTGCTCTAGCCAGTTTTTCTTTTTCTCGTTCTATGTGTTTATCAAGCTCACCCAGTTTGGCTACATTATTTACCATCTCACCTCTTATTGACTGCAGAAATTTATCCAAGCCTATAAACTCTCTCATTGACAAAGGTGGGTCGTCTATTGTTATCATAGCGTCATTTATTTGTCCTTCAGTAAATGAGGCTTCTTGTATCACTGTGTTTTACTATTTCTGGCAGGCTTGTTACTGCTGCCATTTAAATTTCTTGTCCCGTTGGTAATTTTGTTTGTGTGTCGTGAAGCACAGTAGCATGTCGAGGCACAAGCGGCGTGACAGGAGACCCTCTAATTCCAAGTTGACGCAAGGCGCCAACACCTCCTTCATTTTTGATTGTACTTAAAGCCCTAAACTTACCAGGGTCTTTTTTGTTAGTCAATAGTACTTTTCCTTTGTCAACAGTGTTTAAATATAAATGACCCTTGACATCAAGTTCAAACTGATTAGGATCTATGTTGTCTGGGCTGTCACCAACATGATCATAAAACGAGTTCACTTTGGTTTCTAAAAGTTCGTGGTGTAAACTGTAAGTATTTCTTGTACCAGTCATATCTGTTGTATTACCAAAATCATACATGTCATCCATTTCAAAATCTTCATGTTTAAATCCTCCCGCTGCCATTGTTTTTATTAATTTAATATTTTGTATTGTGCATAATAAAGATGACACAGTCTTATGGATCAAAGTTAGAACCATATAGAAAACTACTTGAGCCTCTTGGTGTTAAGGGCATTAGGCAATCAATCATCATCACAAACAATCCTAGTACCATAGACCAAAACCAAACTCTTACTGTCAAGTTTCCAAACCTAGGTTCCAGTGATGTTATTGTTCCTGGCACTGCACGCCTAGCATTTAATATTGAACCAAGATGTAAACAGAATACTAGTTAACAATCTTGGCAGAGCAATTGTTAGAACTATTAAAGTAAAACTTGAGGGACCGGAAGTGTTTAGTCTTGATGATGCTGATGTGTTCTACTGTTACAAAGATCTTTGGCTCAAAAGAGAAGAGAGAGAAGACCGTATTTACCAAGGTATACAGTCAGATAATATTGGTAAACTTTGAATCGAAGCCGGAGACAAAACAACTACTACTGCCAAGGACTTTATTTTAGCTGAAACATATGGAACCAGGTTTTACATTCCACTTGAGTTTGAAATCCTGACAGCACATTTACCTTATTATCAAGGAGCACTGAATGACCGTCTGAGTTTTGAACTAACCTTCAATGACTACTCCAAAATTATAAAATCATCTGTTCTCAATGCATCATACAAGATTTCTAACATCTCTTTGGAATGTGAAATTGTCACACACACTGAACTTGCCAGACTCATACAAAATCAATACCAGTCAAGACTGCCGATTTATTATGACCGGGTGATTAGGCATAGTTTAATGCATAAAGACAAGAGCGACCCAATGTGGAATATAAACTTGAACACACCTGCTAGGTCTTTAAAAGGAATACTTATGTTGTTTGTTGACCAGCGGCTCCATACAAAAGAGATTCAGAAAAATTCTATAATCCAAAGATAACACATTTATCTTGTACAATCGAAGGCCGTCCTAATCAAGTGTATGCATCTGGAATGCTACCTTATCAGCACTACAATGAGATCACTAAGTATTTTGCTGGTGGGAGACTTAGAGATAAACCGGCAAACATTGCGTGTAAAGATTTACATCTGCATGACGTAAGAATCAGACAATACCTTACAAATAAGTATGCACTTTGGTTAGACCTTCGCAGTACAGATGATGAATATCTACATGGGTCAGGTCGTACTGTTGAAAACGGCAGTGACGGAATTACAATTCAGATACAAAAAAAGGTTGAAAAAGCTGAAGTAATAAATATATATTTGTACCTGATTTTTGATGCACAACTCAATATTGCTGAAAGCAGACTAAGTGGACACTTGTATTAAAATTATATTGTGTATTAAAATGAACTTGATGACCCTCGACCCACACTGTGGTTTGTTTTGTGGTGCCACAGGGTGTGGTAAAACTGAATTTGTACTTAATCTCTTAATAGGTAGTGGCAGCCCAGGCGCTCTGCTGACAACAAGTCTGAAACTGCACGATTTAGCCAACCTAAAAAAAAATTCACTGCAAAACATCCACTGGATGGATTTGTTTCAAACTTATATCAAAATAAAGTTCGTTCTCTTCTTTTTACTGTGAGTGTTTTGCTTTAAATGTAGCATTGATATGAAATAAATGGGACTTAGTTGAAAATGAGTGATTGCAGCCTCCATTTTCACCGCGTGACCCGGTTTTCTCAAACAGCGCGCGCGAGTTTCGGCGTTCAACAGGCAAGCATATTTGCCACACACAACGCTCAGCGCTATAAATAGTACCAAAATGTAGGGCATGACGTCACGAGTAATTTGATTGGTTGCTCTTGTCTGTGCGATTAAAAAAACTTGAATTATTTTCATTTTCCAATATTCTTTTTTGTTTTGTGGACAAACCATTCGGAAAAAACATTTACTATCAGATATTAGCAGACAGAGAATTTTCTAAGCTTTCAAATGAGCTATTGGGTTAATGTATGCACATTGTGTGGAGGTTATGCTCACCAATTTTTCCGATTTGACTTGGTACAGCTTCAGTCAAAATGGCGACCGACAAACCACTTTCGATACCATGGATTTGTGACGACTTCAGAATCAAGCTAGGTAAGTACTTGTGTATAATTTTAGTTAGTGTTGTGTGAAAAGGTTTAATACACTGATATATTGATATATTTGTTTATTTTAATGGTATTAGGCTGTAGAAATTGATGAAAGATTGGCCAGCATTGAGGCTGCTTCTCACATGGTTTGTTTGTGCTGGGGGTAGCATATGAAAATGAGAAACTCGCAGTTTTGCAAGCTTTTTATTCGTTGTTTTCTGCATGCCTCAGAATTTGCAAGGTATTATGAGTGTTCCTAATTTACTACAAGAGTGGATGGCTTCAGGAAGCGATGTAATATTGAGTTTTAATACTGCTTGCGACACTGGATTTTTGTCAAGGGCAGATAATTTCATGAAACTGTTGTGGCGAATTGCTATGTTTGAGTCGATCAGTCAGAAATCGTGTATCGTATTCGTAAACAAGAAATGATTTTTAATTATTCTGTGGCCATAGTAGTCCTGAGCATTAAGAAATGTTCTTTGGTGATCATTAGTATTCAGATAGAACAATATTTTCTTTTTCAGGAGGTGATCCCCAGTTTGAAAATGTGGAAATATCGAGACACCCTGATCAACCGAATTTAGTGCCATCTACAGTCTACACGCACAGCCGCTGGACCAGAAAGTTATGGAAGCAACGAAAAGGAAATACACATTGTGTCCATCTCAGCAGGAGAAGACTTTTCCCGGATAAAAGCAACTTGAGCCCATTAAGACTAAACTTTGTCTTGCTGTATTGAACACCACGTACAGCAATATTATGCATGGCCCTCGGCGACGCAACCACTAAAGAAAGACAGACAAGATACAGGCAGACCAAATGCGAGAAGTACAGCAACAATGGAGTAAACCCCACTATCTTCCTGCAAATAAGAAAACAGATGCATTGATCCTTATGATGGCACAGCATAAGACAGTACATGGATCTCTGCACACAGCGCAACTTCTGGACCACGCCGCCGTGTGAGGAGACGATTCCCAGTTTGCAGCCAGCCATGAATCAATCTAGAGAAATGTCCAGACACCCGCATCAAGATCAAGCTACACAGTTGACGACACCAGCTTTCACAAACGAGCCGGCAGTCCAGGGTCGAGCAACATCCACTAGCACTGCGAAAAGAGAAAACTAAACCACAACAACTGCACTCTCTGCTCTGTCTCACAATCAGCAGACAAAGAGCCACGGCAGAGCAGCTTTTCTACTCCCCAATAGCCCTATTAATTGGCAGTAGAGGAAACAAAACTGAATATCAACCAAGCAGCCACTCTATGCTCCACTAGTGTTTCGTACATCATGAAGAGTAGCCCGTTTTTTTTATTTTAGTCATTTTTTTCTTGCTGTATTACACCACCACATGTTTAAACATGCATATTTAGTCTTGTTTTTACGTTTTTCTTGTAGATGAAGCAATTATTTAGTTTACCTCCAAACCATTTTAAGATCCTTCAAATGGTTTCTGAGATATGTCCATTTTAGTATTTCAGTCTTTAGCACATGTCCGCCACCTGTCATTTTGAACATTTTCCAGATTTGTCAGCTTCACAATGGGCAGATATTTTGTAGTATTGTATCAGAAAAAAATAGTCATACTCTCTATATATATCTGAAGACAGATTTCATCATTTACAGTTGTTCTGTTGAAAATGTTATGCGCTGTGGCGTCTCAAAGTTGGCATTTCGTTCGATTTGTCCATTTTCAGATTTGCATATTTTATGTTTTTGGAGGCTTGCTACTGAGACACAATAAAGGCTACATGAATCAATTCAGTTTATCTTAAAATGGTTTACTGAGGAGGTTCTGAAAATAAAATGCTGTGCTTGTCATTAATTTCTTTTTTTTTTGTGGTGATTGTCTGAAAATGGCTTTTTCACAAGTCGGCCGTTCGAGAAAAATGTCCATAAGCTTTGAACGTACATATCTCAGCAACCAGTAGAGATATCTACAAAATTCTTTTTGTGTTGTATTCAGTTTAAAAAGTTCTACTTGGTAATCAACAAATTATTTCACTTAATGTAGGTTGAAAATTTGGCTGCCACTACCTAGTAACTTACAAACAAGATAAATACACCACTTTGAAAACATAGTAATATTTTGTCCTACAATAAAACACAACAAAGCTTATCACAACCGTTTATTTATTTGGACTGACAGCAACATTTATTTAGTCGACCCTGAGAAAAAACTGAATGACTACCTACAATATTTTTACAAACAATTTGAAGGACAACCAACATTGTTTATAGTTGATGATTGTTCTGCAGAGAAAGACATTGTCAAAAAGAGAAACACGTTATGATTACGAGACTGTTGATCTTAAGACAAATGCTTTTAACGTTTATGATGATAACCGCTTGCACAGTGGCTGGTTTGAGGCACTGTGTAAAGATATATTTGGTCAACTAAGAAAACTACATTTTATATTGAAAGTGTTATATTCAATAAAGTGATATTACATCACCTACACGATTACCACAATGATTATCCATTAGCTGTTGAGAAAATGAGTTTGACAAGAAAAAAAGAAGACACTAAACTTGTGCCAAATCTGAGTGACAAATTCAATTACGTTTGCCACTATCGCTTGTTGCAGTTTTACATCAGACATGGGTTAATACTAAAGAAAGTTCACAGAGGCATTCAATTTGATCAGAGCGCTTTTATGAAAGATTACATAATGAAGAACACAACATTGCATGCCAGAGACGGTAACACTGCATTTGACAAAGACTTCTTTAAGCTTATGAACAATGCCTGTTTTGGTAAGACAATGAAAAATCCTCATCACCGCAAAGATGTGAGACTGGTCACAACTGAATTGGGTGCAATTAAACTTACAGGTAAGCCACAGTACACAGGGTATAAAGAGTTTCATTCATCATTGTATGCAGTGTTACTCAAAAAAAAGATTGTTAAACTGGACAAGCCAGTATTTATTGGTATGGCAATTCTTGAGTTATCAAAGCTGTTGATGCTTGAATTTTATTATGATTACTTCAAACCAAAGTATCCTGAGTGTCCTCTGCTATACACTGACACTGACTCTATGATCATAGATGTGCTTACTAAAGACTTTTATGAAGACATGAAAACAGAGTTACACATGTACGACACGTCTGACTACCATAAGGATCATCCACTGTACAGCACACAAAACAAGAAAGTGCCTGGGAAATTTAAAGATGAACTGAGTGGTGTGCCGATAGTTGAGTACGTTGGACTGAGATCAAAAATGTATTCTATACTGCACCAAAAAGGTAGTCAGTCAAAAGCCAAAGGTATAAAAAAACAGCGATTAAAAATATAGACATTCGCCATGAACATTACAAGCAAGTATTAGATGGACAACTGATGCCTGATTATCCAAAAAAAATCACTGAGATCAAACAAACATAATCTTGAAATGATCCAAACACATAAGAAGTCACTTGCAGTTGGGGACACAAAACGAGTGTTTCATAGTAAAGAAAAAGCTTATGCACCTGGGCATTACAGACTCAAGTTATCTGAAGATATTTGTTATGAGCTCATTGATGAACTGATTGACGAATTGGTCAAAAGTGAGTAACAGTGTCTGGGGGAATAATCTGTAATTCTTCTCTGGCAAATGCCCTCTGAGGGACAGGTTCGTACAGGTACTAAAATGATGTGTCAGCACCAGGGACTATTTTTTTAATATTATGAACAGATGTGGACCATATTGGATCAGTTGCTCTGCGCCTGACATCATTCTCGGCCTCACCAGGCTGATATAAATATCTCACCTGTTTTGTAAACAAACTTGTGTCTGGTGCTGGGGTTGGTTCTGTTTTTGGCTCTGTAATTGTTTTCAATTTAATAGCGTTTCCTGGTTTTACATGTCCTTCATTATTCATTGCTTTTATCACAGATTGTAATCTCTTTACCCACCCAGTGTTACGTGCGTCATGCATGAGTTCCTTAGAGTAGTGGTAGCTGAAAAGTCTTTCTGATAACTCTTTGTTAAAATTCTCTACGATTGCCTGCGATATGTGTACACCTGGAATGCCACGTCTAACTAGTATGCCATGCTTTGCAAATAACTGGTTAACTGCACTCTTAAATTCAGATCCGTCATCAACTTGCACAAGTCTGTGGTATTTTAAAGGGCCTCGACTATATATTTTTGTTAATGCTGTAGCAGCTGTGGTAGCAGTTTTGTCAGATATGGGTTCAGCGTCTTTGTACCTTGAAGCTATGTCAACTAGAGTCAGTGCATATTTGTAACGCTTTTTTATTATTGTATCATGCGGAAGGAACAGGAGATCCATTTGATGGGTGTCGTTTGGTGTTGCGTTTTCAAAATGATTTCCCTTGCGAGCTACAGGTTCAGGGATCATAGCACCTGGAGGGGTTTCACAAGAATAACTGAGTACTTAAAAATTGCTAGATTTGCTAACCAATCTGACTTTGTCGAGGTCCTTTATTCTCAAGCTTGGTACTTTTAAAGGTGCTTTTAAGGTTCTTTTGAGGCCCAATCCAACCTACCTGGGAATCCTGTTAATGTGTAATATCTTACGATTTTACGTTTTTGCCGCCTACGATTGGTTTCGCCCCAAGGGGGGGGGGGGAACTCTTCAGGTAGGCATACGGCGTAACCTTAAATTGCAAACACAGCGCATGTACTAGAAGCCGCCTCCAGAATTTACTGGTAGCACCGCCAGTAAAGCGCGGATTGCATCCCCAAAGCTTTATGAGGTTTTGAAGTGCAAGAAGACAGACTAATTTTCAAAAGGCAATTTTGTGGTGCAATTATTCTTAAATTTTAACAAAGGCGTCGTCCAAAGCCAAAAAATGCACTCAGTCAGATTAGCTCCAAGGGACATAAATTTCATTCAATTCTGAGAGTGCTGTGCTAATGCCATGGAATTCAAAAAAAGTGCAGCTGATGTCCTGATAACACAATGCAAATTACGTCCCTTGGAGTAAAGAAGTATAAATATAATGAAAAATTACGTCCCTTGGAGCTAATCTGAGTGCATTTTTTTGGCTTTCGGTGACGACTTTGTTAGAAGTAAAGAATATATATATATATATATATAACAATTTAGACCAACACAAACATAGTATGTCCACTATTTTTATAGCGTAATCAAATTTAGAATTTTACAAAAATATGGTGGGAAAGCATACAAATCAACTCGTGTTATTGTCTGCTTTGCAGAGAACCGTGAGAACCAAGCGTCTGACAGGTAACTTGCTATTTCATTCTTTTCTCGGAAGCCAAAATATGGCTGTAATGTTCACACTAAACTTTCTTTTTATGGTGTCGTACATAGATTGCCTCTGATACCATTGAGATTTTGCTTTGGAACCTTTTTTTCTTTTAAATTATTTGTGACGTCATCTTTGGAATGGCCATTTTACCCCTATTAATGTTTAACTGTAGCTTATTCATGCAATTTTGAAGTAACAAACATTAAGTTATCGCATTTAATTATTTTGATTATGGCAGAATATGAATATGCTTGCTTACACGAATTCAAGTGGCACGTTGCCGCCATTTACAAGATTACGACAACACGCCCTATGTTTTCTTGAGGTTGGAAGTGCTGAACAATATGGGGTACTAAGGCTGCTGAAAGTATTATCAGCAATACAATAAACACATTTTTGATAG
This sequence comes from Semisulcospira habei, assembly GCA_036245525.1. Taxonomy (NCBI): domain Eukaryota; kingdom Metazoa; phylum Mollusca; class Gastropoda; family Semisulcospiridae; genus Semisulcospira; species Semisulcospira habei. The sequence continues at coordinate 132,228,797 of BTPG01000003.1, read as the reverse complement.
ACTTACTTGTTTCAAAAGATTAGGATATCATTCATAAAATGTCCACATTTTTCATGAAAATTAAATGTTTCTAGGGGCGGATCCAGGGGGTGATGGTCTGGGCGGGGGTGAGGGGGGGCCAATTCGCCGCCGCCCACCACACCCCCACCCTCCGGACACATACAGACCTGGACACACACGCGCACGTACACATGCACGCATACACGCACGCATACACGTACACACACGCACGCACAAACACACACACACAGCACAACACAACATGATGGGCATGATTGGAACACTTTCTTTTTATAAAGTAAGTCATTAAACTATACTGAAGCTAAGTACACACATACACACACACACACACACACACACACACACACACACACGCACGCACGCACGCACGCACGCACGCACACACACACACACACTATAATTTTACAACCACGATATGCTTTTTTATGCAAAAAGGCATGAAATTTTAAAAAAATACTACAACACAACACCTGTTAACCCATAAAGGCTAGACATGCTATGACAGGATGTGAATCGGCCATGACAGTTTCAGGGCAGTGTAAGAATAGCTTGGCTCTTCGGACAAAGACGGCCGGTGAAGTTCAATGACCCTTAACCGTACTCAGCTGTATCAGTCCGCCGTGATATGGCCTTAGTCGCCTGCTCGCGTTAAACACCAATAATCAATCAATCAAGCTGTATCAGTATTCAGGGTCGATTATCAGATTAACATGTGACAGATGGTCTACCGCATCCACAAAGCAGACCTCTCTCTTTCTGATTGGATAATTGCCTCAGCCGGGAGCGTCCTCAGTCGAAGGCATACACGCAGATGACTGCCTCAGTCTGAGGATGTTACATGTGTGTAATGTAACAGGTGGGAAGTCGCAGTAAGGGTTCCTTTCGTTTATTGAGCAAATCAGTTTATATAAATAAACATCAAAAATATGTATTATCGCCACATAAATATAACTGACGTAAATAAATATGACATTCGCTTTTCTGTATAAATCATGTATCGTGCATACAATAGGTATACAGCAGAATGTACACTGTGGATCAAATATACTGCATTGTCCGTAATGAACAATAAAATAGACACACACAAAATAATGAATCGATAACATTGACATGATATTTACACAATCAAACGATTCAAAATCAAAGCCGGAGCTATCTACAGAATGCAATTATTGAAAGAGTACACACTAATCAACCTGCTCCAAGACTCATGCGGTCTACAGCAGATTGATCAGGGTGAACGCTATAAATTTAACGATCAATCCTAACACCAAACACACAAAAATCATTCTAATACGATATACATGATGAAATCATAATTATAATAATCATAAATATAACTGATCAAATAATATACACAATAAACTTACCCCACCAGCAGTCAGGTGCAGGGAGTCAAGGGTTCAACCGGTAGCAAGCCAATGTCAAATACAATATAGTGAATATAGATTGCTGTGACTACATAGTTGGTGAGTACTTATCAGGCCACGGAGTTCAATTTACTATGTTACAGACTCCCCTGTTAATAGCCGGCATCCTTGACATCATCTAAATATCCTGTGACTCTGTCTAGGAGAATCTTCATCAGGAGAGGTTGCCTCGTCAACAGTTTCTCAAACAGTTCCATTTCTTGCTGGATTGCCAAAACGGGGAGATGGTGAGGGTTGCTATGGTACCCCCTGTAGAGATTAGTAAATGTACTTTACAAAACCACCGGATCCTCAGGAGCCAAACAGATGCCCTAAAACTATTCAATTTTAATCACAAACACTCACAACTCTCTCAGCGCTAACATAATTTTCACCTCAATGGCACCAAAACCGTATTTTAAAACAAACACTGGCTCATGACAATCATCATCTGTATTGCTGAGTACAATACTGGCCCAATAACCCATTGTCTTAAGTTGACCCTAATAATTAACTAATTAAGGTCATTAACATCCACACTGCCGTTTCTCTCAAATCAAATCAAATTCTGATAGTGCACTTGGTTAAATAGACTAATGACATTTTACACACACCCCTGTCAGAGTTGATTTCTGAGGAACAAGATTTTCTCAAGTAGAACTTTATACGTTACTAACAAGTTGCAACTAACTTTTAGGAACCTGCAGAGGTAACCTTAAAGTTAGTTGCCATAAGAACTTAATAACTACTTACCATAAGAACTTATTAATTACTTACCATAAGAACTTATTAATTACTTACTGTAAGTTCTTATAAGTCCTGACAAGAACTTGACTCCAGTCCAAGATACTGAGACAGATTTGATAAAATACAAGGACAATAAAAAACCTTTTTTTTCTCAATAATACTCTGGTGGTGGAGCGGATGGGGCTAAATAATCAGGCACAAGTGGTGTAAATGACGTGTCATCTCTCTGCGAAGCATATGACAAAAATATTGATTTATTACCAAATCTGATTTTTATTTGTTTAAAAGATTGTGTAGTTTTTCTGTGCTTTCCTGAACACCTATCTGTTTTCCCATCTCTAAAAAACTGACTTTTAGTTCTTCAACATTCACGGGTGATTGACTACGCATCTTATTCTGGATTTCAGATTTCAGTTGTTTGTAATTGTTCAAATCATCCTGCACTCTCTTAAATTTAATATCATCAATAAAATTATCGTCCAAAGCTTTACTGATAATAAGTTTCATACTGCTCAACTTTGCTCCAGCAAGCATACTGAACGCTTCATGTTTCTGCAACTCCGTGTGAAATATTTTGTTTAAGGCTTCCAAACCAAAGCATGCCAGGCATGTAGCAACGCTAACACCCTCAATTGCAATTCCAATTAAACTTCCAATTCCTGTGGCAAACAAAACAATACCCCCTACAGAACATCCAGCTGAAACTGCACCAACAGCCATTGAAATGTTTTGTACAGAATTAAATGCTGACTTATACCTCCTTTTACATCTGGAGTACCTCGCTTCTTCACTTTCCAAATATTTAATTGCTTCTGTAATATTATTTAATCTGAATGCATCTACCTGTAATGTTTTATCGGGTGCAATTGGCACATGTGGATCAGTTGTTTTAGTCATCACAATTGATACAGTCGGCTCAAGCGTCGGTAGTTGTGGATAGAAGTTTATCATTTTTTTTATTCACAAATATTTTTTTATTTATTTAATCAATGATTACATTTTGCAACTCTTCAAGAGTATACCATTTGCTGGTAACGAAACAAGATCAATGTGTTATAGTTTTATAAAATTTAGAAAAACAAAAGTTATTTTGTCGACTAATATCTTGATGGCTGGAACACTGCTCGAAACCTCAAAAATATCTACATTTTTTTCTAATGGCAATAAAAACCTTTGTTGACTCGGTCAATGTGTCATCCCATGTAAGCTTTATTCCCTGTGCAATATTTGCCTCTTTCGCAGAAGAAACAGATCTCATGATAATTTCAAATACTATTGTCGCATCTCTTGCAATGGCAAAGTTTGCTGGTGCAAACACGACCTTCGCATCAGATCTGCCCTTCCTGTGCATAAGAAGATACCTCCGTTTCTCATAATTTTCAACTTTCAGTTTTTCTCTGCTATTGTTGTCTTGTGCAAAGCTTGGAACAAAACTTACAATCAGCGGCCCAGAGTTAATAACTTTCCTAAACACTAAGGCGCCTTCATCATCAGTATATACATAAGGACTAATAAATTCCAACTTTATATCCCAGTCAATTGTTGGCGCAAGCGGTGGCGGCACAGGCATAGGTGAAACTACCCACTTATTTCCCACATGTATTAAGTTGTAGGACGCATTATTTACACGTGGAGTAGGAACAGTAACATCACGCAGCTGACCAAGTTTAGGTATAGGTCTGTCTGTGCCATCTTTCATGTCATCGATTACTTTCCGCTTGTACATGCCAGTTGAACCAAGTTCAAAACCATATACCTCTCTGATTTCTCCCTCTTTCTCAAAATCCTGTACATCAGCTAAAGCTTTTAACTCTGTTACTGGACATGCGACTGGTATGATTCTCGGCTTTGGACCAGCACTCATTTTTATAAACAAAATTAAAATTATTTAACTTCTAACACCACACTAAAATCATGCATTACAACTGGTTTATCATCTTGATTAGTTACAGATATACACAGTGACTTGAAGAAACTGGAACCTAATTTCTTAAACTGTAAATTAGGAAATCTAACAACTACACTTTCACAATAAGGAGCAGTTCCAGCTGGCACACATCTCAACAAAGTTGATGGTTTTCCATTGTGTACATTTCAGTCGTGTTTAGTTCTTTCAAATGAACATTTAGTACTGTGTGTACTGCCAAATGAACAGGATATCTTCCTGTTATTTTTTTGTATTTTTGGCCTTAAAAGTTTTTCGTTTATATTATCTTTCTTAATTTTTTCATTATCTAATGCCCAATCTTCGTCATTGTCTTCAAATAATATATCTTCTAAAAGCGATATGTCACCTTTGCTTAAAAAAACAAGTAGTAATATAGTCTATCTGATAATAAATACTTATTATCTTTTGTAAATTCAAATGTAACAAGTAAGTTAGCAGGATTTAAAGTTGCTTTAATTTTAAAATTATATTTTAGCCATTCAGCTATAGTACAAAAGTCATAATACCCAGGCCATAAGTTAAAAACGGTAACAGTCTCTATAACCCCCACACTCCGCATAACCCCACGTGCATAATAATTATCATCTGTTACATTAAACCATTTTACACTATAAAACATTTCATGGATAGCTACGACCTTGCTACCATCACGATTATCAATCCCATTAGTTAACCACACTGGTTTGCTTGTGTCAAGATTTGTTAAGGTAATAAACATTTTTATTATCTCATAAAAAAGAAGGATGGAATTTAAATCACCAACAAGCGTTACTACAAACACAGTTCAATTTAATGTAGATGTGAAGTACAATGTCGCACCTACTTATGAACAGAAAATAATTCAACTAAATCAGCTTGATATAGCTGTGTCGGAACAAGATTTATTCCAAGTGAAAGTACCGAATCCATTTGACCATTATATAAACCCTCCAATAACAGATGATGCTACTGCAAGAAAGTGGTCCTCAAGTCCACTACAGATGTTCCAAAACCAAATTAACTTTGCTATACTGTGTTCAACTACAGGCTGTGGTGTTTCATTTACAGACCACTTGAATCACTCAAACAAACTTATTAGATCTGTGTATGGTTTTCACACTTATTACCAGCTGAGACGTATTCTGTCAGAACTGCATACACCACTACCCACTGAATCCAGTTTCAACAGATATAACAACCCCATCTATATGAAAGCATTTGAACGCATCTGTAATGAATTTAACATCAGTACCAGGTATGACCTTACGCTTAACTTGATGATCACAACGGCATGGGTACATTGTATTATGCTATGAGTCACAGACAATACCCTCAAGATTATTACCCTGGTTACACTTTATTTTCACAAAAATCACAAGTATGGTTACGATCAATAGAACAGAAACAGTCTAATGCCTGGACCACATTTATTTTAGACAAGAGTGATGGATTTACTCAAGCGGGAGTCGTGCGCGTAAATGAGTCAATCAGAACATACGTGTGGTGTATCCTAGGTGCACAATCATTAACAAAATCAAACATTTTGAATGGAAGTGGTAAATTTGAAGCACAAAAACAGTTTCTTGCTAATCTAGAAGATTCAATAAATTCAGTGGTTGATCTCCCATCAAGCATACAACGCTACCAAGACGTACTCAGATATACCAGATCAAAAGTTGACTTTGTAGTTGGCATTGGGTTATACATGTTACCATCTGACCTTCAACTCCAAATGGGTACAATAACAAATTATAATAATGAAATAGTTGTTGCAGGTGTTGGTCAAAAACTCGGTCTCAATCAATCTGTAAACTTGGGGGCTACAACCACACATGTACAGTCATTAAAATCATTACAAACACTAACACCTCTGACAACGGCAACTATACAGGCAGTAACGCCAGTAACACCAGTACCACCGACACCAACCCCCTCACCTGACTTACCATCCCCTGGCACACATGAGTCAGAGACAACTGCATTGGTAATAGGCCTTACTGGCTTAGGGGTATTACTTCTTTACCTGTTTCATTAAATAACCTGTGATTAATCCTCCTACTGTCACCAAAAATATCCACACATTTTGCGCCATAAACCCTACTAATTTTGCTGCTGTACTGATCAACCAACTGACAACTGTGCCCATTATGCCAGGCAAAGCATCCATTGCTTTCAGAGCCAATTTCTTAATCAAGTCTGATATGTGTGACAACTGTTTCTTTACCCACGACTGTAAATCTTTTGGGTCAGTTGGGGCCGGGGTTGGTGGACCAGGTGGAAGAGAACCACCCCCACCACCACCAACACAAGAGACAGCCAACACAACAGCACTGATAATAAATCTAAGAGCAGTAATTAAACTAGCAATTGTAATACCCTGTTCTCTGAAAAGTGTTTTAAGTCTCTCAATGTTGTGTCTTCGTGAAGTATTTTCTGAATAGTTTCTCTAATCCTGATGACCTGTGTGTTCAGTTTTTCTCTTCCAATGCTAATCGTTTCTAATCGTCCTGATCAAAATCACCATGATTAAATCCTCCCGCTGCCATTGTTTTATTATTTAATATTTTTTATTGTGCATAATAAAATGACATCATCTTACGGATCAAAGTTAGACCCATATAGAAAATTACGTGAGCCTCTTGGTGTTAAGGGCATTAGGCAATCAATCGTCATCACAAACAGTCCAAGTACCATAGACCAGAACCAAACACTTACAGTCAAGTTTCCAAACCTAGGTCCAGTGACGTTATTGTTCCTGGCACTGCACGCCTAGCATTTAATATTGAACTTTCATCAGATGCAGACGTAAACAGAACACTAGTTAACAATTTAGGCAGAGCAATTATTAGGACTATTAAAGTAAAACTTGAAGGTCAGGAAGTGTTTAGTCTTGACGATGCGGATGTGTTCTACTGTTACAAAGATTTGTGGCTTACTCGAGAAGAAAGAGAAGACCGTATTTACCAAGGCATACAGTCTATCATGTTGGTAAACTTCGAATCGATGCCGGAGACAAAACAACCACAGTAGCCAAGGACGTTATAATGGCAGAAACATATGGAACCAGGTTTTACATTCCACTTGAGTTTGAAATCCTAACAGCACATTTGCCTTATTACCAAGGAGCACTGAATGACCATCTGAGTTTTGAACTTACTTTCAATGACTACTCCAAAATTATAAAATCATCTGATCTCAATGCAACATATAAGATTTCTAACATTTCCTTGGAATACGAAATTGTCACACAAACTGAACTAGCTAGACTCATACAAAATCAGTACCAGACAAAACTTCCAATTTATTATGACCGGGTGATTAAACATAGTTTAATGCATAAAGACAAGAGCGACCCAATGTGGAACATAAACTTGAACACAGCTGCCAGGTCACTTAAAGGCATTCTTATGTTGTTTGTTGAACCAGCGGCTCCATACAAAAGAGATTCAGAAAAATTCTACAATCCAAAAATCACACATTTGTCCTGTACAATCGAAGGTCGTCCAAATCAAGTATACGCTTCTGGTTTGTTACCTTACCAACACTACGACGAGATCACAAAGTATTAATAATAATAATAATAAGCGCATTAAATAGGCGCTTTATCCCAATTGAAAATCGGCTCAAAGCACCGCCGCGAACTGAACCCAACAAGCACGCTCACGTGAAACACGCGCATTCACTCACACACTGTACATAAACACAGAACATTCACGTGGTGCTAAGGGCAAGCTCAAGCGAGCTACTGTAGTTTTTGGAAATTCAAAGTCGTTTGTATTTGAAATTTGATTAAGTGGGCTGAAACTGATATCAAAGTCATGGGGGAGGAAGAGCCGGAGTACCCGGAGAAAGAACCCCCGACAGTCCGCCCGAATTAACGGTGACACTTACTAGAGGAGAAAAATCCGACGCCGGAACCCGTAATCGAACCTCGCACCTTTAGCATTGGTGGCAGGCGCCTTAACCACTGCGCCACGGACCGCCCCATTTTTTGCGGGTGGAAGCCTTAGAGATAAACCAGCAAACATGGCGTATAAAGATTTACATCTGTATGACGTTAGGATCAGTCAATACCTGACAAATAAATATGCTCTTTGGTTAGACCTTCGTAGCACAGATGATGACTACATTCATGGGTCAGGTCATACTGTCGAAAACGGCAGTGATGGAATTACAATCCAGATACAAAAAAAAGGTTGAAACCACTGGAGCAATAAATATATATTTGTATCTGATTTATGACACATAACTGAACATACAAGAGTGCAGACTAAGTGGTCACTTGTATTAAAATTATATTCTGTATTAAAATGAACTTGATGGCACTTGACCCACACTGTGGTTTGTTTTATGGCACCACAGGGTGTGGTAAAACTGAATTTGTACTTAACCTCTTGCAAACAAGATACATACACCACTTTGAAAACTTTGTGATATTCTGTCCTACAATAAAACATAACAAAGCTTATCACAACCGTTTATTTATTTGGACTGACAGCAACATTTACTTAGTTGACCCTGAGAAAAAACTGAATGATTACCTACAATATTTTTACAAGCATTTTGAAGGACAGTCAACCCTGTTTATTGTTGATGACTGTTCTGCAGAGAAAGACATTGTCAAAAAGAGAAACACTTTAGCAGAACTTGCCTTCAGTGGCAGACATGCAAACGTCAGTGTATGGATTCTAACTCAAAGATATAATGCTGTACTGAAAGATTTTCGAGAACAGTTAAAGTTTATCTTTTTGTTTTACTGTAAGGATCGTGACAGCTTTGAAGACTGTCTCATAGAAAACGATGTTATCCCAAATAAGCATGAACGAGACGATGCGAAAAATAAATTGAAATCAACTAAGCATCTAACGCTTATCTTAAAGACTGATCAGCCCACAGGGTATGGGTTAGTAAATTAATTTATACATTTGTTTGTCCAATAAAAATGACAGACGGACAAATCATACAAGTGATTGATCTCACACACTGCTTAAAAAATGTTTTGCACTTTACTGACTTAATATCACCCAAACAGACTCACATAAGCTTTTCAGCACCAGTGGAGATATATGCGACATATAGTGTGACTTTGGATTATGTTGATGAGCTTCCAGATGTGGAGTGCATGACAGTTGATTTAAAAACACCTACCTTTAAAGTTAATGATAGTGACTGCCAGGGCTGGCTAGAGGAACTTTGTTATAGCATATTTAAACAACTACGCAAACTAAATGTTTATATTAACAGTGTTACAGGTAATAAAGTGGTATTGCACATGCAGTGCCAGCACTAATATTTTTTATTTATTATTTTGTCGGTCAAATAAAAATGATGGACAATGCTCAAAGCCCATCAAGCCCATCAGGCTTAGGAAACGTGTTTCACACAACAAACTTGTCTATATCTAATAGTAACAATGTCTATGAATCGATAGAAAGATCTTTTTCTGTTATACAAAATAATCTTCTTACAGGCAGTGTAAAGATTCAGGTTGTCGCTAAAATAGAATTTACTAGGGTAGACAGTGAAGTGATTGTATCGTATATCTCGACAAGACAACACACAGTTAACACAAGAAGGGAATTAGAGAACGTGTTTAGATACAGACTATTACCTGACTTTCTCCAAGCAGTTGACAGTGCAAAAATGAAGGGGTCTGGTTGGCACGAAGGTCATGTACATGAACTACAATTAAAACAGTCAAGGTATCATCCTATATTAGGTAAATCATGGATACCACTGCCAACAGAGGTTGCAAACAAAAAGGCTGTCGTTAATATTCAGAACAATGACCACCATTGTTTTATGTGGTGTGTGCTTGCTAAACTATACCATGTAAAATCAAAACCTGAGCGTGTATCTAACTACACCAAATTTGTAAACAAACTCAACTTTAGTGGTATAGATTTCCCTGTTAAAATAGAGGACATAGACTTGTTTGAAAAACTAAATCCGGGTATATCTGTGAATGTGTATGTGTAGGATAATGAGTCTGTTGACAAGTTACAACCAATTAAAGTATCACCACTTGCTCCACTTGGGAGAGAACAGAGCAGATAACAGCAGAGAATGAAATTGGGCGAAGAAGATGGGGATGGATCGGTCACAGTCTGAGAAAGCCAGCTTCCAGTATCACTAGGCAGGCATTGTCATGGAACCCCCAGGGAAAGAGGAAAAGAGGTAGGCCGAGAAACTCCTGGCGTCGAGACCTCCAAGTAGACATCAAGAGACTGGGAACCACCTGGAGTAGAATCGAAGGAGAAGCACAGGACAGGAGTTGCTGGAGGTCTCTCGTCGACGGCCTATACCCGGGTAGGGGTGACAGGCGTAAGTAAGTAAGTACTTGCTCCAACCTATGGTCAGTCAGAAGATAAACATGTTGACATGTTATAAATAGGAGATAATGAAAACTTTCACTACACAATTATCAGGAGTATGTCACGTCTAATTCATAATCATGTATCAAAATACAGGAAGTGTGTAAAAGATGTTTACAAAGATTCTCTTCTATTGCAGTGGTGCACAAACATGTTTTACATTGTAGGTCAGCTGATGACATACAAACAGTACTTAAGTACCCAGATCCTGGTAGTCAAGTGTGTTTTAAGAACTATGGGAATCAGCAAAAGCTGCCGTTTGTAGTATATGCTGATTTTGAATCACTAGTAGTACCGTATGAGGGTCCTGTTCCAGAGTCATTACCAAAGACTATAAAACTAAGTGACCAAGTGGTGTGTTCTTTCGGATACATTATTGTTAGGTCAGACGGTGTGCATTCAGAACCTGTTATCTATAGGGGAGAAAATGCAGCATGTCTGTTTTTAACAGAAATGAGACATCTGTATAGTCAGGTAGTACAATATCTCACAACAAGTCAGATGCCTTTGGTGATGACAGAAGAAGATAAACTAAAATTTGATACAGCTGTGACGTGTTGTATTTGTGAACAATCTTTAGGGGGTGATAAAGTTCGTGACCATGATCACATAACTGGACGTTTCAGAAGTTAGTTAGTTAGTTAGTTATTTGGGTTTAACGCCGAGCAGGCGACTAAGGCCATCTCACGGCGGGGTTTCAGAAGTGCTGCACATAACAACTGTAACTTATTATTAAAAACAGATCCTAAGAGATACAAGTTACCAATCTTTTTTCACAATCTAAAGGGATATGATTCACACATTATCATGCAGGCTGTAGACGAGTCTTACAGAAACATAAGTTGTATAGCACAGACAACTGAGAAATACTTGACTTTTAGATTGGATAAATTAGCGTTTTATGACTCCATGCAACATTTGTCTTTAGGTCTTGCTAGTTTGGCAGAAGGACTGACTGAGTATCCAATAACAAGTAAATATTTTGAGCCAGACTTGATTAAGAAAGGTGTGTATCCTTACGAGTACATCAGTGAGTGGGTTGTGTTTGAGGAAAGGAGACTGCCACCAAAAGAGAAATTTTATTCCACACTTAATAGTAAAGGTATTTCTGACTCTGATTACCAACACGCTCTTGATGCATGGGGTAAACTAGGGTGTCAGACGATTGGTGACTACCACGTTTAGTACTTGAAAGCTGACGTTTGTTTGCTAGCAGATGTATTTGAAAGTTACCGTGAAAAGGTTTTGTTGCACTACAGTCTTGACCCAGCTTGCTACATAATTAGTCCTGGCATGACATGGGATGCATTTTTGAAATCCAGTAAGATATTTATAAACCTGTTGTCTGATCGTACGATGGGTGAAATGGTGGAACGTGAATTGAGGGGTGGCAATAGTATTGCAGCAAACAATTATGCCATTGCAAATAATAAATATCTGGACGACTTTGACCCTCAAGCCATGGGTCAAGGTCATTCATTACGTACGTACACACGAACAATTTGTATGGCTGGGCGATGTGTGAGTTATTGCCCTTGAAAACTTTAAACTGTATGATTTGTCACAGTATTGCATAACAGAGTTATCAAACAATATTATGACTCTTGACCGAAACGACGCTAAGGGTTGGATCTTTGAAGTAGACCTAGAGTACCCACACCATCTACATTGATTACCATAATGATTATCCATTGGCAGTTGAGAAAATGAGTATGACGGGGAAAAAAGAAGACACTAAACTTGTACCAAATCTAAATGGCAAATTCAATTACGTATGTCACTATCGCTTGTTACAGTTTTACATCAGACATGGGTTAGTACTAAAGAAAGTTCACAGAGGCATTTAATTTGATCAGAGTGCTTTTATGAAAGATTACATAATGAAGAACACAACATTGCGTGCCAGAGACGGCAACACTGCATTTGACAAAGACTTCTTTAAGCTTATGAACAATGCCTGTTTTGGTAAGACGATGGACAATCCGCATCACCACAAAGATGTGAGATTAGTCACAACTGAATTGGGTGCATTTAAACTTACAGGCAAGCCACAGTACACGGGGTATAAAGAATTTCATTCATCATTGTATGCAGTGTCACTCAAAGAAAAGATTGTTAAACTGTACACGCCAGTATTCATTGGTATGGCAATTCTTGAGTTGTCAAAACTGTTGATGCTTCAATTTTATTATGATTACTTTAAACCAAAGTATCCTGAGTGTCGTCTGCTATACACTGACACTGACTCTATGATCATTGATGTGCCTACTGAAGACTTTTATGAAGACATGAAAACAGAGTTGCATATGTATGACACTTCTCACTACCCTAAGGAACACCCGCTGTACAGCACACAGAATAAGAAAGTGCCTGGGAAGTTTAAAGACGAACTGAATGGTGTGCCAATAGTTGAGTATGTTGGACTGAGATAAAAAAAATGTATTCTATACTGCACCAAAAAGGTAGTCAGTCGAAAGCCAAAGGAATAAAAAAAAAACAGCGATTAAAAATAAAGACATTCGTCATGAACATTACAAGCAAGTGTTAGATGGGGCATTAATGCCTGATTATCCAAACAGGTCACTGAGGTCAAATAAACACAATATTGAAATGATCCAAACAAATAAGAAGTCACTTGCAGTTGGGGACACAAAACGAGTGTTTCACAGTAAGGAAAAGGCTTATGCGCCTGGACCTTACAGGCTCAAGTTATCTGAAGACAAAGCCGATGAACTGGTTGAAGAATTAATCGATGAGTTAGTTGTTGAAATGAGTAGCAGTGTCTGGGGGAGTAATCTGTAATTCTTCTCTGACAAATGCCCTCTGTGGTGCTGGTTTGTACAGGTAATATATTGACGCGTCAGGACCGGGGACTATTTTTTTATATTGTGTACAGACGTAGACCAGATGGTGTCGGTTGCCCTGCACCTGACGTCATTTTCTGATTCTCCTGGTTGATATAAATATCTTACCTGTTTAGTAAATAATCTTGTGTCTGATATTGGTGTTTTTATTTCTGACCCTGGCACTGACGCCGGGGGTATTGTTTTCAATTTAATAGCGTCAGCAGGTTTTACATGGCCTTCGTTATTTATTGCTATTATCACCGCTGGTAATCTCTTAACCCACTCAGTGTTATGCATGTCATGCATGAGTTCCTTAGAATACTGGTAACTAAAAAGTCTTTCTGATAACTGTTTATTGGTATGCCTGGAATGCCGCGTCTAACCAGTATGCCATGCTTCACAAATAACTGGTTAACAGCACCTTTGAATTCACTTCCGTCATCAACTTGTACGAGCCTGGGAAATTTCAGAGTGCCTCGACTATATATTTTTGTTAAAGCAGTCGCAACTGTGGTAGCAGCTTTGTCAGATATGGGTTCGGCATCTTTATACCTTCAAGCTATGTCTACAACAGTCAGTGCGTACTTGTATCGTTTCTTTCTTATTGTGTCATGTGGTAGAAACAGGAGGTCCATTTGATGTGTGTCATTCGGTGTAGTGTTTTCAAAATGAGGTCTTGTTATTTTTCTTGGTGCAGGGAGATATATCTGCCAAATTGCTTGTTTTTGTAACCATTGTTTTATTTGATGTTACTTTTCCAATATCCAATTGGGGATTAATATATTTTTGATAGTTTATTTTCGACGTTCATTTCTTCTAGCAATATAAAGACCAGTAAAAAATACAAATGTCATTCCCACTAGAACAAAGATTATCTCTCTGTTTCTTTGTTCTGTACTTGGTTTGTAATAGTCACTAAGTTTTGGTTTTGGGATAGACATGTCATTACCCGTAACAAGAAAATACTCACGGATTGCGTCGTCTGTATTAGAAAACGTATGCTGTGTGTGACCTAGACGGAGTTTTTCATTGATGAAATCAAGTTTTTCTATTCGTTGCTTCTCGTAATCCTGCTGCGCTTGTGCAAGTTTTTCAGACGCTTCATTGTGTCGTTTCATTTCTTCTGCACTCTCTTCTCTTCCAATTTTTGAAAAGAGATAGTTTGACCCACTGAATGCCAGAGCATTAACCATGGCACCACCAATCATAATAGCTATTGTAGCCATACTTTTATTTACATAGAAACATTTTCGGGAATAATTCCTTGCTTGACAAGAAAGTCTTTTGTCGCAATTGACTCTGTAACAACTGCAATTAGCTTTGCACTGTCTTCAAAATCTAATCTACTCAAGTCTGCTGATTTCATTTTGAGTAGACTTTTTCCCAGCATAGAGTAAGCTGCTGCTAGTCTGCTGATTATGGCAGAGTGATACACAAGGTTTATTAAATTCTTTGAGTCGCTCATTTTCTAAGGCAATAAAAATTAAAATAAAAAATTATTCACTGCATAAGAAATGGGTCGACAGGTTTGGATGTTACTATTAATGTGGCGAATTCTGGTTTTGTTTTTGGAGTGTCTGATTTTTTGGACACTGTACGAGTCTGTGGTTTGTATTTTTTGTATAATTGGTAACCTACGTAACCAAATCCGACAACAAATCTAGCAACTATATATTTTGTTGTTTCGGGTTCAGGGTTAGATTTAGTTGATAGTCTCTCACTTTGTTGTGGGTGTGACGGTAGTGACGGTGTTGACAGTCCTGACAGTGCTGGTATTGACACTGGTCCTGATGATCCTGATGGTCCTGACGGCGGGTCAGTTACATGAGCCTTTTCTGTTTGCGCTTGAAGCTGTATTTTTTTTTTTTTTTTTGTCTGTTATATTCGGCTAATCTTTTTCCAGCTTCCACTCTTCCTGGACTTTTAGTCTTAGTCACCGTTTGAACCTGCGTCAAGACAGGGTTCGGTTGTGGAGTCGTCTGGGTTTCATCCATTTTCTTCTGCAGTAAAATTTAATTTTGAAAAATCAATATGACTCCCGGTAACAAGCAAAGTTACCACAGGTGCAAGGTAATTTCCAAACTTGTAAAACATGACGCATGCTAATTTACCAATTGAACTTGAAACAATAGGATTGCTTTCAAGGTCGTTGCTGTCAGTGTCTACAGGTAGAAAGTGACTCACTGCTTTTGTGTATAAACATACAAGTGATTGACTTAAATCACGAGTCATTAGTGAAGCGATGTGATTTTCATATTTAAAATGAAGTTTGATTAGCTCGTCAGTGGTGAGAGATTCTATGTCTTCTGTCAGATTGTTTTTCAAGATACTCTTTTGATTTGCCTGAAAAAATTACAGACAAAAGCTGCTGTTTTTTCGAGTCTAAGTCTTTGTTTTCTACAGCATTGATATCGTTAAAAAGAAGTAATTCACCTTGATTCATTTATAATGTTATTTTAAAAAGAAAAACAAAAAACAAAATTGCAGGTAATTTTGAAATTTGTTATCAAACAAAATCATGTTTTTCTAGAAAGTACATTAACAGTAATTTCATACATTTACCACCACTCAACTATATAGTCAGTGACTTTTGAGTTTACCCCAGACAAAACGTGTTTGTCCTATAAGGGCTATTATCGTCTCACAGTCGGCTTACAAATTGAAAGCTCCACACATGTTTAGTCAGGTATGCACCCAGAAGAAATATCTAACAATCATATTGCAGCGATATGAGGCAGTACTTAAAAACCTTGTGCTTTTGGCGACGGGTGTCATGTATGGTGTGTTTGTGTTTGTGTGTGTGTGTGTCTGTGTTTGTTTGTCTGTGTTTGTTTGTTTGTGCTTGTATGTGTTTGTCTGTGTGTATGTTTGTTTGTTTGTGTTTGTTTTTGTTTGTGTGTGTGTGAGTGTTTGTGTGTGTGTGACGAGACTGATTTCGGTGCAAACAGGCAGGTGTTCGTGACTCACTGAAGTAAACAAGACGACAGCTTTACATGTTAAATGTACACTGGATTAAAAAGACAGGTACGTAATAACACATCTATATTAACTTTAAAATCAAGCCTCTCTCTCTGTGTGAGGTGGCTATGAGACATGTATTCGGCTAAAAATGCATCATTCATGTTACCTACAGTACCAAGGGTAACCACACAAACATTAGTAAGCTGACGACAGGCCCATTCAGCCAAACAAAAGAGCGATGACAGCCCATTCAGCCGAACAAAAAACGTCACTTGAAAATTATGTCGTTAATAATATTCATAAATTTTGGAGCCCTCATGAGTTCGGCAGAGTATTCGAAACTGAATTGTTAATCTATGCGTTGCTTGTGGTAAAGGCATGTCGCCAAGTCTCACAACTTACTCATCAAAAGAGACCGGAAAGTACAGCTGACTTAAACATTGTAAAACGGGGAGCTCTTGAGGATCTGTTGTATATGTACACAGTCGGGTGTCTGTATAAAACAAGGTATGATTTTCGAAAGGAATGTGTCTCTTTTACCTTGAAAGCTTAGTTACAGTCTAAACATGTACACCAGACTAACCCACCAGCGGGTGAAATTGAATAAGAGTTATTATCATCTCACGCCCTGGTGGGTTACAATGGCTCGCGTCAGGCATGTTTAGTCAGGTATGCACCCGGAAGGAAAATCTTACAATAATATTGCACTGGCGTGAGGCCGTACTTACAAACCTTGTGTTTTTGGCGTCGGGTGTCATGTTGGGTAAGTTTGTGTTAGTGTGTGTGTGTGTGTGTGTGTGTGTGTGTGTGTGTGTGTGTGTGAGTGTATAAGTGTGTGTGTATGTGTGTGTGTGTGTGTGTGTGTGTGTGTGTGTGTGTGTGTGTGTGTGTGTGTGTGTATGTATTCATATGTTTGACAAGCATATAAATCTCCCAGGAACTGAAAATGTTGTACAGGGCTCATGTAAATTTAGCCCTGACTCTATGTTTTCAGTACGTGGTAGTCAGATTACAGTGGGAAACATGACTTAAAAGGCCTGTGATGAAAAGACGTTATCTGTGTCGTTTTAAATCTGTGACACAGTCAACAAAATAGCTTTTGTCATAACAAGCCATTATGCTCCGGACGTGCCCACACAGGGCTGTCCCATACCCGCATTGACCCTGACTCCACTGACAATTTCTAAAGACCCTCTCTTGTCAAGCGTAGCATGAAAAGAAATGGGGAGAGTGTACTAAATTGTATGCATAAACGACTACTGTAAGAGTGTGTGAGAGGGTAGGCTAACTGGTAGAGAAAATTGTGTTCCTCGGAAATCGACTCTGACAGGGTGTGTGTAAAATGTCATTAGTTTATTTACAGAGTGCACTGTCAGGATTTGGTTTGATTTCAGAAAAACGGCAATGTGGACGTTAATGGCTTTAATTAGTAATTAATTAAGGTAAACTTAAGACAATGGGTAATTGGGCCATTATTGTACTCGACAATACCAATGATGATTCTCATGAGCCACTGTTTGTTTCAAAATACGGTTTTGGTGCCAGTGAGGTGGAAATTATGTTCGCGCTGAGAGAGTTGTGAGTGTTTGAGTTAAAATTAAATAGTTTTAGGGTATCTGTTTGGCTCCTGAGGATCCGGTGGTTTTGTAAAGTACATTTACTAATCTCTCCTGTTGTGGCGTGTCGATCTCGGCCCTGCTTGAACATTGCCGGTGTCACGTCCTGAGGGTGAACCTCCATCTCTGACCTGTTGTCTCACGTCACCAGCAGTGGTATCACAGCTCTGGCTGTTGTTGCTGTCACCATTCGTGGTGAGGATCTGATGGTCACGCACAGAGTCTGTTCTTGATGGGGACTCCGGACTGTCGTCACCAATGTCGCTCTTTGACGACGGTGATGGAGAAGAGGCTGGTGGCTGCACTGGCGATCGCGGTACGAGTAGTTCGGTACGGTGTAGTGTCCTAACAGTGCCGCTACCGTCCGCAGAGCGCAACATGTGTTTTCTTGTGAATCTATCTATCTATCTATCTATCTATCTATCTATCTATCTATCTATCTATCTATCTATCTATCTATCTATCTATCTATCTATCTATCTATCTATCTCTCTCTCTCTCTCTCTCTCTCTCTCTCTCTCTCTCTCTCTCTCTCTCTCTCTCTCTCTCTATCTATCTATCTATCTATCTATCTATCTATCTATCTATCTATCTATATCCCGTAGTCTTGCCGACCGTTGGAGCACCACTGATGACTTGGCAACCAGCTCCCTCCATTCCTCTCTGTTCTCTGCTATTCTTAGCGTATCACCTAGCCTCAGTCCTGTCCACTCTGAGATATTGTCCTCCCATCTTTTCCTCTGTCTTCCTCTCCTTCGTCCTCCTTGCACAGTGCCTTGCAGGATTGTTTTGGCAAGCCTTGCTGAACGCGTGACATGCCCATACCACTTCAGTTTGCGTTTTTTTCACAATGGCCAATAGGTCTTCATAGGGCCCGATGGCTTGCCTGATTCTGCTTCCCACTTCCTCGTTCGTGATGTGATCTCTGTATGAAATGCCAAGCAGCCTTCGAAAACATCTCATTTCAGTGGCTTGTATCCTCCTTTCAAGGTCTGATGTGACTGCCCATGACTCGCAGGCATAAAAGAACACTGAGATGACTAAGGAGCGCATCAGTCTGATCTTGGAGCAGAGTGTGATGTTTCTGTCCTTCCATATGGTCTTCAATCATGTCAGTGCTGTTGTTGTCTGCGCAATCCTGGACAGTATTTCTGGTTTTGATCCCTCATCTATCACAATGGCTCCCAAGTATTTGAATTTATTAACTGTTTCTAGTTTTTGGCTTCCAATCATGACGTCAGTGTCAATGTTACTGGTGCTAATTGTCATCAGTTTGGTCTTCTCTGTACTGATTTCCATCCCATACGCAATGGCTGTACTGTCCAGCTTTTCCACCAGCTGAGCTAGCTCCTTCTCTGTTCCTGCAAGGCCATCAATGTCGTCCGCAGATTGTTCTGCCTCCAATACTGACAGTTCCTTCATGATCTTTCAGAGCGGCTGTCATGATTCTTTCCAGGAAGATGTTGAAAAGAGTAGGTGAGAGCAAGCAGCCTTGTCTGACTCCGAATGTAGTCCTAAACCAGTTTCCTATTTTGCCGTTGAAGCAGACTGCGCTAGTGGCCTTGTTGTAGAGGTTTGCTATGACTGTGATCAGATTGGCATTTATGTTGTATAGCTTCATGGTTGACCAATGGGCTGCATGCCACACCCTGTCAAACGCTTTCTTATAATCCACAAAGACATGATAGAGGTCTTGAGGGTGCTGGAGGTGCCTCTCACATATAACTCTCAGGTTGAAGATCTGCTCAGTTGTGCTGCGCCCTGGTCTGAAGCCTGCCTGTCCCTCAGCTATAATTTCCTCTGCCTGTGGCTTCAGCCTGTTCAGTAGGATCTTTAACATGACTTTGCTTGGTTGGCATATAAGACTGATCGTGCGATAATTCTGGCAATGATGTAAGTTGCCTTTTTTGGGGAGAGTTATTATAAGTGGTTAGGTCCATGGTGTGGGCCAATCCCCTGACTGCCAGGTCTTATAGCAGATTGTTCATCATCATCAGTCCCTTGCCCGAACTGGGCGTTGGGGGGACTAAAAGGCAGCAGCAACAGACAGTGCTCTCCACTGAGTTCTATTATGGGCGGTGGCAAGCAAGTCTGGCATCTCGAGTTCGGTCCATTCTTTTATGTTTGCGACCCAACTCTTTCTCTGACGACCTCGCCGACGACTTCCTTCGAGAGTGCCTTGGAGGATAGTCTTGGACAAGGTGTTGTGTCGGGTCACGTGGCCAAACCAAGCAAGCTTGCGCCGTTTCACGGTTGCTAGAAGGGGTTCATGTGGGCCCACCAGGGAAGTGACGATGCTCCGTACATATTCGTTGGTCTTGTGCTCGCGGTACGAGATGCGGAGCAACTTCCTCAGGCCCTTGTTCTCAAAGGCCTGGATTTTCTTTTCTGAGTCTGCAAGCAGTGTCCAAGTCTCACAGCCGTAGAGTAGAATAGACACTACGAGGGACTTGTAAAGCCTGTACTTGATGGTGAAGCTGATGGAGTTACTTCGCCATATCCTGTCCAGCCTGGCCATTGCGGATGTTGCTGTACCTATCCTGATACGGATCTCTGCTATGCAACTGCCGTCTTTGGACAGGGTGGCTCCCAAGTACTTGAAGCTATTGACCTCTTCTAGCTTCTGGCCGTTCATGTGAATGTTGCTGCTGCTGTCGCTTGTGGTGTTGATCATCACTTTGCTTTTATCCGTACTGATCTCCATGCCATAAGACCCTGCGCTACTTGAAAGTTTGTCTGTCAGGTTTTGGAGCTCACTATTGCTGCCTGCCATGAGGTCAATGTCGTCTGCGAATCGAAGATTGCACAGGGATCTGCCACCAATAGAGATTGAAGTATGGTGGTCGTGGAGGGTTTCCTGCATGATCTTCTCCAGGAATATGTTGAAAAAGACAGGAGAGAGCAGGCATCCTTGACGGACACCGATCGTCGTCCTGAAGAACTCGCCTGACTGATTGTTAAGTAGAACCGCGCTGCAGGCGTTCTTGTAAAGCGCTTCTATCATTTGGATCAGTCCCTCCTCTATGTTGAACGATCTCATGACTTGCCAGAGTCCGTCGTGCCAGACGCGATCAAATGCTTTCCTGAAATCAATGAAGTTGTGGTAGAGTTCGCGCTGATGCTGCAGATGTTTCTCGATCAGGACGCGGCAGTTGAAAATCTGCTCTACAGTGCTTCTTCCAACTCTGAAGCCAGCCTGTTCTTCTGCCAGCAGTTCCTCGGCGAAAGTTTTGAGACGGTTGAGAATGATTCTAAGCATTACTTTGCTAGGGTGACTTATCAGACTGATAGTTCTGTAGTTCTGGCACTGTTTCAGG
Organism: Semisulcospira habei; assembly: GCA_036245525.1. Taxonomy (NCBI): domain Eukaryota; kingdom Metazoa; phylum Mollusca; class Gastropoda; family Semisulcospiridae; genus Semisulcospira; species Semisulcospira habei. The sequence continues at coordinate 132,207,579 of BTPG01000003.1, read as the reverse complement.
TTTCCTTTCTTGGGGAGCGGGATCACTAGAGACTGTGTCCATTCTACTGGCCATTTCCTTTGCTCCCAGATCTTTTGACAGAGTGTAGTGAGGACCTTCGTTGTTACTTCTCCTCCATGTTTCAACAGTTCAGCAGGTACGTTGTCTACACCTGGAGACTTTCCTCCCTTCAGGCCGCGTACGGCTGCTTCCACCTCTTCAGCAGATTGTTAGTAAGGCACTTATCATGTCTTCTCCCCCTTCTTGGACTAGTTCTGCAGGGATGTCGTCTGCTCCTGCTGCCTTCCCTTTTTGTCAACGACTTCACTGCAGCCTCTACTTCTTCTCGGAGGATGGAATAGTTGTCATTGTTGGTCACGGGTGGGTTGACAAGTATGCTTGGGTCCCCTGTAGCTCGGTGGTTGTACAAATCTGAGCAGTACTCTGTCCATCGCTTCAGAATGTCTTGGTCTTCCGTAAGACAGTTCCCTTCACTATCTTGAATGATCGAGGAGCGTCCTTGTTTTTCACTGGTCAGGTCTTTCACCAGCTGGTATGCTTTTTTGCTATTATTTTTGTTCAGATTTTCTTCTACGTGTTTACACTGATCATCAATCCACTTATTCTTTGCCTTTTTCATGCTTTTTTATATCCTGGTTAATTTCCCTGTATTGATTAGCTCCTTCTCCCTCTGATTTCTTTTTCTTTAATTCTCGACGCTTGTTACATAGAACAAGGATGTCAGCTGTAACCCAAGGTTTCTTTGCTTGTCGGTGTTTGCCAAGGATCGCACTGGCTGTTTGGGTTACAGCAGTGTTAAATGTGTCGATCAGTCTGCACCTAGAAGTAGCAGTGGCGCGAATTTTCCTCCTATCTTTGCCTGAAAGGCTTACGCTACCTCTGGGTCTTTCAGTTTCTCGAGGTCAAACTTGTGAATCTAGCCGGCAGAAAACTGTGTACGGTTCACTATTCCACGTGTCCTGGATCTTGTTTCGACCTCTGACCTGACGGTTGCGAGCGTAAACAGTCGTCCCCTCTGCAATGCCGTCATCATTAACCCTCAAGGCCGCAGCTTCCTGTCGCCTTGAGGCCTCTCTATCCGTCAGCTGCTGTGCCAGTTTGTGGGCTTGCTGGAGACGCTTCTGATGCTCCGCGAGCCAGTCATCGACCCTAACGGGAGAATTCATCAATACCGCATCACCAGATGCAGGAATTCCAATGAGGCTGTAAGGGTCTTGGCCAAAATACAGGAAGTATGGGGTGTATCCAGTTGTTGAGTGAACTGTTGCATTATAGAAGAAGACCAGTTCTGGCAAATGTTCCGGCCATCTTTGTTTCGCTATTTCGGGAAGTGTTCGCAGTCGGTCGTGAATAGTTTATTAAAGCGCTCACAGTGACCATTTCCGCTTGTGTGAATGGTGTGGTGCGTCTCTTGTCGATGCCATACAGCTTGCAGAATTCCTTTATGACATCACCCTCAAAATTCCTCCTTTGGTCGCTGTGCAGCGTTTGGGTATGCCATACTTGAAAAACCAGCTGTTTACCAGGACTTTTGCTACACTCTGTGCTGTTTGGTTTTTGCAAGGGACTGCTTGAGTGAATTTCGTGAAGACATCGGTCAGTACTAACACGTTCTACAGGCCACTGGTTGAACGTTCGAGAAGGGTGAAATCCATTGCGAGGACTTCTAGGGGATGGGTGGCGGTGAGCGTTTCCATGGTGGTGTGGATTCTTCTCAATTCCTTGCAAATCTTTCACAATCATTTGTGTAGCTGGTGATATCAGCCATCATGCCTCGTCAAAACACCTACCCTGGGCAAGCTTGCAAGTCTTCTCCGTTGGCGGACAGCTGCTTGTATTCAAGCACTGTTCTGGCAGCTCCTGCAGCCAAACTGGTGCCAAACGTACTGCTTTGCATTCCTTTGGACTACATCAGCGAGGCCGAGAGGGGGATCTTGACGACTGGGCATTCCAGGATCTCCTTACACTTCGCCCAGGCTTGCGCCCTGGAGAGGTCACTAACGGACTGACCCAGCAAGCGCATATACTCCATTGTCTTCCGAGACAGAAGGATGCCAACAACAGATTGCTGTGACTACATAGTTCGTGAGTACTTATCAGCCCACAGAGTTTAGTTCACTATATTACAATAGCATATCAAGAGTTCCCTCGCGCTGGGACCATATGGCGTTGAGGCGCGTCCCCTGGGTGGTGGATAGGGGGTCCCTCGCGAGAGGGGTGCACCGAATGAAATTAGGTGCCGTGAACCAACATGGTCTAAGGGAAGGTGACCCCGACAGAAAACTCCTGGTCCTCCTAGTAAGGGGGTTGGGCGTGGGGGTAGCTTCCCCACCCTGAAAAAAGGAAATAGCTACAAAAACGCCGACGAAAAGACAAACAGTAATTCCTTTCCTGGAGGAGGAAGGTTCTTCTACCAGAAGATTTATGACGTTCTGTGGTGAAAGCCGGAAGTCTTCGGAAGCCACAGGCCCGAGCCGCCTCTCTCTATCCAGGGACACAACCATGGGCACATGGAACGTCAAGACCATGTACCGCCCAGATAGCAGCGGAAATGCAAAACTACAACCTTTCCCAGCTAGGTATCAGTGAAGCCAGATGGATGCAGTCTGGCCAGATAAGGCTGTTAAGTGGGGAGATGATTCTGTATTCAGGTCATGAAGAGGAGAATGCCCCCCATACAGAAGGAGTAGCATTCATGCTGTCACCAGTGGCACAGAGAGCGCTGATGGGCTGGGAACCTCTTGGGCCAAGAATTATCACAGCAGCCTTTAGAACCCAGAAAAAGATCAAGCTGAACATCATCCAGTGTTATGCGCCCACTAATGACAGTGACGAGGAAGAGAAACAAGAGTTCTACGACCGACTCCAGAATGCAGTGGACAAATGTGCTGAGCGAGACATCACCATCGTCATGGGCGATTTTAATGCCAAAATAGGGGAGGACAACACCGAAAACGAAGAGGTGATGGGGAGACAGGGACTAGGGGAGATGAGTGAGAACGGGGAGAGGTTTTATAGACTTTTGTGCTCTAAACAGACTTGTCATTGGAGGCAGCATCTTCCCACACAAAAGAATACACAAAGCAACTTGGGTCTCACCTGACCATACTACAGAGAACCAAATAGACCATATCTGCATTAGCAAGAAATTTAGAAGATCCCTTCAAGATGTTCGAGTGAGGAGGGGAGTAGATGTCGCCTCAGATCACCATCTGCTTACCTTAAGAATAAAGCTCAAGTTAAAGAAAAGCTGCACAGAGACAACAAGAAGACAGAGCTATAGTGTAGGCCTCCTGAGAGAGACTGGAGTGAGAGAAGAGTTCAAACTGGTGCTGTCCAACCGGTTTCAAGCGCTACAGGAGCTAGTAAGTGAAGAGGAGGCGGTCACCACAGAGCAGCAGTGGAAGGCAGTTAGAGAGGCGCTGAACTCAACCTGCAAAGACACTGTAGGGTTCAGAAAACACCATCACAAGGACTGGCTGTCGGCACAGACCTTGAAGAAGATAGAAGTGAGGAAGCAGAAGAAAGCAATTGTCAACAACAGTCGCACGAGAGCAGCCAAAGCAAGGGCACAGGAGGAATACTCGGAAGCCAACCGCGAGGTGAAGCGGAGTATCAGGGCAGACAAGGGGGCCTACACAGACAGCCTGGCAGCAGAGGCAGAAAAGGCAGCAGGCAGCGGCAACATGAAACAGCTCTACGACATTACCAGAAGATTGTCAGGCAAGTATGGCCATACAGAAAGACCAGTAAAAGACAAAGAAGACAAGCCTACTGCAGACAGAGCAGACCAACTTAACAGATGGGCCGAGTATTTTGAAGAGTTACTGAACAGACCCACCCCACCCGACCCCCCAGACATCCAGCCAGCAGAGACCGACCTACCCATCAGCTGTGACAGACCCAGCCGGGAAGAGATCAGAAGAGCAGTGGCATTTTTTAAGAACGGCAAAGCAGCAGGGCCGGATGGCATCCAAGCGGAGTCTCTGAAAGCAGACTTAGAGACAACAGTGGAGATGCTGTACCCACTGTTTGGAAAGATCTGGAAAGAGGAGGTGATGCCGGCTGACTGGAAGGAGGGGTGCCTAATCAAGCTTCCCAAGAAAGTCGACCTCAGCAAGTGTTCCAACTACAGAGGAATCACCTTGCTGTCAGTACCAGGAAAGGTCTTCAACAGGATCATCCTGGAGAGAATGAAGAGCTCCGTTGACCCCCAGCTGAGAGACCAGCAAGCAGGATTCAGGAAAAACCGATCATGTACAGACCAGATCGCCATTCTCCGCGTCATCGTGGAACAGTCTCTGGAGTGGAGCTCCCCGCTGTACGTCAACTTTGTGGATTACGAGAAAGCATTTGACAGCGTGGACCGAGAGACTCTGTGGAAACTCCTACGACACTACGGTGTACCCACAAAGCTCGTCCGCCTGATCAAGAGCAGCTACGATGGCATGACATGTCGCGTGATCCACGAAGGCCAGTTCACCAGGGAGCTCCAGGTCAGAACCGGTGTCAGGCAGGGGTGTCTGTTGTCTCCGTTCCTCTTCCTACTGGCCATAGACTGGGTCATGAAGATGACCACAGAGCACAGACGAAGTGGAATACAGTGGACACTGTGGACACAGCTTGACTACCTCGATTTTGCAGACGACTTGGCATTACTGTCCCACACTCATCAACAAATGCAGGACAAGACCACGAGGCTTGCTGACATCTCGTCCCAAGTTGGCCTCACCATTCACAAACAGAAAACAAAGACAATGAGGCTGAACGCAACCAGGGAAGAACCAGTCTTGCTTGCTGGCACCCCGTTGGAGGAGGTGGAGTCCTTCACCTATCTCGGGAGCATCATAGACAAAAAAGGCGGCACTGATGCAGATGTCGGAGCACGAATCGGTAAAGCCAGAGCAACCTTTCTCCAGTTGAAAAAAGTGTGGAGTTCCAGAGAGCTGTCACAACACACCAAAGTCCGGATTTTCAACTCCAACGTAAAAGCAGAGACTTGGAGATTGACAAAAACCACAGTCAACAGAGTACAGATCTTCATAAACAGTTGCCTTAGAAGAATTTTGAAAATCCACTGGCCAGAGAAGATCAGCAACGTCAGATTCTGGGAGAGAACAGAGCAGATAACAGCAGAGAATGAAATTGGGCGAAGAAGATGGGGATGGATTGGTCACAGTCTGAGAAAGCCAGCTTCCAGTATCACTAGGCAGGCATTGTCATGGAACCCCCAGGGAAAGAGGAAAAGAGGTAGGCCGAGAAACTCCTGGCGTCGAGACCTCCAAGCAGACATCAAGAGACTGGGAACCACCTGGAGTACAATCGAAGGAGAAGCACAGGACAGGAGTCGCTGGAGGTCTCTCGTCGACGGCCTATACCCGGGTAGGGGTGACAGGCGTAAGTAAAGTAAGTAATATCAAGAGTTCAGGAGCCCATTTGCCTGCAGGGGTGCATAAACTCTATGGTTCTGCTGAGGAGCCCCATGTCAGCAGGGACTGAATTCTCACTCACAATTGGGGTGGACCAACACTCAAGGACTTACATCAAATGGCTGAGAGATATATTCTACTTTTTATGAACCCCTTTGACTGCGGGGGCACTTGAAACTCTGTTTCTGGCTGAAAGACTATGACTGGGAGCACGTATTTAGTGTAAACTGAGTTTATTTGACTAGTCTCGACACTCTGTGCGTAATAAGAGACTACTTGTTTTTTGGGTTTTTTTTAGATTAAAGCGTGATCTTAATCTTGATATAATGATACGCATTTCGTTACGTATCAGTCAAACATTTCCGCCATATTCAAGATGGCTGCCTATAATCCAACCTATATTACTGTTTTTGTCTACCGTATTGCAAATACGGTAGACTTTGAAATGGGGCTGGTCGGAGCCCGTTCAGTAGCATGCAAATAGCATAACAGGCGGGCGGGCCTCATAGTCTGACAAAGAAGTTCAAGATAAATATGACGTCACGTCTAGCTACTCTAACCTTGCTGTTGGACATCGTTTTGGCTCAAAGCTCTGTGTGTTTGTGTGTTTGTGTGTGTGCGTGCGTGTGTGTGTGTGTGTGTGTGTGTGTGTGTGTGTGTGTGTGTGTGTGTGTGTGTGTGTGTGTGTGTGTGTGTGTGTGTGTGTGTGTGTGTGTGTGTGTGTAAAAACACGAAAATCTCCGAACTTTGCGTACGTACAAGCTTGAAAATAATGGAAATGCTTCATTCAAGGGGTGTTTAGGAGGCGTTATCGAGCATATTGAAATTACATTTCTCATTGAGGAGAAATGACCGTTTATACAAAGCCGATTGACCCACATTAGAGTGCGTAATTTTGATTATATGCACTTGAAATTTTGTGTATAGCTAGGTTGGGGAAAGTTTCGATGAGTTCGTTATCCGCCATGTACGTCTTCAACATTTTAAAAATAATAATTAATTCATTTTTGCAAGTTTTGGGGCCACGTTATACTCAAATAGTCATCCCTGTCTGAAATTTGTCACTATGTACACGGCGTCATGGGACTAGCGATGCCACGACGTGGAGCATATATTGACATAATTTTGCTGCTCGTGCTATTCTTAGCAAAATTCCCGTGGCTGCTACAACCCACAGAGCGTATTAATGGCGCGAAGCGCCATGTGCCCGCTGGTGTATGTTGCTCAAAGGATGGGTTATTATTACATGGTATTTATATGGCGCATTTCTCATATTTATAATATAACTCAATGCGCAGAATGTAGCCGCGAACTGAACCTAACAAGCACGCTTACGTGAATCACGCGCATTCACTCACACATTGTAATAAACACAGAACATTCACATGGTGCTAAGAGCAAGCTCAAGCGAGCTACTGAAGTTGTTTTTGGAAATCGTTTGTATCTGAAATTTTATTAAGTTGGCTAAAACTGATATCAAAGTGGGTTAGACAGGAGGGAAATAGATGAGAAGGATAAGCTTACAAATATGAACTTAAAATAAAAAAACATACGGTAGATTTTGGAATGAAATCTCATCTTGTTTTAAATTTCCACGAAATTTCAGACCACAGAAAATTTGAAAACAACTTTATCTAAAATTGGAAACATTTGTATATGAATCCCCACATAGAAGCGTGTATTACTAATTTTTTAATATCCACCTTAATGACTTATAGTTTGGGATATAAAAGATAAACAAAATGATAGTTTGTAAAATATGTCAGTCGCAATACGTATTTTAAACATTATTTCCCCCCAGAAACAGGAAACATATCTTGTTTGAAGTACTTGCAGTGTAACTAGTTGGTATGACGTTTCCAAATGCCAGAACAAAAATAAACATTTTAAGTAAAATAAATTTGATATTTAGGCGAGTAATGTGCTTCACGTAAAATAAATAATATTTAGAACAGAACAAACTCGTACAAAAATGAAGATGTGATGAACTGCTGTGCAACATTTTTTAATTGTGAACTGATATAAGAAGATTCAGAGCCTCAAACTGTAGTTGGAATATTTGTTTATTTGCATCTGATTTAAGAGGTGAGATGTGTCTGTAACACGACTGACACTTTTTGACACGACTGCCGGTCATCTTGTCAGTCGAGTTGCTATTTATAGATGGTTTGATGCCTCACAATAAAGATACAGAGAATTTTTATGTTTCATAGCGTAAAAGCTGTTCAGCTTAATTACGTCTTTAGGTGAAGTTTGCAATATAAGTTATAACCATTAGAAAACACAGAGTGTGCATAACCCATCCACTCTACTTATCTTTGGTAACACGACCGACACAAACTGTTAGTCGCTGTATCATAGTTAGGCGTTTAGGCGAGGGAAGAGTGATAAACATAATTTAAACGGAGGGAAAGAGCACTGAATGCGTGGGTGGGGGGCGGTGTCCAGTAGTACCAAGTACTGAGTAGGCGGGGGAATTTCCCGACTGTGGAATGCTATGATGAGAGATGGAGATTGTGAGAGAGATAAAGGGTGGGAAAGTCTGGAGGGGGTGAGTGCGTAGGCGAGTATGAGAGGCGTGAGAGTGAGTGGGAGGTGGATGCGTGGGCGGTTACAGTAGTGACTAGGGGACGATACGGAATAGTGCGCCAGTCAGCAGCGCAGCAGTCAGAGGACAGCTAGAATTTGAAATGGCTCTCAAATCAGCGAGAAAGAAGGCTCTACTGAAAAATAGTGAGATGGACCATATTTTCCGTGACTGGGGCCTCGACGAAGAGGTGCAGAGTGCCCTGATTAGAGAAAAATTCATCTCTAGGCAAGCACTACTGCTAATGTCTGACGAAGACATTGACGCTCTTTCGCTGAAACGTGGGGACAGAGTAGTGCTCCGTGCAGCGGTGGCCAAATTCCAAGTGGACAACGGCGGTGGCCCACTGTGCGGCGGACTGGGAGGAGTGTCGGACAACAGCGGCAGTAGAGCGTCACAGACCTTGCAGGACGCCCTATACAGTACACACCACAGCGGTGCCGGACTGGGTGAACTGTTGCGCGACAGCCTGTGCGTCAGTGGCAACAGTAGCGGGGGTGTAGCAAAAAGTGGCCGGACCCCGTTACGTATAGTAGATTTTCTGTCTTCAGCGGCAGTGGCAGAGGAAGAAGTGGCACTTGGGGGTGGTGTCACTATAAAGGTGAACAGCAAACCGAAGTTGGACAAGGTTTCCCCCGCACACTGGATAGTGGCAAACAGCCGTATTATGGCGGCCCTTATGGACAAACCCACACCGGGTTTCACGCCGCACGCCTACCTCAAGTACTCGGCGATGGTGGGGGAGCTGGCGGCCAGATACACCTGGCAAAGTGTCCTGCTGTTCGACGATGAGTATCGTCAGCGGCAAGCGGCCGAAGCATTCCAGTGGGGCACGGACGCCCCACACCTGTCCACAGTGGTGCTGCGCGACCGTACTGCGCAATCTGCGATCCCCGCTGGCTCACCTGCTCGCAGAACAGGAGGAGGGGCGGCCGGACCGCGCCCACAACGCCCCATCGGCCCCTCTGGCAGGGAAGTGTGCCTGCAGTACAACAGAGGGTACTGCACCTACGGCGCACGCTGCCAGCTGGACCATGTGTGTGCCGCCTGCGGGAGAGATCATCCGGCGCGGGAACATCGGAGTCGTAACTGCGACACACCTGCAGCAGCGGCAGGTGGCAAACACGGGACAGCCTAGGACACAGCGCAGCAGGTTGCACAAGGCGAGGTAGGCCCCACCCATTTTAGCACTTCTTACCATAGCCCGTATCCTGCACTAAGTCCATACAACTGTCAATTGTTAGGTTCTGGAGCGTCCATTAGTTCTAAGCTTTTAGTGTGGCAAGACGAATTAGCTTCTGATAAAGACAAAAACTTTCTCCTTGAAGGTATCGAACATGGGTTTTATATCACGGACAAGCATCAGACTGTTAGATCTGTAGAGCAGAAAAATCACACATCTGCCTTAAAAAACAGAGTAGCGGTAGAAAAGGAGCTCATCGATCAGATAAACAAAGGTCATTATATCGTAGCATCTCAAAAACCAACCGTAATTAGCGCTTTGGCTGCGATCCCAAAAGACGACAATATCATACGCCTGATACACGACGGCAGCAAGCCTGTAGGACATGCAATGAACGATTACTCAGTACCTGAGACAGTAAAATTCCAGACTCTAGCGGACGCGTGCGGACTAGCCAAGTCCGGCTACTGGTGCGCGAAAGTTGACCTTAAGGCGGCATACCGATCTGTGTGTATCCATCCAGATAATTACCAAGTCACAGGCCTAAAATGGATTTTTACCGGCGAGCAGAAGCCCACATACCTGTTCGATAGTAGGCTACCCTTTGGTAGTAATGTGGGCCCTTCGCACTTTCACAGACTCTCGCAGGCAGTTCGCAGATGTATGTTACGGCGCGGCATGACAGGGATAGTAGCGTATATTGACGATTTCTTCATAGCAGCTAAGTCCAAAGAGGAATGCACTCAAATGATGATGACGCTCATTGCCCTTTTACGTAGATTAGGTTTCAATATTAGCTGGCCTAAGGTGGTGGGGCCTACACAGACCATTACTTTTCTCGGGATCCAGATCTGCACCCGCACAAGCACCTTGTCATTGGGCGACGACAAGCTACAGCAACTTCACAAACGCTTGCAGCAGTTTCAAGGCAAAACACGCGCGACAAAGCAAAGCTTGCAGTCACTAGCAGGGTCCCTTAACTGGGCGTGTCAAGCCGTCAAGGGAGGAAAATTTTTTCTCAGGCGGATTCTTGATACGATTAAACCCCTTCAGCAGCAAAGGCATAAAGCGAGACTCTCACGGGAGTTTCATGCAGACTTACAGTGGTGGCTATCTTACATGCATGTTTTTAATGGCACTGTGTATTATGACTCACAAAGCAAGGAACATGTCCATGTTGATGCATGCAACCTGGCGGCAGGCGCGTTCTGGAAAGGAGATTGGAATTATACACTGTTCTCTTCAGACATGCCGGCAGCCAAGGACTTGCATATTAATTATAAAGAGGTGTGCGCGGTGGTGCAGGCAGTCAACCGGTGGGCCCCCTCGTGGCAAGGGAAACAGGTGGTCATTCATACGGACAGCACGGTGACAAAGGCTATCATTAACAAAGGGCGCTCAAAAGACCGCTATGTCAATAGTCTGTTGAGGAAGATGGCATGGGAGTGTGTGAGCAATGCACGTGGCTGGCAGTGTGAATGTGTTTGCCGATACTATTTCCCGCCTGCACGAAGGACGGCTGCCCATGCTAGGACAATTTCTAACGAATTGGCACCGGGGCCGACCGCCTGACACCTACCTTCTGAATCATATGTCACAGCCAGCTCTTGCCTTTGTGCTGTCTAGATGCCGGGTCTAGGCTCAGACACCAGCTACTGCAGGACTAGGTGGCAGGATATCGTGCCAGTGTTTCAAGTTTTGCCGACACTGAACACCAAGAGAACATATCAGACTCGCTTGCGCTCTTATCTCAGATTTTGCCGTTACCATTAATGAACATCCAGCCGGTACCGGTGTGGGAGAGAACAGTGACTAGTGATCGCGTTACCGGTCATGTTGCGTCACCCTCTGTGTCCCGTGACGGCAGTGATCATCAGTATGTTTAGAGCGCTAGGCCCAGCGCCGCCTAAGGCACCGGCCTCCCACATTCGGGGATCAGAGTTCAACAAACTGTTGCGAGAACTGACCTCTGCTGCTGAAGGGGTTTATACAGGCCACAGCGGGGCTGCCTGGGCCCTGTCTTGTGGAGTGCCTGGCGAGGTGGTGAAGTGTTTGTGGGACTGGGAAAGAACTGCATACCTACCATACTTGGACCAAATACCTCAAGATATTCAAGATTTCTACAGAAGCGTACTTATTCAGAAAATACCGACACCTTGAACACTCAACTTTTCTCTCAGTTGGGTGAAAAAACTGGCGTTTTTCCCGTTAGGTTTGGGCAGGAAACAACCAGTAAATCTACTGGTTGGGTTAGATGTTGTCTTACATGTTTGACAAGTGAGAGTCACGGGAATAAAACGCCTCCGTTATTTTTGCCCAACTGACAGAAAAGTGTGGTTCAGTGTATAAGCGTGAGGAAGTAGTGTGGAGTTGAGCGTGAGACCGAGGTGTGATAGTGAGAGCGTGTGGCCGTGCGCGCTGTTCTGACAAAACCTCGCCCTAGTTCTGGTCCGGAACTCTGGCCATCCATTAATTGGCTGAGAGGGGCGATGATGTCAGAACAGGGGCGCACTGGTGGGAAGGGGAGAGTGAGATCGGGGGAAAGGGGAGGGAGAGGGGGGGGGGGCACGAGAGTGACTGGAGTTTAATTACGACTAAAAATAACCAAGACGTTTTGTAAACCAAAACCGCATTTCTCCTTCTTCTTCTTTTTGTGCGAATATTCTGCCTGGATTGAAGTGGTCCACGCATGCACCTTTTGTCTCACGTGTGATAGCAAAAGTAAGTCCGTCGTCAGTCATAAACTTTAACGATTGCATTTCTCAGAGTCCATTCAAGTCACAGACTTCAAACTCGGCCTAAGCCAGACCATTCTAAACGTACCAATTTTAGTGACCTCTGAAAGTTCAGGATCACAACGGATCAGAAAATACGTCAAAAATAGCGATATTTTGACGAAAGATATTTTGTCTCAAATAGTATTCATAACTTCAAGCCCAAACGCGATACAAAGATACCCGATGCCAAGACCTAACTATGCATACTAATTCTGATTGGAAAGATCAAGGGTAAAAGAGATCAAGAAATATGTTATTTTGACAAAATTTGTTTTTTCTCAAATACTATTTATAACTTCCATCCCTAACCTGGTACATACATACCTGATGGTAAGAATTTCGTATGCATGCTCATTTGCATGACCCCTCAGAAAGGTCAAAGGTCACAAGATGTTACGTGGTAGTCGTATGATACAATCACACCAGACGCACGCACGTAGGATTCTTGCAAAGAACTTAGCTTCAACTTGTCACAGGTGGCACAAGGTTGTAGACCACACTGGAGTAACAGCTCCAACAATATTTTATTGCAGCGATGCTATCTCCGCAAATGTATCCACAAATGCACCAACACTGATACACTCTATCCTCTATAAAGCATCTACATCTCATACAATGTACACAAATATGGTTAGTTTGGGGTTTAACGTCCACGGCACAGAAGTGATAATGGACAGCCCTGACGGCACTTGCCTATGGAGGACGACCTGAACACTGATCAACTCAGGCGCACTCCAGCTGTGCCACTTTGATTTACCAGGACCTTTCAACGGACATGCTATTGAACAAGCCCGTCTTTTCTCCCTGGATTGCGAGTCCAGCTACCGTGGCCGGGATGGGGATTCGAACCCACGACCCGGCGATTCCCTTCGCTCTCCTGCTCCGACGCTTAACCGCCTGAGCATTTCGGACTCCAACAACACACATTTCCCTAACAAGCTCTTTTATACTATTACAGATTTCCATAACAATCCAGCCAATTCGCACATTTCAACCAATCAGACAAGAAAACGTATCCAAACCTTATTAATATTAATTAAAAAGAACACTGTAGATCAATCCAGAAGTTTCTACTAACATCTAGGCGAATTCGATACAAAGTTACGAAATGTTGCCAACAACTTTGACGTCATATATGAGGTCACTAGAATAATCGCGCAGTTTCAAGTACATTCTAGGTCAAAGAAGGCAACAATGTTACGAAAAGACGCGTCATTTTAGCTAAACAACAGAAGTCGATCGCAATTCTCCAAGCAAAAGAAAATGAATCCTACTAAAAAGGTACGTAATTCTTATCCAAAATAACTCAAATGAATATCGGATCTTTCCTATGATCAACACACACATGCTCTCAAAAAATAACACAACAACAAACGTAACACAAGACATTTGCAAACGACGTGAAAAATGTCATTTGCTTAGCATTTTAGTTTTTAATCAGCATTTTTGCAAACCTTTTCAACTACATTTAGCAGAAAGGTAGCTGATGATAGGAACTTTCTATGCGTACTGCTTTGGTTCACTATTCTTAAAGGCTAAGGGTCATGGGAGGTTGACAAGAACGTGAACAATTTATATTTTTTTGTTTTTTTAGAAAACGTGGATTTTTCAGGAACAAAAGCCAACCCTTTACTTAACACTTCAACACTTGCAACTTCAGTGACCTGTCGGAAAGGTCAAGATCACAAAGTTCAAAATACGTATGTAGATCGGCCATGCACGTAGACATTAAGGACTTTTTAATTCTCTAACCCCCCCCCCCCAACCCTCCCCCCTCTCCCCCCGTCCTTTTGACTGATTCGCCAGTTGCAGGATCCAAAGTAAATTGGCTTGAGGAGTCAGGCTACAGGATTGGCAGTGATATCAGTGAAAGACATTTCTCGTGTTCGTACCAGCATATATCTAACTTTTTAAAGGGAAAAGAAAGTTCCTTCCTTTCCCACTGCGTGTGGAAGTAGGCGTTTCCTCGATCACTTTGGGCGCCCGGTGCGGTATTTCAATTAGTTAGTTATTTGGGTTTAATGCAGAGAAGGATGTGGTATTTCAGGCACAAAATTATTTGTAATCCAGTTTTTATCTCTCATATTGCTTCTTGTCGACGTCGACATAATGACCAGTGGATCATGACCACATACAGGATCCGACGAGGCTATACCATCCACTCTTGACAGGAGCAGTCTGAGCAGATCTTTGCGTATACATGGATTCCCAAGTTTGGGTGTTCAAAAATTCTAATTTGCAACATATTTGACAAAGTAGACTGCTGCCATATGCCCATATAGGTTCCAATCTCTGTTACCTCATTCTACCCCAGACACACCACAGCAAGATATGGATCGACCATGATAGTTCAAGGGTGATGCCAGAATAGCTTGGCGCTTATGGGCGCCAAGCTATTCTGGCAACACCCTTGAACTATCATGGTCGATCTGTTTCCTGCACTGCACTGCAGTATTCAGAGGACAACGGCAAAATTTAAGGATTTCGGTCTTGGGGTAGAATGAGTTACTGTCATTAATTCCGTCTCATATAGTATGTCAATTTATTCTTTGTTCATAATCTGATCTCTTACGGTCGATTTAGATGTAAATGTGCATTTTGAAGTTGTCTTTTCGACATCCATCCGATGACCGTTTTTGACACCTGGGGCATCGCGGATTCAGTTTGGTTTCCATGTCAACCACACTTCAATATAGTCGCTTAAACCCTGCGAGATTTACTTTTCTGACTATACCGTACAAACAATTGAAAATATTGTATAATAACTTTTCAGAATATATTGTTTGAGTGTTTACTTGAGACAGAAACTGTTATTTGCATAATTCGCTGCGTGTGCATTTGTTTTGTTCGTATACATGCATATTTGCATATTTTCCCTTTTAACGCGTAATAGGCAAAATCTTTAGAGATACTTTTGAGCTGCTGTGTTTGCCTACAAAAGATACCAGTTCATCAGTATGTTTTAGCGGTTGTTTTCTACATTTTGCATATGTCCAGGGTTAAAGGCCGCAGTAGTATTTAAACGCCTGTAACAGCCAGCAATACAGTATTTGCCGTCTGCATGACCAGCAAAATTCTTCAATAAAATAGTCGCATCGGACGCTCATGTGCTTTCGATTCCGCAGCGATTCTTTTGTCGTAGGTTACCCACTATTGCTGCAAATGTGTGTTGTAAACAACTCCAGCAGTGTGCCTATTGTTTCGAACAACACGAAGTAACTGTGTACTTTAGAACGTCTTGGTGATCTTTTAATGAACAAAACTGGCACCCAGGACGCGTCACAAAGAGGGCTACAAGACATTCCGCCATTTGACGCTACAGGGGTTTTTGTAGCGAGGTCACATGGTACGGTTTGCGTCAAAACGATTGATGAATGAAAACAATAATTATTCTTGTTGATTTTTTTTTAATCTAAACCTCACGAATACACTCTGTATGGCTGTTGCAGTGTGACACATTTGACGTCACATGAATCGAGCCAGAAGCAAACAATAGCTCTGTATGAAGTGATAAACAACGTGACGTCAGCACACTCAGGTAATCACAGAAACCAATGTACAGAAACAATATAGAAAATTGTTTTGCGACTTCATCGCTGTGTGTGTGTGTGTGTGTGTGTGTGTGTGTGTGTGTGTGTGTGTGTGTGTGTGTGTGTGTGTGTGTGTGTGTGTGTGTGTGTGTGTGTGTGTGTGTGTGATCCCTTATTTAGATATTAAATCAAATAAAAACCAGTCGAAGCACAACAAATAAACTGTTACATGTATTTGTTGTGATTCGATTGGTTTTATTTCACACTTTTTAATTTGATCTCTCTGGCTACTGCTTTCGTTCGTTTTGGTACAGATACTGACTTAACAGTGTCCAAGAAGTTCTCTCCCCTTAGAACTTTAAATAGTTATTGGGGTTTAACGCCGAGCAGGCGACTAAAGCCATCTTACGGCGGCCCCTTAGAACAGCTAGTTCCCAGCTTAAAAAACGGACCACCCTCTTAGTTTGGCTGGCCAGAAGTTTGGCCTTAGTTGACAGGTCGGCATTACAATACACAAATACGTACTCTAAAAGCGACCGTCCGTAACATGTTCGTATGCTTATACTGGGACAAATCTTTAAGGAATCTAAGTTTTGCGTCTCTCATCTCAGCTGATGCCATTTTTTTTAAATAGAACCGGCATCCGTACAGTCAGTGACGCGACGCCCGGACAGGAGTCTTGTTATATAAAGCGATATGAAATGTGCTCTACAGTGTAACACATAACCTTTTATGTTAAATCCACTAACCGCAAGACATAAGTTATTGGTAGCAGGGGTTTGCTACACGGACCCTTGTAGGCCTGAGGGCAACAATGGTTCATTTGACCTCGCGAAGGCCTACGAGGGTCCCTGTAACAAACCCCTGCTACCAATAACGTATTTGTTTTCATTCCGCCGCTATATTCGTAAAAGTAGACAAGTTGATCAAACTTGAACGTCTGTGGCATCTCCTATAGTTGACCTAAGTAAATGTTTCGAGTGAGCCCCTGCAGTTGCAAGGGGTCACGGTCATGCACGAACACCGCTCTCGCTGGCAGCTTGGCAATTTCAGTTTGACTTGTGGAAAGCGCCTTTCGAGCCGCACTGTCTGCAATATTGTCAGAGTAATCCGATTAAACAGTGAGTACGTGTTTTCTGATTGTCGTTCACTGAAATGATAGTTCAGAATTTAATAGTTGGCATTGAAGCGACGATCGTGTCACAGTGACTTTGCGCGCTATTTTCGAACAGGTGAAGCCGGGCCTCTTTTATTTTTAGTCTCTCGCGTTTCGAGAAAATGTTGTTAAAAACTGGATGCTGCTGTCTTTGAAACAACTCTAGAGTTTCTGTTTTTGTGTATTGTTTCGAACAATGCAAAGAAGCTTTGTTGTTTGACGTGTCTTTTTGTCGAACTTTTTGCTGGTACTCGAAAACGAGGTCATATTGTATCATACATTGGGATACGAAAAGTCTGCCATTAGCCGCTACAAGAGTTTTTGTAGCGAGGTCACATGTTACGGTTTGAGCTAAAGGGATTGGTTGTATCACGTAGTGATGAAAACAATATTCGTTGTATACCGAGTTAGGCTTTGCCAGTGGTTCTTGTCGCCTCGAAGTTCCGATCAGGGGAGTCCAATGTCGGAGGTAAGAGTCGAGGGCTTTAGCCAGAGACTCTTACTTCCGAAATTGACACCCTGATCGGACCTGAAAAGCGACGAGAACCACTGGCAAAGCCTAACTCGTAATATAACGATTTTGTCTTCAGCTGTAAAAGTATTAAACGCAATGTATAACATTGAATGAACTTTACGTCTCGTGCGTTTGACATAGAAATACAGGGGACGCAAATCGGCACAATACTTTCGACTGTCGGCCAACAATCTCGCGCGAACTGCATTCGCCTGAAATATCTCTCCAAGGTATTTTTAATTTAGATTTTTTATGTCATTCTTTTGCATTAAATTGGTAATATAGGCCGGACAAAACGCGTGCATAAAGTTATTTTGTTGCATAACACCCTCAAACTTTTATTTATTCAGCTTTTTGTTTCGCCGCCGTTTCGATTACGGTCAGTACAACAGGGCCTTCGCTTGAATGTTCCTGTTGTTGATATTATCTCACTTATCCAAGTATTCAGTTATGTTTTGTATGAAAGTGGTACCAATATTATCACAGAGAACACCTACATATAGTTCAGTTTGTTGTGTAATCCCCATTATTTGTTTATTTATTGGCATCTTTTGTCTAACGACTTGAGTTCAGATAGTTCAAGGGTTGATGGTCCGTCTGCAGCACAAATCGTACTCCCTGAAGGTGCAGTTCAAATCTCCTCACTAACCAGATAATGGCTAGGCATTCCTTCTCCATGGTAGAGTAGTTCTGCTCGGTTCGGGTCAACGTTTTGCTGGCGTAGCTCACTGGATGGAGATTCCCATCATCCTCCTGCAATAAGATGGCACCCACTCCCCGTTGTTGGAGGCGTCGGTCCTCAGGACGAAGGTCTTTGGTGGGTCGGGGAGGTGTAGAACGGGCTTCTCGGTCAGGATGTCACGAACTGCCTGGAATGCTCGCTCTTGGGCTTCCTCCCACTTCACCTCGTTGGGCTGTCCTTTCTTCAGCAAGTCAGGAGTACTGTGACAGTTGCGAAGTTCGGGATGTACTCTCGGTAGTAGTTCGCTAGTCCCATGAATGAGCGAACCTGCGTGGGGCATCCTTGATCTTTTTCACGTTGTCGTCATGTAGCCCTTTCAAGCCTTCGCTTAACCAGTGCCCGATGAAGTCCACGTTGTCGGCCCCAAGGATACACTTGCTCGGTGGGATGATGAAATTCGCATTATGACAGGCTCTGGAACAGCTCTCGGAGGGCCTTGATGTGATCTTCCCAGGTCTTGGTATGGATCAAGATGTCGTCCCAGTAAAAGACCACTTTCTGCATTTCCTCTAGGAGCTTTTTCAGTCCTCTTTTCTGAGTGGCACCACTGTTCAACATTCCAAAAGGCATCTTCAGGAATTCCCAATGACCGTCGGGTGTGACGAAAGTTTCCTTGTAGATATCTCTCTTTTCAACCTTGATTTGCCAGTACCCTTTGCTTAGGTCAATCTTAGAGAAGAATCGGTCTCCACTGACCTTCTGGAATAGTTCTTCCGCTGTGTGCATGGGCTTTTGGTCGACGACTGTCAGCTTATTGAGTTTACGGTAGTCCACACACACCCGGTTAGATCCATCTGTTTTCTTCACGATGACCACTGGGGATGCATGCGGCGACTTGGACATCCTGATGACTCCCAGGTCCAGCATTTCCTTGATGTCTTTCTTCACTTCTTCCCTCGCGTTATAAGGTAGACAATACGGTTTGGGGCGAACCGGCTTGTTTAATGTCAGATTAACCTCATGCTGGATGGTGTCTGTTGTCCCCGGCTTAGGCGTAAACCGATGTTTGAACTCCGTAGTTATGGCTCTGAGCACTTCTTGTTGTGCCTGGGGCAAGTTTTGACCGAACAGGATGTCTTCAGCACCCTCCTTGTGGCGGCGTTCATTATGGTCGAACAGGCTTTCATCATCTAGTTTCTCGTCCGCAGCCAGACGCACCAACGCCGCTTGTTGTGGTTTGTCCTGACAACCTCGCTCGACGTACTTCTTCAGCAGATTCGCATGGTAAATCTTCATCTTGTTGTTGACCTTGACTCTGTAGTCGTTTATGCCAACCACCGTGTCAACGACATAGGGTCCCTTAAACTGCATCAAGAGCTTGTTGCTGTCGGAGGGTAGCTGAACCAACACCTGGTCACCTGGCTGAAACCGTCGAAGTTTGGCATTACGGTCATAGTAATGCTTCCCCTTACTCTGCGCCTTCTCCAGTTCTTCTCGAGCCATCCTGAGGGTGTCCTCCAGCTTCTCTCTCAGGTCGAAGACATACTGGTAGCTGATCTTCACCTCAGGTGCGTCGATGTCCTTGGTCCACAGCTCCTTCGGGATGTGCATGGGTCCCATTACAGTCCTGCCGTACAGTAATTCAAAGGGGGGAAAACCCTGTCAAATCCTGGGGAACTTCACGGTATGCGAAGAGCAGGGCATTGATGTACCTATGCCACAACCGTGGCTGCTCAGCAGACAGTTTCTTCAGCATAGCCTTCAATGTTCCGTACAATTTTTCAACCAACCCGTTACACATGGAGTTGTATGGGGTCGTAGTGAGGTGTGGGATGCTCAACAGCTGATTGACTTGCTCCATGCAGTCGGAGACGAACTGTTCCCTAGATCACTCAGGAATCCCCAGACGTCTGAACATGTCCACGAGCGCCTCTGCCACTGTTCGAGTGTCGATCTTCTTTAGTGATATAGCCTCGGGATATCTTGTAGCGTAATCCAGTAATCCACCAGCATCATAATGTACCGATAGCAATTGGAGGAAATATAGGCCCCACCAGATCCACAGCTACCCGCTTGAAGGGCAGTATCGATCAGTGGCATCTTCTCGAGAAGAATATTGGGCACCTTTCCCTTGGATATTGTCTTCTGGCATATGTCGCACGACCCACAGAATCGGGTGACGTCCCCCCCCCCCCCCCCCCCCCCCCCATATCAGGACAGTAGAAGACTGCTCTGATCCTATCGAGGGTCTTGCTGATTCTCAGGTATCCTTCTAAGATAGAATCATGGGCCAGTTTCATCACCTGCATACTCATGGGGTCAGGAACCACCACTTGACGGACAGTCTTGTCTCCATGGCTGGCGAATACCGGTACAGGATGTCCTTTCTGGTCTCGAAGGTCAAGCGTGGGGTCGGTTCTCTGTAGTTCCACCAACTTGTCCCTGTTCAGCACAGCTGCTTCTGTGTTGTCAGCCACTTTTAGTGGGATGGTCTGGTGACTCTTCTTTGCTTGACTTCTCGTGGCAACAGCACATGTTTCAAGTCTCCACTGGATCTGGATCCTCTGCGTTTCTAGCACCGCCAACGTTTCCGATGATAAGGTCGTAGACTGGGGTCTTCACGCTTAACACCTTCACCTCTCCTGTCAGGTACGGAGTGTTGACACTGGCCTTGGCAAGGGGGATAATTCTCACAGTTCCGTCCGCCAGGATGAGGGTTGTCCACTCCTGTAGCTTCTGGTCTTCTGCTATGACGTCTTCTCTCACGATGACGCCGCTACAACACGTGTCTCTCAGCACTCTCACTGATGTGTTGCCGACGAATCATGACTCCACAGGCATGTTGGGCACTTCACTCTCAGGCAGCGCGATGTTGGAAACTGCTAAGAATGTTGCCCCATCGCCAACCGGAATGCGTCCACTCCTTCTGAAAGACTCGATCAGCTCCGGTGTCGCCCGCCTTTCTCCAGACTCAAAGTCACCAGGTGACGGCACATCGTTGGCCAGTACAGAAACGGCTCTGTGATGAGGCGTGGTACCACTTCTGCCTGCTGTCCCGCGGTCTTGGTCGGGCCTTCTGGTATTGTTGCCTCGAGGAACACCCTTGGAAGTTAAACGCATCGCCTTGTGTCCCTTCATTCCACAGGGAAAACATGTCATGCTCTCCACCGACATCTGTTTCGGGGTATCTCTGACTTCGTGTTTTTCCTCTGCTGGTGTAGTCACACGCTGCGGCTTACCGGGTCCGAACTTCAT
This sequence comes from Semisulcospira habei, assembly GCA_036245525.1. Taxonomy (NCBI): domain Eukaryota; kingdom Metazoa; phylum Mollusca; class Gastropoda; family Semisulcospiridae; genus Semisulcospira; species Semisulcospira habei. The sequence continues at coordinate 132,186,466 of BTPG01000003.1, read as the reverse complement.
GTTGTGGGCGTCCAGGTATCTCTGAGCGAAGTCTGCAAGGGCCTTCAGGGACTGGTCGTTTTGCTCCCTGAGGTGGGCGGCCAGTTCCTTAGAACTTGCGCTGAGGAGTTGTTCTTTGATGATGAGGTCACACGGGTCTTGGTACTCCTTCTTCAAGCCAGCCAGCTCTATCTATTTCTCCAGATAGGTCCTGATTCTCTCCATGACTTGGCCGGGTGTTTCTTCTTCCTCAGGCTTGCAATTCCGGAATCGTCGTCTGTAAACCTCTTCAGTGAAGTCTTACTGTCTCAGCAGGGCGGATCTCAACTGAGTGTAATCCGTGGCTTCGTCTCTTGTAGAACTCGCTTTGCCGACAAAAGTGCGCTCAGTTTGGTGGCCCAAGTCTCTGGATCCCATTTGTTGCTGCTTGCGAAGCGCTCAAACCGCTCCAGGTAAGCGTCCATTTTATCTGAATTTTCAGCATAAGGAGGTAGTTTTGGCGCACGGTCTGTTTGCTCTCTGCTGGCTGATACTGCTGCTTCATTTGTCCTCTGGTCCTGTGCCTCTAACTCCATCCTCTTGAGCTGAAATTCGTGTTCTCGCTGTTTCTCTGTCTCTTCTGCTGCTGCTTGAATTTCGAGGTTTTTTTTTTTATCTCACGCTCTTTGGCTCTTTCTTCTCTCTCCAATCTCTTTTCTTCTTTCTCCTTTTCTCTCTTCAGTCTCTTTTCTTCTCTCTCCTGTCTCTCCTTTATAAACTCCAGGAGTTGAGTTCTCTCCAGTCGCATTCCTTTCCAATTCTCAGGAATGTCTCCATTTTCGATGTCGCCATCTCTGCATTTCACTGCTGTCTTTTGTCTCCGGCTACCCTTTCCACTAGGTCCATTGAAGAAGTCCCGTCGGCGGTTCCAAATATTACGTGGTAATCCTAGTCGTATATACAATCACATCAGACGAACTCACGTAGGGTTCTTGCAAAGAAACTTCACTCAGCTACAACTCGTCACACGTGGCACAAGGTTGTAGACCACACTGGAGTAACAGTTCCAACAATATTTTATTCTCACGATGCATTCTCAGCACAATGCGTCCACAAATGCATCCACACTTTGGTACACCGTCTCCCTCGACTCAGACAGCTACGGCGACGTAAAAGCAGCAACTCGTTACCACGCAGACATCGACGCAATACTCTAGATATGACCTCTCTCTCTCTCTCTCTCTCTCTCTCTCTCTATATATATATATATATATATATATATATATATATATATATATATATATATATATATATATATATATATATATATATATATATATATATATATATATATATATATATATATGAAAAGAGGCCTATATATATAAGGACAAACATGAAAAGAGGCCTGTGCGCCTATTGTTTCCATTCCATCCTTGAGAAATAAAGTATCATTCATTCATTCATTCATTCTCTCTCTCTCTCTCTCTCTCTCTCTCTCTCTCTCTCTCTCTCTCTCTCTCTCTCTCTCTCTCTCTCTCTCTCTCTCTCTCTCTCGCACACACACACACACACACACACACACACACACACGCACTCAAGCACACACACACACACGCACGCAACCACGCACGCGTGCGCGCGCGCACGCACACACACACACACACACACACACACACATCGACGCGCCGTCAGAGGAACATGCTCGTGTACTATAGAATATCATGCGTCTAAATTAGGTAAAGTCAACCTCACTTCACACAAATTATAGCAAGACTGAAATTGTACAGTGAAGTTATAGTTATGTCATAATTTTCTCAAGTCTGGAAGGCAATGTAAAACTCAAAATCAGGTAAAATTTAAAATTACGCACAAACTTAAATTACGTCATGACAAATGACGTTTTTCAAACCAATGTCGCTTATGCACTGTTCCCTTATAGAGCTCACTGACACTTTGGCAGATCTGCGAGGCTTTTTCAATAGGAGATCTTTCAACATCACAGTCAGGTCAAAGACCCTTGACAGCGAGGACAGCCCTCATATAAAAGGGACATTGTGCTCTCATATAGAAGAGATTTGGGGAGTTATCCCATCTTGTTTTTTTTTTTTTTAATATTCAGACCAGCACGCATGTTGTATTTCTCCAATTTTTTACCCATCATTATATTGTAATACCTGCTCTCCTATTGCCACACCGTGTTTCAGAGAGCCTGGGAGAGATGTCCGAGTACTCCGATCTGAGGATGAGTGACGTGGGACAGGCCTCCATCTACACTCAGCTGGGGCCCTCTTCCGATAAGGTCAATCGCGGTAAGCAGGCTCACGCATACAGATGATCGTGTACTGAAAAACAAAATATGAATTTCGTTTATGATCAACACTAAAGATTTTTTTTAAGGATTACAACGAAATTGCTCAAACTTTTCACCGATTATTCTCCAAACACTGGGCCTTAGTAAGTAAAAGTGTTTTCTTTGCATAGACAAAGCTTAACACGGTTCCTACATCACATGACACTCGTTGGAGTTGATTACAGCCTGCGTCTCATATAGTGGATTAGCCGCTTGAATGCTGCCCCAGGGATTGTGCCCCAAGCTGGATGACGGCGTGGTGCCGTTCTCGAAGTGTTACTAGTCAGGGACGGATCAGGCTGGCCTCTTCTTGGAGATGACCTTAAAAAGATCCAATCGTGTTCCAATCGGGTTGAGCACGCAACAGGACATGATCTGGATTTGCGGTGCTGCATAAGTCCATGATGATCCTAGCTGACTAAAGACAGACGAGGCCTTATTGAAAGACAGAGTGTCTCGAGTCCGGAAAAATGGCAAAAAAATATGGCGTTGAATCCGATCAATGTAGCATTGTGCTGTGGTGTCATTTCCTCGCCCAGACCCAAGGCCATTGAAGACCACATGCCCCAGAGTTTGTTTCAGATTAGTCCCACCCCAGAGCATCACACTTGGTCATTTACCCGGGCGTTGTTCTCCATGATGCACCCATCAGCATAATGCTCGCCTCTTTTCCGCCACACTCTGACACACCCGTCGATATGGCTGATGCAGTAGAACCATTCGTCGGTTAGCAAAGTGAGTGTGTAATCCGTCGTATGTCCGGCGTCCGTTGTCTGTCGTCCGTGGTAAACTTTAACGTTGGCATTTTCTCGGAGACCATTCAAGCTTCAGACTTCAAACTTGGCCCAAGGGTATTTTGTGGTACAACCTTTCTAAACATACACAATTTCAATGACCTGTACCTAGGTTAAGGTCACAAGGGGTCCTGAAATGGGTAAAAAAAAATAGCCATATTTTGTCACAAATACTATTTCCAACATCAAACCCAAACGTGGTAAGAGATGCCTGATGGTAAGATGCATACTAATTTGGATGACCCCTCGGAAAGTTCAAGGATCACAGGAAGTCATCAAATGTGTGAAAAATGCCAGTTTTATCAAAGTTTTGGCCAACTTTTCTGTCAGATTTGGCACAAAGGTAGCTGATGATAAGACCTTTCTACGCATACTAATTTACAAGTCCCCTCGCAAAGGTCAAGGTCATGGGAAGGAGCTACACACTAGTGCTGCACACTTGACTTTAGACTGCCACGACCATAAGCGTCTCACTGATGTGTGGCCTGATTAAGGACAAAGTCAAAAACACAAGTGAGCATACCGAGCAGTCGGTAAAGAGATGGAGCCAACTACACTGCACACGCCGCAGAGAAAAATATTACACCAGATTTTATCTAGCTCTTCGAAGTCATCTGCTTTGACCGCGTGCGAGAGCGTTCACTGAAAAACGTGTCATTCAGTGGCAGATAAGTGATAAAACTTAATACTCTGTTGTCTGGCTCACTTGTTGGTTGACTGGTCCATGGCGTGATTTAATGCTGAGATTTTGCATAAGAATACGGCATAAACTGATTTTGTCAATATGCCGAGCACAGACCATCCCATTCCCAGCGCGCTTTGGAACCGCTGAGCTATAGGACAGTCTCACTTCTCATCAAGTACGGGTTATCTTTCGCTGCTCTTTAGCGTAGGAGAACGCTCACTGAGTTCCGGCTGCTGTTTCGACAATGGCGTCAGCATTAAAGGCTAGATCGGCAAAAGTATGTGGAGGTGGAAAACATTACTGTGTTATTTGCCATAACCACCGAGGAAATATTATTGACGGAAGAGTTGTCAAGCTACATAGCTGTCCAGCAAACAAGCAACTTAAAAGAGCTTGGGAGCAGCGCTTACGTTTGATCCGACAAGATTATAACACGGTCAAATATCCACTTGTTTGCTCGGAACATTTTGTTGGAAAACGTGGACCTGTATTTGGTGATGATGTCCCATCTGTTTTCCCGAATCGAACTTTTAAACTCTCTACGGTTAGTAAATTATTTGAATTATTACTTGTGTTTTTATTTACTGAAGCTTTATTTAGTCTTCTTTAATGAAGCTTTATTTATTAATCACACTTTGAGATTTCCTCTAGTCTATAGTATTAGTATTAGTAGTACTAGTACTGTAGTAGTCCAGCAATGCCATCGCCCCGATGCAACAGGACAAAGAAGGTGTCACCCACACCACCACTTCATTTTCAAGATAAATAGTGGCCAATCCGTAAAATAAGCAAAAATACTGTATGAATGAAAATTGACAGTAAATGTTTTAAACAACACATCTGTGGTGTTATTACTAATAATAATGACACTCAGTTGTAATTTTAGAAGTCTTATAACAAATAAATAATTAGTAATATTATATTATATAATATTGATTATGTTGGTATCTATTTTACAGCCTGCATTAGTTTAATTTGAATATGCGATTAAAAAAATGCAACAACTACTAGAAACCTCTACTTGTTGCCTATAGCTCTCTCTAAAGTAAACATACACAAATCTATCCATACTTCACTGATTTGATAAGCATGAATAAAAACAAGATTGCTTGTCTCCTCTGTCTAGTCTAAGTTTTTTTTTTTTGTTTTTTGTTTATAATATTATAATAATAACACTTGTAATAATAACAGATGTAGTATTAAAAGATGTATCTTAGTCTACAGCATACATTAGTTTTGTGAATACATGGATATTCTTTAAATCATTTTTTTAAATCATATCATCTCATGTTACATCATTTTTAACTTCATACTCATTATTTGAAAGGAACTATATGACAATGAAATAGATGCTAGTAGTTAGCACTCAGCATTTTGTAAAAAAAAAATTAAATTAAATAATAATAAAGGGGACTGCTCGAAGTACGTTTGATAGCGCTACAAAAATGCATAGGTACTCAAGTAAACAGACATTGATTTTTTTTTTTATAAAGTTTATGAATTTTTTTTTTAATATTAACAATTTCATGTACTTTATGCCATGTAGAATACTTTATTTATATAAGAAATCAGGGATAATTGATTTTACTTATATTACAAAACTACTAACTCGCAGATCAAATTTTACACACACACACACATATGACAATAATGTAATTTATAAACAGAGTCCAAAGCACAAGAAGCACATGCTGACAAATATGAAATATTTATAATATATCATATTATGGCAGTGGTCAGTGGAGTCAACTGTTTACTGACCTGCATCATTTCTTTCCACAGCATCATCGACAGCATCCTCAACATCTTTTCGCAGCAGAAATGTGCCTCTTGCTCTGCGCACTAATTCTTCTTTTTTTCCACTGACAAGTTGTCCATGTTTTCGAAGAAAATCTTTTAATTGTTTCACGTTCATGCGTTCTATGTCTGCTTCCATCTTGCCGGAACTCGGTGTAGCAAAGGGAGGATACTCGTGCTTAACTTCCTTATTACAAATGGGAAACAGCTATATGGCCAAATACCTGACATTCCAGTTTTCCGTAACATTTGGGAAGGTTACAAAGTAAAGTAGGTTATAGCACTGTCAGGGGAGAGAAATGTGCATGATCGACCAGTGATCATAGATCTACTGTGGCCAAAGCACAAAAAAAAAAAGATAGGAAAGAGAGGGGGCGCTAAGAAAGTGACTGAAAGCAATGCATATGGAAGCCCCCCCGAAGGGGGGCGTATCACATATCCACTGTTCCAGCCACTCAGTGCATGGAAATTTAAATCTAGGTCCCCCCAAAGGGGGTCCAGATATTTAGCCGGTGTGGACAGCTGTTTCGGTCTTTGCGACCTCTTCAGCACACCATCGGCAATACTGGAGGAGGCAGGAAATTCTGCCTACCTGCAATGACAACCACATTTTACTGTGGTGTCTGCAGGGGCATACATTCCATGCCACCACCTAGAGTCAAATTTCCATGCACCCTAAAAGAGAACCTACCAAAAGGGGGGAAGGGGTTGCAGTCGATATTGTAGTGATAAATGAAAAGAAAAGGGGAGACTGCCAGTGCTAATATTTTAGGAAGGTTACAAAGTAAAGTAGGTTATAGCACTGTCAGGGGAGAGAAATGTGCATGATCGACCAGTGATCATAGATCTACTGTGGCCAAAGCACAAAAAAAAAAAGATAGGAAAGAGAGGGGGCGCTAAGAAAGTGACTGAAAGCAATGCATATGGAAGCCCCCCCGAAGGGGGGCGTATCACATATCCACTGTTCCAGCCACTCAGTGCATGGAAATTTAAATCTAGGTCCCCCCCAAAGGGGGTCCAGATATTTAGCCGGTGTGGACAGCTGTTTCGGTCTTTGCGACCTCTTCAGCACACCATCGGCAATACTGGAGGAGGCAGGAAATTCTGCCTACCTGCAATGACAACCACATTTTACTGTGGTGTCTGCAGGGGCATACATTCCATGCCACCACCTAGAGTCAAATTTCCATGCACCCTAAAAGAGAACCTACCAAAAGGGGGGAAGGGGTTGCAGTCGATATTGTAGTGATAAATGAAAAGAAAAGGGGAGACTGCCAGTGCTAATATTTTAGGAAGGTTACAAAGTAAAGTAGGTTATAGCACTGTCAGGGGAGAGAAATGTGCATGATCGACCAGTGATCATAGATCTACTGTGGCCAAAGCACAAAAAAAAAGATAGGAAAGAGAGGGGGCGCTAAGAAAGTGACTGAAAGCAATGCATATGGAAGCCCCCCCGAAGGGGGGCGTATCACATATCCACTGTTCCAGCCACTCAGTGCATGGAAATTTAAATCTAGGTCCCCCCAAAGGGGGTCCAGATATTTAGCCGGTGTGGACAGCTGTTTCGGTCTTTGCGACCTCTTCAGCACACCATCGGCAATACTGGAGGAGGCAGGAAATTCTGCCTACCTGCAATGACAACCACATTTTACTGTGGTGTCTGCAGGGGCATACATTCCATGCCACCACCTAGAGTCAAATTTCCATGCACCCTAAAAGAGAACCTACCAAAAGGGGGGAAGGGGTTGCAGTCGATATTGTAGTGATAAATGAAAAGAAAAGGGGAGACTGCCAGTGCTAATATTTTAGGAAGGTTACAAAGTAAAGTAGGTTATAGCACTGTCAGGGGAGAGAAATGTGCATGATCGACCAGTGATCATAGATCTACTGTGGCCAAAGCACAAAAAAAAGATAGGAAAGAGAGGGGGCGCTAAGAAAGTGACTGAAAGCAATGCATATGGAAGTAAAATGTGGTTGTCATTGCAGGTAGGCAGAATTTCCTGCCTCCTCCAGTATTGCCGATGGTGTGCTGAAGAGGTCGCAAAGACCGAAACAGCTGTCCACACCGGCTAAATATCTGGACCCCCTTTGGGGGGACCTAGATTTAAATTTCCATGCACTGAGTGGCTGGAACAGTGGATATGTGATACGCCCCCCTTCGGGGGGGCTTCCATATGCATTGCTTTCAGTCACTTTCTTAGCGCCCCCTCTCTTTCCTATCTTTTTTTTGTGCTTTGGCCACAGTAGATCTATGATCACTGGTCGATCATGCACATTTCTCTCCCCTGACAGTGCTATAACCTACTTTACTTTGTAACCTTCCTAAAATATTAGCACTGGCAGTCTCCCCTTTTCTTTTCATTTATCACTACAATATCGACTGCAACCCCTTCCCCCCTTTTGGTAGGTTCTCTTTTAGGGTGCATGGAAATTTGACTCTAGGTGGTGGCATGGAATGTATGCCCCTGCAGACACCACAGTAAAATGTGGTTGTCATTGCAGGTAGGCAGAATTTCCTGCCTCCTCCAGTATTGCCGATGGTGTGCTGAAGAGGTCGCAAAGACCGAAACAGCTATCCACACCGGCTAAATATCTGGACCCCCTTTGGGGGGACCTAGATTTAAATTTCCATGCACTGAGTGGCTGGAACAGTGGATATGTGATACGCCCCCCTTCGGGGGGGCTTCCATATGCATTGCTTTCAGTCACTTTCTTAGCGCCCCCTCTCTTTCCTATCTTTTTTTTTTGTGCTTTGGCGACAGTAGATCTATGATCACTAGTCGATCATGCACATTTCTCTCCCCTGACAGTGCTATAACCTACTTTACTTTGTAACCTTCCTAAAATATTAGCACTGGCAGTCTCCCCTTTTCTTTTCATGTAACATTTGGGAGTTTTATCAAGGGAAGAAACTCTTCTTTAGCGCCGTTTACGACAAGATCATTCTGTCAAAATTCGTTTTTAAGTCTCTTCTATTTATAGAAAAGACTTCTTAGGATGAGGCTGGTCGGAGCCCGTTCAGTATAATGCAAATGACGTCTTGACTCTGACAGTGAGGTAACACGATAAAAATTTCGTCATGCCTAGCCATTCTAACCGCGCTATTGAACCTACATTTGGCGGGAAGTGCCGTGTGTATGTGTGTGTGTGTGTGTGTGTGCGTGTGTGCGTGTGTGTGTGTGTGTGTGTGTGTGTGTGTGTGTGTGTGTGTGTGTGTGTGTGTGTGTGTGTGTGTGTGTGTGTGTGTGTGTGTGTGTGTGTGTGTGTGTGTGTGTGTGTTTGTGTTTATGTAGACACAAGTATCTGCGGTGTTTGTGTTCGTACAGGTCTGAAACTTAGAAAATGCTTCCTTCTAGATGTATTTCGGAGCGCTTCCGATAATATTTAAACTGAATGACTTACTAAATAATAATAATAATAATAATAATAATAATATAATGCCGGTATTACATAGGCGCTTTTTCTCAATTTTTGGATGAATCGACTTAAAGCGCCGCGAACTGAAACCCAACACGCACATTCACGTGACAGACACGGATTTACACCGAATGCAAACACAGTACAAAACAGACGAAGGGCCAGTTCAGCTACTGAAGTTACAGAGATTTTTGATCGCTTGTATTTGAAATTTGTAAAGTGGCCTGAAACCGGTACCAAAGTGTGGGGGGTGGGGGGTGGGTGGGTGGGATAAACAGTAATATTGCCGTTTAATGTGTGTTATATATTCAATTGAAATTTTGGATATAGCTAGTTTGGAGAAAGACATTGGATGAGTTCGTTAACCAGCTTTGTACCTCTGTGACGTTTTCGTAAAAATATAATTGATCGCAGAAAAAGAAAATGTTGAAAGGGAGAATTCTTGACTTCAGACAGTGAAGGTGACGTAATAGCACTCGATAGGTCAGTGTTATTCGTTGTTGCTAAACTGACGCAAAGCACCAGCCTGATACGTCATTGTTATACATGAATTCACACAATGCTCTTTCTCTCTCTCGCTCTCTCTCTCTCTCTCTCTCTCTCTCTCTCTCTCTCTCTCTCTCTCTCTCTCTCTCTCTCTCTCTCTCTCTCTCTCTCTCTCTCTGACAGTTTGATTTAGGAAGACCGCCTCTATTTTGTTATCAATGATATTTGCGTACATATTCTGCGAAAAAGCGGGAAAATGTATGCAAGCTCATATACTGATATAGAAGTGACTTTGTGGACTGGTCCATCCCATCTAGTTCTTTCGGCTGTCCTCTAATTAGAGCACCCGGAGCATGATTTTGACGACAAAATGACGATTTTTCACACACAAATATACTGGACGATGCACCGTTTAACCTGTTAGGTCTGTACAACACGTCTGCAGTCTTTGACGATTTTGAGCGCTCTGACTATTTTTTGTCATTCATAACTCCGAAAATCAATCGATACCAGTCTTAGCATGAACTGATTACAGCAAGAGAGTAAAACTACCATAAACAAACGAAGCCAACACTATTTTAATTCTATGACACGCATGACGACGCGTTCGCTGGCAGTACAAGTGCACTGCGCGGTGCAGTGTCCGAATGCACGTGACATTGGCGTTCAAGGCCGAATTCTTATACACCTTTTGGGGGTAAGCCACCACACGCTGGCGGAAACCGAACGTTTGATAAAAGTGCTAACAAATTGTAAGACAGGGGTAAACGTACAAAATTACTATTTGCTACATATCTGTCTACGCCACTGCGAATTGTATTCAAAAATAGGTTCTGGTATTTCAAACTCTTTTTCTTCTCTTTTTTCTTTTTTTGTGAGGGTGTGGGCGATAGTGTGGAGGGGAGATGGTAGTGGTTGTAATGTGTTGGGAGCGGGAGGGCGAAGGGGGAGGGGAGTGGGCGCAGGACGGGCGTGCTTATACGGATCTGGTGTTAGGTAGTTTACCATAGAATTGCATTCCGGATTTCCACTACTTATTTATATGACATTTTCCTTCAAATGAAATCACTTGATAGATCCGACTTTTTCAACAAAGTTGTCATGACATGACTCAGAGGATGCAGAAGATATTAAGTCAGGCACAAACGGTTTTCAGATATGAATAGATCAGTTGACAATACAATACAATACAATACAATACAATACAATACAATAATACTTTATGCAGCAATGTAGCATAATTTTACACACAATTCAAGGGACCAAAGCAATTCAGTTTTTGAAAAGTGAGGATGGACTGCAATGTAGATGACCTGTGATAACAGGTCATCTACTTATGCAGGTAAAAACATGTGTATCTGTGTGTGGACAGGCTTTAGAATTGCAGCAGTTCAACATTCACTGAACGGCAAACGTTCTGCACTCGCTTTCCTGTGATATAATTCGTAATCTATCTAACCTGGAGACAAACAAACCAGTTAGAGTAACAATAAATTTATCTTGAAATTTTAATTTTCCAGAAGCATCAGACCAGGTTTTCTATGACGTCAAGACAAGGGAATATTTTTTGTTGAACGCACTCTGCCGCGCCCCATTTCAAAATTGCTCCTGTTGTTTTTAAATAAGAATAACAAAAGGGCAAATTGCCAGTGGAAAGAAAACTCGAGCGTACAAAGTTTAAATAAAGAACAAAAAATATAAATCATGTAACCCAAAATGCGGCGTGTCCTACATCTGTTGGTCTTGTCAAACAATCTAACTTATGAAACATTGGGGGGTATTTGTTTTCTTTTCTTTTCCACCTCCCCCTGCTCGTCTGTCCGCACTATATTCGGTAATATCATTTCTTTACCCGTCCACGTAAATTACAATGTTTTGTTTGTTTCAGGCACAGGTGATGTCTACCAAAGTCATGAGCTCTGAGGATTCCACCAGCTGTACGCAAATGTCGCCAGCACATTATTATTATAGCACGAGTTTCATCGATATAGACTGGACTAACACCGTAACATATAAAACCACAAGAATATACAGTCTCATACGCTTAAGATCGAGAAACGCTTAAGTCGAACACAAAAAAATAATCCCGGCCAAAGCTGTTCTTTCTATGACTAAGTTTGCATCGGATAATTCGAACTCAGTTAAGTTGAACTTCAGATAGTCAAACTACCCGTCAGAGGAATATTTGCCATTTAGCAGTACTTTTTGCGTTCTGTCCCTGAGATAGGAAGATATAAAGGCGACAGTATTTGACTCAGTGTGATAGAATGGTATTTTTTTTTTTTAAGTAGGATAGAGTGGTTGACAAGATCAAAAGCTTTTGCAGGTCAAAAAAGAATGAAGAGAGAGAGAGAGAGAGAGAGAGAGAGAGAGAGAGAGAGAGAGAGAGAGAGAGAGAGAGAGAGAGAGAGAGAGCGTACCTCTTTGCCCCTCGGTATGTGTTATGTACTTGCATAAGTATTGAAATAAAGAAAATTCCACTTGAAAATGTAATTTTTTTTCTTTTTAGTGTGATTTTTCACTTCCCCCAAAATAAGCAAAATATCACAGTTTTCTCTCCACCAACGATTTTTTTGTTTAATCCGAGAAACATGCTGTGCAGCGATGTTGATAGTCATTTGCAGTTATTAACAAACGAACAAACAAAAAAACGAGTACAAGAGTAAAAGTGGCGTGTGATTACCTGGCTTGAGAAGTGTCTTAGAATGACTGGCCTGCTTTGCAAACATTTTGAGCGGAAGGTAGATTAAAAGGTAGGTCAGTTTCACCTAGCTACGTCCAAAATACGATGAACCATTGTTGCAAAGCTTTGCTTTAAGTGTATTAATGCTAATATTAGGTCATAGGTGTATCTATATTTAGAAGAATAACGATACATTTGGCAAATTTTTAATTTTCTGCAGCCAGGCACTGGCCGGTGCTTCCGTTAATATCACATCTGGGTTTAAATACCTACCCAAATCGTAACTACAGCAGGTTAAAAATCTCCGGACAATAAAAAGCGGCATATACGATTACAAACTGTCACATGTCACTTTTTAAAAAATCACAATGTCAGATCTGTGATTAAATCAGATCATCCTCGCAAGACAGACAAGCAGCAACAATGTTTAGAAATAACTAAAAAAATCATTTAATAAATTGAGTCAAGCAGCAACAAATCAGATTTATCACACACACACACACACACACACACACACACACACACACACACACACACACACACACACACACACGCACGCACGCACGCACACACACACACACACACACACACCACGATTCACAATCTGATTGCTTTGTCTGTATCTGCGTGGTCGCAAGGCTGTTTACTTGGTAATATCACATTATTTATCTTAATGACACCGGTAAGCCAAAAATTAAAATATGCGATAGAGATAATTATAATCTTCGTTGGATCACAGGCGGAGATGATGCGATTCACTGATTATTCAACCCTGTGCTTGATGGCTAGAAAGGGTATTGCGCACTATTACACAAAGAGCTATCTATGTCTCGCTTTGCGGAATTGCAAAACAGTCGAAGTTATACAATCACAACATGAAACGCAACCAGTAGCATTTTTGGTCTCCCGTCATGCACGCATACACTGACATGAGCTCCATGAATTAATCAGTACACAGTCAACACTAAACCATTAACTTTGTCATTATAAAATATCACAGACGCTTAATGTAATGAAACGCACACAAATAAGCTGATGCGGTTATGGAAATGGACGGGGGAGTTTTGGGTGAGGGTGCCACAGTGCTAGAAAAAAAAGCCAGCCCACAAGTGTTCCTATTTAAATCGTGTTCCTCTTATCCATCTCTCTCCACTCTAACTCACCATATCCTCTGATCCACACACTGGCACCACAAACACAGAAGGAAACACAGTACTTTGCGCCAGTTGTATGTTTTCCGAGCTGGCAAAGCGACAGCCATTCTGAACAAGAACAATTACAGGAGCACCGAAATGACGTCACTATAAGCTTCACGACATGGCATCCCTCGACGCTGTGTGCATCTCTATCTTGGCTTGACTTCGCTAACGAAGATTCTATAGGGCTTGCCCACGTCGTCTGCAGGCATTTTCGTGGCTGCGGAGGCCAATCCGGGACAGGCAGGTTCGACCGCAGTGGCTGCAGGGGAAGGTCTGGTCAGGGTTCTGAGTTACGACAACTCTGTTTTTTCTTCTGAGCCGCTTGTCCTTAAGGTTAGCTCTGCGAGAGTCCTCAAAGGAGACGGCTGCCTTGTAAATGGTGGAGCGCCAGGTGTCACGGTCCGCAGCAAGCGAAGACCACTGGCGGTGGTCGATTTGACAGGCACTAAGTGACTTCTTGAGACCGTCTTTGTATCTCTTCTTTGGTGCCCCTCTGTCTCGGTGTCCAGTGGCGAGCTCGCCGAACAGAGTGATCTTGGGTAGGCGATGATCCTCCATCCTGGAGACGTGCCCCGCCCAGCGAAGCTGTGTCCGCAGCAGCAAAGCCTCGATGCTCACAGTTTCCGCCTGTTCAAGGACCTCGACGTTGGTGACATAGTCACTCCAGTGAATGCTGAGGATGGTACGCAGGCAGCGCTGGTGAAAGCGTTCGAGGAGTCGTAGTTGGCTGCGGTAGAGGGCCCAGGACTCGGAACCGTACAGCAGGGTGGTGAGGACGACAGCTCTGTACACGCTGATCTTGGTGCCTTTTTTCAGCTGTTGATTGTGCCACACCCGCTTGAATAGTCGCCCGAAAGCACTGTTCGCTTTTGCCAGCCTGTTGTCCAGCTCCTTGTCCAGCTTGGCGTCTGACGTGATGATGCAGCCAAGGTAGGTAAACTGGTGTACAGACTTCAGTTCGGACTCGCCGATGGTGATGTGGGGAGGGCGATGCTCTTCCTTGGGTGCCGGCTGATGGAGAACCTCTGTCTTTTTCAGACTGACCTCGAGTCCAAAGAGCTGGGCAGCATCTGCGAAGCAGGACGTAATGCGCTGCAAGGCTCTGTCTGTGTGTGCAACGAGGGCAGCGTCATCAGCGAAGAGCAGCTCACGAATCAGTTGGTCTAGGGTTTTCGTGTGGGCCTGCAGTCGTCTGAGGTTGAACAGGCTGCCATCGAGACGATACCTGATGTACACTGCGTCGTCATCGTCGAGGTCCACTGTGGCCTGCTTCAACATCATGCTGAAGAAGATGGTGAAGAGGGTCGGTGCCAGCACGCAGCCTTGTTTCACGCCGTTGCGAATGGGGAATGGTTCTGAAAGGTCACTGTTTAGTCTGACCTGGCCTTGCTGGTCCTCGTGGAGCTGGACGATCATGTTGAAGAACTTTGGGGGACAACCTAGTCGCTCCAGGATCTGCCACATACCTTGCCTGCTCACAGTGTCAAACGCTTTTGTTAGGTCGACAAACGTTACGTACAGCCCTTTGTTCTGCTCGCGGCACTTCTCCTGAAGCTGTCTCAGCACAAAGACCATGTCGGTGGTACTCCTGTTGGCTCTGAAGCCACACTGGCCCTCTGGGAGGTGGTCTTCAGCGATGGCAGGTACCAGCCGATTCAGGAGCAACCTTGCGAGAATTTTCCCGGCAATGGACAGTAGGGTAATTCCACGATAATTAGAGCAGGCAGACTTCTCTCCTTTGTTCTTGTACAGGGTGATGATGACTGCATCACGGAGATCCTTTGGTAGAGTTCCTTTTTCCCAGCAGCAGAGAAAGAGGTCGTGGAGCTTGTTGTGCAGTGCTGGGCCTCCATGTTTCCAGATCTCTGGCGGGATTCCGTCAATGCCTGCTGCTTTGCCACTCTTGAGCTGGTGGATGGCTGTGAGGGTCTCTTCGGCGGTGGGCGGTTCGTCCAATTCAACCTTCAGTGGAAGGTGTGGGATTTGGAGGATGACTGTTTCTTGAACAGTGCGTTCAGCGCCGAAGAGGTCCTGAAAGTATTCCGACCAGCGGTTCAAGATGGAGGTATTATCTGTGAGGAGTTCCTGTCCATCAGCGCTTCGCAGGGGACTTTGTACCAGGTGCCTAGGGCCATACACTGCTTTCAGTGCTTCGTAGAAGCCCCTGTAGTCACCGTTGTCAGCGCAGAGCTGGGTCCTCTGTGCGAGTCTGGACCACCACTCGTTCTGGAGCTCTCTAAGCTTGAGCTGGAGACTGCTGCAGATGAGGCGGAAGGCAGACTTCTTCACGCTGTGTGCACAGTGACGAAATTGACGTTTCACGTCAATCATCGTTTTGCTAAATATTAACATATGAGAGGATCACGCTTTCCAGCGGATTTCATACCTAGAGTATCCGAAGTCAGACAAGATCAAGTGTCGGTCACTTTTAGTGATCCGTATTAAACAATAAAAATTGCTTACCTACTAAGACATACCACTTAATACACGGTTTCAAGTATCTCCTAAAATAATTTCCTTTGGTTGTGATGATTTATTTCTAGCACTAACGTCAAATCCTTAACAGAAGTCAACTTTCGATGTAAACGATGTGAACCAAACGAAATATCAACAAAATGAGGATTTCATCCCAAAGTATACCGTGCTGTTTTGAGCTCACATGTTTGTTTTTTTCTTTTAGGAACATTCAGAGTTGTTAATATTTTTAAGCTTATCCTTCTGATCCATTTCATTCCTCTCTAAACCAATCTCTGATCAACACATATGCCGGCGCACACAAATAAGAATAAGAATAATAAGAATAAGAGTACTTTATTATCTCAAAAGAGAAATTCTTTTCGCCACCTCAGGTGCAACTCGCAATCACACACACTCACACAACAGTTTTCAAACAAATGGACAATGGCTCGGGACGGGTGAAGCCCGTCGCCAAGGCGTCTAATGGCCGGCGCCAACGGCCCCAACCCGACCCGAACCTCCCTAACACAAGCAAACTAAAGACGGCCCTATCTTAGTATCTCTATAACACATAATATAATGTTTTTAAACTTTCTGCTTGGCTGAGACTAGTTACACAAATAACAAAAATACGCAAAAAAAAAGAAGAAAAAAAAAGAAAAAAAAAAGACGAATACTTTCACAGTTGCTACCACGGGGGCCCCGTCGCCATAAGAACAGCGCCGGCTATTAGACAGTCGCTCCGGCATAAACAGTCACCACCTTAATTATAACTTAACTAGTATATAACTTCATAGTCATTTTTAAAGCAATAGTAGTAGGACTACATCATTAACGTAAAAGCAGTCCAAACTGAAATGGTTTCTAAAGAATACACACTGGCACGCTGTTCAGTAAGAAACACAGTCACTGCATCTGGGAGGTGTCTGTCATCACATCATTCGGCTGAAATGTGGGACCTGAAGCTTGCTGGTACTCGCTTCGTTGTATGCACTCGCGCTATTCCGTAGGCAGTGATGTTGAGCGTGGCGTGGGTAGAGCCACTCCCGAGTTGATGAAAAGGGAGGTAAGCACGTTGGTTGTATTGCCACAGCATAACGCGCGATGTTCTTCTAATATCCGCATGGTACAACAAGAATCAGCGTGTATCAACTCCCAGCATCGCCGACAGCGGATAAAATCCAATTAACAGTAACAGCACATCAAATTGCCAAAAGTCATCAAAAAGAAATACCGGTCGTCATGCAGCATTGCAGGGCCTGACATCGTATATCAAACGAAGGTACAATGTTTCATTAGTACTGCCGGTGACGACCATTTCTGCCGGAGCGGGCGGCCAGGAGGTGTTGCATGTCCGCCATCTTGCCTGATATTAACATAAAGACGGACACCTGCGCTTCCAGCCATTAGTACGCTCTGTGGGTTTGTGTAGCGACAGGAATTCTGAAGAATAATAGCACGAGCAGAAAAATGGCGTCACTAAAATCTTGACGACATAGCATTGCGAGTCTCACGACGCTCTGTACACAGTGACGCATTTGATGTTTCATGTCACTCATACCTAACGCAGCCTCTTCCTGGTCTGAGCAGATGCCCTTCATTAACGATCAGCCGTTTACGAGATAGTGATTTTCTTCAGAGTAACAAAGGTTTGGTTATGTCAATGAAGTCTAGTATGAAAAAAAGCAATGCGCACTCATTTTAAACCGCCGGAGGATGGAGACATTTTCTGTAGCACATTTTGTTTCCAGTACGTCTGCAGACGAAACCAGGACTGTCGCAGTCATGTTTTCTGGGGATCAGTAGTTTACACGGGCCTCATTGTGCCTCTATTCAGTTGTAATATACGAATGAAAAACTGGATGACAGCAAACAAACTTAAACTGAATGACGACAAAACGGAAGCCATGCTGGTAGGCACTCGCCAGAAACTCTCCCAGCTCCCTTCCTCTCTCCATCTTCAACTCGACAGCACCCCCATCCCTCTCTCTGACTCGGCCAAGAACCTCGGCGTTATCCTCGATTCCTCTCTCTCCATGACCAGCTTTGTCTCCGCCACGGCCCAGGCATGCTATTTCCACCTCCGTCGAATCAGTCAGATCAGAAAATACCTCACCACCGAAGCTGCCACCAAACATGCTGTCTCTCTCATCTTATCTCGCATCGACTATTGCAACTCTCTCCTTTCCGCCCTCCCTCACTCCACCACTTTCACTCTCCCGAGAACAATGCTGCCCGCCTCGTCCTCAAAAAGAAGAAATCCGACCACATCACTCCCCTGCTCAAACTCCTTCACTGGATCCCCATCCCCCAACGAAACCAATAATAATAATAATAATAATAATAATAATAATAATACCGTTATTATATAGGCGCTTTTTCTCAATTTTTGGGTGAATCGACTCAAAGCGCCGCGAACTGAAACCCAACACGCACACTCACGTAACAGACACGGATTTAAGCCATTTAAGACAAACACAGTACAAGACAGACGAAGGGCCAGTTCAGCTACTGAAGTTACAGAGATTTTTGATCGCTTGTATTTGAAATTTGTAAAGTGGCCTGAAACCGGTACCAAAGTGGGGTGGGGGGGGGGGGGGGTGGAAGAACCGGAGTACCCGTAGAAAGAACCCCCGACGGTCCGCCCGAATTAACGGTGACACTTAAGTCCGACGCCGGAACCTCGCACCTTTGTGGCATTGGTGGCAGGCGCTTTAACCACTGCGCCACGGACCGCCCCAATACAAGATTCTGTCTCTCTGCTACAAATCCGTCAACAACTACGCTCCTGCCTATCTCTCCAAACTACTTCACCCTTACACTCCTTCCAGCTCCCTCCGCTCTCTCCGCTCCGCCTCCGACCCTCTCCGCCTCCACATCCCCCACACCAAAATTATTACTTTCGGCCCCTGCTCCTTCTCCGTCTACGGTCCATCCATCTGGTACACTCTCCCACTCTTCCTCCGTCAGAAACACTCTCTCTCCTCCTTCCAGTCCGCCCTCAAAACTCACCTCTTTCAACAGTTCTAGCACTATAACATCACCACACTCCCACCCCTAGCTGACTGTCGTAATGTATTTGTGGTACGTGAGTCATTGTCAAAAGCGTGCCCATGTGTGCGCGAGTTGTGAGTGCGCGCTTAGAGTTATAATTATTATAAAATAAGCGCATTATAAATACCGTAATTATTATTATTATTATTATTATTATTATTATTATTATTATTATTATTATTATTATTATTATTATTATTATTAATACGAATACCTTTATTGTCCCAAGATGTAAAATTTGTATGCACTGTATGTTACTTAAAAAGATTTCAATTTCATTTTTTAGTAGAATTCCACATTTAATTATATTAAGAGAAGAAACAATGACGAAAAAGCATACCTTGGGCTCAAATATCGTTGCTCAACAATAAGTTATCCCAAATCACGTGATCGTTACATTATACAAGCTGCACGAGGACTCGTTGCCGTGAATTTTGGTGTGCCGACGAGTTCTTTTGATTGGTTCTACATAAGGTTGTTTTTTTTTTTCTCCAAGAAAAGCGAACGTGCAAAGTCGCTTTGTACATTTTTAGGTCAATTAAAGGTTTGTCCTGTTTATTTCCATTCACTTTACCATCGTTTTGCCCATTTTATTTTGACACCACAGCACCAAAAGAAAACGCAACCCACAAAAACAAACGCTATGTTCGAAACCGATGTCCGAAGTGCAACATGCTGTAAAAGAAAAAGAGTGCCACACCACTTGGTTTTAGCAGTCGTGGCTGAGCAAAGTTTCGGAACATGATTAATTATATATTACTGTAACATTTAATTCAGTCAGTTGCACTGGTAAGCTATGTTTTGATGTGATCACTGCCAATGCAGTCTCGGTAATCACTTATGGTACATTATGAGTCATTGTCCATTGTGTAGCTCTGTGCTTGTAATTTGTGGAATGAACGAGTGAGTGAATGTAAGCAGCACCTGTGGTGGCAAAAATGTGAATTTCCCCATGAGGGATTAATAAAGTATTATTGTATTGTATTGTATTGTATTGTATTGTATTGTACAGTACAATACACATTGAAAGAATACACAGCACAATGTGAACACGCTTGGAAGTTAATGCAATGCTTTGTTTAAAATTAACCCTATCTCGCTAGCAGTAATCTACCTGCACAAAAGATGAACTGTATTTTGCTACTGCGTAATTTGCAGTTTGTCTGCATATTGACATTTGAATTTCACTGCAAGGATTCTTAGCAGCTGGCATTAGCACTGACACACATAATATGGGTCCTACTGAAACCATTCAGACAGTATCTCATACCTTTTCAGTCTCTCCGTTCAACTACGGGTTCAACGATCACATTAAGTTACGGGAGGTGCCTAATTAATCTAGTGCTTCTTCAGATGCTGATTTTAAGATGCAAATACACTGCGCTATCACGGTCGGTCCGTCTTTCGCGACATATTGCAGTTAGCAAAAGGTTTCAAAGTGTGAGCAAATTCACTGGAACCAAATTTAATTATAATATACATGTATTGTCTTTGCTGGAACTAGTGGAAGATAGTTTCACAGTGGTAGTACTGGGCAGTAGGAAAGTACTGCTACAGGTCCGTCATGTATGCAGTCTGCTTCGGCAATCTGTCTGAAATCGGCTTCTGTGTTCGGCTCAGTAGAAAAGCGGATAAATACATGTACTCAGTTTTAGAAAATAATTCAGTACGATCTGTTTATTTTAACCCGGCAGATGTCTTCTGGCTGAACATAAAATTGAAAATAGAAAATCTGTTGAGTGACCATTCAGAATCGACTCTTCCGTCAGTTGGAAACTCTCCGTGAAATCACCGTGTCAAAGAAGCCAAACATATTGCTTGGTAAAAGTAATTTGAGAAAAGTAATTTGTGTTTAAGTCATGCAAGATACAAATGACAATCAGGAAAAAAGTTCGAATCAACCATAACAGGTGGTATTTCTTTTCAACCTCTTGTCAAACGGTGCAGACCGGATGACAAGTTGAAGTTCGCAGAGACAAAAGCAGTAACCGTGGATATAGGCCGACAAAAACAAATATCGCTGTGTCGTCTACATTCAGTTTGCGTTATGATTTTTACAATCGCTATTTTATAGCGCCCACCGTCAAAATCGGTGAAACCGACAAAACTGACAACTGAAATGGGTTGCTAGTCAGGCCTTGGAAAATTAAAAGGGGGGAGACTGGTGTGGAGGGGGGGGGGGTGATGGGTGGGGGGAGGGGGGCAGGTAGAGGAAAATATGCTTTCCTTCAAACCCCAGAAAATCAAGTACATCTTGAATTCAATGTAATTCAATTCCGGTACTATAGTTCATATAGTTTCGGTGTCCCTGCCTCCGATCATAATTCTTCAATTCTAACAAGTATCATCAACCGGCCGCTACTTTCAAAACCGGCATAAATCCGAAAATGACGAGTTAATGCGAACACTGTATATTCGTAAGTGATTTGTATAATCACCCCCGTATGACTAACTTTCATCACTGTATTCAGCTTTTCCGGGTGCTACAAGAAAGTCAATATTTGCGCGGAGAGTGGCCGTAGAAGGGTTGAGGACACTTTAATAAATCCTTAGTATAATAGAAAACAAAATACAGATTTAAAATATCGCTGTGTCGTCCACATTCAGTTCGCGCTATGAGATGTCTGTTGCTAGTCTGCATGAATCAACGTAAAAAAAAATGCTCCAATCGGAGAGCACAGTCAGAACCCCGAAATAAGTCCTTGGGGGACCTAGGTGCACATGGCGAGGTGTCGCTGTAACGGGCAGGTGTTATGTTATCAGTGGTCGTTGCGGGAAGGTGTTGGGAGATGCCGATCAATTATGCGTGACCAAAGTTACGGAGTAGAGTTTAACGCAATGTATCGAACAAAACGGAACGGCGCCAGCCATATTTGTTACGAGGACTAATAAAATGAACCAGAAAATGACTGTACAAGGGGGACATAAATAAAAAAATTATCGTATCGTAACCTGGAGTTAGTGGAGAAGTAGGAAAGGCTTAGGTCTTGCGTTAGAAGAAGAAGGACGCAGATGGTGAAAACGTTTCTGGCCAGTTTATTGGCAGTGCATCGTACTACGGTAAGAGTGCATCGTGTTGTGCATATTTTCATATTGTCGGGAAAAAAAGAAACTTGACACGTGTCTGGCGACGAGCAGTGACTCTTTCTAATGCAGTCATACTAAATCAGACGCGTGGCATCTAGTTGCAGCTCCTTCCGTGCAATCCTAGTTTTCTTCATAGCTACCCAAGACAGGTCAGATAAAATTTTCTCGATTTGTGTACAAATGGTATGATGTATGTGCAAGCACCGACATTTAAAATTTGTGGTACCGACCGCCTCTCTGTGACATCGATTTCACAGAAATGCAGATACATTAAATAGT
>BTPG01000003.1:131901717-132159217 GCA_036245525.1 Semisulcospira habei | reverse complement strand
ATCCTATTGTTTCAAGTTCAATTGGTAAATTAGCATGCCTTATGTTTTACAAGTTTGGAAATTACCTTGCACCTGTGGTAACCTTACTTGTTACTGGGAGTCATATTGATTTTTCAAAAATAAATTTTACTGCAGAAGAAAATGGACGAAACCCAGACGACTCCACAACTGAACCCCGACCCTGTTTTGACACAGGTTCAAACTGTGACTAAGGTTAAAAGTCCAGGCCGCGTTCAGGCAGGAAAAAGATTAGCCAAATGGAACAAGCAGAAAAAATTACAGCTTCAAACACAAACAGAAAAGGTTCATGTAACTAACCAGGTGTCAGGACCGTCAGGACCATCAGGACCGTCAGGACCAGTGTCACTACTATCACACCCACAACAAAGTGAGAGACAAACAACTAAGTCTAACCCTGACCCTAACCCTGACCCCGAACCTCAATCAACAAAATATATAATTGCCGGATTTGTTGTCGGATTTGGTTATGTAGGGTATCAATTATACAAAAAATACAAACCACAGACTCGTACAGTGACCAAAAAATCAGACACTCCAAAAACAAAACCAGAAGTCGCCACATTACCAGTAACACCCAAAGCCGTTGACCCATTTTATATGCAGTAAATAAAAATATTATTTTAATTTTTATTGCCTTAGAAAATGAGCGACACAAAGAACATAATGAACCTTGTGTATCATTCTGCCGTAATCAGCGGACTGGCAGTAGCGTATTCTATGCTAGGAAAAAATCTACTCAAAATGAAATCAGCAGACTTGAGTAGATTAGATTTCGAAGACAGGCTTAAGCTAATTGTAGTTGTTACAGCATCGATTGCGACAAAAGATTTTCTTGTCAAGCAGGGAATTATTCCTGAAAATGTTTCTATGTAAATAAAAATAATATGGCGACTTTGGCAGTAATAATTGGAGGCGCGATGGTCAACGCTCTGCCATTCAGTGGCTCAAATTATCTCTTTTCAAAAGTAGGTAGAGAGGAATCTGCAGAAGAAATGAAGCGTCACAATGAGGCATCAGAGAAACTCGCTCAAGCGCAACAAGAATATGAAAAGAATAGAATTGAGAAACTTGATTTCATTAATGAAAAACTGAGGCTAGAAGGCCACGCACAGCATACGTTTTCAAATACAGACGAAGCAATCCGTGAGTATTTTCTTGTCACTGGTAATGACATGTCTATCCCAAAACCAAAACTTAGTGACTATTACAAACCAAGTACAGAACAAAGAAACGGGGAGATAATCTTTGTTCAGTGTGAATGACATTTGTATTTTTTACTGGTCTTTATATTGCTAGAAGAAATGGCAGCTGAAAATAAACTATCAAAAATATATTACTCTCCATCAGGCTATTGGAAAGGAGCAACAGCTATTCAGAAATTACATGCCGCTGTGGGCGGAGATATAACACTCAATCAAGTCAAACAATGGTTACAGAGACAAGCAATTTGGCAGATAAATCTTCCTGCTCCAAGAAAAATAACAAGACCCCATTTTGAAAACACTACCCCCAATGACACACATCAAATGGACCTCCTGTTTCTACCACATGATACAATAAGAAAGAAACGATACAAGTACGCATTAACTGTTGTTGACATTGCTTCAAGGTACAAAGACGCTGAACTCATATCTGACAAAACAGCTACCACAGTTGCTACAGCATTATCAAAAATATATAGTCGAGGCCCTTTAAGATACCCCAGACTAGTGCAAGCTGATGATGGATCTGAATTTAAGGGTGCAGTTAATCAGTTATTTGCGAAGCATGGCATAATAGTCAGACGCGGTATTCCAGGTGTGCACAGATCACAGGCAATTGTAGAGAACTTTAACAAACAATTATCAGAGAGACTTTTCAGCTACCAGTATTCAAAGGAACTCATGCATGACACCCGGAACACTGAGTGGGTAAAGAGATTACCACATGTGATAAAAGCAATGAACAATGAAGGCCATCCAAAACCTGCTGATGCTATTAAATTGAAAACAATTAAGAGCCAAAAGCAGGACCAACCCCAGCACCAGACACAAGTTTGTTTACTAAACAGGTGAGATATTTATATCAGCCAGGGGAGGCTGAAAACGACGACAGATGCAGGGCAACAGACCCCATCTGGTCAACGTCTGTACACAATATAAAAAAAATAGTCCCCGGTCCTGATGCAACAATATATTATCTGTATGACCCTGCGCCACAGAGGGCATTTGTCAGAGAAGAATTACAGATTATTCCCCCAGACACCGTTACTCATTTCAGTAACTAACTCATCGATTAATTCATCAACCAGTTCATCAGCTATTTTTTCAGATACCTTAAGCCTGTAATGTCCAGGTGCATAAGCCTTTTCCTTACTATGAAACACTCGTTTCGTGTCTCCAACTGCAAGTGACTTCTTATGTGTTTGGATTATTTCAAGATTATGTTTGTTTGATCTCCGTGACTTGTTTGGATAATCAGGCATTAATGCACCATCTAATACTTGCTTATAATGTTCATGACGGATGTCTTTATTTTTTATTGCTGTTTTTTTTTATTCTTTTGGCTTTTGACTGACTTCCCTTTTGGTGCAGTATAGAATACATTTTTGATCTCAGACCAACATACTCAACTATTGGCACACCATTCAGTTCATCCTTAAACTTACCAGGCACTTTCTTATTTTGTGTGCTGTACAGTGGATGCTCTTTAGGGTAGTCAGACGTGTCATACATGTGTAACTCTGTTTTCATGTCTTCATAAAAGTCTTCAGTACACACGTCAATGATCATAGAGTCAGTGTCAGTGTATAGCAGACGACACTCAGGATATTTTGGTTTGAAGTAATCATAATAAAATTCAAGCATCAACAGTTTTGACAACTCAAGAATTGCCATACCAATGAATACTGGCTTGTCCAGTTTGACAATCTTTTTTTTGAGTGACACTGCATACAATGATGAATGAAACTCTTTGTACCCTGTGTACTGTGGCTTACCTGTAAGCTTAATAGCACCCGATTCAGTTGTGACCAGTCTCACATCTTTGCGGTGATGAGGATTTTCCATAGTCTTTCCAAAACAGGCATTGTTCATAAGCATAAAGAAGTCTTTGTCAAATGCAGTGTTGCCGTCTCTGGCACGCAATGTTGTGTTCTTCATTATGTAATCTTTCATGAAAGCACTCTGATCAAATTGAATTCCTCTGTGAACTTTCTTTAGTACTAACCCGTGTCTGATGTAAAACTGCAGCAATCGATAGTGGCAAACATAATTGAATTTGTCATTCAAATTCCGTACAAGTTTGGTGTCTTCTTTTTTACCTGTCATACTCATTTTTTCAACAGCTAATGGATAATCATTATGGTAATCGTGTAGATGGTGTCGATACTCCAGGTCTACTTCAAAGATCCAACCCTTCGCGTCGTTTCGGTCAAGATTCATAATATTGTTAGTTAACCCTGACTCTGTTACATCATACTGTGACAAATCATGCAGACAAAAGTTTTTCAAGGGCAATAACTCACACATCGCCCAGCCATACAAATTGTTAGCGTCCACGTAGGTAATGAATGACCTTGACCTTGAGGGGTCAAACCCAAGGTCACCATGACCCGGGCCGTCCATATATTTATTATTTGCTCTGGCATAATTGTTCGCTGCAATACTTATCCCACCCCTCAATCCACGTTCCACCATTTCACCCATCGTACGATCAGACAACAGGTCTATAGATATCTTACTGGATTTCAAAAATGCATCCCATGTCATGCAAGGATTAGTTATGTAACAGGCAGGGTCAAGCTTGTAGTGTAACAAACCCTTTTCACGGTAACTTTCAAATACATCTGCTAGCAAACAAACGTCAGCTTTCAAGTACTGGTCATGGTAGTCACCAATAGTCTGACACCCTAATTTATCCCACGCATCAAGTGCGTGCTGGTAATCAGAGTCAGAAATACCTTTACCATTAAGTGTAGAATAAAATTTCTCTTTTGGTGGCAGTCTCCTTTCTTCAAACACAACCCAGTGATCAATGTACTCATATGGATACACACTTTTTTAATCAAGTCTGGTTCAAAATATTTACTTGTTATTGGATACTCAGTCAGTCCTTCTGCCAAACTAGCCAACCCTAAAGACAAATGTTGCATGGAGTCATAAAATGCTAATTTGTCTAACCTAAAAGTCAAATATTTCTCAGTTGTCTGTGCAATGCAACTTATGTTTTTGTAAGACTCATCTACAGCCTGCATGATAATGTGTGAATCATATCCTTTGAGATTGTGAAAAAAGATTGGTAACTTATATGTCTTAGGATCTGTTTTTAATAACAAGTTACAATTGTTATGTGCAGCACCTGTGTAACGCCCAGTTATGTGATCATGGTCACGAACTTTATCACCCTGGAGGGGTTGTTCACAAATCCAACACATCTCAGCTGTATCAAATTTCAGTTTGTCTTCTTCTGTCATCACTAAAGGCATCTGACTTGTTGTGAGATACTGTACTACCTGACTATACAGATGTCTCATTTCTGTTAAAAACAGACAAGCAGCATTTTCACCCCTGTAGATAACAGGCTCGGTATGCTGACCGTCTGACCTAACAATAATGTATCCAAAAGAACACACCACTTGGTCACTCAACTTTATAGTCTTTGGTAATGACTCTGGAACAGGACCTTCATGTGGTACTACCAGTGATTCAAAATCAGCATACACTACAAACGGCAGCTTTTGTTGATTCCCATAGTTCTTAAAATATACTTGACTACCAGGATCTGGATACTTAAGTACAGTTTGTATGTCATCAGCCGACCTGCAGTGTAAAACATGTTTATGTGCTACTGCAATAGAAGAGAACCTTTGTAAACATATTTTACACACTTCCTGTTTGCCATTGTGTTTTGTTGTATGCCCATGAATTAGACGTAACATATTTCTGATAATTGTGTAATGGAAGTTATCATTATCACCGGCAGGGCCTATTAATAACATGTCAACATGCTTATCTTCTGACTGCCCATATGTTGGAGCAAGTGGTGATACTCTAATGAGTTGTAACTTGTCGACAGGCTCATTATCCCACACAAACACATTTACAGATATACCAGGATTTAGTTTTTCAAATAAGTCTATGTCCTCTATTTCAACAGGGAACTCAATGCCACTGAAGTTGAGTTCATTTACAAATTTAGTGTAGTTAGATACACGTTCAGGTTTTGATTTTATAAAGTGTAGTTTAGCAAGCACACACCACATGAAACAATAGTTGTCATTGTTCTGTATGTTAACAACAGCCTTTTTGTTTGCAACCTCTGTTGGCAGTGGTATCCATGATTTGCCTAGTATAGGATGATACCTTGACTGCTTTAGTTGTAGTTCATGTACATGTCCTTCGTGCCAACCAGACCCCTTCATTTTCACACTATCAATTGCTTGGAGGAAGTCAGGTAATAGTCTGTCTCTAAACACGTTCTCTAATTCCCTTCTTGTGTTAACTGTGTGTTGTCTTGTAGAGATATATGATACAATCACTTCACCGTCTACTCTAGTAAATTCTATTTTAGCAACAATCTGAATCTTCACACTGCCTGTAAGAAGATTTTCTTGTATGACAGAAAAAGAGTTTTCTATTGATTCATAGACATTGTTAGTATTGGATATAGGCAAATCTGTTGTGTGAAACACGTTTCTTAAACCAGATGAGCCTGATGAGCTTTGAACATTGTCCGTCATTTTTATTTGTCGGACAAAATAATAAATGAAAAAAAAATTACCGCTGACACACCATATGTAATACTGTATTATCTGTAGTTATGATAATCAAATCAACTACTTTTCTGGTGTTTGTCTTGAAGTCTTGTCCTGCAGGTGTAATATCACTTTATTAAATGTAACACTTTCAATGTAACAATGTAGTTTTCTTAATTGATCAAATATGTCTTCACACAGTACCTCAAACCAACGCAAGTGGCCACTGTTAGCATTATAAACTTTAAAAGCATTTGTCTTAAGATCAACAGTCTCATAATCATAACGTGGTAATCCATCTGAATATTCCAAAGTAACATTATATGTCGTGTATATTCTTATTGACGGTGTTGAGAGTTTAAAGCTGGGTTCAAACACACGTGATTTTAAGTCAGTAAAGTGCATAACATCTTTGAAGCATTCTGTAACATCAAACACTTGGGTTTGTCCATCTGTCATTTTTTATTGGACAAACAAATGTATAAATTAATTTACTAACCCATACCCTGTGGGCTGATCTGTCTTTAAAATGAGCTTTAGATGCTTAGTTGATTTCAGTTTATTTTTTACATCATCTCGTTCATGCTTATTTGGGATGACATCATTCTCTCTGAGACAGTCTTCAAAGCTGTCACGATCCTTACAGTAAAACAAACAGATAAACTTTAACTGTTCTCGAAAAGCTTTCAGTACAGCATTATATTTCTGAGTGAGAATCCATACACTGACGTTTGCATGTCTACCACTGAAAGCAAGTTCTGCTAATGTGTTTCTCTTCTTGACAATGTCTTTCTCTGCAGAACAGTCATCAACAATAAACAAAGTTGACTGTCCTTCAAATTGCTTGTAAAAATATTGTAGGTAGTCATTCAGTTTTTTCTCAGGGTCAACTAAGTAAATGTTGTTGTCAGTCCAAATGAATAAACGGTTGTGATAAGCTTTGTTGTGTTTAATAGTAGGACAGAATATTACAATGTTTTCAAAGTGGTGTATGTATCTTGTTTGTAATAGGTTAAGAACAATTTCAGTTTTCCCACACCCTGTGGCACCACAAAACAATCCACAGTGTGGGTCAAGGGTCATCAAGCTCCGGTTCATTTTAATACACAATATAATTTTAATATATGTGTCCACTCAGTCTGCTTTCTGCAATATTGAGTTGTGCATCATAAATCAAATACAAATATATGTTTATGGCTGCAGCAGTTTCAACCTTCTTTTGTATCTGAATTGTTATTCCATCACTGCCGTTCTCAACAGTTTGACCTGACCCATGAAGATAGATGTCATCCATACTACGAAGGTCTAGCCAAAGAGCATACTTATTTGTAAGGTATTGACCAATCCTTACGTCATACAGATGTAAATCTTTGCACGCAATGTTTGCAGGTTTATCTCTAATCCTTCAACCCACAAAAAAACTTTGTGATCTCATCGTAGTGTTGATAAGGTAACAAACCTGAAGCGTACACTTGATTAGGACGGCCTTCGATTGTACAAGACAAATGTGTAATCTTTGGATTATAGAATTTTTCTGAATCTCTTTTGTATGGAGCCGCCGGTTCAACAAACAACATGAGTATACCTTTCAGTGACCTGGCAGGTGTGTTCAAGTTTATATTCCACATTGGGTCGCTCTTGTCTTTGGGTATTAAACTATGTCTAATCACTCGGTCATAATAAATTGGAAGTCTTGACTGGTACTGATTTTGAATGAGTCTGGCTAGTTCAGTGTGTGTGACAATTTCGTATTCCAAAGAAATGTTAGAGATCTTATATGTTGCTCTGAGATCAGATGATTTAATAATTTTGGAGTAGTCATTGAAGGTTAGTTCAAAACTCAGACGGTCATTCAGTGCTCCTTGATAATAAGGCAAATGAGCTGTTAGGATTTCAAACTCAAGTGGAATGTAAAATCTGGTTCCATATGTTTCTGCTATAACGTCTTTGTCTACCCCAGTAGTTACCTTATCTCCGGCATCTATTCGAAGTTTACCAATATTATCAGACTGTATGCCTTGATAAATACGGTCTTCTCGTTCTTCACTTGTGAGCCACAAATCTTTGTAACAGTAAAAAACATCGGAATCATCAAGACTAAACACTTCCTGTCCTTCAAGTTTTACTTTAATAGTTCTAACAATTGCTCTGCTAAGATTGTCAACCAGTGTTCTGTTTACGTCTGTGTCTGATGAAAGTTCAATATTAAATGCTAGGCGTGCAGTGCCAGGAACAATAACGTCACTGCGACCTAGGTTTGGAAACTTGACTGTAAGAGTTTGGTTCTGGTCTATGGTACTTGGATTGTTTGTGATGACGATTGATTGTCTAATGCCCTTAACACCAAGAGGCTCACGTAGTTTTCTGTATGGGTCTAACTTTGATCCGTAAGACTGTGTCATTTTTATTATGCACAATAAAAAATAATAAATTAATAAAACAATGGCAGTGGGAGGATTTAATCATGAAGATTTTGAAATGGATGTCATGGATGCCTCAGATAACAGTATCACAGATATGACTGGAATAGTAACTAGTAGTAGTATGTATCATGAACTGTTAAAAGACAAAGTAAACTCATTTTATGACAGTGTTGGAGCGCGTCCAGATGTAATAGATCCTAATCAGTTTGAATATGATAAAGGACACTTATTTGTAAATACAGACAGAGGGAAAATAAATCTAACACATAAAAACAATCCTTCTAAGTTTAGAGCTTTAAGTACAATTAAAGGTGAAGTTGGTGGTAACTCTGGGTTGGCAAGGTACCTTGGAATTGGAGGCTCTCCTGTCACGCCAAGACTGGTTAGTGTTCTTCACGACACGCAAACAAAGTTACCAACAGGGCAACAAATTGAAATGGCACCTGTAACAAGCCTACCAGAAATAGCAAACACAGTGATACAAGAAACCTCATTTACTGAAGGACAAATAAATGATGCTATGAAAACAATAGATGATCCACCTTTGTCAATGCGGGAGATAATTGGCTTGGATAAATCATTAGACAATAAGAGGTGAGATGGTAAATAATGTTGCCAAACTAGGTGAGCTTGATAAACACATAGAACGTGAAAAAGAGAAACTGGCTACCGCAGACAATGGGAATCTTGACACAGAAATAAAAGAAAGAATCCAACACAGATTAAACGATTTGCAGATAGAAAGATCAGGATGGTTAGAAGTGATTAGTATTGGAAGACAAAAACTAAAAACACAGGTCAACAGAATTAGAGAAACTATTCAGAAAATACTTCACGAAGACACTACTCTGGCTGAGAGATTGAAAACACTTTTCAGAGAACAAGGTATCACAATTGCTAGTTTAATTACTGCTCTTGGATTTATTATCAGTACTGTTGTGTTAGCTGTCTCCGGTGCTGGGGGTGCAGCACCACCAGGTCCGCCAGCACCTCCAACAGATCCAAAAGATTTACAGTCATGGGTAAAGAAACAGTTGTCTCACATATCAGACTTGCTTAAGAAATTGGCTGTGAAAGCAATGGATGCTTTGCCTGGTATTATAGGCACAGTTGTCAGTTGGATGATTACTACAGCAGCAAAGGTAGTTGGGTTTATGGAAGAACATGTGTGGGTATTTTTGGTTACAGTAGGAGGGTTGATGGTGGGTTATTTAATGAAACAGATAAAGAAGTAAAACCCCTAACCCCGTTAGGCCTATTACCAATGCAGTTCTCTCTGACTCATGTGTGTCCGGGGTTGACTGTACTGATTGTATGGGCGCCGGTGTTGGGGCCGGGGCTGGGGCCGGGGGTGTTACCGTCTGTAATGATTTTAACGTCTGAACATGTGTGGTTGTTGCTCCTAAGTTTACAGATTGATTGAGTCCTAATTTTTGATCACGACCTGCAACAATGATTTCATTATTATAATTTGTGATTGTCCCCATTTGGAGTTGAAGGTCAGATGGTAACATGTATAACCCGATGCCAACTACAAAGTCAACTTTTGATCTGGTATATCTGAGAACGTCTTGGTAGTGCTGTATGCTTGATGGGAGATCGACTGTTGAATTAATTGAATCTTCAAGATTAGCAAGAAATTGTTTTTGTGCTTCAAATTTTCCACTTCCATTCAAAATATTCGATTTTGTTAGTGATTGTGCTCCTAGTAAACACCAGGCATATGTTCTGATTGACTCATTTACGCGCTCGACTCCCGCTTGAGTAAACCCGTCACTCTTGTCTAAAATAAAAAAAAAATGTTAAATGTTTAGGGCTTAACGTCTTTTGTCCACCACGAGGGTGATTTCAAAGACGGGGACAACGAAAAAGGGTCTGAGCAAATTTTGACCCAAGCTGGATTCGAACCCATGTGGTCCACGCATTAGACTGCTTCTGCTCAATGGAACCTATCCAGACTTGTTATTTTTTGATGAGAATGAAGTGTAACCAGGGTAATAATCTTGAGGGTATTGTCTGTGACTCAAAGCATAATACAATGTACCCATACCATTGTGATCATCAAGTTTTTGTGTGAAGTCATACCCGGGACTGATGTTAAATTCATTACATATGTGTTCAAATGCTTTCATATCCATGGGGTTGTTAAACCTGTTGAAACTAGATTCAGTGGGCAGTGGTGTATGAAGTTCTGACAGTATACGTCTAAGCTGGTAATAAACATGAAAACGATACACAGACCTAATCAGTTTGTTTGAGTGATTCAAGTGGTCTGTAAATGAAACACCACAGCCTGTAGTTGAACATAGTATGGCAAAGTTGAGTTGGTTTTGAAACATCTGTAGTGGACTTGAGGACCACTTTTTTGCAGTAGCATCATCTGTTATTGGAGGGTTTAGGTAATGATCAAAAGGGTTGGGTACTTTGACTTGAAATAAATCTTGTTCGTTTACAGCTATATCAAGCTGATTTAGTTGAATTATTTTCTGTTCATAAGTAGGTGCAACATTATATTTGGCATCCATGTTAAATTGAAATACGTTTGTAGTGGTAATGGTTGGTGATTTAAATTCCATCCTTCTTTTTATATGAGATAATAAAAATGTTTATCACATTAACAAATCTTGACACAAGCAAACCAGTGTGGTTAACTAATGGGATTGATAATCGTGATGGTAGCAAGGCTGTAGCTATCCATGAAATGTTTTATACTGTAAAGTGGTTTAATATAGAAGATGATATATATAATAAAGTATATCTTGATAATAAAACTGAAGCTTTACTGCCTGGATATTATGACTTTTGTACTATAGCTGAATGGTTTCAAAGTAAATTTAAAATTAAAGCAACTTTAAATCCAGCTAACCTACTTGTTACATTAGAATTTCCGACACAAAATTGGTTAAAGATCTCAGATAGATTTGCATATTTACTTGGTTTTTATATTGATGAAGATTGGTGGAGAACAGATGATTTAGATGAAGCTATGTTTGGTATTATAACAATGAAGACAAAAAAAACTTAAAATAACTGGAAAACGCCCTGTCAATTTGTCAGTACACACAGTATTTAATGTGTATTTAAAAGAACTAAACACGACTGAGAATGTACACAATGGAAAGCCTTCGACTTTGTTGAGATGTGTGCCAGCTGGAACTGCATTCTATTGCGAAAGTGTGGTTGTTAGATTTCCTGCGCAGTTTAAAAAATTAGGTTCTAGTTTCTTTGAGTCACTGAGTATATCTGTAACTAATCAGGATAACAAACCAGTTGTTATGCATGATTTTAGTGTTGTGTTGGAAATTAAATAATTTTATTTTTGTTTATAAAAATGAGTGGTGGTCCAAAGCCGAGAATCATACCAGTTGCATGTCCAGTAACAGAGTTGAAAGATTTGGCAGACGTACAGGATTTTGAGAAGGAAGGGGAAATTAGAGAAAGATATGGTTTTGAACTTGATTCAACTGGCATGTACAAGCAAAAAGTAATTGTTGACATGAAAGACGGTGAAAGACAGATTCCTAAACTTGGTCAGCTTCGTGATGTTACTGTACCTACTCCAGTAAATAATGTGCCCTACAACTTAATACATGTGGGAAATAAGTGGGTTGTTTCACCTGTGCCGGCACCAGCACCCGTAATTGACTGGGACATAAAGATTGAATTTATTAGTCCTTATGTATACACTGATGACGAAGGCGCCTTAGTGTTTAGGAAGGTTGTTAATTCTGGGCCGCTGATTGCAAGCCTTGTTCCAAGTTTTGCCCCAGACAACAATAGCAGAGATAAACTGAAAGTTGAAAATTATGAGAAACGATGGTATCTTCTTACAACTAGAAAGGGAAGATCAGATACTTCTGTTGTGTTTATGCCAGCAAGCTTAGTCATGGCTAGAGAAGCGACAATAGTATTTGAAATTATCTTGAGATCTATAGCTTCTGTGAAAGAGGCAAATATTGCACAGGGAATAAAACTTACATGGGATGAAACAGTATCAGAATCAACAAAGGTCTTTATTGCTATTACAAAAAATGTAGATGTTATTAATGTTTCGAGCAGTATTCCCGCTGTCAAAGTGGTGGTTGACAAAACAACTTTTGTTCGTCTAAGTTACATAAACCTTGAACACATTGATCTTGTTTCATTTTATTATGCCAGCAAATTGTATACTTTTGACGAGTTCCAAAATGTAATTGCTGATTAAATAAAAAATATTTGTCAATAAAAAAAATATGGTAAACTTCTATCCACAACTACCAACGACGCTTGCGCCTGAGACTGTGTCGTCGTTTGCGCTTGATCCGCATATGCCAATTGCATCAGATAAAACATTACAGGCAGACGCATTCAGATTAAATAATATTACAGAAGCAATTAAATTTGGAAAGTGAAGAGGCGAGGTACTCCAGATGCAAAATACATCTATGGCTGTTGGCGCTTTTTCAGCTGGTTGTTCTGTAGGGGGTATTGTATTGATTTCAACTGGAATTGGAAGTTTGGTTGGAATCGGACTGGAAGGAGCTAGCATTGCCACAGGACTGGCTTGCTTTGGTTTGGATGCCATAAACAAGAGGTTTCACACAAAGTTAGAAAAACATGAAGCATTGAGTACGCTGGCAAGTGCAAAACTGAGTAGTCTTAAACTTATTATAAGTAAAGCGTTGCAGGACAATTTTATTAGTGACGAAAAATTTAAGCGAGTCCAGGATGATTTAAATAACTACAAACAAATGAAATCAGAAATACAAAATAAAATGCGTAGTCAGTGTCCCGTGAATGTTGAAGAACTAAAGTCTAGTTTTTTAGCAGGGGGAAAAAGGATAGGGGTACAGTAAACCACAGAAAAGCTACACAATCTTTTAAACAAATAAAAATCAGATTTGGTAATCGTTTAATAATGTCATACACTTCACAGAGAGATGTCATGCCACTTACACAGTTTAGGCCTGATTATTTAACACCATCTGCACCACCGCCAGAGTACTACTGAGAAAAAAAGTTTTTTTATTGTCCTTGTATCTTGACAAATCTGACCGAGTAAGTTGTGACTTAAGTCAAGTTGTTGTAAGAACTTATAAGAACTTACAGTAAGAAATTAATAAGTTCTTATGGTAAGTAATTAATAAGTTCTTATGATA
Organism: Semisulcospira habei; assembly: GCA_036245525.1. Classification (NCBI taxonomy): domain Eukaryota; kingdom Metazoa; phylum Mollusca; class Gastropoda; family Semisulcospiridae; genus Semisulcospira; species Semisulcospira habei. Next base: position 132,145,901 of record BTPG01000003.1, on the reverse strand, counting down.
ACTAACTTAAAGGTTACCTCTGCAGGTTCCTAAAAGTTAGTTGTGACTTGTTAATAAGTATAAAGTTTCACTTGACATCACTTGATCAGGTACATGATTAGGTGTTCACAGAGACAATAGTTATAGAGAGAGACAATAGGAGATTTAAAAGATAATTAGATCAATGAGGCCACATCGGTCATGCTCGTCACTTTTTTAAAATCAAAGGGTTGATTCGGTAATAACAGGGGTGTAATGGGGTCAAAATTTTTAATATTAAAAATGACGTAATTTAATGACCGATGCGGTCTTATTGAAATCATTGCCTTTTAAATCTCCTATTGTCTCTCTCTTGTCAGGGGTAGGGGGGGCGGGGGAGAGGGAGTGGGGTAGTATAGAAATTACTAATGTGATGTGCCACTGAAGGCCAGCAACGGCAGTGCCGCCAGCACGAGGTAGCAGATGGCTAGGCTAGTCAGTGCCACAACGCGAGTGCTATTCTAGAGATATAAGAAAGTACATTTCTAAGACAATGACCCATTGTCTTAAGTTGACCTTAATTAATTAACTAATTAAGGTCATTAACGCCCACATGGTGGTTTCTCTCAAATCAAACCAAATCCTATATAGTGCACTCTGTGAATATAGACTAAAAGCATTTTACACACCCCCTGTCAAAGTTGATTTCTGAGGAACAAGATTTTCTCAAGTAGAACTTCATACCTTACTAACAAGTTGCAACTAACTTTTAAGAACCTGCAGAGGTAATCTTAAAGTTAGTTGTCATAAGAACTTATTAATTACTTACCATAAGAACTTATTAATTACTTACTGTAAGTGCTTATAAAGTTCTTACAAGAACTTACTCCAGTCTCAAGATACTGAGGCAGATTTGACAAGATACAAGGACAAAAAAATATCTTTTTTCTCAGTAGTACTCTGGTGGTGGAGCGGATGGCGCTAAATAATCAGGCACAAGTGGTGAAAATGACGTGTCTTCTCTCTGTGAAACATATGACAAAAATATTGATTGATTACCAAATTTGATTTTTATTTGCTTAAAAGAAGTCCTTGAAGCTTTTCCGTGGTTTCCTGAACACCAATTTGTTTTCCCTTCTCTAAAAAACTGGCCTTTAGTTCTTCAACATTTATGCGGGATTGACTGCGCATTTTATTTTGTATTTCTGACTTCTGGTTCTTGTAATTGTTCAAATCATCCTGCACTCTCTTAAATTCTTCATCGCTAATAAAATTGTCCTCCAAAGATTTACTTATAATAAGTTTCATACTGCTCAACTTTGCATTAGCAAGAGTACTCAATACTTCATGTTCCTGTAACTTTGTATGAAATCTTTTGTTAAGGGCTTCCAAACCAAAGCATGCCAGGAATGTAGCAATGCTAACACTGTCAATTGCAAATCCAATTAAACTTCCAATTCATGTCGCAAACAGAACAATACCCCCTACAGAACATCCAGCTGAAACTGCACCAACAGCCATAGATGTGTTTTGAACAGAATTGAAAACTGTTTTATATTGTCTTTTACATCTAGAGTATCTTGCCTCTTCTTCCTCCAAATATTTCAATGCTTCTGTAATATTTATTAATCGAAATGCGTCTGCCTGTAATGTTTTATCTGATGCAATTGGCACATGCGGATCAGACGCAAGTGACGACAGTCTCAAGCATCGGTAGTTGTGGATAGAAGTTCACAATTTTTTTTATTCACAATTTTTTTTTTAATCAGTGATTACATTTTGCAACTCGTCAAAAGTATACAATTTGCTGGCATAATAAAACGAAACAAGATCAATGTGTTCTAGTTTTATGAAACTTAGAAAAGCAAAAGTTATTTTGTCGACCAATATCTTGACAGCTGGAATACTGCTCAAAACCTTAAAGACATCAAGATTTTTTTTAATGGCAATAAAAACCTTTGTTGACTCTGTCAATGTTTCATCTCACCTAAGCTTTATTCCCTGGGCAATAATTGCCTCTTTGGTAGAAGATACAGGTCTCATGATAATTTCAAATACTATTGTCGCTTCTCTTGCAATGGTAAAGTTTGCAGATGCAAACACGACCTTTGCATCTGATCTGCCCTTCCTATGCGTAAGAAGATACCGTCGTTTTTCATACTCTTGCACCTTTAGTTTTTCTCTGCTATTGTTGTCTTGTGCAAAACTTGGAACGAGGGTTACAATCAAAGGTCCAGAGTTAACAAATTTTCTGAATACTAAGGCACCTTCACCATCAGTGTATATATAAGGACTAATAAATTCCAACTTTATGTCCCAGTCAATTGTTGGTGCTGGAGGCGGCACAGGTGGCACAGGTGAAACTACCCAATTATTACCCACATGTATTAAGTTGTAGGGCGCATTATTTACAGGCGGTATAGGAACAGTGACATCACGCAGCTGTCCAAGTTTAGGAATCTGTCTTTCACCGTCTTTCATGTCAATGATTACTTTATGCTTGTACATGCCAAAAGAATCAAGTTCAAAACCATATATTTCTCCAATTTCTCCTCCTTCTCAAAATCCTGCACGTCAGCCAAATCTTTCAACTCTGTTACCGGGCATGTGACTAGTATGATTCTTGGCTTTGGGCCAGCATTCATTTTTATAAACAAAAATAAAATATTTAACTTCCAACACAACACTAAAATCGTGCATCACAACTGGTTTGTCATCTTGATTAGTTACAGATAAACACAGTGACTCAAAGAAACTGGAACCTAATTTCTTAAACTGTAAATTAGGAAATCTAACAACTACACTTTCACAATAAGGGGCAGTTCCAGTTGGCAAGCATCTCAACAAAGTTGAAGGTTTTCCATTGTGAACATTTTCAGTCGTGTTCAGTTCTTTCAAATAAACATTTAGTACTGTGTGTGCTGACAAATGAGCAGGATATCTTCCAGTTATTTTTTTCTTTTTTGGGCCTTATTTTTAATCCTTTTTCTGTCCAATCTTCATCACCACTAACACCTAAAATACCAATATCAGATTCAGTTATAAAACCCAGTAGTATTAAAAGTTTGTCTGCTAATATAAGCTGACTACCTTTTGGAAATTCCAATGTAACAAGCAAGTTACCCGGATTTAAAGTTGCTTTAAATTTATATATATCTTGTAAAAATTCAGCTATAGTACAAAAGTCATAATACCCAGGCTGTAAGTGATTAGCGCCCCAACTTGTACGACCTATAGTTCCATGTACAGAATATTCACCGTCATCTGTTACATTAAACCACTTTACAGTGTAGAACATTTCATAGATAGCTACAGCCTTGCTACCATCACGATTATCAATCCCATTAGTTAACCACACTGGTTTGCTTGTGTAAAGATTTGTTAAGGTAATAAACATTTTTTATTATCTCATAAAAAAGAAGGATGGAATTTAAATCACCAACAAGGGTCACTACAAACGCTTTTCAATTTAATGTAGATGCCAAGTACAATGTCACACCTACTTATGAACAGAAAATAATTCAACTAAATCAGCTCGATATAGCTGTAAGTGAACAAGATTTATTCCAAGTGAAAGTACCCAATCCCTTTGATCATTACCTAAACCCTCCAATTACAGATGACTCAACTGCAAGAAAGTGGACATCTAGCCCACTACAGATGTTCCAAAACCAACTTAACTTTGCTATACTATGTTCAGCTACAGGCTGTGGTGTTTCATTTATAGACCATTTGAATCACTCAAACAAACTGATCAGGTCTGTGTACCGTTTCCACACATATTACCAGGGTAGAAGAATACTGTCAGAACTGCATACCCCACTGTCCACTGAATCCAGTTTCAACAGGTATAACAACCCCATGGATATATGAAAGTGTTTGAACGCATCTGTAATGAGTTTAACATCAGCCCCGGGTATGACTTTACACAAAAACGTGATGATCACAACGGTATGGGTACATTGTATTATGCTATGAGACCCTCAAGATTACTACCCTGGTTACACTTCATTCTCTTCAAAATCTGAAGTCTGGTTAGGTTCCATTGAACAGAAACAGTCTAATGCCTGAACCAAATTTATTTTAGACAGGAGTGTCGGGTTTACTCAAGCAGGAGTCAAGCACGTAAATGAGTCAATCAGAACATATGTGTGGTGTATACTAGGTGCACAATCATTAACAAAATCAAACATTTTAAACGGGAGTGGTAAATTCAAAGCACAAAAACAGTTTCTTGCAAACCTTGAAGATTCAATCAACTCAGTTGTTGATCTCCCATCAAGCATACAACGTTACCAAGACGTACATAGATATGCCAGATCGAAAGTTGACTTTGTAGTTGGCATCGGGTTATACATGTTAACGTCCGACCTTCAACTCCAAATGGGGACAATAACAAATAATAATAATGAAATCATTGTTGCTGGTGTTGGTCAGAAATTAGGACTCAATCAATCTGTAAACTTGGGGGCAACAACCACACATGTACAACCATTAAAACCATTATAACAACAGTCCTGGTAACATCATCACCCATACAGACAGTAACAGCCCTAGCTCTGACCCCAGCACCCGTACAGACAGTAACAACCCCATCTCCTACACCATCACCAAACACACATGAGTCAGAGAGAAATGGATTGGTAATAGGCCTCACAGGATTAGGGATATTACTTTTTTACCTGTTTCATTAAATACCCTGTGATTAATCCACCTACTGTAACCAAAAACACCCACACATGCTCTGCCATAAACCCTACTACCTTTGCCGCTGTACTGATAAGCCAACTAACAACTGTGCCTATTATGCCAGGCAAAGCATCCATTGCTTTCAGAGCCAATTTTTTAAGCAAGTCTGATATATGTGACAGTTGGTTTTTTTTTTACCCATGACTGTAAGTCTTTTGGGTCAGTTGGGGCTGGTGGGTCTGGTGGAGTGCTACCACAACCACCCCCAGGTCCAGAGACAGCCAACACAACAGTACTGATAATAAATCCAAGAGCTGTAATTAAACTCACAATTGTAATACCCTGTTCTCTGAAAAGTGTTTTAAGTCTCTCAGCCAATGTTGTGTCTTCGTGAAGTATTTTCTGAATAGTTTCTCTAATCCTGTTGACTTGTGTTTTCAGTTTTTCTCTTCCAATATTAATCATTTCTAACCGCCCTGATCTTTCTATCTGCAAATCATTTAGTCTGTGTTGTATTCTTTCTTTTATTTCTGTGTCAAGATTCCCATTGTCTGCTTCAGCCAGTTTTTATTTTTATCGTTCTATGTGTTTATCAAGCTCACCCAGTTTGGCTACATTATTTATCATCTCACCTCTTATTGACTGCAATGATTTATCCAAGCCTATAATCTCTCTCATTGACAAAGGTGGGTCGTCGATTGTTTTCATAGCATCATTTATTTGTCCTTCAGTAAATGAGGTTTCTTGTATCACTGTGTTTGCTATTTCTGGCAGTCTTGTTACTTCCATCATTTCAATTTCTTGTCCCGTTGGCAACCTTGTTTGCGTGTCGTGAAGGGTACTAACCAGTCTAGGGGGTAACTTTTTACTAGTACCAACACCAAGGTAATGCTGCAGTGCTGCCTCACCACCGACTTCACCTTTAATTGTACTTAAAGCTCTAAATCAACGTCAGCAGCCAAGGACTTTATTATGGCCGAAACATATGGAACCAGATTTTTTATTCCACTTGAGTTTGAAATCCTAACATCTCATTTACCTTATTACCAAGGAGCGCTGAATGACCGCCTAAGTTTTGAATTAACCTTGAATGACTACTCCAAAAATATAAAATCGTCTGATCTCAATGCAACATATGATTTCTAACATTTCTTTGGAATACGAAATTGTCACACATACCGAACTAGCCAGACTCATACAAAATCAGTACCAGTCAAGACTGCTGATTTATTATGACAGGGTGATTAGGCACAGTTTAATGCATATGACAAAAGCGACCCGATGTCAAACATAAACTTGAACACACCTGCTAGGTCACTAAAAGGCATTCTCATGTTGTTCGTTGAACCCAGTAATCCATACAAACGGGATTCAGAAAAAATCTACTATCCAAAGGTTACACATTTGTCGTGTACAATTGAAAGCTGCCCTAATCAAGTGTACGCTTCTGGAATGTTACTTTATCAACACTATGACAAGATCACAAAGTATTTTGCGGGTGGAAGGATTAGAGGTAAACCGGCAAACATGGCATGTAAAGATCTACATCTGTATGACGTTAGGATTGGACAATACCTGACAAACAAGTATGCACTGCGGTTAGACCTGCGCAGTACAGATGACGACTACCTACATGGGTCAGGTCGTACTGTTGAAAACAGCAGTGATAGAATTACAATTCAAATACAAAAAAGGCTGAAAACGTGGAAGCAATAAAATATATTTGTATCTGATTTATGATGCACAACTCAATATTGCAGAAAGCAGACTAAGTGGACACTTGTATTAAGATTATATTGTGTATTAAAATGAACTTGATGACACTCGACCCACACTGTGGCTTATTTTGTGGTGCCACAGGATGTGGGAAAACTGAATTTGTACTTAATCTATTACAAACAAGATACATCCATCATTTTGAAAACATAGTAATATTTTGTCCTACAATAAAACACAACAAAGCTTATCACAACCGATTATTCATTTGGACTGACAGCAACATTTACTTAGTCGACCCTGAGAAAAAACTGAATGACTAATAATAATAATGCATAGCATTTATATGGCGCATTTCTCATATTTATAATATAACTCAATGCGCAGAATGTAGCCGCGAACTGAACCCAACAAGCACGCTCACGTGAATCACACGCATTCACTCACACACTGTACGTAAACACAGAACATTCACGTGGTGCTAAGGGCAAGCTCAAGCGAGCTACTGACGGTATTTGGAAATCGTTTTGTATTTGAAATTTTATTAAGTTGGCTGAAACTGATACCAAAGTGGAGGGGGAGGAAGAGCCGGAGTACCCGGAGAAAGAACCCCCGACGGTCCGCCCGAATTAACGGTGACACTTACTAGAGGAGAAAAATCCGACGCCGGAACCCGGAATCGAACCTCGCACCTTTAGCATTGGTGGCAGGCGCCTTAACCACTGCGCCACGGACCGCCTACAGTATTTTTACAAACAATTTGAAGAACAGCCAACTTTGTTTATTGTTGATGACTATTCTGCAGAGAAAGATATTGTCAAGTAGAGAAACACATTAGCAGAACTTGCTTTTAGTGGCAGACATGCAAATGTCAGTGTATGGATTCTCACTCAAAAATGTAATGCTGTACTAAAAGATTTTTAAGAACAGTTCTCAGAGAGAATGACGACATACCAAATAATCTTAAACGAGACATTATAAAAAATAAACTGATATCAACTAAGCATCTAAAGCTTATTTTAAAGACAGATCAGCCCACAGGTATGGGTTAGTGAATTAATTTATACATTTGTTTTGTCCAATAAAAATGACAGACAGACAAACCCACACAGTTAATGTTACAGACTGCTTCAAAGATGTTAAGTGTTTTTTATGACTTAAAAAACATGTGTGTTTCAACCCAGCTTTAAACTCTCAACACCTCCAATGAAGATATACATGTCATATAATGTAACTTTGAAATATTCTGATGGTACACCACATTATGATTATGAGACTGTTAATCTTAAGACAAATGCTTTTAAAGTTTATGATGGTAACGGTGGCTGATTTGAGGCACTGTGTAAAGACATATTTGATCAACTAAGAAAACTACGTTGTTATATTGAAAGTATATATATATATTCAATAAAGTGATATTACACCTGCAGGACAAGACCTTAAGACACACACCAGGGAAGTGGTTGAATTGTTTTGGTGACTAAACTAAATTTGTTTATTGTAGTTACACATAAAGCGGTATTACATACGGTGCGCCAGTGGTAATTTTTTTTTTTTTCATTTATTATTTTGTCGGACAAATAAAAATGATGGACAATGCTCAAAGCCCATCAAGCTCATCTGGCCTAACAAACGTGTTTCATACAACAGACTTGCCTATATCTAATAGAAACAATGTCTATGAATCAATAGAAAACTCTTTTTCTGTCATACAAGATAATCTTCTTACAGGCAGTGTAAAGATTGAGGTAGAGATAGAAGACTAGAGATCCCAAGAGCTCCAGATTCTCAGGAGCCGAGCAAATACCCTCCAGCTCTTATTTTTGGACACATCTACCCTATCACGCTCTCAACGCTAACATTCCCAGGAAAAGATCGGCGATCTTTTGGTGAAACAAACCTTAGCATCCCCACTAGTTTTATCACACCTACTCCTGAGAATCATCAATTGTATTGTCTAGCAGATACAGTAACACTATTTAATTTAATCACACACACACACACACACAAACACATGAGTGCCAAGTGAAACTATGTACTTACCTACAAGTTGTAGGTAATCACACACACACACAAATGAAACACAGCCTCCCACATAACTCGCATGGTAACCCATGACAATTGATTTTTCTACCTGGTAGTGATGGCTGCAGGCGAGACACAGCTAATGCACTTGCAATCAATACTGGCAATACCTGAATAGCACATTCTGAGTGGAGCCAAGTGGAACTTTGTGCTTACTGGCCGCACCACACGCGGCACATGCCGCACCATGCCGCACACACGCGGCACATGCCGCACCATACGCGGCACCATGCCGCACCACACGCGGCACATGCCGCACCATGCCGCACCATACGCGGCACCATGCCGCACCACACGCGGCACATGCCGCACCATGCCGCACCACACGCGGCACACAACATAGAGCCAAAAAATGTAGTCAACCCTCATCTTCTCCTCACACACACACACACACACACACACACACACACACACACAGACACAGACACACACACACACAAACACTCCTCACACACACACGCACTCACACACACGCACTCACAAACACACACGCAGAGCCTACACAACTAACCGGTTCTACAGTGCTGATGTCATAATAACTTAACCGGATAAATCTCAAGGTCTATGAATAATTATAGCACCCTCATCCGGCTCAAACACCCTCAACTGGTTATGCCTGAACCTGAAAAGCGATCTCGGTCTTTTCAAAATGTTATGCATATTTTCAGAGGGAAACAGCCTGGCGAGTCTATTTTAGTGCTCTTACTCCAAGTCTGGTTGAGCAGGTTTGTATCTGCGCACTGAAGATTGTGTGTGGCGTGTTATTGATTTTCAGTTCCTAGGCACCAGAGTGTTGCTTTAACCCAGAGGCCCTCCGGCCCTTAGGTGGGACACCGCAATTGCGGCCCTGTGGGTATCAATTATACAGGTGTGAGTGGTGTTTTATCTCTCTACATGTTAGACTGCCTGGGTTTGTCTGCTGTTCATATATTTCTTCAGCGTTAAAGTGCACTGTGCCAGTCATTTGACGATGGAACTTAGAGTAGTATGCTGTGTGGCATGTGTAAGGTGTGTTGCGCCAGCATTATATGCAAGGATTAAAGTGTTTTTATTTTATATAAAGCAGCCTAAACACAAAGGTAAGTGCAAGAATTTTAATTCACTTTTTTTATTATATTATAAAATAAAATAATGAACCAAGACGAATTGTTATTACTGAATGATATCAATGCTGTAGAGAACAAAGACTTAGACTCCAAAAAACAGCGTCTTTTGTCTGTAATTGTCTCAGGCAAGTCAAAGACTTATCTCGGTAAACAATACATGACAGAGGATATTGAATCTCTAACCTCTGACGAGCTAATCAAGCTTCATTTGAAATATGAAAACCACATTGCCTCACTAATGACACGTGATTTAAGTCGATCACTTGTATGCCTATACACAAAAGCAGTGAGTCACTTTCTACCTGTGGATAGTGACAGCCTATCACACGACCTTGAAAGCAATCATATTGTTTCAAGTTCAATTGGTAAATTAGCATGCGTCATGTTTTACAATTTTGGAAATTACCTTGCTCCTGTCGTAACCCTTCTTGTTACCGGGAGTCATATTGATTTTTCAAAAATAAATTTTCTAGAGAAAGAAAAAGAAGGATCAAATGGACGAGAACAAGATGACTACACAACAGAACCCGGACCCTGTTTTGACACAGGTTCAAACTGTGACTAAGACTAAAAGCCCAGGTCGAATAGAGGCAGAAAAAAAATTAGCCGAATGGAACAGGCAAAAAAAAATTACAGCTTCAAGCACAAACAGAAAAGGCTCATGTGACTGACCAGGCATCAACACCTTCAGGACCAGTGTCAATACTGACACACCATCATCAAAGTGAGAGACAAACAACTAAGTCTGGCCCTCAAACAACAAAATATATAGTTGCCGGATTTGTTGCCGGATTTGGTTACGTAGGTTATCAATTATACAAAAAATACAAACCACAGACTTGTACAGTGTCCAAAAAATCAGACACTCCAAAAACAAAACCAGAAGTCGCCACATTACCAGCAACGTCAAAACCCTACGATCCATTTTTCATGCAATAAATAAAAATATTATTTTAATTTTATTGCATTAGAAAATGAGCGACACAAAGAACTTAATGAACCTTGTCTATCACTCTGCCGTGATAAGTGGACTAGCAGTAGCTTATTCTATGCTAGGAAAAAGTCTACTCAAAATGAAATCAGCAGACTTGAGTAGATTAGACTTTGAAGACAGTGCTAAGCTAATTGCAGTTGTTACAGCGTCAATTGCGACAAAAGATTTTCTTGTCAAGCAAGGAATTATTCCTGAAAATGTTTCTATGTAAATAAAAATAATATGGCGACGATAGCTATTATGATAGGAGGTGCGATGGTTAATGCACTTGCATTCAGTGGCTCAAACTACCTCTTTTCAAAAATGGGTAGAGAAGAATCTGCTCTGGAGATGAGACGACACAATGAGGCATCAGAACAATTAGCACAAGCCCAGCAGGAATATGAAAAGAATAGAATTGAGAAACTTGATTTCATCAATGAAAGATTGAGGCTTGAAGGCCACGCACAACATACGTTTTCAAATACAGACGAAGCAATCAGGGAATATTTTCTTGTCACAGGTGAAGACATGTCTATCCCGAAACCGAAACTAAGTGACTATTACCAACCAAGCACACAACAAAGAAACGGAGAGATAATCTTTGTTCTAGTGGGAATGACATTTGTTTATTTTACTGGAGTTTTCATTGCTAGAAAAAATGGCAGCCGAAAATAAATTATCAAAAATATATTACTCACCATTAGGGTATTGGAAAGGGCAAACAGCTATTCAGAAATTACATGCTGCTGTGGGCGGAGATGTATCACTCAATCAAGTCAAGCAATGGTTACAGAGACAGGCAATTTGGCAGATATATCTCCCTGCTCCAAGAAAAATAACAAGGCCTCATTTTGAGAACACATCACCTAATGACACACACCAAATGGACCTCCTGTTTCTTCCACATGACACAATAAGAAAGAAACGATACAAGTATGCATTAACTGTTGTAGACATAGCTTCAAGGTACAAAGACGCTGAACCCATATCTGACAAAACAGCCACCACTGTTGCTACAGCATTATCAAAAATATATGGTCGAGGCCCTTTAAGATACCCCAGACTTGTGCAGGTTGATGACGGATCAGAATTCAAGGGCGCAGTTAATCAGTTATTTGGGAAGCATGGCGTACTGGTCAGACGAGGCATTCCAGGTGTACACAGATCACAGGCAATTGTAGAGAACTTTAACAAACAGTTGTCAGAGAGACTTTTCAGTTACCAGTATTCTAAGGAACTCATGCATGACACCCGTAACACTGAGTGGGTTAAGAGATTACCATCTGTGATAAAAGCAATGAACAATGAAGGACACCCTAAGCCTGCTGATGCTATTAAATTGAAAACAATTACAGAGTCAAAAACAGCCCCAGCACCAGCACCAGACACAAGTTTATTTACTAAACAGGTGAGATATTTATATCAACCAGGTGAGTCAGAAAATGACGTCAGACGCAGGTCAACAGACCCCATCTGGTCCACATCTGTTCATAATATAAAAAAAATAATTCCCGGCGCAGACGCAACAATATATTATCTGTATGACCCTGCACCACAAAGGGCATTTGTCAGAGAAGAATTACAGATTATCCCCCCAGACACTGTTACTCATTTCAGTAACTAACTCATCAATCAGTTCATCACAAATGTCTTCAGATAACTTGAGTCTGTAATGACCAGGTGCATAAGCCTTTTCCTTACTGAAAAACACTCGTTTCGTGTCTCCAACTGCAAGTGACTTCTTATGTGTTTGGATCATTTCAAGATTATGTTTGTTTGATCTCAGTGACTTGTTTGGATAATCAGGCATCAATGCACCATCTAACACTTGCTTGTAATGTTCATGACGAATGTCTTTATTTTTTATTGCTGTTTTCTTGATACCTTTGGCTTTCGACTGACTACCCTTCTGGTGCAGTATAGAATACATTTTTGATCTCAGACCAACGTACTCAACAATAGGCACACCATTCAGTTCATCCTTAAACTTACCAGGCACTTTTTTATTCTGTGTACTATACAGTGGATGATCCTTAGGATAGTCAGACGTGTCATACATGTGTAACTCTGTTTTCATGTCTTCATAAAAGTCTTCAGTACACACATCAATGATCATAGAGTCGGTGTCAGTGTATAACAGACGGCAGTCAGGATACTTTAATTTAAAGTAATCATAATAAAATTCAAGCATCAACAATTTTGATAACTCAAGAATTGCCATACCAATGAATACTGGCTTGTCCAGTTTAACAATCTTTTTTTTGAGTGACACAGCATACAATGATGAATGAAACTCTTTATACCCTGTATACTGTGGCTTACCTGTAAGTTTAATTGCACCTGATTCAGTTGTGACAAGTCTCACATCTTTTCTGTGATGAGGATTTTCCATTGTCTTGCCAAAACAGAAGTCTTTGTCAAATGCAGTGTTGCCGTCTCTGGCACGGAGGGTAGTGTTCTTCATTATGTAATCTTTCATGAAAGCACTCTGATCAAATTGAATACCTCTGTGAACTTTCTTTAGTACTAACCCATGTCTTATATAAAACTGTAACAAGCGATAGTGGCAAACATAATTGAATTTGTCATTCAAATTCGGCACAAGTTTAGTGTCTTCTTTTTTACCCGTCATGCTCATTTTCTCAACAGCTAATGGATAATCATTATGATAATCATGTAGATGGTGTGGGTACTCTAGGTCTACTTCAAAAATCCAACCCTTCGCATCATTCCGGTCATGACTCATAATATTGTTTGTTATGTCTGTTATGTCACACTGTGACAAATCATACAGACAAAAGTTTTTCAAGGGCAATAACTCACACATCACGAACCCATACAAATTGTTCGTGTCAAGGTACGTAATGAATGACCTTGACCTTTTGGGGTCAAACCCCGGGCCGTCAATATATTTATTATTTGCTTTGGCATAATTATTTGCTGCAATACTAATCCCTCCCCTCAATCCATGTTCCACCATTTCACCCATCGTACGATCAGACAACAGGTCTATAAATATCTTACTGGATTTCAAAAATGCATCCCATGTCATGCCAGGACTAGTTATGTAACAAGCTGGGTCAAGACTGTAATGCAATAGACCCTTTTCACGGTAACTTTCAAATACATCTGCTAGCAAACAAACGTCAGCCTTTAAGTACTGATCATGGTAGTCACCAATTGTCTGACATCCTAATTTATCCCATGCATCAAGTGCATGTTGGTAATCAGAGTCAGAAATACCTTTACCATTAAGTGTAGAATAAAATTTCTCTTTTGGTGGCAGTCTTGTTTCCTCAAACACAACCCAGTCACTGATGTACTCATACGGATACACTCCTTTCTTAATCAAGTCTGGCTCAAAATATTTACTCGTTATTGGATACTCAGTCAGTCCTTCTGCCAGACTAGCCAACCCTAAAGACAAATGTTGCATAGAGTCATAAAATGCTAATTTGTTGTCCAATCTAAAAGTCAAGTACTTCTCAGTTGTCTGTGCAATGCAACTAATTTTTTTGTAAGACTCATCCACAGCCTGCATGATAATGTGTGAATCATATCCTTTGAGATTGTGAAAAAAGATTGGTAACTTATATGTCTTAGGATCTGTTTTTAATAATAAGTTACAATTGTTATGTGCAGCACCTCTGTAACGCCCAGTTATGTGATCATGGTCACAAACTTTATCCCCCTGTAGGTGTTTTTCACAAATCCAACATGTCACAGCTGTATCAAAATTTAGTTTGTCTTCTTCTGTCATCATCACAGGCATCTGATTGTTTTCTAGATACTGTACCACCTGACTATACAGTTGTCTCATTTCTGTTAAAAACAGACATGCTGCATTTTCACCCCTGTAGGTAACAGGCTCGGTATGCTGACCATCTGACTTAACAAGAATATAACCAAAAGAACACACTACTTGATCACTCAATTTTACTGTCTTTGGTAATGATTCTGGAACAGGACCTTCATACGGTACAACCAGTGATTCAAAATCAGCATACACTACAAATGGTAGCTTTTGCTGATTCCTATAATTCTTGAAATATACTTGACTACCAGGCTCTGGATACTTAAGTACTGTTTGTATATCATCAGCTGACCTACAGTGCAGGACGTGTTTATGCGCTACTGAAATAGAGGAAAATCTTTGTAAACATCTCTTACACACTTCCTGTTTGCCATTGTGTTTTGACACATGCCCATGAATTAGACGTGACATATTTCTGATAATTGTGTAGTGATCACCGATTAATAGCATGTCAACATGTTTGTCTTCTGACTGTCCATACGTGGGGGCAAGTGATGATACTCTAATTGGTTGTAACTTGTCAACAGAGTCATTATCCCACACAAACACATTTACAGATATGCCAGGATTTAATTGTTCAAACAAGTCTATGTCTTCTACCTTAACAGGAAAATCAATGCCACTGAAATTAAGTTCATTTACAAATTTAGTGTAGTTAGATACGCGGTCAGGTCTTGTTTTTACATAATGTAGTTTAGCAAGCACACACCACATGAAACAATAGTTGTCATTGTTCTGAATATTAACAACAGCCTTTTTGTTTGCAACCTCTGTTGGCAGTGGTATCCATGATTTACCTAGTATAGGATGATACCTAGACTGCTTTAATTGTAGTTCATGCACATGACCTTCGTGCCAACCAGACCCCTTCATTTTTGCACTGTCAATTGCTTGGAGAAAGTCAGGTAAAAGTCTGTCTCTAAACACGTTCTCTAATTCTCTTCTTGTGTTAACTGTGTGTTGTCTTGTCGATATATAAGATACAATTACTTCACCGTCCACTCTAGTAAATTCTATTTTTGCAACAATTTGAATTTTAACACTGCCTGTAAGAAGATTATTTTGTATGACAGAAAAAGACATTTCTATTGATTCATAGACATTGTTAGTATTGGATATAGGCAAGTCTGTTGTGTGAAACACATTTCTTAAACCTTGAGCATTGTCCGTCATTTTTATTTGTCCGACAAAATAATAATAGAAAAATTACACTTTGTGTAATACCACTTTATTAACTGTAACACTGTTAATATAAACATTTAGTTTACGTAGTTGTTGAAATATTTGTTCACAAAGTATCTCAAACCAGTCCTGGCGGTTATTTTTTTTTAACTCTTAAGGTGGGTGTCCTAAAATCAACTGTTAAACTCTCCACATTTGGATGCTCATCAACATAATCTAAAGTCATATTATATGACAAATATATTGCTGTCGGTTTTAAGACATTTATGTCAGGCTGTTTGGGGAGGTGTTTTTATCTGAGTAAAGTGTACAACATCTTTGAAGCAGTCTGTGATGTCAATGTTTTGTCCGTCTGTCATTTTTTATGGACAAAACAAAAGTATAAATTAATTTACTAACCCATACCCTGTGGGCTGATCTGTCTTTAAAATGAGCTTTAGATGCTTAGTTGATTTCAGTTTATTTTTTACATCATCTCGTTCATGCTTATTTCGTATGACATCATTCTCTCTGAGGCAGTCTTCAAAGCTGTCACGGTCCTTACAGTAAAACAAACAAATAAACTTTAACTGTTCTCGAAAATCTTTCAGTACTGCATTATATTTCTGAGTGAGAATCCATACACTAACATTTGCGTGTCTGCCACTAAAAGCCAGTTCTGCTAGTGTGTTTCTTTTTTTAACAATGTCTTTCTCTGCTGAGCAGTCATCAACAATAAACAACATTGGCTGTCCTTCAAATTGTTTGTAAAAATACTGCAGGTAGTCATTCAGTTGTTTCTCAGGGTCAACTAAATAGATATTACTGTCAGTCCAAATGAAAAAAAACGGTTGTGATAAGCTTTGTTGTGTTTTATAGTAGGACAGAATATTACAATGTTTTCAAAATGGTATATATATCTTGTTTGTAACAGATTAAGAACAAATTCAGTTTTCCCACAGCCTGTGGCACCACAAAACAAACCACAGTGTGGGTCGAGTGTCATCAAGCTCAGGTTCATTTTAATATTAATTATAATTTAATACAAGTGTCCACTTAGTCTGCTTTCTGCAATATTGAGTTGTGCATCATAAATCAGATACAAATAAATATTTATGGCTCCTCCTGTTTCAGTCTTTTTTTGAATCTGAATTGTTATTCCATCACTGCCGTTTTCAACAGTACGTCCTGACCCATGTAGGTAATCATCGTCCGTACTGCGAAGATCTAACCACAGTGCATACTTTTCTGTCAGGTATTGACTGATCCTTACGTCATACAGATGTAAATCTTTACATGCCATGTTTGCTGGTTTTTCTCTAAGTCTTCCACCCGCCCATTTTATAATCTCGTCATAGTGTTGATAAGGCAGCATACCTGATGCATACACTTGATTAGGCTGACCTTCAATTGTACAGGATAAATGTGTTATTTTTGGATTGTAGAATTTTTCTGACTCTTTTTTGAATGGATTTTTTGGTTCAATAAACAACATCAGTATACCTTTTAGTGACCTGGCAGGTGTGTTAAGGTTTATGTTCCACATTGTATCACCCTTGTCTTTGGGTATTGTACTGTGTCTTATCACGCGGTCATAATAAATTGGAAGTCTTGACTGATATTGATTTTGTATTAGTCTGGCAAGTTCAGTGTGTGTGACAATTTCGTATTCCAATGAAATGTTAGAGATCTTGTATGTCGCGTCTGGGTCAGTTGTTTTGATAACTTTTGCACAGTCATTAAATGTTAGTTCAAAACTCAGACGGTCATTCAGTGCTCCTTGGTAATAAGGCAAGTGTGTTGTGAGGATTTTAAATTCAAGTGGAATGTAAAATCTATTACCATATGTATCTGCTAATATAACGTCTTCAATTGCTGATGTTGATTTGTCTGCCGCATCGATTCGAAGTTTACCAACATTAGCAGACTGTATGCCTTGGTAAACACGGTCCTCTCTTTCTTGTCATGTAAGCCAAACATCTTTGTAACAGTAAAACACATCAGCATCATCAAGACTAAACACTTCCTGTCCTTCCAGTTTTACTTTAATAGTCTTAACAATTGCTCTGCCAAGATTGTCAACCAGTGTTCTGTTTGCATCTGATTCTGATAAAAGTTCAATATTAAATGCAAGGTGTGCAGTACCAGGAACAATAACATCATTGGGACCCAGGTTTGGAAACTTGACAGTAAGTGTTTGGTTCTGGTCTATTGTACTAGGATTGTTTGTGATGACGATTGATTGTCTAATGCCCTTAACACCAAGAGGTTCACGTAGTTTTCTGTACGGGTCTAACTTTGATCCGTAGGACTGTGTCATTTTATTATGCAAAAATCAAAAATATTAAATTAATAAAAACAATGGCAGCAGGAGGATTTAATCATGATGATATTGGAATGGATGTCATGGATGACTATGATACCAGTGCAACAGATATGACAGATATGACTGTAACTACTTCTAGTATGCATCACGAACTGTTAAAAGACAAAGTAAACTCGTTTTATGACAGTGTTGGTGAACGCCCAGATGTAATAGATCCTAATCAGTTTGAATATGATAAAGGTCACTTATTTGTAAATACAGACAGAGGTAAAGTGCATCTAACACATAAAAACAATGCTGCTAGGTTTAGGGCTTTAAGTACAATTAAAGGAGAAGTCGGTGGTGAGGCAGCACTGCAGCGTTACCTTGGTGTTGGTTCTAGTAAAAGGTTGACACCGAGACTTGTTACTGTGCTTCATGACACACAAACAAGATTACCAACAGGACAAGATATTGAAATGACTGAAGTAACAAGACTGCCAGAAATAGCAAACACGGTAATACAAGAAACCTCATTTACAGATGACGTAATGAAAACTATAGAAGACCCACCTTTGTCAATGCGAGAGATAAAGGGTTTGGATAAATCACTGCAGACAATAAGAGGTGAGATGGTAAATAATGTTGCCAAACTTGGTGAGCTTGATAAACACATAGAACGAGAAAAAGAAAAATTAGCAACTGCTGATGAAGAGAATCTTGACACAGAAATGAAACAAAGAATCCAACACAGATTAAATGATTTGTATATAGAAAGATCAGCGAGGTTAGAAGCAATTAGTATTGGAAGACAAAAACTGAAAACACAGGTCAACAGAATTAGAGAAACTATTCAGAAAATACTTCACGAAGACACAACATTGGCTGAGAGACTTAAAACACTTTTCAGAGAACAGGGTATTACAATTGCCAGTTTAATTACTGCTCTTGGATTTATTATCAGTACTGTTGTGTTAGCTGTCTCCGGTGCTGGTGGTGGTGGTGGGGGCGGTCCAACACCTCCAGCACCACCAAGTGATCCAAAAGATTTACAGTCATGGGTAAAGAAACAACTGTCTCACATATCAGATCTACTTAAAAAAATTGGCTCTGAAAGCAATGGATGCGTTGCCTGGCATAATTGGCACAGTTGTTAGTTGGCTTATCAATACTGCAGCAAAGGTAGTGGGGATTATGGCGGAACATGTGTTGATATTTTTGGTGTCAGTAGGAGGGTTGATGGTGGGTTATTTAATGAAACAGATAAAGAAGTAATATACCTAGTCCTGTGAGGCCTATTACCAATGCAGTTCTCTCTGACTCATGTGTGTTTACCGGGGTTACTGGTTGTACTGGGGCTGGTGCCGGTGCAGGTGTGGGTGCCGGGGCTGGGGCTGTTACTGACATTACTGGTGTTACTGCCTGTACGGGTGGTGATGTTACTGGTGCTGGCATTATTATTATTGACTGTAAATGTGTGTTTACTGATTGGTTGAGTCCTAATTTTTTATCACGACCAGCGACAATGATTTCATTATTATAATTTGTTATTGTACCCATTTGTAATTGAAGGTCAGATGGTAACATGTATAACCTGATGCCAACTACAAAGTCAACTTTTGATCTGGCATATCTGAGAACGTCTTGGTAGCGTTGTATGCTTGATGGTAGATCGACTGTTGAGTTGATTAAATCTTCTAGATTAGCAAGAAACTGTTTTTGTGCTTCAAATTTACCACTCCCGTTTAAAATATTCGATTTTGTTAGTGATTGTGCTCCTAGTATACACCAGACATATGTTCTGATAGACTCATTTACGCGCTCGACTCCTGCTTGAGTAAACCCGTCAGATTTATCTAAAATAAATGTGGTCCAGGCGTTAGACTGTTTCTGTTCTATTGATCCTAACCAGACTTGTGATTTAGATGAGAATGAAGTGTACCCAGGGTAGTAATCTTGAGGGTATTGTCTGTGACTCAAAGCGTAATACAATGTACCAATGCCGTGGTGATCATCAAGTTTTTGTGTGAAGTCATACTTAGTGCTTATGTTAAATTCATTACAGATGCGTTCAAACGCTTTCATATCCATGGGGTTGTTATACCTGTTGAAACTGGATTCAGTTGGTAGTGGTGTATGAAGTTCTGACAGAATACGTCTTAATTGGTAATATGTGTGAAAATGGTAGACAGACCTAATGAGTCTGTTTGAGTGATTCATGTGGTCTGTGAATGAAACACCACAGCCTGTAGTTGAACATAGTATAGCAAAGTTGAGTTGGTTTTGAAACATCTGTAGTGGTCTTGATGACCACTTTCTTGCTGTTATTGGAGGGTTTAGGTATTGATCAAACGGATTCGGTACTTTGATTTGAAATAGATCTTGTTCGCTTACAGCAATATCAAGCTGATTTAGTTGAATTATTTTCTGTTCATAAGTAGGTGCGACATTGTACTTGGCATCTATATTAAATTGAAATGCGTTTGTAGTGGTAATAGTTGGTGATTTAAATTCCATCCTTTTTTATATGAGATAATAAAAATGTTTATCACATTAACAAATCTTGACACAAGCAAACCAGTGTGGTTAACTAATGGGATTGATAATCGTGATGGTAGCAAGGCTGTAGCTATCCATGAAATGTTCTATACAGTAAAATGGTTTAATATAGAAGACAAAAATTATTATGTAAATCTTGATGGTGTGACTGAAGCTATACCACCTGGGTATTATGACTTTTGTACTATAGCTGAATGGTTTCAAAGTAAATTTAAAATTAAAGCAACTTTAAATCCAGCCAACTTACTTGTTACATTAGAATTTCCGACACAAAATTGGTTAAAAATCTCAGTCAGATTTGCATATTTACTTGGATTTTATATTGATGAAGATTGGTGGAGATCAGATGATTTAGATGAAGCTAATTTTGATATTATAACAATGAAGACAAAAAAAACTTAAAATAACTGGAAAACGCCCTGTCAATTTGTCAGTACATACAGTACTAAATATTCTCTTAAAAGAACTAAACACAACTGAAAATATACACAATGGTAAGCCATCAACTTTGTTGAGATGCTTACCGACTGGAACTGCTCCCTATTGTGAAAGTGTGGTTGTTAGATTTCCTTTACAGTTTAAGAAATTGGGTTCCAGTTTCTTTGAGTCACTTTGTATATCTGTAACTAATCAGGATGGCAAACCAGTTCTTATGCATGATTTTAGTGTAGTGTTAGAAGTTAAATAATTTTATTTTTGTTTATAAAAATGAGTGGTGGTCCAAAGCCGAGAATCATACCAGTTGCATGTCCGGTAACTGAGTTGAAAGATTTGGCTGATGTACAGGATTTTGAGAAGGAGGGGGATGTTGGAGAAATATATGGTTTTGAACTTGATACAAATGGCATGTACAAGAGGAAAGTAATTGTTGACATGAAAGACGGTGAAAGACAGATTCCTAAACTTGGTCAGCTACATGATGTTACCGTACCTACTCCACCTGTAAATAATTTGCCCTACAACTTAATACATGTGGGAAATAAGTGGGTGGTTTCACCTGTGCCACCTGCACCTACGCCAGCACCCACAATTGACTGGGACATAAAGATTGAATTTATTAGTCCTGATGTATACACTGATGATGAAGGTGCCTTAGTGTTTAGGAAGGTTGTTAACTCTGGGCCGCTTATTGTAAGTCTTGTTCCAAGTTTTGCCCCAGACAACAATAGCAGAGATAAACTGAAAGTTGAAAATTATGAGAGACGACGGTATCTTCTTACAACTAGAAAGGGTAGATCAGATACTTCTGTTGTGTTTATGCCAGCAAGCTTAGTCGTGGCTAGAGAAGCGACAATAGTATTTGAAATTATCATGAAATCTGTTGCTTCTGCAAAAGAGGCAAATATTGCACAGGGAATAAAACTTACATGGGATGAAACAGTATCAGAATCAACAAAGGTTTTTATTGCTATTACAAAAAATGTTGATGTTATTAATGTTTCGAGCAGTATTCCCGCTGTCAAGGTGGTGGTTGACAAAACAACTTTTGTTCGTCTAAGTTACATAAACCTTGAACACATTGATCTTGTTTCATTTTATTATGCCAGCAAATTATATACTTTTGAAGAGTTGCAAGATGTAATTGCTGATTAAATAAAAAATATTTGTCAATAAAAAAAATGGTTAAATTCTATCCAATACTACCAACGCTTGAGCCGACTGAATCAATTGCGATGACTAAAACAACGCTTGCACCTGATCCACATGCGACAGCTGTACCAATTGCATCAGATAAAACATTACAGGCAGACGCATTCAGATTAAATAGTATTACAGAAGCAATTAAATATTTGGAAAGTGAAGAGGCGAGGTACTCCAGATGTAAGAGACGGTATAAGGCCGTTTTCAATACTGTTCAAAACACTTCTATGGCTATTGGTGCAGTTTCAGCTGGATGTTCTGTAGGGGGTATTGTATTGATTTCAACTGGAATTGGAAGTTTAATTGGCGTTGGCCTTGAAGGAGCTAGCATTGCCACAGGTCTGGCATGCTTTGGTTTGGAGGCCATAAACAAGAGATTTCACACTAAATTACAGAAACATGAAGCATTGAGTACGCTGGCTGGTGCAAAACTTAGTAGTCTAAAACTGATTATAAGTAAGGCGTTGCAGGACAATTTTATTCATGACAAGGAATTTAAGCGAGTCCAAGATGATTTAAATAACTACAAACAACAAAAGTCTGAAATACAAAATAAAATGCGTAGTCAATCCCCTGTGAATGTTGACGAACTAAAAGCTAGTTTTTTAGCAGAGGGGAAAAGGATAGGGGTACAGGAAACCACAGAAAAACTTCAAGGATTTTTAGGGAAGTAAAAATCAGTTTTGGTAATCAAACAATATTTTTGTCATATACTTCACAGAGAGATGACACGCCACCTGTCTATTTGACGCCCACAGCTCCCCCAGAATATTTTTTAAAAATAACTTTTTTTGTCTTTGTATCTTGTCAAATCTGACTCAGTATCTTGTGACTAGAGACAAGTTCTTGTAAGTAATTAATAAGTTTTTATGGCAAGTAATTAATAAGTTCTTATTGTAAGTAACTATAAAGAACCTGCAGAGGTAACCTTTAAGTTACCTACAACTTGTAAGTAAGTACAAAGTTCTACTTGACACCAGTCTATTAAATAGTGTTAGTATATCTGCTAGACAATACAGTTGATGATTCTCAGGAGTAGGTGTGATAAAACTAGTGGGGATGCTAAGGTTTGTTTCACCAAAAGATCGCCGATCTTTTCCTGGGAATGTTAGCTTTGAGAGCGTGATAGGGTAGATGTGTCCAAAAATAAGAGCTGGAGGGTATTTGCTCGGCTCCTGAGAATCTGGAGCTCTTGGGATCTCTAGTCTTCTATCTCTCAGGTTGTTGCTAAAATAGAATTTACTAGAGTAGACGGTGAAGTGTTTGTATCGCATATCTCGACAAGACAACACACAGTTAACACAAGAAAGGAATTGGAAAACGTGTTTAGGGACAGACTATTACCTGACTTTCTAGAAGCAATTGAGAAAGCAAGAATGAAGGGGTCTGGTTGGCACGAAGGTCGTGTGCATGAACTACAATTAAAACAGTCAAGGTATCATCCTATACTAGGTAAATCATGGATACCACTGCCAACTGAGGTTGCAAACCAAAAGGCTGTTGTCAATATACAGAACAATGACCACTATTGTTTCATGTGGTGTGTGCCTGCTAAACTACACTTTGTAAAAACAAAACCTGAGCATGTATCTAACTACACTAAATTTGTAAGCGAACTCAACTTTAGTGGTATTGATTTCCCTGTTAAAATAGAAGACATAGACTTGTTTGAAAAACTAAATCCTGGTATATCTGTGAACGTATATGATATAATGAGTCTGATAACAAGTTACAACCCATTAGAGTATCACCACTTGCTCCAACCTATGGTCAGTCAGAAGATAAGCATGTTGACATGTTGCTAATTGGTGATAATGATAACTTTCACTACACAATTATCAGGAGTATGTCACGACTAATTCATAATCATGTATCAAAATATGGTAGGAAACAGGAAGTGTGTAAAAGATGTTTACAAAGGTTTTCTTTAAACGTAGCGCACAAACATGTTTTACACTGCAGGTCAGCTGATGACATTCAAACAGTACTTAAATATCCAGATCCTGGTAGTCAAGTATATTTTAAGAACTATGGGAATCAGCAAAAGCTGCCGTTTGTAGTGTATGCTGATTTTGAATCACTGGTTGTACCGTATGAAGGTCCTGTTCCAGAGTCATTACCAAAGACTATAAAGTTGAGTGACCAAGTGGTGTGTTTTTTTTGATACATTATTGTTAGGTCAGACGGTGTACATTCAGAACCTGTTATCTACAGGGGGGAAAATGCAGCATGTCTGTTTTTAACAGAAATGAGGCAACTGTATAGTCAGGTAGTACATTATCTCACAACATGTCAGATGTCTTTGGTGATGAGAAAAGAAGACAAACTGAAATTTGATACAGCTGTGATGTGTTGGATTTGTGAACAACCTCTCCAGGGTGATAAAGTTCGTGATAATGATCACATAACTGGACGCTACAGAGGTGCTGCACATAACAATTGTAACTTGTTATTAAAAACAGATCCAAAGACATATAAACTACCAATCTTTTTTCACAATCTTAAAGGTTATGATTCACACATCATCATGCATGCTATGGATGAGTCATACACAAACATAAGTTGTATAGCACAGACAACTGAAAAATATTTGACTTTTAGATTGGACAACAAATTAGTGTTTTATGACTCAATGCAACATTTGTCTTTAGGTCTTGCTAGTCTGGCAGAAGGTCTGACATTGTTTCCAATAACAAGTAAATATTTTGAGCCAGACAATCAAGAAAGGTGTGTATCCATATGAGTACATCAGTGACTGGGTTGTGTTTGAGGAAAGGTGAGTGCCACCAAAAGAGAAATTTTATTCTACACTTAATAATCAATTTATTTCTGATGCTGATTACCAGCACGCACTTGATGCATGGGGTAAATTAGGATGTCAGACGATTGGTGACTACCATGATCAGTACTTGAAAGCTGACGTTTGTTTGCTAGCAGACGTATTTGAAAGTTATCGTGAAAAGGGTTTGTTGCACTACAGTCTTGACCCTGCCTGTTACATAACTAGTCCTGGCATGACATTGGATGCATTTTTGAAATCCAGTAAGATATTTATAGACCTGTTGTCTGATCGTACGATGGGTGAAATGGTGGAACGTGGATTGAGGGGCGGTATTAGTATTGCCGCAAACAACTATGCCAACAACAAATATCTGGATGACCTTGACTGTGACCCCTCAAGGTCAAGGTCGTTCATTACTTACGTAAACGCAAACAATGTGTATGGATATGCGATGTGTGAGTTATTGCCCTTAAAAAACCTTTGTCTGCATGATTTGTCACAGTATGACATAACACAGTTAACAAACAATATTATGAATCATGACCAAAAAGACGCAAAAGGTTTGATCTTTGAAGTAGACCTGGAGTACCCACACCATCTACACAATTACACAATGATTATCCATTGGCTGTTGAGAAAATGAGTTTGACGGGGGAAAAAGAAGACACTAAACTTGTGCCAAATCTGAATGATAAATTTAATTACGTTTGTCACTATCGCTTGTTGCAGTTTTGCATCAAAAAGATGCAAATGATCGTCTTATTCTATACCTGCGTATTTCTCTGTGGGCTGGCGATTGGGTGCCTGATAGGCGGGGGCAGGGGATCTAACTGTTGTCCAGCGCTGAGTAATTCCCCTTGGTTTGTTGTACAATTCTGCCAGCGCTAGCCTCACCTATCTGGTTTGTGAGTTTTACATCAGACATGGGTTAGTACTAAAGAAAGTTCACAGAGGAATTCAATTTGATCAAAGTGCTTTCATGAAAAATTACATAATGAAAAACACAACATTGCGTGCAAGAGATGGCAACACTGCATTTGACAAAGACTTCTTTAAGCTTATGTACAATGCCTGTTTTGGCAAGACGATGGAAAATCCTCATCACTGCAAAAATGTGAGACTAGTAACAACTGAATTAGGTGCAATTTAACTTACAGGCAAGCCACAGTACACTGGGTACAAAGAGTTTCATTCATCATTGTATGCACTGTCACTCAAAAAAATGATTGTCAAACTGGACAAGCCAGTATTCATTGGTATGGCAATTTCTGAGTTGTCAAAACTGTTGATGCTTGAATTTTACTCTGATTACTTCAAACCAAAGTATCCTGAGTGTCATCTGCTATACACTGACATTGATGATCATTGACATGCCTACTGAAGACTTTTATGAAGACATGAAAACAGATTTACACATGTATGACATGTCTGATTATCCTAAAGACCATCCATTATATATCACACAAAACAAGAAAGTGCCTGGAAAGTTTAAAGATGAACTGAATGGTGTGCCAATAGTTGAGTACATTGGACTGAGATAAAAAAAAAAATGTATTCTACACTGCACCAAAAAGGTAGTCAGTCAAAAGCAAAAGGAATTTAAAAAAAAAGTGATAAAAAATAAATACATCCGTCATGAACATTACAAGCAAGTATTAGATGGAGCATTAATGCCTGACTATCCAAACAAGACACTGAGATCAAACAAACATAATCTTGAAATGATCCAAACACACAAAAAGTCACTGGCAGTTTGGGACACAAAACGTGTGTTTCATAGTAAAGAAAAGGCTTATATGCCTGGACATTACAGGCTTAAGTTATCTGAGGTTATTTGTGATGAGCGCCATTGATGAACTAATTGACAAATTGGTCAAAAGTGTGTAACAGTGTCTGAGGGAATAATCTGTAATTCTTCTCTAACAAATGCCCTCTGTGGGGCTGGCTCATATAGATAATATATTGACGCGCCAGCGCCAGGGACTATTTTTTTTATATTATGTATGGTTATAGACCAAATGGGGTTGGTTGCTCTGCGCTTCACATCATTCTTAGACTAGCCAGGCTGATACAGATATCTCACCTGTTTTGTAAATAAACTTGTGTCTGGCACTAGCAGCGGTCCTGTTTTTGGCTCTGTAATTGTTTTCAATTTAATAGCGTCAGCAGGTTTAGGCTGGCCTTCATTATTCATTGCTTTTATCACAGATGGTAATCTCTTAACCCATTCAGAATTATGCGTGTCATGCATGAGTTGCTTAGAATACTGGTAACTGAAAAGTCTTTCTGATAACTGTTTGTTAAAGTTTTCTACAATTGCCTGTGATCTGTGTACACCTGGAATGCCGCGTCTAACCAGTATGCCGTGCTTCGCAAATAACTGATTAACGGTGCCCTTCAATTCAGATCCGTCATCGACCTGTACGAGTCTAGGGTATTTTAAAGGACCACAACTATATATTTTTGTTAATGCTGTAGCAACTGTGGTAGCAGTTTTGTCAGATATGGGTTCGGCGTCCTTATACCTTGAAGCTATGTCGACAACAGTCAGTGCGTATTTGTAATGCTTTTTTCTTATTGTATCATGTGGAAGAAACAGGAGGTCCATTTGATGCATGTCATTTGGTATAGTGTTTTCAAAATAAGGAGGTGTTATTTTTCTTGGAGCAGGTAAATATATCTGCCAAATTGCCTGTCTCTGTAACCATAGTTTTATCTCATTGAGTGATACATCACCTCCTACGGCCACGTGTAATTTCTGAATAGCGGTGTTTCCCTTCCAGTACCCAATTGGAGAGTAATATATTTTTGATAGTTTATTTTTGGCTGTCATTTCTTCTAGCAATATAAAGTCCAGTAAAATATATAAATGTCATTCCCACTAGAACAAAAATTATTTCTCCGTTTTTTTGTTGTGTGCTTGGTTGATAGTAGTTGCTAAGTTTCGGTTTTGGGATGGTCATGTCATTATCCATGACGAGAAAATATTCACGGATTGCATTGTTGGTATTTGAAAACGTATGCTGTACATGACCTTCTAGTTTAAGGTTTTCATTAATGAAATCAAGTTTCTCAATTCTATTCTTTTCGTAATCTTGTTGCGCTTGTGCAAGTTTTTCAGACGCCTCATTGTGTCACTTTAATTCTTTTGCTGATTCCTCTCTACCCACTTTAGAAAAGAGATAGTTTGATCCACTGAAAGCAAGTGCGTTGACCATCGCACCTCCAATTATTATGGCTAAAGTCACCATGCTTTTTTACTTACATAGAAACATTTTCGGGAATAATTCCCTGCTTGACAAGAAAGTCTTTTGTAGCAATTGATGCTGTGACAACTGCAATTAGCTTTGCACTGTCTTCGAAGTCTAATCTACACAGGTCTGCTGATTTCATTTTGAGTAGACTTTTTCCCAGCATAGAGTAAGCTACTGCTAGTCTGATTATTATGGCAGAGTGATAGACAAGGTTCAATAAGTTCTTTGTCTTGCTCATTTTCTTAGGCAATAAAATAAAAATAAAAAATTAATCACTGCATAACAAATGGGTCAACAACTTTGGGTGTTACTGGTAATGTGGCGACTTCTGGTTTAGTTTTTGGGGTGTCTGATTTTTTTGACACTGTACGAGTCTGTGGTTTGTATTTTTTGTATAATTGGTAACCTACGTAACCAAATCCAACAACAAATCCAGCAACTATATATTTTGTTGTTTCGGTTGAGACTCAGCTGATAGTCTTTCAATTTGATGAGGGTGTGACAATCCTGATGGTCCTGACAGTCCTGACGATCCTGGTGGTGTGGGTGTTGACGGTATTGACACTGGTCCTGACGGTGCTGACAGAGGGTCAGTTACATGAGCCTTGTCTGTTTGCGCTTGAAGCTGTAATTTTTTTTGTTGTTGTCTGTTATATTCGGCTAATCTTTTTCCAGCCTCTACCCTTCCTGGACTTTTAGTCTTAGTCACCGTTTGAACCTGTGTCAAGACAGAACTCGGTTGTGGAGTCATCTGGGTTTCGTCCATTTTCTTCTGCAGTAAAATTTATTTTCGAAAAATCAATATGGCTCCCAGTAACAAGTAAGGTTACCACAGGTGCAAGATAATTGCCAAACTTGTGAAACATGACGCATGTCAATTTACCAATTGAACTTGAAACAATAGAATTGCTTTCAAGGTCCTGTGATAGACTGTCAGTATCTACCGGTAGGAACTCACAGCTTTTGTGTATAGACATACAAGAGATTGACTTAAATCCCCAATCATTAGTGAAGCGATGTGATTTTCATATTTAGAACGTAGTTTAATTAACTCCTCAGCCGTGAGGGATTCTATATCTTCTATATCTTCTGTCATGTATTGTTTTCCAAAATACGCTTTTGATTTGCCTGAAACAACAAAAGAGAGAAGATCCTGTTTTTTTCGAGTCTAAGTCTTTGTTTTCTACAGCGTTTATATCGTTTAAAAGTAACAATTCATTTTGGTTCATTTTATAATGTAATTTAAAATAGAAAAACAAAAAACAAAATTGCAGTTAATTTATCAAAAATATATTACTCCCCAATTGGGTACTGGAAAGGAGCAAACGTGATTCAGAAATTACAGGCCGCTGTGGGCGGTGATGTATCACTGAATCAAATAAAACAATGGTTACAGAGACAGGCAATTTGGCAGATATATCTCCCTGCACCAAGAAAAATATCAAGACCTCATTTTGAAAACACAACACCAAACGACACCCATCAAATGGATATCCTGTTCCTTCCGCATGATACAATAAGAAAACAGCATTACAAATACGCACTGACTGTAGTTGACATAGATTCAAGATACAAAGACGCTGAACCCATATCTGACAAAACTGCTACCACAGTTACTACAGCATTAACAACAATATATAGTCGAGGCCCTTTAAAATACCCCAGACTTGTATAAGTTGATGACGGATCTGAATTTAAGGGTGCAGTTAACCAGTTATTTGCGAAGCATGGCGTACTGGTTAGACACGGCATTCCAGGCATACACAGATCACAGGCAATTGTAGAAAATTTCAACAAGCAATTATCAGAAAGACTTTTCAGCTACCAGTATTCAAAGGAACTCATGTATGACATGCGCAATACTGAGTGGGTTAAGAGATTACCATATGTGATAAAAGCAATGAATAATGAAGGACATTTAAAACCTGCTGACGCTATTAAATTGAGAACAATACCAACTGGGTCATGGACAGAAATAAAAACACCACTACCAGACACAAGTTTATTTACAAAACAGATAAGATATTTATATCAGCCTGGTGAGGCCGAGAATGACGTCAAACGCAGAGCAACCAACCCCATCTGGTCTACGTCCATACACAATATTAGAAAAATATTCCCGGCGCTGACGCGTCAATATATTATTTATATGAACCTGCCCCTCAGAGGGCATTTGTTAGAGAAGAATTACAGATTATTGCCCCAGACACTGTTACTCATTTCAACAACTAACTCGTCGATTAATTTTTCGAACAGTTCATCAGCTATTTCTTCAGATAACTTGAGCCTGTAATGCCCAGCTGCATAAGCCTTTTCCTTACTATGAAACACACGTTTTGTGTCCCCAACTGCAAGTGACTTCTTTTGTGTTTGGATTATTTCAATATTGTGTCTGTTTGATCTCAGTGACTTGTTTCGATAATCAGGCATTAATGCCCCATCTAATACTTGCTTGTAATGTTCTTGACGAATGTCTTTATTTTAATCGCTGTTTTTTTGATACTTTGGGCTTTCGACTGACTTCCCTTTTGGTGCAGTATAGAATACATTTTTGATCTCAGTCCAACGTATTCAACAATAGGTACTCCATTCAATTCGTCTTTAAACTTTCCAGGCACTTTCTTGTTTTGTGTGCTGTACAGTGGATGATCCTTAGGGTAGTCAGACGTGTCATACATGTGTAACTCTGTTTTCATGTCTTCATAAAAGTCTTCAGTAGGCACGCCAATCATTATAGAGTCAGTGTCAGTGTATAGCAGTCGACACTCAGGATATTTTGGTTTGAAGTAATCATAATAAAATTCAAGCATCAACAGTTTTGACAATCCAAGAATTGCAATACCAATGAATACTGGCTTGTCCAGTTTAACAATCTTTTTTTTGAGTGACACTGCATACAATGATGAATGAAACTCTTTATACCCTGTGTACTGTGGCTTACCTGTAAACTTAAATTGCACCCAATTCAGTTGTGACAAGTCTCACATCTTTGCGGTGATGAGGATTTTCCATTGTCTTCCCAAAACAGGCATTGTTCATAAGCTTAAAGAAGTCTTTGTCAAATGCACTGTTACCATCTCTTGCATGCAATGTTGTGTTCTTCATTATGTAATCTTTCATGAAAGAACTCTGATCAAATTGAATGCCTCTGTGAACTTCCTTTAGTACTAACGTCTGATGTAAAACTGCAACAAGTGGTAATGGCAAACGTAATTGAATTTGTCATTCAGATTTGGCACAAGTTTAGTGTCTTCTTTTTTCCCCGTCATTCTCATTTTCTCAACAGCCAAGGGATAATCATTGTGGTAATCGTGTAGGTGGTGTGGGTACTCTAGGTCTACTTCAAAGATCCAACCCTTTGCATCGTTCCGGTCAAGATTTATAATATTGTTTGTTATCTCTGTTAGGTCATACTGTGACAAATCATACAGTTTAAAGTTTTTTCAAGGGCAATAATTCACACATCGCGTATCCATACAAATTGTTCGCGTCCACGTACGTAATGAATGACCTTGACCTTGAGGGGTCAAAGTCAAGGTCGTCAAGATATTTATTATTTGCTTTGGCATAGTTGTTCGTAGCAATACTAATTCCTCACCTCAATCCACGTTCCACCATTTCACCCATCGTACGATCAGACAACAGATCTATAAATATCTTACTGGATTTCAAAAATGCATCCCATGTCATGCCAGGACTAGTTATGTAACAAGCAGGGTCAAGTCTGTAGTGCAACAAACCCTTTTAACGGTAACTTACAAATACGTCTGCTAGCAAACAAACGTCAGCGTTTAAGTACTTATCATGGTAGTCACCAATTGTCTGACACCCTAATTTATCCCATGCATCAAGTGCGTGCTGGTAATCAGAGTTAGAAATACCTTTACCATTAAGTGTAGAATAAAATTTCTCCTTTGGTGGTAGTCTCCTTTCCTCAAACACAACCCACTCACTGATGTACTCATATGGATACACACCTTTCTTAATCAAGTCTGGCTCAAAATATTTACTTGTTATTGGATATTCAGTCAGACCTTCTGCCAGACTAGCAAGCCCTAAAGACAAATGTTGCATGGAGTCACAAAATGCTAATTTGTCTAATCTAAAAGTCAAGTACTTTTCAGTTGTCTGGGCAATACAACTAATGTTTTTGTAAGACTCATCCACAGCCTGCATAATAATGTGTGAATCATATCCCTTGAAATTGTGAAAAAAGATTGGTAACGTATATGTTTTAGGATCTGTTTTTACAAGTTACAATTGTTATGTGCAGCACCTCTATAACGTCCAGTTATGTGATCATGATCACGAACTTTGTCACCCTGGAGGGGTTGTTCCGACGTGAGATGGCCTTAGTCACCTGCTCGGCGTTAAACCCAAATAACTAACTAACTGGAGGGGTTGTTCACAAATCCAACACATCACAGCTGTATCAAAATTCAGTTTGTCTTCTTCTGTCATCACCAAAGGCATCTGACATGTTGTGAGATATTGTACTACATGACTATACAGATGTCTCATTTCTGTTAAAAACAGACATGCTGCATTTTCACCTCTGTAGATAACAGGTTCTGAATGCTGTCCGTCTGACCTAACAATAATGTATCCAAAAGAACACACCACTTGGTCATTCAACTTTATAGTATTTGGTAATAATTCTGGAACAGGACCTTCATATGGAACTACCAGTGATTCAAAATCAGCATACAATACAAACGGCAGCTTTTGCTGATTCCCATAGTTCTTAAAACACACTTGACTACCAGGATCTGGATACTTAAGTACAGTTTGTATGTCGTCAGCTGACCTACAGTGCAGGACGTGTTTGTGCGCTACTTTAATAGAAGAAAGTCTTTGTAAACATGTTTTACACACTTCCTGTTTACCATTGTGTTTTGTTGTATGCCCTTGAATTAGACGTGACATATTTCTGATAAATGTGTAGTGAAAGTTATCTCCATTACCAATTAATAACATGTCAACATGCTTATCTTCTGACTGCCCGTAGGTTGGAGCAAGTGATGATACTCTGATAGGTTGTAACTTGTCAACAGACTCATTTTCCCACACATACACGTTCACAGATATGCCAGGATTTAGTTTTTCAAACAAGTCTATATCTTCTATTTTAACAGGGAAATCTATACCACTAAAGTGTAGTTAGATACACGTTCAGGTTTTGATTTTACAAAGTGTAGTTTAGCAAGCACACACCACATAAAACAATAGTGGTCATTGTTCTGTATATTGACTACAGCCTTTTTGTTTGCAACCTCAGTTGGCAGTGGTAACCATGATTTACCCAATATAGGATGATATCTTGACTGTTTTAATTGTAGTTCATGCACATGACCTTCGTGCCAACCAGACCCCTTTATTTTTGCTCTGTCAATTGCTTCAAGAATGTCAGGTAATAGTCTTTCTCTAAACACGTTCTCCAATTCCCTTCTTGTGTTAACTGTGTGTTGTCTTGTCGATATATATGATACAATCACATCACCATCTACTCTAGTAAATTCTATTTTAGCAACAATCTGGATCTTTACACTGCCTGTAAGAAGATTATCTTGTATAACAGAAAAAGAGTTTTCTATCGATTCATAGACATTGTTACTATTGGATATAGGCAAGTCTGTTGTGTGAAACACATTTCTTAAGCCTGATTGGTCAGATGAGCCTAAAGGTCTTTGTGTATTGTCCATCATTTTTATTTGACTGACAAAATAATAAATAACAAATATTAATGCTGATTCTTCTGGCGCTGCATGTGTAATACCACTTTATTAACTGTAACACTGTTAATATAAACATTTAGTTTGCGTAGTTGTTTAAATATGCTATAATAAAGTTCCTCTAGCCAACCATAGTTGGTATCATTAACTTTAAATGTAGGTTAGTTAGTTAGTTAGTTATTTGGGTTTAACGCCAAGCAGGCAACGAAGGCCATCTCACGGCGGGATGGGTAAAAATCTGGTCAACCAGACTAAAAGCAAGGTCTTAAAACAAGATGGAAATATAGCTTAAAAATGTCAGGCTAAAATGTCGCACATATCTTTAAAAGAAACGTCTACAGACTCTCTAAAAGGGCAAAATAGTGAAATTCACATAGTCTATGAATGCTCAAATATTGTTAAAAATATTGCATTCTCTCAAGAAATTGAAGATTTTGTCCGGGGGAACATCCAAAACAAAACCTTCAAGGAGTCTGCTGTGAAGTGTTTATATCTCAGTCAATTAGATCAGCACAATACAGCAAAATGTGTCAAACAGAAAACTCCTCATCACAGGCAAAACACCATAGACGCTCATCCTGTTTAAGTAAGTAAGAGTGCGTAACGTACGTGTGCCCGATGTGGAGCCGAGCAAGGAAAGTCTCCTCACGGCAGCTGCCGCAGCGGAAACATAGACTGTCAGACAACGTAGGAAGAGCTTCATGAAGCTTGTTCCCTTCTTCTTTGTTCCACTCAGACTGCCACTCGCGGGCTATGTACGCACTAATCACATGTTTAAAATCACTATAAACAGTCTGTGTGTCAGGGACTTTAAATCAATTGTCATGCACTCCACATCTGGATGCTAATCAACATAATCCAATGTCGCACTATATGTCGCATATATCTCCACTGGTGCTGAAAAGCTTATGTGAGTCTGTTTGGGTGATGATATTAAGTCAGTAAAGTGCTCAACATCTTTCAAACAGTGTGAGATATCAATCACTTGCATGATTTGTCCGTCTGTCATTTTTATTGGACAAAAGAAATGTATAAATTAATTCACCAACCCATACCCTGTGGGCTGATCTGTCTTTAAGATAAGCTTTAGATTCTTAGTCGATTTCAGTTTGTTCTTTACATCATCTCGTTCATGCTTATTTGGGATGACGTCGTTTTCCCTGAGACAGTCCTCAAAGCTGTCACGATCCTTACAGTAAAACAAACAAATAAACTTTAACTGTTTTCGAAAATCTTTCAGTACAGCATTATATTTCTGAGTGAGAATCCATACACTAACGTTTGCATGTCTGCCACTGAAGGCAAGTTCTGCTAAAGTGTTTCTCTTTTTGACAATGTCTTTCTCTGCAAAGCAGTCATCAACAATAAACAAAGTTGGATGTCCTTCAAATTGCTTGTAAAAATATAGTAGGTAGTCATTCAGTTTTTTCTCAGGGTCGACTAAGTAGATGTTGACGTCAGTCTAAATGAATAAACAGTTGTGATAAGCTTTGTTGTGTTTTATTGTAGGACAAAATATTACTATGTTTTCGAAATGATGGAAGTATCTTGTTTGTAATAGATTAAGTACAAATTCTGTTTTACCACACCCTGTCGCACCACAAAATAAGCCACAGTGTTGGTCAAGGGTCATCAAGTTCATTTTAATACAGAATATAATTTTAATACAAGTGACCACTTAGTCTGCTTTCAGCAATATTGAGTTGTGCGTCATAAATCAGGTATAGACATATATTTATTGCTTCAGCTTTTCAACCTTTTTTGTATCTGAATTGTAATTCCGTCACTGCCGTTTTCAACAGTATGACCTGACCCATGTAGATAATCATCATCTGTACTGCGAAGGTCTAAACAAAGTGCATACTTATTCGTCAGGTATTGCCCGATCCTAACGTCATACAGATGTAAATCTTTACACGCAATGTTTGCTGGTTTTTCTCTAAGTCTTCCACCCACAAAATCTTTAGTGATCTCATCATAGTGCTGATATGGTAGCATTCCAGAAGTGTACACTTGATTTGGATGGCCTTCGATTGTACAAGACAAATGTGTGGATTGTAGAATTTTTCTGAATCCCTTTTGTATGGGCTCGGTTCAACAAACAACATAAGAATACCTTTCAGTGACCTGGCAGGTGTGTTCAAGTTTATATTCCACATCAGGTCGCTCTTGTGTTTATGCATTAAACTATGTCTAATCTCTCGGTCATAATAAATCGGCAGTCTTGACTGGTACTGATTTTGAATGAGACTAGCTAGTTCAGTGTGTGTGACAATTTCGTATTCCAAGGAGATGTTAGAAATCTTATATGTTGCATTGAGATCAGATGATTTAATAATTTTGGAGTAGTCACTGAAGGTTAGTTCAAAACTCAGACGGTCATTCAGTGCTCCTTGGTAATAAGGTAAATGCACTGTGAGGATTTCAAACTCAAGTGGAATGTAAAACCTAGTTCCATATGTTTCAGCCATTATAACGTCTTTGGCGGTAGTAGTCATTTTGTCTCCGGCGTCGATTCGAAGTTTCATAATATTGTCATACTGTGTGCCTTGATAAATATGATCTTCTCTTTCTTCTCTTGTGAGCCAAAGATCTTTGTAACAGTAGAACACATCATCATCGTCAAGACTAAACACTTCCTGACCTTTAAGTTTTACTTTAATAGTTCTAATAATTGCTCTGCCTAAATTGTTAACTAGTGTTCTGTTTACTTCTGCGTCTGATGTTAGTTCAATATTAAATGCTAGGCGTGCAGTGCCAGGAACAATAACGTCACTTTGATCTAGGTTTGGAAACTTGACTGTAAGTGTTTGGTTCTGATCTATGGTACTTGGATTGTTTGTGATGACGATTGATTGCCTAATGCCCTTAACACCACGAGGCTCACATAGTTTTCTATATGGGTTTAACTTTGATCCGTAAGACTGTGTCATTTTTATTTTGCACAATAAAAAATATTAAATTAATAAACAATGGCAGTGGGAGGATTTAATCATGAAGATTTTGAAATGGATGACATGTATGATTTTGGTAATACAACAGATATGACAGATATGAGTGGTACAAGAAATACTTACAGTTTACGTCACAAACTTTTAGAAACTAAAGTGAACTCGTTTTATGATCATGTTGGTGACCGCCCAGACAACATAGATCCTAATCAGTTTGAACTTGATGGCAAGGTCATTTATATTTAAATACTGTTGACAAAGGAAAAGTACTATTGACTAACAAAAAAGATCCTGGTAAGTTTAGGGCTTTAAGTACAATCAAAAATGAAGGTGGTGTTGGCGCCTTGTGTCACCTTGGAATTGGAGGGTCTCTTGTCACGCCGCTTGCGCCTTGACTTGTTAGTACAGTGGAGTCCAGTTAACACGAACTCGCTTTACACGAATTTACGGTTAACACGAAACGTTTTTGCATTCCCGGCCAATGGCCTTCTTATTCTGTATTAAAATTTCATGGATAACACAAAATTCTTAACACGAAATTTCGCTTTACACGAAGCTGGTTTTGGCTCCCAACCAGGGCAATTTCACTATTATTCACCTGTTTAACACGAACACAGATTCTATTCACCGAAAACCAATTCACGTGTCGCTCTCGTGCTGTAGTACTTGACAGATCAGAATGAACTCTAGTCTGTGATTGGCTGAATTGCCTTCAGCTTTTGTAATCCGTCTTCTCATTGGCTAGCGTTTCTGAACGTATTCAGGTTGTTTGCATCATTCGTGTACCAACACAACTCTTTTACCGATGCGGGATTCTACTTCAGCCTGTGTTGCTTTTACCTGATGGATTGTAACTTACTATGGATTTTACCTGATGGATTTTACATTAAATATGCGAGATGAACATGATGTTTCCTTGTGTTTTCCTAGCAAGCTGAAGGTATGCATATAAAGTTCGATAATGTGCACTTTTAACCACGTTAAACGATTGATTGATTGATTGATTGATTGTACATTGCTTAACGTCCCGACAGCAACAAGGCTTTCTCAGGACGTGCCTGCACTGCTTGTGAAAAAAAAAAACTAAACAGAACATTGAATGTATGTCGCCAGCCGGTCAAATACATTAAATAAACCTAACACATGGGGCCTAAATAAAGCTAAGACCATTTAGCAACACACATCCAATATCAAGAGCTACAGGCAGTGCAGACAGTAGGGAGAGTTTTAAAAAGGCAAATACAGGTGAATGGACAAAGGGTAGACAGAAACACATGCCCCAGAATAGAGAGAAAAACCCACCCTGGTCAGCCCCACAGGGTGGGTTTTTCTCTCTATTCTGGGGCATGTGTTTCTGTCTACCCTTTGTCCATTCACCTGTATTTGCCTTTTTAAAACTCTCCCTACTGTCTGCACTGCCTGTAGCTCTTGATATTGGATGTGTGTTGCTAAATGGTCTTAGCTTTATTTAGGCCCCATGTGTTAGGTTTATTTAATGTATTTGACCGGCTGGCGACATACATTCAATGTTCTGTTTAGTTTGTTTTTTTCACAAGCAGTGCAGGCACGTCCTGAGAAAGCCTTGTTGCTGTCGGGACGTTAAGCAATGTACAATCAATCAATCAATCAATCAATCGTTTAACGTGGTTAAAAGTGCACATTATCGAACTTTATATGCATACCTTCAGCTTGCTAGGAAAACACAAGGAAACATCATGTTCATCTCGCGTATTTAATGTAAAATCCATCAGGTAAAATCCATAGTAAGTTACAATCCATCAGGTAAAAGCAACTTGTACTCATTCATGCACACATCTCTTACACATTTTCTCCTTGAGGGCTGTGATCAATTTTGAGGCCATAATGGTTAACACAAAATATGTTTAAAATGAAATGATTTTCCATGTCCCCAAAACTTCGTGTTAAGCGGACTCCACTGTACGCTTCACGACACACAAACAAGGTTACCAACGGGGCAAGATATTGAAATGGCAGCAGTAACAAGCCTACCAGAAATAACAAACACAGTGATACAAGAAACCTCACTTACTGAAGGACAAATAAATGAAGTAATGCTTGCAGTAGCATCGTCTGTTATTGGAGGGTTTAGGTAATGGTCAAATGGATTTGGTACTTTGACTTGAAATAAATCTTGTTCAGACACAGCAATATCAAGCTGGTTTAGTTGAATTATTTTCTGTTCATAAGTTGGTGCAACATTGTATTTGGCATTCACATTAAATTGAAATGCGTTTGTAGTGGTAATGGTTGGTGATTTAAATTCCATCCTTTTTATATGTGATAATAAAAATGTTTATAACTTTATCAAATCTTGACACAAGCAAACCAGTGTGGTTAACTAATGGGATTGATAATCGTGATGGTAGCAAGGCTGTAGCTATCCATGAAATGTTTTATACAGTAAAGTGGTTTAATATAGAAGATGATATATATAATAAAGTAAATCTTGATGGTAAAACTGAAGCTTTACCGCCTGGATATTATGACTTTTGTACTATAGCTGAATGGTTTCAAAGTAAATTTAAAATTAAAGCAACTTTAAATCCGGCTAACTTACTTGTTACATTAGAATTTCCGACACAAAATTGGTTAAAGATCTCAGCTAGATTTGCATATTTACTTGGATTTTATATTGATGAAGATTGGTGGAGATCAGATGATTTAGGTGAAGCTATGTTTGGTATTATAACAATGAGGATAAAAAAACTTAAAATAACTGGAAAACGCCCTGTCAATTTGTCAGTACACACAGTATTAAATATTCACTTAAAAGAATTAAACACAACTGAGAATGTTCACAATGGGAAGCCTTCAACTTTGTTGAGATGCTTACCAACTGGCACTGCACCGTATTGTGAAAGTGTGGTTGCTAGATTTCCTAATTTACAGTTTAAGAAATTAGGTTCTAGTTTCTTTGAGTCACTGTGTATATCTGTAACTAATCAAGATGACAAACCAGTTGTTATGCATGATGTTAGTGTTGTGTTAGAAATTAAATAATTTTATTTTTGTTTATAAAAATGAGTGGTGGTCCAAAGCCGAGAATCATACCAGTTGCATGTCCAGTAACAGAGTTGAAAGATTTGGCTGATGTACAGGATTTTGAGAAGGAGGGGGATGTTGGAGAAATATATGGTTTTGAACTTGATTTAAATGGCATGTACAAGAGGAAAGTAATTGTTGACATGAAAGATGGTGAAAAACAGATTCCTAAACTTGGTCAGCTGCGTGATGTTACTGTACCTACTCCACCTGTAAATAATTCGCCCTACAACTTAATACATGTGGGTAGTAAGTGGGTGGTTTCACCTGTACCACCTGCACCTACGCCAGCACCTACAATTGACTGGGACATAAAGATTGAATTTATTAGTCCTTATGTATACACTGATGATGAAGGCGCCTTAGTGTTTAGGAAGGTTGTTAACTCTGGGCCGCTTATTGCAAGCCTTGTTCCAAGTTTTGCCCCAGACAACAATAGCAGAGATAAACTGAAAGTTGAAAATCATGAGAGACGGCGGTATCTTCTTACAACTAGGAAGGGCAGATCATATACTTCTGTTGTGTTTATGCCAGCAAGCTTAGTCATAGCAAGAGAAGCGACAATAGTATTTGAAATTATCTTGAGATCTGTAGCTTCTGTGAAAGAGGCAGATATAGCACAAGGAATTAAACTTACATGGAATGAAACAGTAACAGAATCATCAAAGGTCTTTATTGCCATTACAATAAATAATGATGTTATTAATGTTTCAAGCAGTATTCCCGCTGTCAAGGTGGTGGTTGACAAAACAACTTTTGTTCGTCTAACTTACATAAACCTTGAACACATTGATCTTGTTGCATTTTATTATGCCAGCAAATTCTATACTTTTGAAGAGTTGCAAAATGTAATTGCTGATTAAATACAAAAAAATATTTGTGAATAAAAAAAATGGTAAACTTCTATCCGCAACTACCGACGCTTGAGCCGACTGAAACAAATGTGACGACTAAAACAACGCTTGCGCCTGATCCACAGGTGACAGCTGTGCCAATTGCATCAGATAAAACATTACAGGCAGACGCATTTCGTTTAATGAATATTACAGAAGCAATTAAATATTTGGAAAGTGAAGAGGCGAGGTACTCCAGATGTAAGAGACGGTATAAGACCATTTTCAATTCTGTTCAAAACACTTCTATGGCTATTGGTGCAGTTTCAGCTGGATGTTCTGTAGGAGGTATTGTTCTGTTTGCCACGGGAACTGGAAGTTTGGCTGGAATAGCAGTTGAGGGTGTTAGTGTTGCTACATGCCTGACTTGTTTTGGTTTGGAGGCCTTGAACAAGAGGTTTCACACGAAATTACAGAAACATGAAGCGTTGAGTACGCTTGCTGGTGCAAAGCTGAGCAGTATGAAACTTATTATCAGTAAGGCATTGAATGATAATTTTATTGATGACGAAGAATTTAAGCGCGTCCAAGATGATTTAAATAATTACAAAAAACAGAAGTCTGAAATTCAGAATAAAATGCGTAGTCAATCTCCTGTGAATGTTGAAGAACTAAAGGCTAGTTTTTTAGCAGAGGGAAAAAGGATCGGTGTTCAGGAAACCACAGAAAAATTACACAATCTTTTAAACAAATAAAAATCAGATTTGGTAATCAATCAATATTTTTGTCATATGCTTCGCATAGAGATGACACGTCATTTACACCACTTGTGCCTGATTATTTAACCCCATCAGCACCACCACCCGAGTACTACTGAGAAAAAAAGTTTTTTTATTGTCCTTGTATCTTGATAAAACTGTCTCAGTGTCTTGGGACTTGAGTCAAGTTGTTGTAAGAACTTAGGGTAAGTACTTGTAAGAACTTAGGGTAAGTAATTAATAAGTTCTTATGACAACACACTTAAAGGTTACCTCTGCAGGTTCCTAAAAGTTAGTTGCAACTTGTTAATAAGTATTAAGTTTCACTTGGCATCACTTGATAAGGTTAATGATTAGGTGTTGACAGAGACAATAGTTATACACCCCCACCCCCCTCCATAAAAAAGCAAACAAACACAAAACGCAAATGCGTGCACTGAAGTATGTGATTTAAATTTTGACCTACCCATCAGTAAGCAAAGGTTCTCGTGCCGATGTCGGTCGCAGTGGGCTTATTAATATCATGCTTCACAGATTTCAATTGTGGTGTCATGTACAATAACCCTGTCCTTTAAAGCAAACATACCTGACACAGTATTGGCGATTATTGGCTTTGCAGTAAATTATAAATCACACACCCTGGCCAAGTGAGAGCCAAATGAAACATCAGACATAACATAGACAGTAACTAGATAATTTTACCATGACTTGAGCACCAGAAAAAGGAAGGAATCACCCCTTATTTCAGATTACTTTTTCCTTTGTTTGAGTACAGGTTAATACAAGGGAAGTAATTTTGTAAAAATTTCAGCAAGACAAAAAAGTTACTTCCCTTTCTTATTAAAATTTGAATTTGTTTAAAGGGGGTACACATAATTGAAAAAATTAAAAATTCCTTCTTGAATATCATGTCAGATTAAATTTTTTTTAATGAATATCGTGTCAGGTGTGGTGCATTCCGATCTGATTGGAAAGAATTCAATTCCGGTTTCAAAAGGCAAGCTAGTCAGAAATGAAAAATGTGAATAATTGTAGGCCCTTTGACTTTTTTTTTCTTTTTCAGAACAAGTCTATTCATAACATACCTGAATTGAGGTGGAGGTCTTTCAGAACCAGTCAAGCTTAGACATGAGGTGTCGGACTTTTACCATTTTTTGGTTCCAGACCTCGCCGACCTTGACCCATGACCTTGCCATCAATGACCTTGACCCATGACCTTGACCCATGACCTTGGTGACCTTGACCTTGGTGACCTTGACCTTGGTGACCTTGACCCATGATCTTGACCCATGACCTTGATGACCTTGGCATATGACCTTGACCCATGACCTTGAACCATGACCTTGGTGACCTTTATGACTTGACCCATGACCTTGACCTTGATGATCTTGTCGTCAATGACCTTGGTTGCCTTGACCTTGGTGACCTTGACCTTGGTGACCTTGACCTTGGTGACCTTGACCCATGATCTTGGTGACCTTGCCCTTGATGACCTTGACCCTTGACCTTGATGACCTTGGCCTTGGTGAGAGATAGGAGACCCCGTAAGATAATCAGATCAATAAGGCCGCATCAGTCATGCTCGTCACTTTTTTAAATCAAAG
The DNA here is from genome assembly GCA_036245525.1 of Semisulcospira habei. NCBI lineage: Eukaryota > Metazoa > Mollusca > Gastropoda > Semisulcospiridae > Semisulcospira > Semisulcospira habei. Next base: position 132,102,914 of record BTPG01000003.1, on the reverse strand, counting down.
GGTTGATTTGGAAATAACGGGGGTGTAATGGGGGGGTCAAAATTTTGATATTAAAAATGGCGTAAATTAATGACGGATGCGGCTCTATTGAATTCATTGTCTTACGGGTCTCCTATTATCTATCTCTAAGGCTATGTTCTGGGCCATTGGTCGTCCATGGTAAACTTTAATGTTGGCATTTTCTTGGAGACCATTCAAACCACAGTCTTCAAACGTGGCTGAAGGATACTTTGTGGCAAGACCTTTCTTACTCTTAGCCTACCAGTTTGCGTTCAGGCCAAGGGTCATGAGAAATCAAGAAATAGGTAAAAAAAAAAAAATAGCCATATTTGACAAAAGATATTTTTTCTCCAATACTATTCACAACTGTACATAAGCCAGCCCTTTACGTATGCTTAGACTCATGGCACTTAAATTTCAGTCACCTTTTGGAAAGGTCACACAGTTCAGATTAAGAAAATGATCAGTTTTAAATGCACACGAGCGATCCAGGCTTCACCATTGTTGTTTGTGGTGTTCACAGTTTATTTCACATTAGTTTGAAGGTAGTAATGTGTAAACTAAATGTAGGGACGAATTGGGTGGGTGGGTGGGTGGGTGGGGGGGACTCCCCCCACTGGCCCCGAATTGTTCATAATACTATAACAAAGTCCCTGTTTGTGGAGTTTGGAAGCGACCCACCCTGAAATAAGATCAGAAGTGAAATTGCCATGCTGCCGAATAACACGATAATAAACATGTATTTCATTTCAGGTCAGTGCTGCTGTTGACGTCTCACTACAGAGTCACGCCCAGAGGGTATACTTGCAAACAAGCACAGAAGTATGACGCCTACACCAAGAAGAGGCAAGAGCTAGTCAGGTCATGTTTGCTCAAAGGAGAAGGCCACAGCTAAAAGCAGGCAATTTCAGTTCCAGCGGATCAACTAAAGTGAGCGAAGGCGACACTTATTGTCCTGGACTCGAGGTAAAGCATACCGATTGATTTGTGAATAGAATCAGGTTCATAACAAAACACAACTGGTTGAAACACATCACACTGTAATGCTTTCTTTCATTTTGAAGATGGTGTAGTAGTAGTACCAGCATTCTCAACAACACCGAATGCTAAAATCACTTGCTGTCAACAAGTGGCACCATATTGCATTTGATTTGAAAACTAGAGGGTTGGGCAAGTCTCCAAATACTGTTGTTTTCTTTAATAAGCACTTAGTGCATACAAAAGGACTAGAAAAATCTGAATACTACCCATTTGGTCCAGTGTGTGCTGTTGCTAAACAGCAATGCGTTGTGTCCTGTTTGAAACAATTTCTGCAAGTTACACTTTGAATATTAATGCTGATTCTAGATATATGTATACACCCTTTGTGGTCATTTCAAGCTCAATGGCGTCTAATTTTTGGCGCACGTGTGATAGCAAAAGTAAGTGTTTGTAATGGGTCGTCCGTCAACTGTCTGTTACCTGTGGGCAACTTTAACATTGGCATTTCCTCGAAGACTATGCAAACCTCAGACTTCAAACTTGGCACAAGGGTACTTTGTGGTAAAATAATTCTAAACATACCAATTTCTGTATTTCAAAGGTCATCTCAAGTAGTATTTTCAACTTCAAACTCAAACTTGCTATGGAGATACCACATGATAAGGGTGACAAAAGTTAGTTTCGGGTAGAGTTGTAGTTTTTATCAATGTTTTTGCAAACTTTTCAATAAAATTTGGCATGATGATAACACTTTTCTGTGCTACTAATGTAATCAGCCCCTCACAGAGGTCAAGGGTCACAGAGGGTTGACAAATGTGTGAAAAATGAAGGGATTTGGAAAAATACTCAGGTTTCACTGGTACAAAATCCAGCCCTATACTTATGTTTAGACATTTTCAGAGACCTGTTGGAGAAGTCAAGCCAAGGTCAAAAAGGACAGACATATTATGTGGATTGGTCATACACGTGAACCATAAGGACATTGCCTTTCTTGTTCATGTTCTGACTAATGTCATATTATGCATGTATGTACTTTGTATAAATACTTGCAAACATATATGCACGCAATATGTGCATGTCAGAACTTTTTTTGATACAAAATTATCTTTTGCAGGTTGCGAAAGATGAGGGAAGAAGAGTTCAGCGGGTACATCTCTCCGCGATGGCCAACCGACGAGAAGGCAAAAGAAGTGAACTGATTGTCCTGTGTAGGAGGGCAGACATCCTGTTATTTTGATGTCCATCCACCAGGCTGGCCACAATGTCAAGGTTTTGGACAGTCACATCATTCGCAATGCAGCAAAAGCCTGTGCCTTACTGCCTGAGCTGATGCATAGCCATATATTAGGAGAAGGGAAAGCAGGCTTTAGGCCTGGCTATTCAACTGCAGACACAACAGCAGTGGGGCAGTGACAACAAAGTGACAATGACAAAACTCGAGAAAACAGAAATAAAGAGGGAGTGTTTCCATAAGCCTGACATAGAAGCAGCGGGGCAACAAAATTGTAACGTGCAGTCGAGCAGTTCAGGGGCTATTGTACAGTGATGGGGGTGTGCTTTGTGTGTTTTCATATAACAATGTGACAAAGCGATTTGACACCCATGTTGTAATTTGTAGTGCAGTAAAAAGGTGAAAAATATCTGTATTTTGACCAAAAAGATGTTTTCTCAAGTATACACAACTTCAAACCCAGACTTGGTACAAGGTGGTAAGAACTTTTCATGCATACTAATTTCGTATGCATGAAAGGTCAGAAAGGTCAAGGGTCACAAGAAATCGGGAAATAGGTACAAGATAGCCATAGCCCAAAGATGTTTTTTTCTCAACTGTAACCCTAAACTTGGTAAAGAGATACCTGATGGTAAGACCTTCCTATGCATATTTATTTGGATGACCCCCCCCCCCCCCCCCCCCTCAGAAACGTTACTTTTTGTCACTCTCCTGTCATGTCGCGATTTGGAAATGCAGCTTAATATGTATTAGTTTTTGATTATCCAAGGAAAACCCCTTTACTGCCAATGTGTTCATTTTTCGAAGACATTTCAGCATATAAACAGGTCTTGTTTGTGACAAGTTCCGAAATACTGGCATACATCAATCATTCAAAATATGTACTCCACAGCTGACTCTTATGGGTTAGGAAACAGTGGTACAGATAGATTTTTTTGCAGCGTCGGTGTGAAACAAGGAGAAAACTTATCACTGCTCCACTTTGCATGATTATAAATGATATACATTCTGAAAATGGTCATTGGCCTCAGAGTATAACACCCATGGGTCCTTTCTGAAGAGGGGGTGTGCCAAAATATAGAAATGCAGCCCGGGGGGCGGGGGGGGGGGTAGGGGGTAGGTATGTAGTATATATATACATATGTCATTAAACCCTCTGCTCAAAATATACCAAATGTGGACTTGCGCAATGAAAATCGCAATACTTCTAAAGAGTGAGTTGACCATGTAGTTCTTGCATTACCCTCCATCTGTCACAGCAGATTTCAGTGGTTGGGTGATAACTGATCATAGGCATATGAGGGGGAGCTGGGTGGCTCGGTGGTAGTGTGTTTGACTCTCATCCCAAAGGTCCTGGGTTCGAATACAGCTTGGGTCAAAATTTGTTCAGACCCTATTTCTGTGACCCATCTTTGAAATCACCTTTTATGGACAAAAGATGTTGAGCCCTAAACATTTAACATTTTGTATTTGAGGTAGTTACTTTTGTATGGGTGCCTATGTGCATTGTAGCCTAATATGCTTTCAACATACTTGACTGTACATGTATACTTTAAATGAATGTCTGCAAATACAGCATTTCTTGTGAAAATAAACAGATATTATTCTTTACTCACAATGATCATGTGTAAACATAACGGGGCATATTGAAACATGTGACGTTTGTTTTGTTTCCTTATAATTTGTAACCAAAAACTGCTGGGAAACTGAGATTCAGCTGGAGAGATAGGTACATCCACTACCAATCTGTTCACAAACATCTTTCAACCAGAGATGTTCACTGACCTGCTTTCACGGATACACCAAAGGAACATGTAGCATTGCTTGCAGCAGGTATATTAAAACAAATTCACATTATTCATTAATTAATGTTTGTAGATGATGCCAGGAAAAAATTTAAAAAAAACACTCTGTGACGACACTCTTTGGTGTGCTTTTTCATCAGTGAATCTGTGAATGATTGAATGAATGTAAACATGTAATGTAAACATGCTCACAATGCCTGGCTGAAAAAAAATGAATGAACAAAATAATGTACCGAGGTAACCAGTATGCATTTTTATCCAAGACTGAAAGTGGTTTGTTGGTTGGTTCATGGTTTAACATTCACATTACAACAGTGATGATAATCGCATATTTTAAATAAAAAAAATTTTTTAAAAAATTACCACGCGTTTCTTTTATATATATATATATATATATATATATATATATATATATATATATATATATATATATATATATATATATATATATATATATATATATATATATATATATTTTTTTTTTTTTTTTTTTTTTTTTTTTTTTTTTTTTTTTGCTTTGTTTTTTTTTTTGTGTGTGTGTGTTTGCGTTTGTTTCATTTAGCGAAGTAGAAACTGTATGGGTTTCAAATTTTTGAGCAGGGAAAAAAATATCCATCTACGGGGATTGAACCCTGGTTACCTGCGTGGCAAAAAGAGTGTTTTACCACGGCACTAATTCAACTACTGAGAGATACTGGGTGCATTTAATTACTTATAGATAAACCTTCTCATCCCGTATCTGCCGTTGTTGTTTGTTCCAGTGTACTTTCCCACTGTCACCAATAGTGATCGAAGACTAGTAGTTTGCAACAGTTTGGGCGTAGGTTATACTTGTTGGTTTGGCGTCGTTGATTTCCTCCTTTCTCATGCGGGCTTGGGACTGGGTACGGCGGAGATATGATCTGCCGGAAGTCAGACATCGCTTGTATCCCTTTTTGAAAACGCACTCGCAAACGACCTAAAGTGCCAATTTTTGCGCGGGACCCCCTCATTTTTTCATAAATAATGTGTGTGATATGATCTAAAGTACGACTTTATCGAATAAAAAGGGCCTGAGCAATTGCCCAACATTGCAAACACTTGTAATGTTATTGATAACATCCGGGCACTTTGCGAATTTACAACATACACTTTTCTCGATTGCACTTAGAATTCCAATTATCAGAGCACACTTTTTTTACGAGAAAATACTAACATACTTTATGAAGTGACCGAAATGTTTCTTTATCATTTTAACACACTATTCGATAAATTTTTATTGTGGTCTGAAATCAGCTATTTTGCGTGTTTTTGCTTATGGGGTAGGTCACGCAAAAGGCTCAAACTTACAAATATGCCCGGGACCATGGGTCTTTCAGGGTGGCAATAGCCTCCAGACTCAATAAGGCTCTCAAAAAACCCTATAAGCGGCAGTTTTCAATTAAAAAATGTAGGTATAGTATACAACCTTAAGACAAAAAGAAACAATCATTGTCAACATAAAGACTTATTACAAGAACGTTATTATTCGGTTGTTTCGAGCGTGTATAGCTCTGTTTTTATCTGATGTACACCTGGATCATTTTGTATGCTGTGTAACATTAAAGAAGTACCCAACGGAGAAAGAAACACGCTTAGAAAAGACGGGCACAACACAATGTATTAATATTTCGGGTAAATACCCTTTGTCAAAAAAGAAAAAAACAGATAGACTAGCCGCTACTTATCTTCATTGGCAGAAGGAATGTGCTGCACATTCCTTCTGCCAATGAAGATAAGTAGCGGCTAGTCTATCTGTTTGTTTGTCTTTTTTGACAAAGGGTATTTACCCGAAATATTAATACATTGTGTTGTGCCCGTCTATTCTAAGCGTGTTTCTTTCTCCTTTGGGTACTTCTTTGCTTATTACACGCTTGGCAGTCACCTTTTTGGTCTGGATTGTGTAACATTCATTAACCTTACTTTGCAACTAAACAGTGGCCCCCACCCAGGTCTGCCCTGGGGGACTTGGGTGGGGTCAACTACTTTTTAGTTCCTAGGGTCACCCTGGTCAGCCCCAAAGGGTGGGTTTTCCTCTCAATTCTGGGGCATGTGTTTCTGTCTACCCTTGGTCAATTGACTTGTATTTTCCTTTTTTAAGCTCTCCCTGCTGTCTGCGGTGCCTGTATCTCTTGAAAAGAAGTACCCAACGGAGAAAGAAACACTCTTAGAAAAGACGGTTACAACACAATTTATTAAGATTTCGGGTAAATCCGCTTTGTCAAAACGGACAAACAAACAGAGAGATCAGTCGCTACTTATCTTCATTCGCAGAAGGAATGGGGCACATTCCTTTTGTGAACAAAGATAAGTAGCGAGTGATCTCTCTGTCTGTTTGTCTGTTTTGACAAGGCGGATTTACCCGAAATCTTACTAAATTGTGTTGTAACCGTCTTTTCTAAGCGTGTTTCTTTCTCCGTTGGGCACTTCTTTGCATTTTACATGATTGGCAGTCACCTTTTGGGTCTGAATATTTTTTTTTTGGTTGTTTTGTTTGTTTGGTGTTTTTTTTTTTTTTTTGGGGGGGGAGGGGTATCTCTCTTGATTTTGGATGTGTGTTGCTAAATGATCTTAGGTTTACTTAGCGTATTAGACTGGCTGGCGACATGCATTCAATATTCTGTTCATTATTTTATTTTATTTTTTTCCCCTTCATTATCAGTGCTGGCACGTCCTACGTTCAGCAATGTACAACCAATCCGGACGAAAGACAATAATAAGATAAGAAAACCATTGTCAACATGATAAACATTTATTACAAGAGTGTTATTTTTTTCAGTGTGTATAGCTTGTTTTTATCTGATGTACGCCTGGATCATTTTGTATGCTGTGTAACATTAAAGAAGTACCCAACGGAGAAGAAACACGCTTAGAAAAGATGGGTACAACACAATTTATTAATATTTCGGGTAAATACCCTTTGTCAAAATAGACAAACAGACAGAGAGATTAGCCGCTACTTATCTTCATTGGCAGAAGGAATGTGCAGCACATTCCTTCTGCCAATGAAGATAAGTAGCGGCTAATGTATCTGTTTGTTTGTCTTTTTTGACAAAGGGTATTTACCCGAAATATTAATACATTGTGTTGTGCCCGTCTATTCTAAGCGTGTTTCTTTCTCCTTTGGGTACTTCTTTGCTTATTACACGCTTGGCAGTCACCTTTTTGGTCTGGATTGTGTAACATTCATTAACCTTACTTTGCAACTAAACAGTGGCCCCCACCCAGGTCTGCCCTGGGGGACTTGGGTGGGGTCAACTACTTTTTAGTTCCTAGGGTCACCCTGGTCAGCCCCAAAGGGTGGGTTTTCCTCTCAATTCTGGGGCATGTGTTTCTGTCTACCCTTGGTCAATTGACTTGTATTTTCCTTTTTTAAGCTCTCCCTGCTGTCTGCGCTGCCTGTATCTCTTGAAAAGAAGTACCCAACGGAGAAAGAAACACTCTTAGAAAAGACGGTTACAACACAATTTATTAAGATTTCGGGTAAATCCGCTTTGTCAAAACGGACAAACAAACAGAGAGATCAGTCGCTACTTATCTTCATTCGCAGAAGGAATGGGGCACATTCCTTTTGTGAACAAAGATAAGTAGCGAGTGATCTCTCTGTCTGTTTGTCTGTTTTGACAAGGCGGATTTACCCGAAATCTTACTAAATTGTGTTGTAACCGTCTTTTCTAAGCGTGTTTCTTTCTCCGTTGGGCACTTCTTTGCATTTTACATGATTGGCAGTCACCTTTTGGGTCTGAATATTTTTTTTTTGGTTGTTTTGTTTGTTTGGTGTTTTTTTTTTTTTTTTGGGGGGGGAGGGGTATCTCTCTTGATTTTGGATGTGTGTTGCTAAATGATCTTAGGTTTACTTAGCGTATTAGACTGGCTGGCGACATGCATTCAATATTCTGTTCATTATTTTATTTTATTTTTTTCCCCTTCATTATCAGTGCTGGCACGTCCTACGTTCAGCAATGTACAACCAATCCGGACGAAAGACAATAATAAGATAAGAAAACCATTGTCAACATGATAAACATTTATTACAAGAGTGTTATTTTTTTCAGTGTGTATAGCTTGTTTTTATCTGATGTACGCCTGGATCATTTTGGAAATGTCTGTAACTTTTTTTTTGGTTACTGTAAAGTACACTTTGCATACTGTGCATTGTTTCTAAAGTCACAGGAAGCATAAACCTTAGCTGAGTTGGTATACCTCGCCCTCTACCTAGGTTAAACGCACCAGCGGTGCCACTGTTGCTATTATCGCATTGGACCGGTCATGTGCACCAGAACTGCGCGCGCAGGTTGGCTTGTGCACTTGTAGTGTGGTCTCGTTCGTTCACGCAGAAGATTGTGATCGCAGTCGGGAAAAAAAAGGTTCGTTTGCGGTTTTAACTTGTAGCCTTTTATCTCCCCGAACACGCCAGTTTTGTGTTGAGATGGCGGAGGCTTGAGTCATGCCCAACACCACTGAATCAAGTCTATTGTACATGTAGTGCGCTCATTTCTCGAACTTCAACTTTGACGGTGCTTTCTGCCACAAACGACGCAGATGTCGCAAAAATCACCTCCATTGAGGATTGTAAAAAGCTATTTTTAAAATCTGCCAAATCGCGTAATGTTTCATGGTGCTAGCATAAGGATGGATGCATAATTGCTGGATTGCATATATGGGAAAGGGCTTATTCTTTATTCATGTTATTTTGCAGCAGTCAAACGAAGCTCACGTGATTCTTTCTCCGAGGTTGCCCATTACAGGTGCAGAAAGCACACGCTCTAAACCGATCGGATGCACCAGACCAGTCCGAACGACCGGTTTGGTGCCAATATAGCAACATTGGCACCACTGGTGCATTTAACCTAGGCACTGGACGAGGTAAACTTTATTGTCGCACTTGCTAGAACTCGGTATTATATTTCTCTCTCCATTTTATGAATAGAGGCACATAAGTCGCGGTAACCCTTTATGTGCCGAACTTGGGCAAGAACTAGTTTTCCTCATCACAAAGTTGGCAGAAAAAGGTTTGACTGCTCTTGATTGTTTGATTTGAAGTGTTTACAAACAATTACTGTGTTTTTATATGCATGCACCTTTGATGTGATTAATAAAGGCTGAAGTTTCAAGTGATTGATTTCCTATGTTGTCAGTTCATTACTTAATGTCAGTGTTCTGTTTTGTCATTTTAACTCATTCTACCTCAAGGCCGGAATCCCCAAATGTTGAAGTCATCTTCTGAAAACTGCGTTGCAGGGCAGGACACAGATCGACCACGATAGTTCAAGGGTGATGCCAGAATAGCTTGGCGACCATAGGCGCCACTCTATTCTGGCATCAGCCTTGAACTATCATGGTCGATCTTTATTTTGCTCTGGTGTGTCTGGGGTAGAATAAGTTAAGTGTTTGTTTCTTCGTCTGGGTCTTTTTTTGTCTTTCATATTTTTCCACACTTTTTAACCTGCATCATACTGAGGCTTAAAAGCTTCAAATTTGTACACTGCCATATATGCAAGCTACATTACAGAACTTACAGATGAGGACATAGACCAATGGCATTATTAGTTCAAGGGTGGTGCCACAATAGCTTGGCGCCTAGAGGCACCAAGCTATTCTGCCACTACCCTTTGGACTATTTTAGTCACACATGTTGCACACACTGGTGTATTCCAAATAATAAGGGTTAATATTCAAAATGCTCTGTTGCTGTTTGTCTCAAACTGCAGAGTACATTTTTCTTAAAAAAAAGTCGTTTAATTTCCAGAATTCTCGCATAAATGCCATGATAAACTGTTTTGCTTCACAAGGACAAAACGTAGCAATGTTTAAAAGATTTCCTCTGTAAAAATTATAATCGAAAGGTTACAGGCCAGTGTTCATTCAATTTGTGCACCATACAATGTTAAGAATGTTAATGCATACATACACATTAAGTTGAAAAAAACAAAACCAAAAAATGAATGTGAAAAAGAAGTATTCCATGAACTTGACCTTATTACAGACGCCTACTGTTGTGAAGACACCCATTTTGACTGTAATGCCAGTTTTTGTGTGAGAGAGACACCCACCCACTTTATTGGCAGAAACCCATTTTTTCGGCATCTAGTGGCTCTGTTTCTAGAAAATGTCTTTTTTTATTTTAAGTTATAGAGCTTAGTTATAAGGTGAGTTCTAAACATTCGCATCAATTCCAGAGCCCTAGAATAAATAGAAATATGGGAACCCATTTTCACATGAAATGGTAGGTAACCCACTGTGAGGCTTTTGTGCGTTTGTGTATGGGAAGTTTGACGGCCATAATTATTGAAGAATATAGTGCCAGGTTAGTAGGTTGGCACATGAAGCCAATATGGCTCTATCCATGCAGGGGTTTTATATTTGTGTGAGGGAGTAAATTGTTTTTGTTGAAAAAAGAGGAAAAAATGTTTTGGTTGTGTTTTTGTTGCAGGGTCAAACTGTTTGGGGTCATGTCTAGTGTGAATTTAGGTTCCATCATCATTTGTGCGCATTTTCCAGTAATTCATGTATTTTTGGCGTGACGTACGTACACAGGCACAAAAGTTTGTTCTGATAATTTGAATTGTAAGTGCGATCTACAAAAGTGTATTTCACTTTTTAACTCGCAAGTTGACCAGATGTTAACAATAATTATTATTGTAGGTTCCATCAGTATTCATGCGCGCGACGTGCACAGACAGAAAAGTTAGTTCTGATAATTTGAACTCTCAAGTGCAATCTACAAAAGTGTCTTTCAGTTTTTAACCCGCTAGGCACCAAGTTATTCTGGCACCACCCATGAACTAAAGCCATCTGGTCTATATCCTTATCCTAAAGTGCTACAATGTAGCTTGCAAATGCGGGCAGTGTACACTGAATTTGAAGCTTTTAGTCTCATGGGTTAACTCAGTGTGTTGGAGGCCTGCTCGGACCGTTTCTCGTCGATGAAAGCGTATCTATTACATTGGTTATGAAGAAACTATGGGATCACCCATACTGAAAAATTTATGGCACTTCAGGGCCGTTGGCGTGTACGTATGGAATAAAGGACGATGCGAAACTTTATCTATAAGTAATTAAATGCACATGTCAACTTCTAGTAGCCCCGATAGCTCAGTGGTTATGATACTTTCTCAGCACGCAGGGAACCCTGGAGATGACATTTGTTTTCCCCTGCTCATATTGTAAATACCTTCCCATTTTCTTTTTAGCTAAACTAAAAAGTAAATAAAATAAGAATTAATACCCCCCCCCCCCCCCAAAAAAAAAAAAAAAAAAAAAAAAAAAAAAAAGTTAAATAAAATTAAATAAATACTGAAATAACAAATGAAAAACAAAATAATAAAATTTGACTTTCGGTGTCATATGTAAGGTCAACTTCCACCGAGGTATTTGTCATTTTATTTTAATTATATTTCGCACGTTCACCATAAATAAGTCATAGACAAGTCATTTTTTGTTTTTAAATAGAAGGTGCGCATTGACTTTCGGGGGTCACTTTGACATGAAAGGACAATTTCAACCGACGCCATTTGTCGTTGAGTAAGCTGAGAAATGGCACGGTTATTTCGAAACGAACAAAGTAGGCTAGCTTGGTTGATTCCTTGACAAAAGATTAACTTCTAACCGTTCTTATAAGTGGGCAAGTGCCGCTGACTGAGTTTTAGCTAGTTACCGCCCGATCAACAGATCCGCTTCAGGTCGCGCAGATCGTCCTTAGGCCACTTAGGGCCGTGCTGTAGGGAGAGACACACAAGTTTCTTTTCATTCTCAGGCAGGCCGTATTCAAGATAAAGCCGTGAAATAAACTAATAATGTAAATTAAACCATTATAGCCTCGCGCTGGGACCATAATATGGCGTTGAGGCGCGTCCCCTGGGTGGTGGATAGGGGGTCCCTCGTGAGAGGGGTGCACCGAATGAAATAAGGTGCCGTGAACCAACATGGTCTAAGGGAAGGTGACCCCGACAGAAAACTCCTGGTCCTCCTAGTAAGGGGGTTGGGCGTGGGGGTAGCTTCCCCACCCTGCAAAAAAGGAAATAGCTACAAAAACGCCGACGAAAAGACTAACAGTAATTCCTTTCCTGTAGGAGGAAGGTTCTTCTACCAGAAGACTTATGACGTCCTGTGGTGAAAGCCAGAAGTCTTCGGAAGCCACAGGACCGAGCCGCCTCTCTCTATCCAGGGACACAACCATGGGCACATGGAACGTCAAGACCATGTACCAGAGCGGCAAGGCCGCCCAGATAGCAGCGGAAATGCAAAAGTACAACCTTTCCCTGCTAGGTATCAGTGAAGCCAGATGGACGCAGTCTGGCCAGAAAAGGCTGTTAAGTAGGGAGATGATTCTGTATTCAGGTCATGAAGAGGAGAATGCCCCCCCCCCCCCCCCCCCCCCAATACAGAAGGAGTAGCATTCATGCTGTCACCAGTGGCACAGAGAGCGCTGATGGGCTGGGAACCTCTTGGGCCAAGAATTATCACAGCAGCCTTTAGAATCAAGAAAAAGCTCAAGCTGAACGTCATCCAGTGTTATGCGCCCACTAATGACAGTGACGAGAAAGAGAAACAAGAGTTGTACGACCGACTCCAGAGTGCCTTGGACAAATGTGCGGAGCGAGACATCACCATCGTCATGGGCGATTTTAATGCCAAAATAGGGGATACGAAGAGGTGATGGGGAGACAGGGACTAGGCTCGAAGATGAGTGAGAACGGGGAGAGGTTTGTAGACTTTTGTGCTCTAAACTGACTTGTCATTGGAGGCAGCATCTTCCCACACAGAAGAATACACAAAGCAACTTGGGTCTCACCTGACCATACAACAGAGAACCAAACAGACCATATCTGCACCCTACCGTGATTTCAATTCACCGTAACGATTTCCATGGAGAAACTCAGGGCGTGCTCCACAAATGCAGATTCTGAGCGGAGAATCCCGCGATTCTACACCACAGCATCGAATTCCGTGGTGAACCTCAGCGCGTTCTCCACGAATGAAGTTATTCAGCAAAGAATCCCAGTCATGGTAATGTTGGTCGTGTTGTTGTTTTTTTTTTTTGTTTGTTTTTTTTTTTTGTTCCAAATTTCTACAAAATTATCATGACTGGGATTCTCTTCACAACAAGTGCAGTGGTGGATAACGCATTGACAATGCAGTTACCGAGGACGAGAATCTCAAGGCCGATTTTTTCGGCACGGTTTCCTTGACCTGCGTTTGTCTACTGCAAAGTGAAAAATGCTCGGCAAAAAAAGACAGACAAAAAGAATGTAAACAGATAAATTCGACACTGCCGCAATTTCACTTTAGACTAACCACCGCGTCTGAGTTTTCCCCAAGGAAATCGTTCATGTGGCGTGCTATCGCGCTTGGTGTGACTAAAACAGGGTGATGTCAAAAAGTGTATGCCCAGTGGTTGTTATGGTGTGGTATGGGTAGGGAGGTGAGGGGGGAGGGGGGAGAGGTAGTGCTTTGTTGGGATAGCGTTCGAAATGCGACATTTTATCATGGTGGAGGTGTTGGCGGGGTTCGTTGTGGTCAGGCTGATTTAGTGCTCTACAGCGCTCTTCAATGGGTGTCTAAGGTGATCACTCTATATAACGATTTCCGTGGAGAAACTCAGGGCGTGCCCCACAAATGCAGATTCTCAGCGGAGAATCCCGTGATTCCACACCACAACATCGAATTCCATGGTGAACCTCAGCGCGTTCTCCACGAATAAAGTCTACTGAGCAGAGACTGAATCCCAGTCATGATGTTTTGTTTTGTTTGTTTTTTTGTTCCAAATTTTATCATGACTGGGATTCTCTTCACAACAACTGCAGTGGTGGAGAACGCCGCATTGACTTTCTCCAAGACAACCGGCGCGGTTGCTTATTACCTGCCGAAAACTTGTAGTGGGGGGGGGGGGGGGGGGGGGGGGGAAACGACCCGTACTGCAAAAACGGCTTTGGAATTCTGTACACCCAACCGCGTTCGTGGCAATCGCGCTGAGTTTGTCCCCATATATCGATACTGTGAAGTGAAAGTTAACTTAGAGAGAGAGAGAGAGAGAGAGCGTCGGCGCGGGACAACATTAAATGTAGGTCCGGTCCCGACTCGACATTTGTGTAAAATCAAAACTGTAGAGGGCCACCTCCAAAACTTGGAAAAATGTATCTCGGCTGGGATTCTCTACACAGTAACTCCATTCGTGGAGAACTCGCTGTGTTTTGCTTACGGAAATCGTTACTCCGACGTGAAATCCGCGCGGTAGGGTGAACTAGGGTGATGTCCCAAAATGTATACCCAGGGGTTGTTATGGTGTGGAATGGGTAGGGTGCATTGCTGGGATAGCGTGTGCGCACTGCGATTTTGTATCATGGGGGAGGTGTGGAGGGGTTTAGTGTTGCGGTGTTTTATTCAGTGCTATACAGCGCTCTTCAATGCCTGTCTAATGTGATCGCTATATATATGGGGGTGGGCTTGTCGGCCGAACCGAAGGTCGATCGATGTAAGCGTTCCCCCCCCCCCCCCCCCCCCCCCCCCCCCGCGTTTCAGGCGACATAGTGACCGCTCGGCGTGCGAAGTGTGGGTGGCAAACTTGTTTTTCCTCTCATGTCTTCCCGTAGGCGCGTCCAAGAGAAGAAGGTACACGAGTTGTTTCGCGGCACGCGACGGAAATTACTCGGCAGCCTACGGTCCGGAGAAGGTAAGGTACGATGCGAAGCTGGTGGGTTTGCTCGTGTGGTCATGACACAAGCGACAAACTCCGAGAGTCGTTCGGCTTGCACGAGCTAGCGAGAGAATGGTTCAAGTTCTTTCCCTCGTGCGGTCGGCGATACGAAAACGCTTGACCCGTTGTCTCGTCTCAGAACGACGCTCTCGTCTCACCGAGTCGCGGCCGTTCAGCAAAGTGTCACTGAAAGTGTTTGTCGCAAGCTCCGCGAGTGAAACCGTGGTTTTGCGCCTCGAGTCGTAATGCTCTGGTGCTGTGCCGTGGGGACTCGCGCGCGGGCGTTCAGGCTCTTGTTGGTTTCACCAGGTCCCGCCCTTTTCTTTTTGTTCCATCGAAGCGCATGTGGCTGAAGGGTGCATATCGTTTACCGAGTCCCACACAGACCGTACGTGCATATTTTGTTTGGCTTTTTTTTTGTTAAGCGTGCTGGCGGCTTGTCGTAGTTGAGGTGTCTTGGGGGCGATATGACTCCCGTCTGCTCCTTGTGACGAGTGGGCAGGAGAGATTGCGTGGGAAGGTGGTGCATTCTGGTTGATCCTGCCAGTAAAAGTTATATGCTTGTCTCTTGGCATCGGAAACACTTGTTGTGGATTTCCGGTGTCAGCAATGTTGCTTGTCTCAAAGAATAAAGCATACACACCCTTGTACGGTGAAACCAGCGAATGGCTCATTAAGCTCATGGAAAGAGGTAGCGCTTTTATTAGTTGAAAACAAGACCCAGGGGTACGGGGCGCCCCGTCGGGGAAGCATCTTTCAAATGTCTGCCGGCCGAAATGAAGGTCGGTGAAATGCCTAACCATGCTAACGGGGAGCGGAGAATCGGGGTTCGATTATGATAAACCGGTAACCCCCGACCACATCCAAGGCAGGTCTGTGGTGCGCAAATGTAAAGGGCCAAGCGTAAAACTTGAACAAAACTCTCATGACTGGGATTCTTTTCACAGCAACTGCAGTCGTGGAGAACGCATTGAGAACTGTTGGTATTACCGGAAAACTAGCAGTCAGTGCAAACAAACAAGGGTACCGCGCAAAACGGCGTTGGGATTCCGTGCACTCAACCGCGTTCGTGGCAATCGCGCTGAGTTTGTCCCCATATATCGATACTGTGTCCCGGCTCAAAATTGGTCAAGATTTCACCATACCGTGATTTCAGTTCACCGTAACGATTTCCGTATAGAACCTCAGGTCGGTGCCTACAAATGCAGTTTCTGAACAGAGAATCCCGTGATTCCACACCACAGCATCGAAATCCGTGGTGAACCTCAGCGCGTTCCCCACGGATGCAGTTTACTGAGCAGAGAATCCCAGTCAAGATAATGTTTTTTTTTCAGTTTTTACAAAATTATCATGACTGGGATTCTCTTCACAGCAGCTGCAATCGTGGAGAACGCAATGACTTTCTCCAAGACAACGGTTGCTATTACCATGTAAAGTTGTAGTGCAAGGAAAACGGCCCGTACCGCAACAACAACAACAACAACAACAACAAATTTTAAAAAAAGAATAATAAATAAATAAATAAAAAAACAAACAAAACAAAAAAACGGCGTTGGGATTCTGTGCACTCAACCGCGTTCGTGGCAATCGCGCTGAGTTTGTGCCCATATATCGATACTGTCCAAGTGTATGTTAACTTCTTAGGATGACAATTTTACAGAGGCAGGCTCTTTCAATTCGACTTGTTGACATCAGTGTCACCAAAACAGAAACAGACATGATGAGGACAGGTTCCGGCTCCAAAATTTGTCAAGATTGATTTCAGTTCACAGTATCGATTTCCGTGGTGAACCTCAGCGCGTTCCCCACGGATGCAGTTACTGAGGAGAGAATCCCAGTTATGATGTTTGTTTTTTTCAAAATAGTTTTTACAAAATTATCATGACTGGGATTCTCTTCACAGCAAATGCAGTCGTGGAGAACGCATTCACTTTCTCTCTAAGACAACGCGGGTTGCTAAAACCGGTAAACTTGTAGTGCAAGGAAAACGGCCCGTACCGCGAAAACGGCGTTGGGATTCCGTGCACTCAACCGCGTTCGTGGCAATCGCGCTGAATTTGTCCCCATATATCGATACTGTGAAGGGAAAGTTAACTTAGGGTGTCAATTTGACAAGTTCTCAATTCCACTTTTTGACATCGTGTCACCAAAACAGACATGATGAGGACAGGCCCGACTCAAAATTTGTCAAGATTGCACCCTACCGTGATTTCAATTCACAGTAACCATTTCCGTGGAGAAACACGGGGCGTTCCCCACCAATGAAGTTTCTGAGCAGAGAATCCCCTGACGAATGCTGTTACTGAGGACAGAATCTTAAGGCCGATCTTGCGGCAAGGTTTGTCTTGACCTGCGTTTGTGAACAAGTGGTTGGTTTTGTCCACGAAATAATAGCTGCGAAGTGATGCAAAGGAGGGGGGGGGGGGGCGAGACGTGTGTGTGTGTGTGTGTGTGTGTGTGTGTGTGTGTGTGTGTGTGTGTGTGTGTGTGTGTGTGTGTGTGTGTGTGTGTGTGTGTGTGTGTGTGTGTGTGTGTGTTGGGGGAGGGGGGGGGTGATGGTGGCGGTACATCGCTGGGATGAATTCGCACCCACCCACCCACCCACCCGCCCATCCCCTCCCCCCCCCACCCGCAACCACCCCCCCCCCCCGGCCCTCTCTCTCTCTCTGTCTTGCTCGGTTCTCCGGCTCTGTTTGTCTGTATGTGTGTGTGTGTGTGTGTGTGTGTGTGTATGTATGTCTGTCTCTGTCTCTGTCTCTGTCTCTCTCTCTCTCTCTCTCTCTCTCGCGTGTGTGTGTGTGTGTGTGTGTGTGTGTGTGTGTGTGTGTGTGTGTGTGTGTGTGTGTGTGTCAGTGTGTGTGTGTGTGTGTAAGAGAGTGATTTCATGTACGTTATTTTGTTTTGTAGTGTGTAGCAAGGACAAGAATGAAAACAGGTCTGCGCACCTATTCTTTTATCCTTGGAAAATAAAGTTTCATTCATTCATTCATTCATTCTCTCTCTCTCTCACTGCACTTTTGAATACTTTACACAGGAGGGCTACTAAACTTATCCTACCGGATCCTCAAATAGCAACGGAAAAGAAAAAAAACTTGAAGTTTTTGGTATGCTTCCCCTGAAGCAGCACCTTATATGTAACAAAGCCATCTTTATGTATAAGCTGTGTAAACAAAAAGGGCCCCGTTATCTTGACCCATTTTTTCAGTAATTTCCTCACGACATCCCAGACTGGGGCGGCACTATCACGTTCCGCGGCCTCGCATTGACATCTTTAAATCTAGCTTAACATACTCAGGTAGTACTCTCTGGAATTCGATTCCATGTAACCTTTGAAGTATGTCCCTGCCCTCCTTTAAAGACGGCCTCTTCAAATATCTAAAATAATCCAGCTTTACATGCGGAAAACTGCATGTTCTTAGAATACATATATCGGCATGTGCATTGACTCCATATCTGACAAGTAATACCTGCCTTGATGTACTGGCACGCGTATGCGTGCGTGTGTTTGTGCGTATGTGTGTGTGTGTGTGTGTGTGTATGTGTGGCTGTGTGCATTCATGCGTATGGGTGTGTGATCGTGTGTGTGTGTGTGTGTGTGTGTGTGTGTGTGTGTGTGTGTGCGTGCGTGCGTCTGTGTGCGTGTGTGCGTTCATGCGTGTGGTTATGTGGTCGTGTGCGTGTGTGCGTGGTCTGTCATAATGTGGCAGATTGCACACGCGTACGCGCACGCACGCACGCATGAGCGCAAGCACGCGCACACTATGTGCGCGATTTATGCAATTTATATGTTGGAATTTTTTCATAATTTTTTTACAAATTCTCTTTAAAGGTTTCTTAACACATTTTATTTCTTTTCTATCGCGCTATATTCATCAGTATTTTCTTTGCTAGCACATAATTGAATTCCTTAGAGGAGTGTGTGTGTGTGCCGTTTGCGAGTGAACATGCGTGCGTGTGTATGTGTCAGACCTAGTTATGTTTTAGACCATTGTTTTGTTTATGAAAATGTTGATAAGTAGTTTGTAGCAACGGCAAGTTTGAAAATTGGTCTTGTAACCAAATACTTCTACCGTTGTAAAATAAAATTTCATTGTTCATTGTTCATTGTTCACTCACTCACTCACTCACTCACTCTCTCTCTCTCTCTCTCTCTCTCTCTCTCTCTCTCTCTCTCTCTCTCTCTCTCTCTCTCTCTCTTCTCTTATTATTATTATCGTGTTGTCTAAACATAATATATTTTACTTTCCTTTTATGCAACTATTATTTTTTTTATCATACCATTTGCGCTCACTAGCCGTTTGTGGGTGTGCTTCCCGTATAGACCTGGTCAGGGGATGCATTGCCGGTGCACAGTTTATTCAAACGATGTGCTTAGCATGTCATTCGAGTGAAAGTATACTTGTGGCGTGCCCCCCGGGTGGGAGTGTCTGGGGAGGGCTCCCGCAAACGGATATTATGACACGTGCTAAAATCTTCGTGTGTTTTGTTAAATCATTGTTGCTGTTTGTAGTGTTGTTGCAATTCGCATTACTTTCGATGTTGTTTGTGAGTGTAATGTAGTTTGGCCGCCTGTTATTATATGTCAGTAGATGTAGCAAGGACAGATTGGAAGAAAGGCCTGTGCGCCTAATATCTCAATCCGCGGCTTGATAAATAAAGTGTCAGTCAGTCAGCCAGTCAGTCAGTCAGTCAGTCAGTCGGCAGTCAGTCTCAGTCTCTCTCTCTCTCTCTCCGTCTCTCTCTCTCTCTCTCTCTCTCTCTCTCTCTCTCTCTCTCTCTCTCTCTCTCTCTCTCTCTCTCTCTCTCTCTCTCTCTCTCTCTCGCTCTCTCTCATTCCGTCGGTGTGTGGGGCGTGTACTGACGTGTGTGTGTCTGTGCGTTTGTGTGGGTACACAGAACCACTAATTAGGGGGACTTTCTTTGGCTTCTGGGAATCTGGGTCTGTGTAAAATTCTGGGCGGCCAAATCAGACACCCATTTTTTCTGAGGGTTGTTTCTGCATTATTTTTAATTCAAAAGTCAGAAAAAAAATAAAAAATTGGATGTCTCATTTTGGCAGGTTTACCTAATATTGTGTGCTTTAAACGCACTGGGCGAGTGTGTTACCGCGGAACCAAACATCGTTCGGCTGCGCTGAGTGAACTGAGTGGTTTCCCCTTCTATTGTCTCTCGTCCCGCCAAGTCGCCGTTCCATCAGGTAAGATTGTTTTTATGCAATATTTCTTAGTTAAAAGCACGCCCAAGTGTACTTCTTCAGCGCAGTAATTTAACTGAGATGCTCCCAATCAGATACAATTGCACAGTAGCCTATATGGACCCGTTTGGCCGAGAAAACTGAGTCTGTTACGACCCGCGTCTCAGCCTGCTGCTCAGACCGTCAGTCTTGTAGTAACAGATAATAGAACCCCACGAATTTAACAAAAGCATTCTTCTTCAACGAAAGGAATTTGTTCAATAACACATTACAAGGTCAATCTGTCACGCGATTGGGTTGCTTTTTTTTTCTTCTTCTGACATGTGTGATTGTGAACGAAATGTAACTTTCCATGTTTGTATGCATGCACTGTTGAAACAAGATGGCGCCAGATTTGAATCCTCGTACGCAAAACTACCGCGCGATTCGAAGAACAGACTTCCACGAATACTTTTTTTTTCGGATTTTGCAACTGAAGTGTCGCATTTTACTGTATTACCCGTTATTGTTCGTAGGGGCAGGGGGTACTGCTGTAATTATGTATAATATCTGATTCAAAATGTTAATGGTTTTGTAGCAGAGGAGCCCTCTGCTAACGCTATCGCTAGTTACTACCAGCGAGTCAGAGTTCAGTGGTTTAGTGCACGCTTGGCGCACTGTGAGCGAGAATTTTGCTGACTTAGCTAGTTAGTGTGTAGCGGACTACACGCGCGAAGCTGTGACGTAGTTTCCGGACCCAGAGGCTGGGAGCCTATATAAAGCGGCCGATTCTCAGTCTCGTCGATTCTCAGTCTCGTCGGGTTTCCCCGATCACATTCGTGCCAGCGGGACGTAAAAAAAAAGGAAGTCTCGTCGGTCATCATCGGTCGGTTCGTCGGGCGCACAGCAGCGAAAGAGAGAGGACGGCGCTCCGCTCTCTCTTCTCTCACAGCCAACAAAGAGACAGCCTAAAGCAAGCAATGGACAAAGGAAGGAAACCACGAAAGAAGACAAATCGGCAACAGGCGGAGGAGTATGCCTCCACCCTCCCCCAAACATCAAGACCGTCACCACAGGCCAGGCGGGAGACGAGGAGCTACAGGCCCCCTCTCTCCCCGCCAATTCGGCCACAAGAAGAAGAAAAACCAGGTACCCCCAGGTACAACCACCAACCAACCGAACGCCACGGACAGTGGCAGACTTCGACAGAGACTTGAGAGAGGCCTTTCATAAGTTTGGGCCACCTACACCACCAAGAGGACTCTTCCCCCAAATGGACGCATTTTTGGATAAAATGCGTACCCCTCCAAGCTACGACAAAAAGGCCAGCCCACAGCCGCCAATCCAACATGAAGATGAAGAGGAGCCCCAAAGCCCGGCGGAGACGTCTTCGGGGCCGGACTCCCCACCCTCCCCACGGCCGGTCGTCATTCCCGAATCAATAACTCGGGAGCGGCCGGCATCGCGGGAGGAGGAGGGGACCAGGCTCCGGGGTATGGACTTCGACGAGCTGGTTCTGCTACTGCAGGATGCGATACCTGCCATCCTATCAACCACCGGAGACACCTACCACCGGGCACTTGTGTCCGCCAGGTGGTTGGTGCACACAGGAGCGATCGGAGACCTCTATCCCCCCAAAACAGAGAGCACAGCCAGTCAAGCGACGACCGCCGCCACACCGGCGGCTGAAAAAGAAACAAACACCGAGCCGACCATCACGGAACACAGAGGTTGTGGCAACACCGCCCCACCCACGCAAGAGACAGGCACCGAACCAGAAAAGCCACCAGCGCCGACCGATAAGACCACCCAGACCACGGGTACAGACCCGGCCCCCCAACAGCCACCATCACAGCCAGGCAACGGACCAACCACCGGCCCACGGCAACGCAGACGCTACCGACCACCCAAGCGCTTCCGACACCAGCGCCCACCACTACTCCCCACGCCACCACCACACCTTCGCCTGCCACCGCAACACCGCCACCCACCCCGCCCGTTCCAGCGTCCGACCCCCCGGCCCAAGATCAACTGGCCGCCACCACCACCACCCAACCTCCCCAGACCCTACCACAACCGGCCACGGTTACACCGGCCGCCACCACCCCCGCCACCACTCATTCAAGATCTTCTCGAGTGGCTGGCATACAGTCACCCCCCAGCCTGGCACTGAAGCAACGGTCCCCCGGCCACACCACCCGCCTCCTCCACCACCAACCACCCGGCCCCGGCAATAACACCAGCCACTGAGCGACGGAGCGACAGACAGACAGAGCGACGACCTCCCCCCCAACCCCCCTGGCCCACCCCCCCCTGGACGAAATCAGCGAGAGCTGGAAGTCCATGTCCTTTTAATAGAAGCAAGCAAGTCTCGTCGGTCCCCGATCACATTTGTGCCAGCGGGACGTAAAAAGGAAGAAGATAGATAGATAGATAGTCTCGTCGGTGGTTGTGCATAATGATCACCCTCCCCTTTCCCCCTGTGAGCGGTTGTGAATAATGATCTCTCACATTCCAGTCCCTTTCCCCCTGTGAGCGGTTGTGAATAATGATCTCTCACACTCCAGTCCCTCTCCCCCGTGAGCGGTTGTGAATAATGATCACTCGCACTTCCCGGCCCTACCCCACGAGGCGGTTGTGAATAATGATCACCTCGAGCCACCCCGGCCCTACCCCACGAGGCGGTTGTGAATAATGATCACCTCGAGCCACCCCGGCCCTACCCCACGAGACGGTTGTGAATAATGATCATCTCGAACCACCCCGGCCCTATCCTATAGAGACAGTAGCGTTTAGTTCTAGTTCACCCAAGTAGGGTTTAGGATGCGTTAGGACAGCGCGTAGGTTTTATCCGTCGGTAAGTGAGAGATAGATAATGTGGGTCTCCCACCCCACCCCTCCCCCAAACAATTGATTTATTCTAATTAACACGGTAATTAAGCAAGCCCACGTCAACAAAGACACCCAATACCTTTATTACCTAGCCATTTTAGTTCCACTCCAGAAATCATTCAAGCTACGTTTTTTGATCAGCTACCAACCCGCGATTATTAAGGCAGATACCCCACCCCCACATAAATAATTAATGCTGTAAATTGATGATCAGCTGTTTTCGGGAAATGACTACTTGCCTCATTGTGGAAATTCCCGTTAGGTATAATTGCCACATCACCCCACTCAAAAGTAAGTGACGTCAATGTTGCTATTAGCAACTTACCTCACGTGCCTAGCTCGTGACCCTAGTCTCGTGACAAGTATTACGTCGTTGAGACATTTCAAGGATTTCTGTTGCTGTGAGAAGATGTGTTATTTGTGGTAGCCATTGGAAATATTACAAATTCCGGACTTCGATATTCAGTGCAGTGATACATCTTGTAGAATATTACTATTGTGCGTTATGTTGAAACAACAAAAAGGTTAGTGAGCCGAGACTAAAGAAAACTTACTGTTAAATTGCGGAGTGTCGAGTACAACCGGGTTCAGTTTTGCATTTTACTTTAAACACGGCTGTGAGTGAAAAACCGCGGTTTTAGTTTCTTGGTTGTACCGTACGCAAAAGCATGCCGGTCTCTATGTAATAGGACAGTTATTCTCATCAAGTTGTTTAATTTATCTAGGCAGTGTCACGTTTACAGACCTATGTCGATTTCTATAGAATATAGGTGTGCAGTCACACACGGGGACCGCTAACGGCGCAGTAAAGACACCAGGCATGTGTTGAGGGGCAAAACAGAAGATTGAGCCTACTAAAACAGAGTCATTTGCTATTACTTCCGTCTCGTAAACAACTAAGAAATGAGAGTAGAACACAGAGTTAAATGACTTAATACAAAGTCTTCAATCTTCTGTTTACCACCTTGCCGTTAACGCCGTCAGCGCGGTTTTAAAATAGATTGTACGTAGCAACCACCGCTGGCGGTAAATAGCGCGGAGTGGACTTAGCGGCCTGTAGAGCAACCAAAAACATAGACAGAACACAGAGTTAAATGACTCTTAATACAAAGTCTTCAATCTTCTGTTTACCACCTTGCCGTTAACGCCGTCAGCGCGGTTTTAAAATAGATTTTACGTAGCAAACATCGCTGGCGCGCGGCGTGCAGACAGTTTCATTTGAGTATTGGTGCAGACAAATACGTCACTAGCTGCAATGCGGAAGTTGCCGATCTACTTATATTTAGCGGCCTGTAGCTCTGTAGCAAGCAAAAACAGAGACAGAACATAGAGTTAAATGACTCTTAATACAAAGTCTTCAGTCTTCTATTGACACCCTTGCCGCTAACGCTGTCAGCGCGGTTTTTAACGTAAACACTGACATAGGGACTTAGTAACGTGACTAAGTACACAGTCGCCGCGTCTATATCGTGTCATACAACTGAAATGCTGTGAAGTTTTCTGCGGACTGGAGTCTACAATATTCAAGCATGCTGAATAAAGATTTTGTGTCTGTCTGTCTGTCTGTGTGTGAGTGCTTGTGTGTGTTTGTAGGTATGTGTGAGTGCATGCATGTATGCGTCTGTGTGTGTGTGTGTATGCGTGTGTATGTCAGTGTGTGAGTGCATGTATGTATGTGTGAGTGTTTGTGTGTGCGTGTGCATGCGCATATGTACTCTACGTCAATACCCCAAAACACAGTTATTTAATAATAACCACAAACACACACACAAAAACATTCTTATATACACTTGATACAAATTTAAGTTACCTACAGACACTTGTTAACAAATTTTCAAAGTCACCTACAACCGCCAAATAACTTTACAGTTAACTTTGAAGTTAGTTGGTGCAAGTTCTTATAAGTGACTTAAAACAAGTTCTTACAAGTGTCTTAACATAAGATCTTGTAAGTTATTGACCCAAGTCAACAACTTACTCGGACAGATTTCCCAAGTTACAAGGACAATGAAAAAACTTTTTTTTAGTAATAGTCTGGTGGTGGGGCAGATGGTGTTAGGTAGGCAGGGGTGAAAGACATGACATCTCTTTGTGAAGAGTATGACAAAAATAATGGATTACCAAAACCTATCATCAATTTTTTATAAGTACTTTTACTTTTTTCATAGTTTCTTCTACGCCTATCTTTTTTCCTTGTTCTAAAAAAGATTTCTTTAGCTCTTCAACATTTACAGCCTGACTACGCATCTTATTCTGTATTTCAGACTTTTGTTGTTTATAGTTGGCCAAATCATCCTGGACTCTTTTAAATTCATTATCGTCAATTTCATTATCTTCCAAAGATTTACTAATAATAAGTTTCATACTCGTCAGCTTAGCTGCTGCGAGCGTACTTAATGCTTCATGCTTCTGCAACTTAGTATAAAATTTTTTGTTAAGGGCTTCCATACGAAAGCATGCCAGGCTTGTGGCAAGGCCAACAGCTTCAACAGCAATTCCTACGACACTTCCCACCCCCGTTGCAAACAGAGTTATACCTCCTACAGATAATCCGGCCTTAACCACCCCCATGGCCATTGATGTGTTGTGTACAGAATTGAAAACCGTATTGTAACGGCGTTTACACCTCGAGTATTTTGCTTGTTCTTCTTCCAAATACTTCAACGCTTCTGTAATATTCATTAAACGGAATGAATCTGCCTTTAATGTTTTATCACGCTCAATAGGCTCAAGCTGCTCAGGTGGTATTTGTGGATACAAGTTCACCATTTTTTATGACAAATATTTTTTTAATCAGCAATTACATTTTGCAACTCTTCAAAAGTATACAATTTGCTGGCATAATAAAATGCAACAAGATCAATGTGTTCAAGGTTTATGTAAGTTAGACGAACAAAAGTTGCTTTGTCGACCACCACCTTGACAGCTGGAACACTGCTCGAAACATTAATAACATCATTATTTTTTGTAATAGCAATAAAGACCTTTGATGATTCTGTTACTGTTTCATTCCATGTAAGTTTAATTCCTTGTGCTATATTTGCCTCTTTTGCAGAAGCAACAGATTTCATGATAATTTCAAATACTATTGTCACTTCTCTAGCCACGACTAAGCTTGCTGGCATAAACACAACAGAAGTATCTGATCTACCCTTTCTAGTTGTAAGAAGATATCTCCGTCTCTCATAATTTTCAACTTTCAGTTTTTCTCTGCTATTGTTGTCTGGGGCAAAACTTGGAACAAGGCTTACAATAAGCGGCCCAGAATTAACAACCTTCCTAAACACTAAGGCGCCTTCATCATCAGTGTATACATAAGGACTAATAAATTCAATCTTTATGTCCCAGTCAATTGTGGGTGGTGGTGCCGGTACAGGTGAAACAACCCACTTACTACCCGCATGTATTAAGTTGTAAGGCGCATTATTTACAGGTGGAGTAGGTACAGTAACATCACGAAGCTGACCAAGTTTAGGAATCTGTTTTTCACCGTCTTTTATGTCAACAATTACTTTCCTCTTGTACATGCCATTTGAATCAAGTTCAAAACCATATATTTCTCCAACATCCCCCTCCTTCTCAAAATCCTGGACGTCTGCCAAATCTTTCAACTCTGTTACTGGACACGCAACTGGTATGATTGTTCGCTTTGGACCAAGACCACTCATTTTTATAAACAAAAATAAAATTATTTAACTTCTAACACTACACTAAAATCATGCATAAGAACTGGTTTGTCATCCTGATTAGTTACAGATAAACACAGTGATTCAAAGAAACTAGAACCTAATTTTTTAAACTGCAAATTAGGAAATCTAGCAACCACACTTTCACAATATGGGGTAGTTCCAGTCGGCAAGCATCTTAACAAAGTTGAAGGCTTTCCATTGTGTACATTTTCAGTAGTGTTCAGTTCTTTTAAATAAACATTTAGCACTGTGTGTACTGACAAATGAACAGGATATCTGCCAGTTATTCTTGGTTTTTTTGGTGATAGTAGATGTTCGACTGATTGTGACCAATCTTCATCTAGATGTGTTATTTTTTTACCTAAAAATCCAAGTAATAATAAAAGACTAATTGATAAAGAAAACTGACCACTTTTTGGAAATTCAATTGTAACAAGTAAATTAGCTGGGTTTAAAGTTGCTTTAATTTTAAATTCATTTTGAAGCCATTCAGCTAAAGTACAAAAGTCATAATACCCAGCTCGTAAAGTATCACCCTTCTCAATACCATCAAGAGTTCCACTTACAGAATAATTTTCATCATCCGTTACATTAAACCACTTTACTGTATAAAACATTTCATGGATAGCCACAGCCTTGTTACCATCTCGATTATCGATTCCATTAGTTAGCCACACTGGTTTGCTCGTGTCAAGATTTGTTAAGGTTATAAACATTTTTATTATCACATAAAAAAAAAGCACAATGGAATTTAAATCACTAACAATTGCCATTGTAAACGCGTTTCAATTTAACGTGGATGCCAAGTATAATGTTGCACCAACTTATGACCAGAAAATAATTCAACTAAATCAGCTTGATATAGCTTTGTCTGAAGGAGATTTATTTCAAGTGAAAGTGCCAAATCCTTATGAGCATTACCTAAACCCTCCAATTACAGATGACTCTACTGCAAGAAAGTGGTCTTCAAGCCCACTACAGATGTTTCAAAACCAACTTAACTTTGCTATACTATGCTCAACTACAGGCTGTGGCGTTTCTTTTACAGACCATTTCAATCACCCAAACAAACTGATTAAGTCTGTCTATCGTTTCCACATGTATTACCAGCTTAGAAGAATACTGTCAGAACTGCATACCCCACTGCCCACTGAATCCAGTTTTAATCAGTTTAACAATCCCATGGATTTGAAAGCATTTGAACGGATCTGTAATGAATTTAACATCAGTACAAAGTATGACTTTACACAAAAACTTGATGATCACAAAGGCATGGGAACATTGTATTATGCTATGAGTCACAGACAATACCCTCAAGATTATTACCCTGGTTACACTTCATTCTCATCAAAATCTGAAGTGTGGTTAGGCTCAATTGAACAGAAACAGTCTAATGCCTGGACCACATTTATTTTAGATAAATCTGACGGGTTTACTCAAGCAGGAGTCGAGCGCGTCAATGAGTCTATCAGAACATATGTCTGGTGTATACTAGGAGCACAATCACTAACAAAATCGAATATTTTAAACGGGAGTGGTAAATTTGAAGCACAAAAACAGTTTCTTGCTAATCTAGAAGATTCAATCAACTCAACAGTCGATCTACCATCAAGCATACAACGCTACCAAGACGTACTCAGATATGCCAGATCAAAAGTTGACTTTGTAGTTGGCATTGGGTTATACATGCTACCATCTGACCTTCAATTACAAATGGGTACAATAACAAATTATAATAATGAAATCATTGTCGCTGGTCGTGATCAGAAATTAGGACTCAACCAATCAGTAAACACACATTTACAGTCAATAATAATGCCAGCACCAGTAACATCACCACCCGTACAGGCAGCCCTGGTAACACCAGTAATGTCAATAACAGCCCCAGCCCCGGCACCCACACCTGTACTGGCACCATCACCATCACCAGCACCAGCACCGTCATCAAACACACATGAGTCAGAGAGAACTGCATTGGTAATAGGCCTCACAGGACTAGGTATATTACTTCTTTACCTGTTTCATTAAATAACCCACCATCAACCCTCCTACTGTAACCAAAAAGACCCACACATGCTCTGCCATAAACCCTACTGCCTTCGCTGCAGTACTAATCAACCAACTGACAACCGTGCCTATAATGCCAGGCAACGCGTCTACTGCTTTCAGAGCCAATTTCTTAAGCAAGTCTGATATGTGAGACAGTTGTTTCTTTACCCACGACTGTAAGTCTTTTGGATCTGTGGGACTGGGGTTGGTGGTGCTGGAGGTGGAGAACCACCCCCGGAGACAGCCAACACAACTGTACTGATAATAAACCCCAGAGCTGTAATTAAACTGGCAATTGTGATACCCTGTTCTCTGAAAAGTGTTTTAAGTCTCTCAGCCAGAGTAGTGTCTTCGTGAAGTATTTTTTGAATAGTTTCTCTAATTCTGTTAACTTGTGATTTTAGTTTTTGTCTTCCAATACTAATTGTTTCTAACCGTCCTGATCTTTCTATCTGCAAATCATTTAATCTGTGTTGAATTCTTTCTTTCATTTCTGTGTCAAGATTCTCATTGCCTGCTGTAGCCAGTTTCTCTTTTTCACGTTCTATGTGTTTATCAAGCTCTCCTAGTTTGGCTAAATTATTTACCATCTCACCTCTTATTGTCTGCAGTGATTTATCCAAACCCATAATCTCCCTCATTGACAAAGGTGGATCATCTATTGTTTTCATAACATCATTTATTTGTCCTTCAGTAAATGAAGTTTCTTGTATCACTGTGTTTGCTATTTCTGGTAGGCTTGTTATTGGTGCCATTTCAATCTCTTGCCCCGTTGGCAACTTTGTTTGCGTGTCGTGAAGCACACTAACAAGTCTTGGGGGAACAGGAGACCCTCCAATACCAAGGTATCTTGCCAACCCAGAGTTACCACCGACTTCACCTTTAATTGTACTTAAAGCTCTAAACTTAGAAGGATTATTTTTATGTGTTAGATTTATTTTCCCTCTGTCTGTATTTACAAATAAGTGTCCTTTATCATATTCAAACTGATTAGGATCTATTACATCTGGGTGGACACACTGTCATAAAATGAGTTTACTTTTTCTTTTAATAGTTCGTGATACATACTAGAACTAGTTACCATTCCAGTCATATCTGTTGCACCAGTATCATAGTCATTCATGTCATCCATTTCAAAATCTTCATGATTAAATCCTCCCGCTGCCATTGTTTTATTAATTTATTATTTTTTATTGTGCATAATAAAAATGACACAGTCTTACGGATCAAAGTTAGACCCATTTAGAAAACTACGTGAGCCCCTGGGTGTTAAGGGCATTCGACAAACAATAGTCATCACAAACAATCCAAGTACCATAGACCAGAACCAAACACTTACAGTCAAGTTTCCAAACCTAGGACCCAGTGACGTTATTGTTCCTGGCACTGCACGCCTTGCTTTTAATATTGAACTATCATCAGATGCAGACGTGAACAGAACACTAGTTAACAATCTTGGCAGAGCAATTGTTAGAACTATTAAAGTAAAACTTGAAGGACAGGAAGTGTTTAGTCTTGATGACTCAGATGTATTCTACTGTTACAAAGACCTTTGGCTAACAAGAGAAGAACGAGAAGACCGTATTTACCAAGGCATACAGCCAGATAATGTTGGTAAACTTCGAATCGACGCCGGAGATAAAGTAACTAATACAGCCATGGATGTTATAATGGCCGAAACATATGGATCCAGATTCTACATTCCACTTGAGTTTGAAATCCTAACAGCTCATCTGCCTTATTATCAAGGAGCACTGAATGACCGTCTGAGTTTTGAACTAACCTTCAATGACTACTCCAAAGTTATTAAATCATCTGATCTTAGTGCAACATATAAGATCTCTAACATTTCCTTGGAATATGAAATTGTCACACACACTGAACTAGCCAGACTCATACAAAATCAGTATCAGTCAAGACTACCAATTTATTATGACAGGGTGATTAGACATAGTTTAATACCCAAAGACAAAAGCGACCCAATGTGGAACATAAACTTAAACACGCCTGCTAGGTCACTGAAAGGTATTTTTATGTTGTTTATTGAACCAGCGGCTCCATACAAACGGGATTCAGAAAAATTCTACAATCCTAAGATTACACATTTGTCCTGTACAATCGAAGGCCGTCCTAATCAAGTGTACGCATCTGGAATGTTACCATACCAGCACTACGATGAGATCACAAAGTATTTTGCAGGAGGAAGGATTAGAGATAAACCAGCAAACATTGCGTGCAAAGATCTACATCTGTATGACGTTAGGATTGGTCAATACCTGACAAACAAGTATGCACTGTGGTTAGACCTGCGTAGTACAGATGATGACTATCTTCATGGGTCAGGACGAACTGTTGAGAATGGTAGTGATGGGATTACAATTCAGATACAAAAGAAGGTTGAAACTGCTGCAGCCATAAATATATATTTGTACCTGATATATGATGCACAACTCAATATTGCAGAAAGCAGACTGAGTGGACACATATATTAAAATTATATTGTGTATTAAAATGAACCGGAGCTTAATGACACTCGATCCACACTGTGGTTTATTTTGTGGTGCCACAGGGTGTGGGAAAACTGAATTTGTACTTAATCTATTACAAACAAGATACATTCATCATTTTGAAAACATTGTAATATTTTGTCCAACAATCAAACACAACAAAGCTTATCACAACCGTTTATTCATTTGGACTGACAGTAATATCTATTTAGTTGACCCTGTGAAAAAACTGAATGATTACCTGCTGTATTTTTACAAACAATTTGAAGGACAGCCAACGTTGTTCATAGTCGATGACTGTTCTGCAGAGAAAGACATTGTTAAGAAAAGAAACACACTGGCAGAACTTGCCTTCAGTGGCAGACATGCAAACATAAGTGTATGGATTCTCACTCAGAAATATAATGCTGTACTGAAAGATTTTCGAGAACAGTTAAAGTTTATATGTTTGTTTTACTGTAAGGATCGTGACAGCTTTGAAGACTGTCTCAGAGAAAACGATGTCATCCCAAATAAGCATGAACGGGATGATGTAAAAAATAAACTGAAATCAACTAAGCATCTAAAGCTCATTTTAAAGACAGATCAGCCCACAGGGTATGGGTTAGTAAATTAATTTATACTTTTAGTTTGTCTATAAAAATGACAGACGGACAAAAGGAGCAAAATTGGCCTATTGGTGAAATCATAGATATTACATATTGCTTTAAAGATGTTAAATATGTAAGCCAGCTTTATAATAAAGAGTCACCAGATAATTTTTTTTATGTTACCAGCAACACTGTATATGACTGGTAATATAACTTTAAGTGTTGATAATCCATTTATAAAAAAAATAACTGTTGATATTAAGACACAGTCATTTACTGTTAATGAATATTTAAGTGGTTGGTTTGCTAAATTGTGTAGTGATTTAGCAAAAGAACTATATAAAATAAATTTATATTTTAACGTTGTTACATTTAATAAAATGGTATTGCACATACAAAACCAATAATGATGATCGAGTCAGTGTGTAAACAAATCTGTTTTGTAGGAGTTACAGTCAATAAAGTGCCATTTTCATTATATAATTTTCTATTTATTTTTTTGTCGGACAAATAAAAAAGATGGACAACCATCAAAGATTAAGAAACGTGTTTCACACAACTGACTTACCTATATCTAATATTTACAATGTCTATGAATCAATAGAAAGATCTTTTTTAGTCATACAAAATAACCTTCTTTCTGATAGTGTAAAGATTCAGATTGTTGCAAAAATAGAATTTGCCAGAGATGTTGGTGAAGTTATTGTAACGTATATCTCGACAAGGCAGCACACAGTTAATTCGAGAAGAGAACTAGAGAAAGTGTTTAGAGAAAGATTGTTACCAGACTTCCATGAAGCAATTGACAGAGCAGAAATGCAAGGGTCTGGCTGGCATGAAGGCCTTGTACATGAACTACAACTGAAGCAGTCAAGATATCATCCTATACTAGGTAAATCATGGATACCACTTCCAACTGAGGTTTCAAACAAAAAGGCTGTAGTCAATATTCAAAACAATGATAATTTATGTTTTATGTGGTGTGTGCTTGCTAAACTTCATTTTGTAAAAGCAAAACCTGATCGTGTATCTAACTATACCAAATTTGTAAACGAACTCAACTTCAGTGGCATTGAGTTCCCTGTTAAAATAGAGGATATAGACTTGTTTGAAAAACTAAATCCTGGTATATCTGTGAATGTGTTTGTGTGGGAAAATGAATCTGAGAATAAGTTACAGCCAATTAGAGTATCTCCAATTGCCCCAACCTATGGGCAGCCAGAAGATAAACATGTTGACATGTTATTAATCGGCCCTGCCGGTGATGACAATAACTTTCACTACACAATTATCAGAAATATGTCACGTCTAATTCATGGGCATACAACAAAACACAAGGGCAAACAGGAAGTGTGCAAGAGATGTTTACAAAGATTTTCCTCCATAAAATTAGCAGACAAACATGTTTTACATTGTAGGTCAGCTGATGACATACAAACTGTACTTAAGTATCCAGATCCTGGTAGTCAAGTGTATTTTAAGAACTATGGGAATCAGCAAAAGCTGCCATTTGAAGTGTATGCAGATTTTGAATCACTCGTTGTTCCATATGAGGGTCCAGTTCCAGAGTCATTACCAAAGACTATAAAATTGAGTGACCAAGTGGTGTGTTCTTTTGGATACATTTTTGTTAGGTCAGACGGTCTTCATTCAGAACCTGTTATCTACAGGGGTGAAAATGCAGCATGCCTGTTTTTAACAGAAATGAGACAACTGTATAGTCAGGTAGTACAATATCTCACAACATGTCAGATGCCTTTGGTGATGACAGAAGAAGACAAACTAAAATTTGATACAGCAGAGACGTGTTGGATTTGTGAACAGCCTCTGGGAGGTGATAAAGTTTGTGACCATGATCACATAACTGGGCGTTACAGAGGTGCTGCACATAACAATTGTAACTTATTATTAAAAACAGATCCTAAGACATATAAGTTACCAATCTTTTTTCACAATCTGAAGGGATATGATTCACACATCATCATGCAGGCTGTTGATGAGTCTTACAGAAAAATTAGTTGCATTGCCCAGACAACTGAGAAGTACTTGACTTTTAGATTGGACAAATTAGCATTTTATGACTCTATGCAACATTTGTCTTTAGGTCTTGCTAGTCTGGCAGAAGGACTGAGTGAGTATCCAATAACAAGTAAATATTTTGAGCCGGACTTGATTAAAAAAGGTGTTTATCCATATGAGTACATCAGTGACTGGGTAGTTTTTGAGGAAAGGAGACTGCCTCCAAAAGAGAAATTTTATTCTACACTAACTGGTAAAGGTATTTCTGACTCTGAATACCAGCATGCACTTGATGCGTGGGATAAATTAGGGTGTCAGACAATTGGTGATTACCACGATCAGTACTTGAAAGCTGACGTTTGCTTGCTAGCAGATGTATTTGAAAGTTATCGTGAAAAGGGTTTGTTGCACTACAGTCTTGACCCTGCTTGCTACATAACTAGTCCTGGCATGACATGGGATGCATTTTTGAAATCCAGTAAGATATTTATAGACCTGTTGTATGATCGTACGATGGGTGAAATGGTGGAACGTGGATTGAGGGGTGGCATTAGTATTGCAGCAAATAATTATGCCAAGGCAAATAATAAATATCTTGACGACTTTGACCCCTCAATGTCAAGGTCATTTATTACATACGTGGACGCTAACAATTTGTACGGATTCGCGATGTGTGAATTATTACCATTAAAAAACTTTTGTTTGTATGATTTGTCACAGTATGGCATAAAAAAATTAACAAAATATATTATGGATCGAGGTCAAAATGATGAAAAGGGTTGGATCTTTGAAGTCGACCTGGAGTACCCACATCATCTACACGATTACCATAATGATTATCCGTTGGCTGTTGAGAAAATGAGTATGACGGGGAAAAATGAAGACACTAAACTTGTGCCAAATCTAAATGACAAATTTAATTACGTTTGTCACTATCGATTGTTACAGTTTTACATCAGACATGGGTTAGTACTAAAGAAAGTTCACAGAGGAATTCAATTTGAACAAAGTGCTTTCATGAAAGATTACATAATGAAGAATACAACATTGCGTGCGAGAGAAGGTAACACTGCATTTGACAAAGACTTCTTTAAGCTTATGAACAATGCCTGTTTTGGCAAGACAATGGAAAATCCTCATCACCGCAAAGATGTGAGACTTGTCACAACTGAATTGGGTGCAATTAAACTTACAGGCAAGCCACAGTACACAGGGTACAAAGAATTTCATTCATCATTGTATGCAGTGTCACTCAAAAAAAAGATTGTTAAACTGGACAAGCCAGTATTTATAGGTATGGCTATTCTGGAGTTGTCAAAATTATTAATGCTTGAATTTTATTATGATTACTTCAAACCAAAGTATCCTGACTGCCGTCTGTTATACACTGACACTGACTCTATGATCATTGATGTGTGTACTGAAGACTTTTATGAAGACATGAAAACAGAGTTACACATGTATGACACGTCTGACTACCCTAAAGACCATCCACTGTTTAGCACACAAAACAAGAAAGTGCCTGGTAAGTTTAAGGATGAACTAAATGGTGTGCCTATAGTTGAGTACGTTGGACTGAGATCAAAAATGTATTCTATACTGCACCAGAAGGATAGTCAGTCAAAAGCCAAAGGTATCAAGAAAACAGCGATAAAAAATAAAGACATTCGTCATGAACATTACAAGCAAGTGTTAGATGGTGCATTAATGCCTGATTATCCAAACAAGTCACTGAGATCAAACAAACATAATCTTGAAATGATCCAAACACATAAGAAGTCTCTGGCAGTTGGAGACACAAAACGAGTGTTTCATAGTAAGGAAAAAGCTTATGCACCTGGTCATTACAGACTCAAGTTATCTGAAGAAATAGCTGACGAACTGGTTGATGAATTAATTGATGAGTTAGTTACTGAAATGAGTAACGGTGTCTGGGGGAATAATCTGTAATTCTTCTCTGACAAATGCCCTCTTTGGTGCAGGCTCATACAGATAATATATTGTTGCATTAGCTGAAGGAACTATTTTTTTTTATATTATGAACAGATGTAGACCAAATTGGATCAGTTGCCCTACGTCTAACGTCATTTTCAGCCTCACCAGGTTGATACAAATATCTCACCTGTTTTGTAAATAAGTTAGTGTCTGGAGGTGTTATTGCTTTTATTTCTGACGGTATTGTTTTCAATTTAATAGAATCAACAGGTTTAGGGTGACCATCATTATTCATTGCTTTTATCACAGAAGGTAATCTTTTAACCCACTCAGTGTTACGTGCGTCATGCATGAGTTCCTTAGAATACTGATAGCTAAAAAGTCTCTCCGATAATTGCTTGTTAAAGTTTTCAACAATTGCCTGTGATCTATGCAAGCCTGGAATACCGCGTCTAACCAGTACGCCATGCTTTGCAAATAATTGATTAACAGCCCCTTTAAATTCACTCCCATCATCAACCTGCACAAGCCTAGGGTATTTTAAAGGACCTCGACTATATATTTTTGATAATGCAGTGGCCACTGTTACAGCTTTTTTGTCAGTTATGGGTTCTGCATCCTTATACCTTGAAGCTATGTCAACAACAGTTAATGCATACTTGTATCGTTTCTTTCTTATTGTGTCATGCGGAAGAAACAGGAGGTCCATTTGGTGTGTGTCATTAGGTGATGTGTTTTCAAAATGAGGCCTTGTTATTTTTCTTGGAGCAGGAAGATATATTTGCCAAATTGCCTGTTTTTTAAGCCACTGTTTTATTTGGTTAACATCTCCACCCACAGCAGCATGTAATTTTTTTTATTGCAGTATTCCCTTTCCAGTAGCCAATTGGGGAGTAATATATTTTTTCTAGCAATATAAACTCCTGTAAAATATACTAATGTCATTCCTACTAAAACAAATATTATTTCTCCATTTCTTTGTTCTGGGCTTGGTTGGTAGTAGTCACTAAGTTTTGGTTGTGGAATAGACATGTCTTCACCAGTTACAAGATAGTATTCTTTGATAGCGTCATCGACATTTGAAAATGTATGCTGTGCGTGGCCCTCAAGTTTTAGTTTTTCATTAATAAAATCAAGTTTCTCAATTCTTTGCTTTTCATAATCTTGTTGAGCTTGAGCTAGTTTTTCAGATGCCTCATTGTGTCGCTTCATTTCTTCTGCTGATTCTTCTTTACTAACTTTTGAAAAGAAATAGTTTGATCCACTAAAAGCTAATGCGTTAATAACTGCACCACCAATCATGACAGCTATAGTTGCCATATTTTTATTTACATAGAAATATTTTCTGGAATAATTCCTTGCTTGACTAGAAAATCTTTTGTTGCAATCGATGCTGTTATAACAACTACTAGTTTAGCACTGTCTTCGAAGTCTAATTTACTAAGGTCTGCTGATTTCATTTTGAGAAGACTTTTTCCCAGCATAGAATAAGCTACTGCTAGTCCACTTATTACAGCAGAGTGATAGACAAGGTTCATTAAGTTCTTTGTGTCGCTCATTTTCTTATACCATAAAAATTAAAATAATAAATTTATTTACTGCATGTAAAATGGGTCCAAAGGTTTTGAAACTGCTGGTAATGTGGAGACTTCTTCTTTTGTTTTTGGAGTGTTTGATTTTTTGGACACTGTTCGAGTGTTTGGTTTGTATTTTTTATATAATTGGTAACCTACGTAACCAAATCCGACAACAAATCCAGCAACTATATAATTTGTTGTTGTTTTAGTTGTTTTTTTTTTATCACTTTGTGGGGTATGTGTTGGTTCTAATGGTAGTGTCACTGATGATGTTACGTCAGTCTTTTCTGTTAATGCTTGAAGCTGTAATTTCTTTTGTCTGTTATATTCAGCTAATCTTTTCCCAGCCTCTATTCGACCTGGACTTTTAGTCTTAGTCACTGTTTGAACCTGTGTCAAGACATGGCTCTGTTGTGGAGTCGTCTCGTCCATTTTCTTCTAATTTAAAATTTATTTTAGAAAAATCAATATGACTACTAGTAACAAGTAAGGTTACAGCAGGTGCAAGGTAATTCCCAAACTTGTAAAACATAAGGCATGCTAATTTACCTATTGAACTTGAAACTATGGGGTTGCTTTCTAGATCATGTGAAAGGCTGTCACTATCAACAGGTAGGAAGTGACTTACAGCTTTTGTGTATAGGCAGACAAGAGATCGACTCAAATCACGTGTCATTAGTGAAGCAATGTGATTTTCATATTTAGAATGTAGTTTAATTAGCTCATCAGCAGTAAGGGATTCTATGTCTTCTGTCATGTATTGTTTACCGAGAAAAGCTTTTGATTTTCCAGAAACAACAACAGAGATAAGCCTTTGTTTTTTAGAGTCTAAGTCTTTGTTCTCTACAGCACAGATATCACTTAGAAGTAGCAATTCGTCTTGATTCATTTTATAATGTAATATAATAATTTTGCTTAAAAAAGTCAATGACAGCATTAATAATTTAGGTTGGGTGGGGTATCTGCCTTAATACTCGCGGGTTGGTAGCTGATCAAAAAACGTAGCTTGAATGATTTCTGGAGTGGAACTAAAATGGCTAGGTAATAAAGGTATTGGGTGTCTTTGTTGACGTGGGCTTGCTTAATTACCGTGTTAATTAGAATAAATCAATTGTTTGGGGGAGGGGTGGGGTGGGAGACCCACATTATCTATCTCTAAGTGCGTATAGGTGTTAGGCCTAGAAGTTAGGTTCGCTAGGAATCGTAGTCATAGGAGATAGGTCTGCTAGGTGTCGTACGGAGTAATCGAAGGTATAGGTGTTATGCCTATGTGTGTTTAAGGTTATTGGCACTTGCACTGGTTTGACTAATTTTGATTGTGTTGTTTCATCATGAATGCTTTTCTGGTATAAATAAATCTTGGAATCTTAATTCTATCTTACGATGCTCGGCTAGAGTGAGAGCGAGACTGAGACAGTGCGTGTGTACGTGCGAGAGGTTTGTGTGTGTGTGTACGTCCGTGCATGTATGACGGTGTGACTGATCGTGCGAGCGCACGTTACTAGCAGCTCAGTAGGAACGATAACAACAAGTCCAGTCAAAATAGGGTTTTTCTGGATACTGTGGTCGGTCCATTGCGCAAGCAACTTTGGCTTTTTGAACACAACGCGAGGCAAGAGTAAACACTGACGGATTTCAGTTGTGCGCATGCGAGACTAGAGTAGATTTATCTACTCTCCACTGCAATCTCCAGTCCTTCCCTAGACCACAAAAGGAATTCGGACTTAAACTCTGTAGGCACTTGAGTACTGTATCAGATGGGCAGTTTTTGTCTATCCGATAAACTATTTAAGTCGCCTACACCCAGTCACTGAGTCCGGTTACAGTTTACATGGTTGTATTTGACATGATTGCAGCAACACCGTTTTGGTCACACTCAGCACTTTCTGCACACACCCAGCGCCGGATGGCAGCAGGATGTCCAAAACCATCGGGATCTATGGAAGTGGATAAGCACGCCCCTTCCTGGCACATGACCAAGGCCCATGGCAAAATTAGTCAGCAGCAGCATGATGGCCCAGCGTCGTCTGTCGCAGAGGGTGCGTCTGGTAGGAGGGTGCATAGACGGCAGCGGAATGCCCCCAATTACAAACTGGTAAGTGATTCTATGATCATCTTCATTTTATTGGCTCGCGTGCGAAGCAAAAGTGAGTTTATTCTGGGCCACTGGTCGTCTGTCTGTCCGTCCGTCCGTCCGTCCGCGTCCATGGTAAATGTTAACAGTGGCATTTTCTCGGAGACTTTTCAAGCCACATTCTTCAAGCTTGGCCCAAGGATACTTTGTGGCAAGATCTTTGTAAACATACCAATTTGAGTGATCTCTCTCAAAGGGTCACGTGGGGTTGACAGATGTGTGAAAAATGCTTACATTTTCAGAAAACATGGATTTTGCTTTCTTGTGCAAGGCCCCTTAAACCAAAATTGGGCTGCTTTTGTACTAATGCAGCTTTTTTTTCTTTACTTTTCCAGTTGGCAAATGGAGCCTGGGATGGGCCTGAGACTGCCGAGAGTGCAAGCGCATCGCAATACGACGAGGAGTTTGTTCCTGGCTCAAGCTCACAGGATTCAGACGGTGCGTCACCATCAATCTCTGGGGTCTCTGACACAGACAGTATTGTATTGAATATGTTAGATTTCAAAGTGGCTGTTTCAGGGTGGGCAGGTGTCAGTGAAGCAAGTACCAGCAAGGTGCAGTGTGTGTTAGGGGATGAATTAGGGGGTGGCAATGACAATGTGGATAGGCAGAAGGAACATGATGTTGGGGGTGGGGAAAGAGCGCTTACCAAAGAAACGGGTGTGCACGTGTCGCAGAGAGGGAAAGGAAAGTACAAATGGGACAAGAAACATGCATGCAAATTTTGTGGCAAGCTTGTTTTGAAAATGAGCACGCACTTACACGATGTCCATGCAGATGAGGCAGATGTTGCTAAAATTTTGATAATAAAAAAGGGACTAAGCAGAGACGTCAAGCATGGATCAGAATACAAGATGAGGGGGATTACATGCATAATGTTGCAGTTCTTGAAAAGAAATCAGGATGTTTGATTCCTAAGTATCGCACCAAAGGGGTGTAGGGAGCTCTGGATAGAGGTAGCACCTTTGCTGTTCGGCAGCTGCGTCCTACATAGGACGGACGGGCATCACTGGTCCTCATCCATCTCCTTAATCTCTCACGTGCTGGCTCCAAGCGCCACACCCTGGCAAACCACCTCAGCTGGTGGGCTAAACCACGTGAGGGGGTGGTGTTCACATTGCACCACTAGGCGAATGAGCTGTTTCTGACAGCCAACGGCTAGAGGACGGAGGAGATCAGGTTGGATCCAACGGCCAAATGTGGGGGAGTAAACCTTTCAAATCAGGAGTGGAGCCCCGAAGGCAGACAGCTGCCTGTATTCACGCACTGTTCTGGCAGCTCCTGCAGCCAAACTGGTGCCAAACGTACTGCTTTGCATTCCTTTGGATACATCAGCGAGGCCGAGAGGGGGATCTTGACGACTGGGCACCCCAGGATCTCCATACACTTCGCCCAGGCTTGCGCCCTGGAGAGGTCACTCCAGTGACTGATCCAGCAAGCGCATATACCCATTGTCTTCCGAGACAGGATGCCAAAAACATCGCACCAAAACTA
Organism: Semisulcospira habei; assembly: GCA_036245525.1. Taxonomy (NCBI): domain Eukaryota; kingdom Metazoa; phylum Mollusca; class Gastropoda; family Semisulcospiridae; genus Semisulcospira; species Semisulcospira habei. Next base: position 132,062,124 of record BTPG01000003.1, on the reverse strand, counting down.
GTAAGGTAGATGACCTTCTCGCCTGTACTGTAGCCATTGCAAAGGGCTCTATCAAAAAAAGCTGATCTCTGTACACTCAAAACGTTGCTGTCAGAAACAAGGAGGGTTTCAGTTCACTAAGAGAGGTGAGGCTGCTCAACGTGGGCGGCTAATGCTTCCAATACCTTTAGACGTTGACTTTTCCTTCTATCATAAGGTTATAGCCAGACAGAGACAGGATGAGATAAGCCGTCTCATCAGAACTGACCCCTTGCTTTTGGAGTATGGAAAGAGATTATTTGACCGCAGGGACATTGAAGAACACACAGCTGGGCAAATCAGCTCCAGGATGCGGGAGTTAGGGAGACTATTAAAGATTCTTAGAGTCAGGTCAGAAATGAAAATCGCAAGTTTAAATGCTGTGGTCAATGCAGCTAGCTTTGATCATGTTGTACTGGCTGTAAAAGAGCTAGCAGAATTTGATGAGGACACACATCATTTCAAAAAAGGCAATCTTGCAATGCGCATAGGCCATGCTTTGAAAAAATGTTCACAGATCAAACAGTCGCTGGCATCCAAACAGCTTGGGAATGGTTCAGATGACAGGTGGCGACAGGAGCTCTCTGAGGCGCAGCGCTTTGACTCTGTCTTCACCGGGGACAGGTACGATTGTGTGTCAGCTACAGCAGCCCAGTCGGTCGGGAAAATGACCATGAACAAACCCAAGCTGATCCCATCATGTGAAGATGTGAGGAAGGTCCAACAGCCTCTTGAGACAAGGATGGTTTCGGAAGATTATCCGACAGTGGTTAAAGCAACTCTTTGCGCTGTATCACTTTTCAACCGAAAACGAGGGGGAGAAGTTCAGAGAATGAAGGTATCAGACTTCCAGAATGCTAAGATTGGATCGATCACCAATCAAGATATCTTGAAAGGTCTCACAGAGGTTGAGAAGAAAATGGTGAATCATTTTCAGCGAGTGGAAATCAGGGGCAAGTTTAATAGGAGTGGTCCCATTTTGCTGACGAAGAAGATGATGACAACTGTGGACAGAATCCTTCAAATGAGGCAATCAGTGCCAGCTCTCGCCGGTTCCCAGTACATCTTTGCCACACCTTCTGGTCAGAGGCCTTACAGAGGCCATGATGTTCTGAAGGAACATGCACTGCAAGCGCAAGTGTCAAACCCAGCCATGTTCACATTTACTCAGTTACGGAAGCAGGTTGCAACTTTGGCTCAGGCCATGGCCATCTCGGAGTTAGACCAGGATCAGCTGGCAGACTTCCTTGGTCATGATATTTGGATACATCGCCATATCTACCGCCAACCTCAAGACGTCCTTCAGAAGGCAAAAGTGGCAAAGATTCTTCTGTCAGTTAACAATGGGATGACCGATTTTGAGAGTTGCATTAGAGCTGAACTGGGCGATGATGAAGAGATTGACTCCCGTCTGCTTTCTCTACCTATTTTTCGGACAAAATCCAAAATCTTCGCGACACACTCGACACCCTGCCTCCTCCGCCTTGCCCTCCCGACCCCACCTTTTCCGGCACTCCCCTCTCGTCCTTCCGCACCGTCTCTCAGGATGAAGTCCTCAAGACCATAAAATCCATGCCCTTCAAAACCTGCGAACTTGACCCCCTCCCAGCTTCTCTCTACCGTGACGGCCTTCCAAAACTTCTACCCTTCATTACCGACATCATCAACGCATCTCTAGAAAACGGCTCCGTCCCCGATATCTTCAAGTCCGCCATCGTCCGTCCTCTCCTCAAAAAACACAACCTCGACCCAAACGAACTCAAGAACTATCGCCCAGTCTCCAATCTCTCTTTCCTGTCCAAGCTTCTTGAAAAGGTTGTTCTCAACCAGCTCAACCTCCATCTCACGGACAACAACCTCCTCAGTCCATTCCAGTCTGCCTATCGCAAACATCACAGCACTGAAACAGCCCTTCTACATATCTTAAACGAGCTGCTTCTCTCCACTGACTCTGGCAACATCTCCCTTCTTACACTACTCGATCTCTCTGCCGCCTTTGACACTATAGACCACTCTATCCTCCTCCACCGACTCCACCACTCCTTCGGCATCACTGACTCTGCTCACTCCTGGTTTCTCTCCTACCTCTCTGACAGACAGCAGTCCGTCACCATCAACGGCGTCTCTTCCAACCCGGTAACGCTCTCCTGCGGAGTTCCACAGGGATCCGTCCTGGGCCCGGTCCTTTTCACACTCTACACCTCTCCTCTGTCCAACATCATCCAGTCTCACCGCATACACCACCACCTCTACGCTGACGACTCACAACTGCAAGACAAAGACAAACTCGACAACACTCAGTCACTACTGACTCGCACGGCTGACTGCTACAAAGACGTGAAAAACTGGATGACAGCAAACAAGCTGAAACTGAACGACGACAAAACGGAAGCCATGCTGGTGGGCACTCGCCAAAAACTCTCCCAGCTCCCTCCCTCTCTCCACCTTCAACTCGATAGCACCCCCATCTCCCTCTCTGACTCGGCCAAGAACCTCGGCGTCATCCTCGATTCCTCTCTGTCCATGACCAACTTCGTCTCCGCCACGACCCAGGCATGCTATTTCCACCTTCGCCGCATCAGTCAGATCAGAAAATACCTCACTACCGAAGCTGCCACCAAACTTGCTGTCTCTCTCATCTTATCTCGCATTGACTATTGCAACTCTCTCCTTTCCGGTCTCCCTCACTCCACCATCTTCACTCTCCAACGCGTCCAGAACAATGCTGCCCGCCTCGTCCTCAGAAAGAAAAAATCCGACCACATCACACCCCTGCTCAAACTCCTTCACTGGCTCCCCATCCCCCAACGCATCCAATACAAAGTTCTGTCTCTCTGCTACAAATCCCTGAACAACTGCGCTCCTGCCTATCTCTCCAACTTACTTCACCCCTACACACATTCCCGCTCCCTCCGCTCTGCCTCCGACCCTCTCCGCCTCCACATCCCTCGCACCAAACTTAACACTTTCGGTCCCCGCTCCTTCTCCGTCTACGGTCCATCCATCTGGAACACTCTCCCACTCTCTCTCCGTCAGAAACACTCTCTCTCCTCCTTCCAGTCCGCCCTCAAAACTCACCTCTTTCAACAGTTTTAGCACTATATCACCGCACTCCCCACCCCAAGCTGACCGTCGTAATGTATTTCACTGTTTGTGGTACGTGAGTCATTGTCTAAAGCGTGCGCATGCGTGCGCGAGTTGTGAGTGTGCGCTTAGAGTTATAATTATTATAAGATAAGCGCATTATAAATACCGTAATTATTATTATTTTTATTATTATTACTTTGACAATGAAAACACATCAGAAACTCGCAGAGAGGTCGCTGGGGAAACAGCACCTGTGAATGAAGCAAATAGCAAGTCAACAACACAGGAATCATTGAGCATGACCGAGAAAAGACGTCCAGAGCCTGATGACAAACTAGATAGTTTTGATGATGACAGTTCTGCATCGGCTCCTGTTCGAAAGAGAGCTAGATTTACAAGGAAACCATGGGGGAAAGCTGAAGAGAAAGCTGTTGAAACTCGTTTCAAGACACACCTCGTCGTGAACAAACTTCCTAGAAAGGCTGAGATACAGCAGGCCATTGCAGAAGACCCTGCACTTAGACATAGGCGCTGGACAAACATTAAGGATTACATCCGCAACAGACTGAAAAAGTTACAAAACAAATGAATTGAGATTCTCCGACACTCGCGTCATTTTCCTTTTCATACATATTACAAGAGTGTTCATTATTATTGGGTTGGTTTCAGCATGTCTAGCTTGTTTTTGTCAATGGAACTACGCTTGGGGACGAGAGACAATAATAAGGGGCAAGAAAACCATTGTCAACATAAAGATTTTTTTACAAGAGTTCTACTATGGGGTTGGTGCACCTGCATCCTTTTGTATGCTGTATATAGCATGTAAAACTTTGAAAATGGTACTGCTGATGGAACGGCGCTTGGGGACGAGAGACAATAATAAGGAGTAAGAAAACCATTGCCAACATAAAGAGAGTGCTACTATGGGGTTGGTGTGCCTGACTGTATATAACATGTAAAACTTAGAAGATGGAAAGGGGGCGGGGGCGGGGGGGGAGGAGACGAGAGACAATAATAAGGAGTAAGAAAACCATTGTCGAGATAAAGATTTATTACAAGAGTGCTCCTATGGAGTTGGTGCGCCTGCACCATTTTTGTATACTGTATATATATATAACATGTAAAACTTTGAAAATGGAACTGCTGATGGAACGGCGCTTGGGGACGAGAGACAATAATAAGGAGTAAGAAAACCATTGCCAACATAAAGGAGTGCTACTATGGGGTTGGTGTGCCTGACTGTATATAACATGTAAAACTTTGAAGATGGAGCGGGAAAGGGGTGGCGGGGGGGGGGGGGGGGGGGGGACGAGAGACAATAATAAGGAGTAAGAAAACCATTGTCGAGATAAAGATTTATTACAAGAGTGCTCCTCTGGAGTTGGTGCGCCTGCATCATTTTTGTATACTGTATATAACATGTAAAACTTTGAAAATGGAACTGCTGATGAAACGGCGGTTGGGGACGAAAGACATTAATAAGACAAAAAGAAACAATCATTGTCAACATAAAGACTTATTACAAGAACGTTATTATTCGGTTGTTTCGAGCGTGTATAGCTCTGTTTTTATCTGATGTACACCTGGATCATTTTGTATGCTGTGTAACATTAAAGAAGTACCCAACGGAGAAAGAAACACGCTTAGTAAAGACGGGCACAACACAATGTATTAATATTTCGGGTAAATACCCTTTGTCAAAAAAGACAAACAGATAGACTAGCCGCTACTTATCTTCATTGGCAGAAGGAATGTGCTGCACATTCCTTCTGCCAATGAAGATAAGTAGCGGCTAGTCTATCTGTTTGTTTGTCTTTTTTGACAAAGGGTATTTACCCGAAATATTAATACATTGTGTTGTGCCCGTCTATTCTAAGCGTGTTTCTTTCTCCGTTGGGTACTTCTTTGCTTATTACACGCTTGGCAGTCACCTTTTTGGTCTGGATTGTGTAACATTCATTAACCTTACTTTGCAACTAAACAGTGGCCCCCACCCAGGTCTGCCCTGGGGGACTTGGGTGGGGTCAACTACTTTTTAGTTCCTAGGGTCACCCTGGTCAGCCCCAAAGGACCCCACCCAGGTCTGCCCTGGGGGGACTTGGGTGGGGTTAACTACTTTTTAGTTCCCAGGGTCACCCTGGTCAGCGCCACAGGGTGGGTTTCCCTTCTACTCTGGGGCATGTGTTTCTGTCTACCCTTGGTCCATTCACCTGTATTTTCCTTTTTTAAACTCTCCATACTGTCTGCGCTGCCTGTAGCTCTTGATATTGGATGCATGTTGCTAAATGGTCTCAGCTTTATTTAGGGCCCCATGTCTTAGGTTTATTTAACGTATTGGACCGGCTGGCGACATACATTCAATGTTCTGTTTAGTTTTTTTTCACAAGCAGTGCAGGCACGTCTTGAGAAAGTCTTGTTGCTGTCGGGACGTTAAGCAATGTACAATCAATCAATCAATCAATCAGCCCCAAAGGGTGGCTTTTCCTCTCAATTCTGGGGCATGTGTTTCTGTCTACCCTTGGTCAATTGACTTGTATTTTCCTTTTTTAAGCTCTCCCTGCTGTCTGCGCTGCCTGTATCTCTTGAAAAGAAGTACCCAACGGAGAAAGAAAAACTCTTAGAAAAGACAGTTACAACACAATTTATTAAGATTTCGGGTAAATCCGCTTTGTCAAAACGGACAAACAAACAGAGAGATCAGTCGCTACTTATCTTCATTCGCAGAAGGAATGGGGCACATTCCTTTTGTGAACAAAGATAAGTAGCGAGTGATCTCTCTGTCTGTTTGTCTGTTTTGACAAGGCGGATTTACCCGAAATCTTACTAAATTGTGTTGTAACCGTCTTTCCTAAGCGTGTTTCTTTCTCCGTTGGGCACTTCTTTGCATTTTACATGATTGGCAGTCACCTTTTGGGTCTGAATATTTGTTTTGTTTGTTTGGTGGGTTTTTTTGTTGTTTTTTTTGGGGGGGAGGGGGGGCGCGGGGGGGGGGGGGTGTATCTCTCTTGATTTTGGATGTGTGTTGCTAAATGATCTTAGGTTTACTTAGCGTATTAGACTGGCTGGCGACATGCATTCAATATTCTGTTCATTATTTTATTTTATTTTTTTCCCCTTCATTATCAGTGCTGGCACGTCCGGACGTTCAGCAATGTGTTATTTTTTCAGTGTGTATAGCTTGGTTTTATCTGATGTACGCCTGGGTCATTTTGTATGCTGTGTAACATTAAAGAAGTACCCAACGGAGAAGAAACACGCTTAGAAAAGATGAGTACAACACAATTTATTAATATTTCGGGTAAATACCCTTTGTCAAAATAGACAAACAGACAGAGAGATTAGCCGCTACTTATCTTCATTGGCAGAAGGAATGTGCAGTACATTCCTTCTGCCAATGAAGATAAGTAGGTAAAACTGTAGCAGCTAGTGTATCTGTTTGTTTGTCTTTTTTGACAAAGGGTATTTACCCGAAATATTAATACATTGTGTTGTGCCCGTCTTTTCTAAGCGTGTTTCTTTCTCCATTGGGTACTTCTTTGCTTATTAAACGCTTGGCAGTCACCTTTTTGGTCTGGATTGTGTAACATTCATTAACCTTACTTTGCAACTAAACATTGGCCCCCACCCAGGTCTGCCCTGGGGGACTTGGGTGGGGTCAACTACTTTTTAGTTCCTAGGGTCACCCTGGTCAGCCCCAAAGGGTGGGTTTTCCTCTCAATTCTGGGGCATGTGTTTCTGTCTACCCTTGGTCAATTGACTTGTATTTTCCTTTTTTAAGCTCTCCCTGCTGTCTGCGCTGCCTGTATCTCTTGAAAAGAAGTACCCAACGGAGAAAGAAACACTCTTAGAAAAGACGGTTACAACACAATTTATTAAGATTTCGGGTAAATCCGCTTTGTCAAAACGGACAAACAAACGGAGAGATCAGTCGCTACTTATCTTCATTCGCAGAAGGAATGGGGCACATTCCTTTTGTGAACAAAGATAAGTAGCGAGTGATCTCTCTGTCTGTCTGTCTGTTTTGACAAGGCGGATTTACCCGAAATCTTACTAAATTGTGTTGTAACCGTCTTTCCTAAGCGTGTTTCTTTCTCCGTTGGGCACTTCTTTGCATTTTACATGATTGGCAGTCACCTTTTGGGTCTGAATATTTTTTTTGGTTGTTTTGTTTGTTTGGTGGGTTTTTTTTTTTTTTTTTTTTTTTTTTTTTTTTTTTTTTTTTTTTTGGGGGGGGGGGGGTATCTCTCTTGATTTTGGATGTGTGTTGCTAAATGATCTTAGGTTTACTTAGCGTATTAGACTGGCTGGCGACATGCATTCAATATTCTGTTCATTATTTTATTTTATTTTTTTCCCCTTCATTATCAGTGCTGGCACGTCCGGACGTTCAGCAATGTACAACCAATCGGGACGAAAAACAATAATAAGATAAGAAAACCATTGTCAACATGATAAACATTTATTACAAGAGTGTTATTTTTTTTCAGTGTGTATAGCTTGTTTTTTATCTGATGTACGCCTGGATCATTTTGGAAATGTCTGTAACTTTTTTTTTTGTTACTGTAAAGTACACTTTGCATACTGTGCATTGTTTCTAAAGTCACAGGAAGCATAAACCTTAGCTGAGTTGGTATACCTCGCCCTCTACCTAGGTTAAACGCACCAGCGGTGCCACTGTTGCTATTTTCGCATTGGACCGGTCATGTGCACCAGAACTGCGCGCGCATGTTGGCTTGTGCACTTGTAGTGTGGTCTCGTTCGTTCACTCAGAAGATTGTGATCGCAGTCGGGAAAAAAAGGTTCGTTTGCGGTTTTAACTTGTAGCCTTTTATCTCCCCGAACACGCCAGTTTTGTGTTGAGATGGCGGAGGCTTGAGTCATGCTCAACACCACTGAATCAAGTCTATTGTACATGTAGTGCGCTCATTTCTCGAACTTCAACTTTGACGGTGCTTTCTGCCACAAACGACGCAGATGTCGCAAAAATCACCTCCATTGAGGATTGTAAAAAGCCATTGTTAAAATCTACCAAATCGCGTAATGTTTCATGGTGCTAGCATAAGGATGGGTGCATAATTGCTGGATTGCATATATGGGAAAGGGTTTATTCTTTATTCATGTTATTTTGCAGCAGTCAAACGAAGCTCACGTGATTCTTTCTCCGAGGTTGCCCATTACAGGTGCAGAAAGCACACGCTCTAAACCGATCGGATGCACCAGACCAGTCCGAACGACCGGTTTGGTGCCAATATAGCAACATTGGCACCACTGGTGCATTTAACATAGGCACTGGACGAGGTATACCAACTCGGCTAAACTTTATTGTCGCACTTGCTAGAACTCGGTATTATATTTCTCTCTCCATTTTATGAATAGAGGCACATAAGTCGCGGTAACCCTTTATGTGCCGAACTTGGGCAAGAACTAGTTTTCCTCATCACAAAGTTGGCAGAAAAAGGTTTGACTGCTCTTGATTGTTTGATTTGAAGTGTTTACAAACAATTACTGTGTTTTTATATGCATGCACCTTTGATGTGATTAATAAAGGCTGAAGTTTCAAGTGATTGATTTCCTATGTTGTCAGTTTATTAATTAATGTCAGTGTTCTGTTTTGTCATTTTAACTCATTCTACCTCAAGGCCGGAATCCCCAAATGTTGAAGTCATCTTCTGAAAACTGCGTTGCAGGGCAGGGCACAGATTGACCACGATAGTTCAAGGGGGATGCCAGAATAGCTTCGCGACCATAGGCGCCACTCTATTCTGGCATCAGCCTTGAACTATCATGGTCGATCTTTATTTTGCTCTGGTGTGTCTGGGGTAGAATAAGTTAAGTGTTAGTTTCTTCGTCTGGGTCTTTTTTTGTCTTTCATATTTTTCCACACTTTTTAACCTGCATCATACTTAGGCTTAAAAGCTTCAAATTTGTACACTGCCATATATGCAAGCTACATTACAGAACTTACAGATGAGGACATAGACCAATGGCATTATTAGTTCAAAGGTGGTGCCACAATAGCTTGGCGCCTAGAGGCACCAAGCTGTTCTGCCACTACCCTTTGGACTATTTTAGTCACACTTGTTGCACACATTGGTGTATTCCAAATAATAAGGGTTAATATTCAAAATGCTCTGTTGCTGTTTGTCTCAAACTGCAGAGTACATTTTTTTTTAAAAGTCGTTTAATTTCCAGAATTCTCGCATAAATGCCATGATAAACTGTTTTGCTTCAGAAGGACAAAACGTAGCAATGTTTAAAAGATTTCCTCTGTAAAAAATCATAATCGAAAGGTTACAGGCCAGTGTTCATTCAATTTTTGCACCATACAATGTTAAGAATGTTAATGCATACATACACATTAAGTTGAAAAAAACAAAACCAAAAAATGAATGTGAAAAAGAAGTATTCCATGAACTTGACCTTATTACAGACGCCTACTGTTGTGAAGACACCCATTTTGACTGTAATGCCAGTTTTTGTGTGAGAGAGACACCCACCCACTTTATTGGCAGAAATCCATTTTTTCGGCATCTAGTGGCTCTGTTTCTAGAAAATGTCTTTTTTATTTTAAGTTATAGAGCTTAGTTATAAGGTGAGTTCTAAACATTCGCATCAATTCCAGAGCCCTAGAATAAATAGAAATATGGGAACCCATTTTCAGATGAAATGGTAGGTAACCCACTGTGAGGCTTTTGTGCGTTTGTGTGTGTGTGTGTGTGTGCGTACACGAAATGACTAAAATGGGTTACTTTCTTTACCATCCTTATGCAATCTGGGTCTGTGTAAAATTCTGGGTGGCCAGATCAGACACCCATTTTTTCTGAGGGTTGTTTCTGTATTATCTTTCATTCAAAATTCAGAAAAAAATATCAAAATACGATGTCCCCATTTTAACAGATTTACTTCATCGTTGTGTTTCAGGGATGCCCTGGGCCTGTGTGTGGATACGGAAGCGGCCGGAGTGTTTTCAGATCAATTTGATTGGTCCAACACCGATGAACGGAGTTGCTTCCCTTGCTTAAACGTCTTTCGTCTCCAACGGACACACCGGTCATTCTCTCGCATTTGCAGAGGTACTTTATGCAATATTTCTTAGTTAAGAGCACGCCCAAATGTACTTGTTCAGTGCAGTTATTTAACTGAGAGATGCCTCCAATCCCCGTACCCGTTTGGCCCAGAAAAATAAGGCGTCTGCTTTCAAACGTGTCTTCGGCCTCTCGGCCGCTCCGGGCCTGACCGTTGAGTCTTGTAGTAAATGATAATAGAACCCCACGATTTTAACAAAAGCTTTCTTCTTCAATGAAAGGAATTCGTTCAATAACCCCATTACAAGGTCAATCAGCCACGCGATTTTGTTTCTTCTTTCTTTCTTTTTTTCTGACGTGTTAACTTGCCACATGCATGCACAGTATCAGTTGACTTTTTTTTTTTAAAAACAAAAATGGCGCCAGATTTCAATCCTCGTTCGCAAAACTGCCTCGCGATTCGAAGAACGAACGTCCACAAACAGGTCTTTAGGAATGTGCAACTGAAGTATCGCTTTTTACTGTATTGCCAGTTTTTAGTTCTCAGGGTCACCCTGGTCAGCCCCACAGGGTGGGTTTTTCTCTCAATTCTGGGGCATGCATGTGTTTCTGTCTACCCTTTGTCCATTCACCTGTATAAATTTGCCTTTTTAAAACTCTCCCTACTGTCTGCACTGCCTGTAGCTCTTGATATTGGATGTGTGTTGCTAAATGGTCTTAGCTTTATGTCTTGGCCCCATGTGTTAGGTTTATTTAACTCATTCTACCCCAGACACACCACGGCAGGATAAGGATCCACCATGATAGTTCAAGGGTGATGCCAGAATAGCTTGGCGCCTACGGGCGCCAAGCTATTCTGGCATCTCCCTTGAACTATCATGGTCGATCTGTGCCCTGCACTGCAATGCAGTCTTGAGAGGACAGGGGCAAAATTTAAGGATTTTGGTGTTGGGGTAGAATGAGTTAACGTATTTGACCGGCAGGCGACATACATGGCAATGTTCTGTTTAGGTGGGTTTTTTTCACAAGCAGTGCAGGCACGTCCTGAGAAAGCCTAGTGGCTGTCGGGACGTTAAGCAATGTACAATCAATCTGATTTAAAATGTCAGTTGGTTTACATGGTTGTATTGGACATGTTCTCAGCAACACCATTTTGGTCACACCGGCTCAGGACTTTCTGGCACACACCCAGCGCCGGATGGCAGCAGGATGTCCAAACCCATCGGGATCTATGCTGCAGAATCATGGCCCCCCAGCCTCTGCCACAGAGGGTGCGTCTGGTAGGAGGGTGCATGGACGGCAGCGGAATGCTCCCAATTACAAACTGGTAAGTAAAGTGATTCTATGATCATCTTCATTTTATTGGCTGGCGTGCGTGCGAAGCAAAAGTGAGTTTATGTTCTGGGCCACTGGTCGTCCGTCCGTCGTCCATGGTAAACTTTAACTCATTCTACCCCAACACCAAAATCCTTAAATTTTGCCCCTGTCCTCTCAAGACCGCATTGCAGCGCAGGACACAGATCGACCATGATAGTTCAAGGGTGATGCCAGAATAGCTTGGCGCCCGTAGGCACCAAGCTGTTCTGGCATCACCTTTGAACTATCATGGTCGATCCTTATCCCAGGGTGGGATTCTTCCGCGTTTCCGCGGATTTCCGTGGAAATTCTTTCACAATTCCGCTGAAGCATATTTATTTTCCGCGTCTAATAACAACGAAAAAGACGAAAAAAAAAAAAAAAAAAAAAAATCTTCTTAAATGGCAAAAAAATCTCAAATGGGTTGGATTTGTATGTAGTTTGGTTCACTATCGCCCGACACTTCCGGTAGCTTTAGGTCGCAGTGGAAAATGGCGGTGAAAAAGGATATTGTCCAAGACAGAGTGCCGTTTAGTGTGCATCTGAACATAAACTGGTACGCACATTCCATTTTTATACTGCAGATCAGGAGTGTCATAACAAAGTCCATTTTCGGGTGTGTTTGGTCTCGCTCCCCCTGTCGGTTTTTGGATACTTTGGCGAACGGTGGACACGCGTGCCTATCCCCCCCCCCCCCCCCCCCCCCCCTTCGTTTGATTTTTCGGCCGCTGAAAATGAAGGACATGAACCCCCCCCCCCCCCCCCCCGCCCTCCCCCCCCCCTCCAATGTCGTTTGATTTTCCGCGTTTTCTTTCTTACTAGAATCCCACCCCTGTTATCCTGCTGTGGTGTGTCTGGGGGTAGAATGAGTTAACGGTGGCATTTTCTCGGAGACTATTCAAGCCACATTCTTCAAGCTTGGCCCAAGGATACTTTGTGGCAAGACCTTTTTAAACATGCCAATTTGAGTGACCTCTCTCAAAGGGTCACGCAGGGTTGACAAATGTGTGAAAACTGCTTGCATTTTCAGAAAACGTGGATTTTGACTGCTGCAGAAGCCATTCCTCGTCACCGAGGTCACACATATGTAAATCGGTCATACACGGGATTACTCTTTTTATTCTTGTGCAAGGCCCCTTTAAACCAAAATTGGGCTGTTTCTGTTTCTAATGCAGCTTTGGTTTTAATCTTTCTTTCTTTCTTTCTCCAGTTGGCAAATGGCGCCTGGGATGGACCCGAGACTGAGAGCAGTGCCAGCGCATCGCAATACGAGGGCAGTGATGACGAGGAGTTTGTTCCTGGCTCGAGCTCACCGGATTCAGAGGGTGTGTCGGCATCAATTGCTGGGATCTCGGACATAGACAGTATTGTATCGACTATGTTAGATTTCATCAAAGTGGCAGGTTCGGGGTGGCCAGGTGTTGGTGACGCTAGTACCAGCAAGGTGCAGTGTGCGTTAGGGGGTGGCAATGAGAATGTGGATAGGCAGGAGGAACATGATGCTGGAAAGAGTGGGGAAAGAGCACTTACAGAAGAAACAGGTGTGCACGTGTCGCAGAGAGGGAAAGGAAAGTACAAATGGGACAAGAAACATGCATGCAAATTGTGTGGCAAGCTTGTCTTGAAAATGAGCACGCACTTACACGATGTCCATGCAGATGAGGCAGACGTTGCTAAAATTTTGTCGATGAAAAAAGGGACCAAGCAGAGACGTCGAGCATGGATCAGACTACAAGATGAGGGTGATTACATGCATAACGTTGCTGTTCTTGAAAACAAATCCGGATGTTTGATTCCTAAGTATCGCACCAAAACTAGTAAGGTAGACGACCTTCTCGCCTGTAGCCATTGCAAAGGGCTCTATCAAAAAAAGCTGATCTCTGTACACTCAAAACGTTGCTGTCAGAAGCCAGGAGGGTTTCAGATCACTCGGCGAGGGGACGCCGCTCGCCGTGGTCGGCTCATGCTTCCAATACCCTTAGACGTTGAATTTTCCTTCTACCACAAGGTCTTGGCTAGCCAGAGAGATGATGAGATAAGCCGTCTCATCAGAACTGACCCCTTGCTTCTTGAGTATGGAAAGAGATTATTTGACCGCAGGGACATTGAAGAACACACGGCTGGACAAATCAGCTCCAGGATGCGGGAGTTAGGGAGACTGTTAAAGATTATCAGAGTGAGGTCAGAAATGAAAATCGCAAGTTTAAATGCTGTGATCAATTCAGCTAGCTTTGATCATGTTGTCCTGGCTGTAAAAGAGCTAGCAGATTTTGATGAGGACACACATCAGTTCAAAAAAGGCAATCTCGCAATGCGCATAGGCCATGCTTTGAAAAAGTGTTCACAGATCAAACAGTCACAGGCATCCAAACAGCTTGGGCAGGGTTCAGACGACAGGTGGCGACAGGAGCTCTCTGAGGCGCAGCGGTTTGACTCTGTCTTCAACGGGGACTGGTATGATTGTGTGTCCGCTACAGCAGCCCAGTCGGTCGGGAAAATGACCATGAACAAACCCAAGCTGATCCCATCATGTGAAGATGTGAGGAAGGTCCAACAGCTTCTTGAGACAAGGATGGTTTCGGAAGATTATCCGACAGTGGTTAAAGCAACTCTTTGTGCTGTATCACTTTTCAACCGAAAACGAGGGGGAGAAGTTCAGAGAATGAAGGTGTCAGACTTCCAGAATGCTAAGATTGGATCGATCACCAATCAAGATATATTGAAAGGTCTCACAGAGGTTGAGAAGAAAATGGTGAATCATTTTCAGCGAGTGGAAATCAGAGGCAAGTTTAATAGGAGTGTTCCCATTTTGCTGACGAAGAAGATGATGACAACTGTGGACAGAATCCTTCAAATGAGGCAATCGGTGCCAGCTCTCGCTGATTCCCAGTACATCTTTGCCACACCTTCTGGTCAGAGGCCTTACAGAGGCCATGATGTTCTGAAGGCCCATGCCCTAGAAGCAGGGGTGTCATACCCAGCCATGTTCACATTTACTCAGTTGCGGAAGCAGGTTGCAACTTTGGCTCAGTCAATGGCCATCTCGGAGTTAGACCAGGATCAGCTGGCAGATTTCCTTGGCCATGATATTCGGATACATCGCCATATCTACCGCCAACCTCAAGACGTCCTTCAAAAGGCAAAAGTGGCAAAGATTCTTCTGTCAGTTAACAATGGGATGACAGATTTTGAGAGTTGCATTAGAGCTGAGCTGGGCGATGATGAAGAGATTGACTTTGACAATGAAGACGCATCAGAAACTGGCAGAGAGGTCTCGGGGGGAACAGCACCTGTGAATGAAGCAAGTAGCAAGTCAGCAACACAGAAATCGATGAGCATGACGGAGAAAAGACGTCCAGAGCCTGATGACAATCTAGATAGTTTTGATGATGACAGTACTGCGTCAGCTCCTGTTCGAAAGAAAGCTAGATTTACAAGGAAACCATGGGGGGAAGCTGAAGAGAAAGCTGTTCAAACTCGTTTCAAGACACACCTCGTCATGAACAAACTTCCTGGAAAGGCCGAGATACAGTATGCAATGGCGCTGGAACCTGCACTTAGACATAGGCGCTGGACAAACATTAAGGATTACGTCCGCAACAGACTGAAAAAGTTACAAAAGAAATGAATTGAGCCGCCACTCGCGGCATTTTCGATTTCATACAGATTTATTACATCAGTGTTATTATTGGGGTGGTTTCAGCATGTATAGCCTGCTTTTTTTTTTTTTTTAATCTGATGGACGCCTGGATCATTTGTGACCCTCTCTCTCACAAAATCAGTCTTAAGAACTCGCATTTTGGATGTTTTGACATATATACATTTATGAAAACTACAGTGTTTGCTGATTACTGTGATATATGACTGTATGCTGTAGTGCAAAAATTGTAAAAGCTGTTAAGTGTTTAAAGTTGTTAAAGCCTCCGGCGGCCATTTTGAGAAAACAGCCTGTGAAGTTTCTGTGTGCAGCATAATTGGGGCCAAGGGCAGACTTTTAAAATCATTTTTTACCTATTTAATGGCATTTTTCATGATAAAGATTGTAACCATACGATACTTTGGTGTATGTAGAATACATTTCTCCCAAAAAGTGAAAATGCCCCAGATTGACCCCCCACCACATATTATTGCGTGTAGTGCTGATTGGCTCGCTGCGAGTTAAGACTGTACTCACAAACCAGATAGGTGAGGCTAGCGCTGGCAGAATTGTCAGTACTCAAACCAAGGGGAATCACAGCGCTGGACAGACAACAGTTAGATCCCCTGCCCCCGCCTATCAGGCACCCAATCGCCAGCCCACAGAGAAATACGCAGGTATAGAATAAGACAATCATTTCCATTCGAATGGAAATGATTGTCTTATTCTATACCTGCGTATTTCTCTGTGGGCTGGCGATTGGGTGCCTGATAGGCGGGGGCAGGGGATCTAACTGTTGTCTGTCCAGCGCTGTGATTCCCCTTGGTTTGAGTACTGAGTTAAGACTGGTTTCGTGAGAAAGGGTCACATTTTGTATACTGTATAACCTTTGGATTTGCAAAACGAAACAGCCGGCTGGGGACAAAAGACAATATAATAAGATAAGAAAACCATTGACAATGTAAAAATTGATTACAAGAGTGTTATGGGGGGGGGGGGGGGGGGATCATTTTGTAATATACTGCATGCCATTTTAAAAACTCTGCAAATGAAAGAATGGTTGGTTGTACTGCCATACCATTTTGCAAATGAAAGAATGGCTGGTTGTTTGTTGGAGACGAAAGACGTTAAATAAAGGCTGAAGTTTCAAGTGATTTCTTATGTTGTCAGTTAATTAATTAATGTCAGTGTTCTGTTCTGTCATTTTAACTTGTTCTACCCCAAGATCGGAATCCCCAAATGTTGACATCGTCTTCAGAAGACTGCACTTGCAGTGCAGGACACAGATCCACCATGATAGTTCAAGGGTGATGCCAGAATAGCTTGGCGCCCATAGGCGCCAAGCTATTCTGGCATCACCCTTGAACTATCATGGTGGATCTTTATTTTGCTGTGGTGTGTCTGGGGTAGAATAAGTTGAGCCCAATGTTGAAGTCGTCTTCAGAAGACTGCGTTGCAGTGCAGGACACGGATCCACCATGATGGTTCAATTGATTGATTGATTGTACATTGCTTAACGTCCCGACAGCAACAAGGCTTTCTCAGGACGTGCCTGCACTGCTTGTGAAAAAAAACAACCAACTAAACAGAACATTGAATGTATGTCGCCAGCCGGTCAAACACATTAAATAAACCTAACACATGGGGCCTAAATAAAGCTAAGACCATTTAGCAACACACATCCAATATCAAGAGCTACAGGCAGTGCAGACAGTAGGGAGAGTTTAAAAAAGGCAAATACAGGTGAATGGACCTCGGGTAGACAGAAACACATGCCCCAGAATAGAGAGAAAACCCCACCCTGTGGGGCTGACCAGGGTGACCCTGGGAACTAAAAAATACCTAACCCCACCCAAGTCCCCCAGGGCAGACCCGGGTGGGGCATGATGGTTCAAGGGTGATGCCAGAATAGCTTGGCGCCCATAGGCACCAAGCTATTCTGGCATCACCCTTGAACTATCATGGTGGATCTTTATTTTGCTGTGGTGTGTCTGGGGTAGAATAAGTTAAGCCCAAATGTTGAAGTCGTCTTCAGAAGACTGCGTTGCAGTGCAGGACAGATCCACCACGATAGTTCAAGGGTGATGCCAGAATAGCTTGGTGCCCATAGGCGCCAAGCTATCCTGGCATCACCCTTGAACTATCGTGGTGGGTCTTAAATTTTGCTGGGGTAGAATAAGTTAAGTGTTCGTTTCTTCGTCTGGGTCTTTTTCTATCTTTGATATTTTTCCACACTTTTTGACCCGCATCATAGTCATACTGAGGCTAATAGCTTCAAATCTGTTCACTGCCATAATTCTATGCAAGCTACATTACAGTACTTACAGATGAGGACATAGACCAATGGCTTTAGTTCAAGGGTGGTGCCACAATAGCTTGGCGCCTAGAGGCACCAAGCTATTCTGGCACTAACCCTTGGACTATTTCAGTTACACTAGTTGCACACACTGGTGTATTCCGAATGATAAGGGTTAATATTCAAAATGCTCTGTTGCTGTTTGTCTGAAACTCCAGAGTACCCCAAAACACACAAAAAAAGTCCTTTAATTTCCAGAATACATTATGTTGATTCTCACATCAATGCCATGATAAACTGTTTTGCTTCAAAAGGACAAAACGCAGCAATGTTTAAACGATTTCCTCTGTAAAAGTCATAATCGAAAGGTTTCGGGCCAGTGTTTATTGAATTTTGCACCATACTATGTAAAGAATGTTAAAGCACACATACACATTTAAGTTGGGAAAAAAAATTAATGTGAAAAAGAAGTATTCCATGAACTTGACCTTATTACAGACGCCTACTGTTGTGAAGACACCCATTTTGACTGTAATGCCAGTTTCATTTGTGTGAGAGAGACACCCACCCACTTTATTGGCAGAAACCCATTTTTTCGGCATCTAGTGGCTCTGTTTCTAGAAAATGTCTATTTTATTTTAAGTTATAGAGCTTAGTTATAATGTGAGTTCTAAACATTGGCATCAATTCCAGAGCCCTAAAATAAATAGAAATATGGGAACCCATTTTCACATGAAATGCTAGGTAACCCACTCTGATGGTTGCGTCTCCCTGTGTGTGTGTGTGTGTGTGTGTGCGTTATGTGTGTGTGTGTGTTAGTATGTTTTTAACCTGCAATTAGTGCAGTTGTGTGTGTGTGTGTGTGTGTACATGCGCATGTTTATATTATAGTAGAGAGAGCTAGTATTTATTATATATTTTATTGAGTTACTTAGAATGACCACCACGCAACAATTTCCTTTAATGGATAATAACGTTGTCTGAATCTGAACACTGAAACCGTGGATGACTATCTTATGCTCTTCCATGGTGTACTGCAGACGCTATAAATGTGAAAGAGGTCAGCAAAGCTTCATTTTTTTAGAGCATATTTCCTCTTGCTATATGTCGATGCCATGTTTTCTGCAAGACCAGCAAGGTCGGATTTTGTATGCCTGTTGACAATATTTTACCCATGTCCACGTTATTTTCACTTCATAATGCGGTTACAGTGTATTTTTAATAATCAACGTTGAATCTACGGCGCGCACGATTGTGTTCTGTACTGTAGTCATTTGTCATTGTCGACTTCAAGTTATATCGGGTTCTCGATATCCTGACTATGCCTGCTGTGCATCAATTTGTTTTTCGACGCCAGTCGTCGGTTTAGAAAAATTTGCGCAGATGTAATAGACTGTGAAGATTGGATTTCATGACTGCACAGGTCGTCTATAGGCAGTAGGCTTGTACGGGCATTCAAATAACTTAACACTGCAGTGCCAGCCGTTATCTTTCCCTCTCACCGCCAAGCGAGTGAGATGGAT
The DNA here is from genome assembly GCA_036245525.1 of Semisulcospira habei. Classification (NCBI taxonomy): domain Eukaryota; kingdom Metazoa; phylum Mollusca; class Gastropoda; family Semisulcospiridae; genus Semisulcospira; species Semisulcospira habei. The sequence goes on along the minus strand of BTPG01000003.1, from coordinate 132,043,182 downwards.
TGATCATGTTAACTCACGGGTAGTGCCGGATTTGGTTGGTGCCTTCGGCGCCAAACTAATGCGGCACTACCCTTGATCGATCCATCTCAGCAAATAACTGGTTTTGAAAGAGAAAATTACAAAGTAAAGTAGGTAAAAAGCACTGTCAGGGGAGAGAATTGTGCATTGTTGACCAGTGGTCATAGATCTACTTTGGTCAAAGCACAAACACAAAACAAACAAAAAAATTAATTTCCATGCACCAAGTGGCTGGAACAGTGGGATATGTGATACGCCCCCCTTCGGGGGGGGGGGGGGGTCTTCCATATGTATTGCCGGCTTCCAGTCACTTTCTTAGCGCACCCCCTCTTTCCTATCTTTTGTGTGTGTGTGTGTGTGCGTGCTTTGACCAAAGAAGATCTATGATCACTGGTCGATCATGCACACTCCTCTCCCCTGACAGTGCTTTTACCTGCAGGTAACTACAGGCTCCGATTTACTCATCAGGGAACCGGACTCTCCCTACTGTCTGCGCTGCCTGTAGCTCTTGATATTGGATGTGTGTTGCTAAATGGTCTTAGGTTTATTTAGCGTATTAGACCGGCTGGCAAAGGCATTCAATATTCTGTTTAGTTTTTTTTTTTTTTTTTCACAAGCAGTGCAGTCACGTCCTGAGAAAGTCTTGTTGCTGTCGGGACGTTAAGCAATGTACAACCAACCAACCAATTCTCTCTCTCTCTCTCTCCCTCTGTACAATGCGACCTTTTTTGCTGACGACACCTCAATTCACACTACTAGACAGATCATCGACATGAATGCAGCCGTTTTGAACAGATAAGAAAGCTTGCACACGAAAACGCTTGGTTATACTGCCGTTATGTGGTATTGCACGGAGTTATTCCTCAGTGAAGGCAAGTGTCGTGACCGGTGTGCATTGCCGGATGTGGTGAAGTGCAAGCCATGTGAATGAAATATAGAATAAATGATGATGTAATTCACTGGATCGGGATGGTCGTTGCGTCATTACTCCTAACATGGGTAGTAGTAACTAGTACCGATTTACCACAACCTGTTTCAGAACTGAAGTAATGACGCAAAGACCACCCCGCGCCTGTGATGCAATATATATTGGTGAAAGTTGACTGCTGGATTCCTGAATCAGAACATTTAAAGTCGTCTTTATAATGAGCTGATTAGCATGTGTGCATAATTAATTCAAATAATTATAATGACCGCAAAAGAATTGCTTGGCATCTTCGGAAACACTTCTAGTGTTTTCGATGATTCCAAAAATGTCGCATTTCTTTTGCTCTTCACTATATGTGGAAATTATAGTAGTCCAGTAGCATATCGGTCGAGCAGAAACACTCGCCAAACATATAAAGAAACTGATCGGTTGAACGAGTGACATGTTTTCGGAATGAGTAAATCTTGTTACGTTGGATAGTTTTTGATTCCTCAGTGGGATTTTATCATGTGTATGAGGAAATAATGCAGCTTTGGCCATCGATTTACGCCGATAGGCGTGTTTTGTTTGGACTTTTTTCTTCTTCTTCTTCTTCATGTATTCAGAATGTGTAAGAGAGAGAGAGAGAGAGAGAGGGGGGGGGGGGGGCGGGCTTCAGTTCCGGGCTGTAACCTGTAAAACTAAAAGTGACTATTTAAAAGAAAGGAAGGAACCACAAATGTAATCTTCCTGGCGAGCTTATTCCACCATAACTGATGTAGAGGGCTCTAGTCAATGCACAAGCCCCTGACAGCTACTGCAATGTAAGAGATTGTAGATCTAGTTTCCGCCATTTATCCACAAGATCTTGGAAATAAAAGATTGGCCATTATACATTTTGATGTTAACAAAAGTTAATATTTACGTCGCTTGACAGGAAACATGGCGACATTGTTGTAGTTTAAAATTCCATAGTGTAACGCACGCAGACTTGCCCACAGTCGCACGTACAGACTCTCACGCAACAGACGCATACACCGCCACTGACTCAGACGGGCTGACTCATGCGGTAAAACTCAACACACGGGCTCCCTTTCTAAAGCAACTTTATACACTATCAAACAATAAAAGTAGGATGCTCACAAAACCATCCAAATATATACATCACTCCTTCCCCACTTCTCTACTATCATCCGAACATCACACACACACAATTCACAATATCTCGCCAGGCTAGGTGTTAGTTCTCAGTCTCCAACCTGTTTGATGTTATTGCCTGGTTACGTTGGTCCTTCTCACGTCTAGGCGTGCAAGTCCGTTGTATGCTCTTTCCTGTCGTCCTGTCTGTAACACGGACGTCCTTGTACTCGCACCGTAGCGCAGTTCTCGCTGTGATCCGGGTATCTTGGTCCCGATCAGACTCACTCTGAGTGAAGAGCTGGAAGGATGACCTCACGTTAGGTCCCACCTGTGACTGACGTCTCGGCGTCCGTCGTTCCACTCTTTACAAGCACTCTGAATACGACAACAAAAGTCCCAACGTAACACTTGCTAAACACACAACATATTGGATCAATGAGAAACGTCACGTAACCTGGCTGATACAAATAACTCACACGTTCATTCACACACACACACACATGCTTCATAAACTGTCTACTTCCGTAACACCCCCATATCTCTGTCACTATCTTGAAACAGACTATAGCCTAACACTCTTGCTATACCCTACTCTATACAATGGAAAAGACTATGCTTAACCATCCACGTACTACCTTCATAGCGACTTAGACATACACATCTCACATTATTTTAGTTATCTATCGCGGTGAACTGTATACAAAAACACCTGGTTACTTCACTGAATTCTAAACCAACATAACTGAACCAAACCGGCCAACACTATACAAACAAATTACTCTTAGCAACGCATAGTGTCTTTAACTAAGCAACTATCAATACTACACATAAAGAAACATACCTGAAATCTAGGCTTCAGAGTCTTGGAATGCGGGTTAAGGTATCTCGCATAACGTCTGTCCAGAATGACAGTCAAGCCCCGCACTAATATATTACTGCTCTGACAGACACAGCTTTTGCCTAGAACTCACTAAACAGAACTCACCAAAACTCCGTGCTAACCATGCCTTACAGATTTCACGTGGAGCCTCATGCCACCCGGACTATCGGCACAAACAAACCGTTAACAAAAACCGTACCGTACTAATTCTAATGTATGAGCACTATGCACGAGCATAGAGCTTCATCACAATTCCCCCTTCCTCGGGAAAAAAAGAAACGACCGAGTTTCTTTTTAAGACTACTCGACGTACTACACTATCCTAAAACGGGAAAGGATTAACTTTTACTACCCAGAATACAAGAAAAAACATATTACAGCCTCAACGCATGCCCCTGAACCTCAAAATTCAACACACTCTCTCTGATCGCACAGCGAACGCGACAAGAGGTCAGCAAACGTGTTCTGTGTACCGGGAAGCCCTTCAATTTCGAATTGAAACTCCTGCAGCGTCAGCGACCACCGCATCAACCTCGCGTTTTGGAAACGGCCGGACATAAGGTATGCCAGAGGTCGATGATCCGTCTGCAGGCAAAACACACTACCCCACAAATACCTCTGGAGTTTCGAAATAACCCACACAATAGTCAGGCACTCCCGTTCAATCGTGCTATAGCGCGTCTCTCTATCTAAGAGTTTTCGACTCACGTAGCAAACGGGGTGGCTAGTGTCTCCTCTGTCCTGCAACAAGACACCCCCTATCCCCGTAGAGCTGGCGTCAGTCTGAACCAGGAAAGGCAGCCGCAGGTCCGGCAAAATGAGTACCGGCCTGCAAGAAAGGATCACCTGGATCCGGTGTAAAGCGGTCGCGCACTCCGGCGTCCAAACCAGTTTACGCTTACCGTCGCCCACAACGAGGTCGCTAATCGCCGAGGTTAGCGTAGCGAAATCCGGCACATACCGACGGTAGTACCCGATCAGTCCCAACAGGGACCGCACCTGCCGCTTCGTAGTCGGTACCGGGATCTCAAGGATCTTTCTAACCTTATCATCGACCGGCTGGAGTACTCCACGACCCACTTGGTGGCCGAGAAACTCCACCACACGGAAACCAGCGTAGATCTTAGTCGGCCTCGCTGTCAATCCCGCTTCCTGCAGTCGAGACATCACGGACGCAACGTCCCGTACGTGTTGATCCCATGACCTGCTCGTAACCAGGATGTCATCAAAAAAATTGATGGCGGACTCGCTCAGCAACCACCGCATCGTTCGAGCGAACGTAGCTGGCGCCGAAACGAGTCCGAAAGGCATCCTGACCCAGGACGGGTGTCCGACGGGTGTCTGGAATGCGGTTTTCGGCCGGTCCTCCTCTCTAACCATGATCTGCCAGTAACCTTTGGACAGATCGAGTTTCGTGAAGTAGTGGATACCCGCTAACCGAATAAACATATCCTCCACATCTGGAATCGGCTCTGCGTCAAATACCGTGACCGCATTCAAAGCCCGGAAATCAATGCAAAACCTCCACTGCCCGTCTTTCTTCTTGACCAGAACAACGGGTGAGGTGTAGGGCGATGCCGACGGCTCAATCACCCCCTGCTGCAACATCGAACGCACCTCGTCAATAATGACGCTTGTAGAGGCGAACGGCATAGGGTATGGCGACCGCCGGATCGGGTCCTCCGTTCTCAGACGGATCTCATGCATAATCGGCCCCTTGCAGATGCCAGGCACCGCTGTGAGCACCCCTGAAAACATCGCAAAGGTAGCCGCTAACTCATCCTGCTGTGCCTCCGACAAGTTGGCGTCGTAATGCACGTCCTTGAATGATTCAGCCTGTGGGGACGGAAGCGTAGGCAACGGCAACGCATCGTCGCCCTCAGGCTCTACCACAGCCACAGCCCCAAACAGACTTTTCATCCTCATCGCGCACGCCAGCGCCACTCACGACATGCCCTACAAACGACCCGAACATACCTATGCCTGGCTGCACACACTTCATGTTTCCGATGATCAAGTCCACGACAGGCTCATCGATAACACAACAAGTCAAATCCCCGGAAAAGAATTGGGAGTCAACATCTACCTTGGCTACCGGAAATGATTCTAGCCTTCCTCCGAACGAAACTACGTGCTGCGTCTCGCCCGTGAACTGATCTTCCCTCACTAAACTACGCCTGACCCCCGCTGTCGTGGCACACGAGTCGCGCAAAACGGTAACTACGGCTCCATTTACCCTTCCGTCTACTATCGGTAGGAACCCACCTCCGTCAGCCGAGCACAAAACGCCCAGCCGCGGTTCCTCTCCAACGGGCACCGCAACACTGGCCGTGTGAGTGAGCTGCCCAGCCCCATCTACCCGTCCAGTGACGCCAGGACACTGATGAGCCAGATGGCCGTGCTCCTGATAACCAGCATACTGCGCGCCTGCACTGTTGTACGGACAGTTCTGTCTGAAATGCGCGTACCCACGACAAGAAAAGCACCGAGTGTCCGAACTCTCAATACGACCACGACCATACCCACGCAAAGACGTCCCTCCACGTGCGTACGGATCGCGACTGGCATTGCTGTTACCTCGATCACCGTGTCGGAAACGCAAAGTACCTCTACCGTTAACCAGCTGGGTTCCACGTAAAGTATTGACGCCCCGGTAACCCCCCAGTCGTGTTAGCGGCGACCAACCCGACCGGCGGTGTCTCGGTCCTACGCGCGAGGTTTTTCGTAGGATGCGCCATCCGAAAAGCCTCCGCGTTCTGTACCAACTCGTCCGTAGTCTTGAGGTTACGCTCCCTCAAGAATACCGCTAGATCATTGGAAACGCTACCAAAGAACTGTTCAGCCAACATGAGATCGAACAATGCTTCGTACGTGTGGTCGATCTTTGACAGTTCGACCCAACGTACGAGCAAATGGGACAATCGCTTGCCAAACGACACGAACGATTCCCCTGTCTCTGGCCGACAAGCTCTCAAGCGTTCTCTAAAACCCTCCGCATTACACTGAAACTGCTGTAAGAGACACTCCTTCAAAGTCTCGTAATCTATGTTCCCCGAAACGTTCAAGCTATGGTAAAGACTCAAGGCCTGACCCTCTAGCACAGACGAAAGCAAAACGGGCCAGTTGGCAGGAGGCCAACTCAACGCCTGCGCATGAGACTCGAAACGACACAAAAAAAGCGTCAATAGAGTCCACTGACTCTTTAAACATTGGCAGTCTAGGAAAATTACGTATTCCTCGGCCTACTGAATCACTATCTGAAGTTCTAGACCCCGCATCTCGAGCTAACTGTAGTTGTACCTCTCTATCCCTCTCTTTTTCTTCCCTCTGATAGTCTAGTTCCTTCTCTCTTAACGCATGTTCCCTCTCGTCCTTCTCTCTCTGAAACGCTAGAGACTTCTCGTCTTTCTCTCTCTGAAACGCTAATTCTTTCTTAAGAGCTCTTTCTTTCTCTTCTCTCTCTCTCTCTCTCTCTCTCTGAACTACTCTTTCTCCTTTAGGACTTTCTTTCTCTTCTCTCTCTCTCTGAACTTCTAACTCTTTCTCCTTTAACTCTAGTTCCTCTTTCTTCAGGACTCTTTCTCTCTCTTCCCTTTCTCTCTGAGCTTCTCTTTCTCTCGCCCTATCCTCCCTATCTTTACATTTCTCAACATACTCAAAAAGTTTCTCATCTTTAAGCCCTAACCTCTCACCTTGTTTAATATAAGCCTCTACCGGGTCTACCTCCATGTTTGCTACAACAACTTCCCAAAACTTGAAACGTAAAGATACAAATCACAACCAAATCCACGTCAAAACTTAAAATGAAAACTCAATATCAACAACCTACGCAGAAAACAGTTACCTACTTGACGTCCAGATGGAACGAAAAATAAGAACGATAGAAAGAAGAGCAAGGAAAAAGAATACCATCTATACAAAAGGAAGAAACAAGAACTAACTCCTCGTAAGACCCAGAAAACTACAGAAACAACGGATCTTACCCCCTAGAATCGGAGAGGGGAATCTAGCACATCAACATGCACATAGCAACAAAATCCTACTCTAAAATATATACCGCTAAAACAGGGTCACCACTGTAACGCACGCAGACTTGCCCACAGTCGCACGTACAGACTCTCACGCAACAGACGCATACACCGCCACTGACTCAGAAGGGCGCATTCATGCGGTAAAACCCAACACACGGGCTCCCTTTCTAAAGCAACTTTTATACACTATTAAACAATAAAAGTAGGATGCTCACAAAACCATCAAACTATATACATCAATCCTTCCCCACTTCTCTACTATCATCCGAACATCACACACACACAATTCACAATATCTCGCCAGGCTATGTGTTAGTTCTCAGTCTCCAACCTGTTTGATGTTATTGCCTGGTTACGTTGGTCCTTCTCACGTCTAGGCGTGCAAGTCCGTTGTATGCTCTTTCCTGTCGACCTGTCTGTAACACGGACGTCCTTGTACTCGCACCGTAGCGCAGTTCTCGCTGTGATCCGGGTATCTTGGTCCCGATCAGACTCACTCTGAGTGAAGAGCTGGAAGGATGACCTCACGTTAGGTCCCACCTGTGACTGACGTCTCGGCGTCCGTCGTTCCACTCTTTACAAGCACTCTGAATACGACAACAAAAGTCCCAACGTAACACTTGCTAAACACACAACATATTGGATCAATGAGAAACGTCACGTAACCTGGCTGATACAAATAACTCACACGTTCATTCACACACACACACATGCTTCATAAACTGTCTACTTGCGTAACACCCCCATATCTCTGTCACTATCTTGAAACAGACTATAGCCTAACACTCTTGCTATACCCTACTCTATACACTGGAAAAGACTATGCTTAACCATCCACGTACTACCTTCATAGCGACTTAGACATACACATCTCACATTATTTTAGTTATCTATCGCGGTGAACTGTATACAAAAACACCTGGTTACTTCACTGAATTCTAAACCAACATAACTGAACCAAACCGGCCAACACTATACAAACAAATTACTCTTAGCAACGCATACTGTCTTTAACTAAGCAACTATCAATACTACACATAAAGAAACATACCTGAAATCTAGGCTTCAGAGTCTTGGAATGCGGGTTAAGGTATCTCGCATAACGTCTGTCCAGAATGACAGTCAAGCCCCGCACTAATATATTACTGCTCTGACAGACACAGCTTTTGCCTAGAACTCACTAAACAGAACACACCAAAACTCCGTGCTAACCATGCCTTACAGATTTCACGTGGAGCCACCCGGACTATCGGCACAAACAAACCGTTAACAAAAACCGTACCGTACTAACCCTAATGTATGAGCACTATGCACGAGCATAGAGCTTCATCACACATAGTATGCTGAAAAAAAGCTGAATTATTGTTGCAAAGCTTTCTTTGTAATGTACTAATCGCTAATATTTAAAATGAGAGTTATATGACAGGGCCGGATCCAGGGGGGGATGCTTTGGTACTACAACACCCCCCTCCACCCCCGCCCCCACCCCCACCCCATCGGCTTAAAAAAATATCATTCACTGCCAGTCCACAACATGGTCCGAGAAGGCTTATTGCAGTACCCCCTAGAGCAGTTTTGGTTGTGGCGTGTTTGTTGTGGTGTTTTGATATATACTAGACCCTGGCAATAGCAAAAAGAAAAGTTGAGCCCCTCCCCCCGCCCTCCTTGAAAACTGATTGATCCGGCCCTGTGTGATAAATAATTACATGTATTTTAAAGCTGTGTTCTGGAAACGGTTAACATTTCCTTTACCTATGTTAATATAAATTTAAAATCACATTTGTAGTTCAGTGACCTGTTTGCTTTATTCACTGTAATGACAATTGTTATAGATGATTAATGTATGATCAACGTATCTGAGTTGAGGCAAACCCAAGAACCCTGGCTGGGCAACGTCGAGTCCGAGCAACGTTCTCGGGATTTCAGACATGTTCAATTTTTGCTGTTTGATCGGAAAACTGCTATTTTGCTTATTTTGGGGGAGTTCAAACATTACAATAAAACGTAAAATGTAACCATTTCAAGTGCACACTATTTTCTTCTCATACGAGTACTTTTCATCGATATCCAGTTATACACAAAAATTGTTCTCGGGCAATATTTTTCGGCGGTGTAAAATTTATTTTTTAGGTGCCTTTTTTTCACAAGCCATAAAATCTAATTTCTCAAACTCCGTTCATGGTTTGGCGTGCTGGCGTGTTCATTTGGGTGCTGTCTGTCGTAAACAACATTCCAAGTGACCAGTGTAGCAGCAACCAATAATGAATTTGACGCCGGTGAATGTCTGCGATAATGTATTAACTATCGTTTCTTATTAACTATATGTATTGACTATAAACTTACTGCACTGCGTTTCACGCTGTGTTTGCGGTGGGTTAGTGGATTTGGCTAAAAAAATATCTCGTTTCGCGATAAGTAATTCTGCAACACCGACTAAATCGTTTACAAAGGCACTAGCGGCAGAGACAAAAAACATCATGTGTACAAAAACCGATTTTTTCCCCGGTCTATGGACGAAAGGCGCCATGCGTTCAAAGATAGAGATTTTTTTCCTGTCTATCGACGAAAGGCGATTCACCTCAAGCAATGGATCCGCTCAACGTATGCTGTGCGCGATGAAATCTACAGTGAACACATCTGGGGCCAGCTCCGAGAGCGTGAGGATCCCAAATGTCGTATGCGTCGTTCTCATCAGGTAATTTTATGCGCCAACGATTCTAAACGGACGGACTCAGTTCTAAACCTCCCCCCCCCCCCTTCAAGCCACCCCCCCCCCCCACCCCCACCCCACCCCCCAAAAAAAATTATAAAAAAAACAAGCACACAAACAAACAAACAAACAAACAATTAACAAAACAACAACAAACAAACAAACTAACTAAGACTCCGACGGGGGTTATACAGGACCCGAAGGTTGGACTCTATATGCTTATTGAGCCGATTATTTTATCCCTGTCCGCTTTATCATCACAAAATATTGTGGTTACAGGTCACGTTTTAAAAATTCAACGTTTTGCACGATTTTGTCCCAGTGGCTATCATAGTCATATTCCATATGATTCAGCTAGCCAGACGGTGCCGTACGCCTGTTGACCACTTCAAGTTATATCGGGCTCTCTATATCCTTGTGCATGAGTTTGTTTACGACGCCAGTCAGTAGGTATGTACGGGCATTAAAATAACACAACACTGCAGTCTGTTCCACTCAACAGCTGTTATCTTTTGCTTTCAGCGCCACTGAAGTGAGTAGGATGGATCGACCGTGTTAGATCAAGGGTAGTGCCGGATTAGGTTGGCGCCTCAGGCGCCAACCTAATCCGGCACTACCCTTGATCTGACATGGTCGATCCATCTCAGCAGATAACTAATAATAATAAAGAGCATTTATATAGCGCTAAATCCCAAGGAGCAGTGGGCTCTAAATGGTTTTGAAAGGGAACGTTAGGTCAGTACTGAAGACTTCGACGTTCTTTGCACCATTAGAGTGTATTTTGAGTCAGAGTGACACTTGTGTACATTGCCCATGACAACTGTACAAGGAAGTTCACCCACTCTCGGTGCATGCAGTGGCCTGACAACAGGGTTATTATTAGTCACTCCAACTTAACTTTGTAAAAATGCAAATTGTCCATTCATGACAAGGTGAAGTGGAGGTTACCCGGCTCTCTCTCTATCTCCTACACATTCTGAATACATGGGAAAAAAGTCCAAACAAAACACGCCTATAGAACATGTCGTTGGTGTTACAGTACATGCAATGAAAACAACAAGGATTGAGACCTTTATGTCACCTCTATACCAAGACTTTCTGGTGTGTGTGTTTTAATCGTTTCAATATGTATTTGTTATTTTGGGTACAGGCCGGAGGCATCACAACAACAAAAATTTAGTTCTGAGTTCTGAGAGCTCCCTCTCTATCTCTCTCATAGATGTGTACAAGATTAAGGCTATTCGAGAATTTGCTTTTGCATCGGCGGCAGTTACAAATTCTCCAACGCCAGTTTTATTTATGTATTTTTTTTTTTTTTTTAATAATACGTTCGTTACTTTTTTTTTCCCTACATTTTACTTATTTTTCCTTGTATGATGCGTTTGTTTTCCTGTCGTTTTTTTTTTTTTTTTTTTTTTTTTTTTGTATACAGGACAGCTTGTGAGTCAGGCACTGATATGCCCAATAGCTCGTTTTCCTGCGCGGATAAAACGGATTCATCTCTCTCTCTCTCTCTCTCTCTCTCTCTCTCTCTCTCTCTCTCTCTCTCTCTCTCTCTCTCTCTCTCTCTCTCTCTCTCTCTCTCTCTCTCTCTTTGAGGGAGGGTGCGGAGGGTGAAGGGGTTTACTGACAATCGCAACCTCCTTCCGTGTATAATAATTACCTCATGGAGTGCTGTCTGCTTTCTGAAATCAACGATGAGCTCTTCCTTTCAGAAACGTTCAAGCAAGAGAAGACTCATCAAAGCACGTTGCAAACTCACTGAAAAGTCAGCGCGTGATGTTTCAGTTTCGGAACCCGTGCACCGGAAAAGACCCAGTAATATGAATCATCTGAAAATTTCACCGAAAACAAAAATCATCGCTGCCTCTGAAACTCTGTGCGCAGAAGTGTAGAGCATAAGAGACATTATAACACATCCTTAGCCTTTTGGTTGTCGGCCACGCTTTTAGTGGCGATCATGATTCCTGCGGGAATCCCGGACAGGAATCACCGCCACTAAAGGTACTAGCGACAGCAAAGGGTTAACCCATTCAGCCCTGACGCACTACAGCAGGAGATGGGTCGACCATGATAATTCAAGGGTAGTGCCAGATTAGCTTGGTGCGGCCTGTCGGCGCCAAGCTAATCTGGCACTACCCTTAATTTTCATGGTCGATCCATCTCCTGCAACAGGTGCAGTCGTCAGATGACGCCTCTAAAATTTGGGAAATACGGCCGTTCCAACACCTTACATTCACTTCCTCTAGGATCAGAATAAAAGGCAATCAGCAGTTAGCTAAAGATGAGCTAAGTGTTAAATGCCCGACATAAAAGAAAAGTCTTTAAGTGAGCTTTGAACTGTGACAATGTGGGCAGATTCCGCATTTCAGTTGGCAGTGAGTTCCACACACTTGGGGCTAAAAAGGTGAAAGAACGCTCCCCGACAGTTTTCATGTTAAGCTTCCGGATTTTTAAAAGTTTTGCACTAGAGGAACGGAGAGTGCGTGATGGCTGATAAACAGACAGCTTGGCAGAAAGGTACGGCGGGTGAGATCCGTCAAAATGCCGACTGATAGGCGAAAATTGCAATTTTGTACTGGCAGCGGAATTTTACGGGCAGCCAGTGCAGCTGCTTCAGTAGAGGCGTAACGTGGTCTCTCTTTCGTTTCTTCAAGATGAGACGCGCCGCATTGTTTTGAATCATCTGCAAGCGTGAAATCTGATCCGCCGGTAAACCTGAGTGTACAGAATTGCAATAATTGAGCCTGGACGTAATGAATGAATTTACAAGTCTTGACGCCACACTTTCTGTGTGAGATACGGTCTGAGGGAAGAAATTCTGCGCAGCTCAAGGAAACCAGCTCGGCAGACGCTACTGATATGATCATGCATGGAGAGCGTCGACTGAATCAATCTTCACACCCAGATATTTGACACAGTTCTGGAAGGGAACGCTGCTGCCACCAATGTTTGGGAACTCGCCGTTGATCAGACAAAGGCGAGACTGAGAGCCAACAGGCATGACTTTGGTGTTGCTCGTCATCCAGGACAGGACGTCGTCACAACTTCCGGGTCCAATTTCGAGTTTACCAATGTCCTGTGTACTCGGATTGTTGCCAATGTTACGTTGTGTGAAGACATGTTTGCCTTGTGTATGTCTGGACACTGTTGACAAAATCTTTGCTCGGTTTTGAAGACACAGTGCTCAATTTTCCTTCATTTCCAGTGCCGGAGATCGACTACTGTGATATTTTCAGGGTAGTGCTTGGTAAATGAAGCCAAGCTTACAAGGCACTTCTATAGAACAATAAAGATTAAGCTGTCTTTTGCAACTTGACGACTTTACTCGGTCAAATTTAGCATACGATTGTGCAGTGTCATTTGGAATTGAAAATGCGGAACGTGCGAGGATTTCCCTTGTGCAGATTGTTTAAGCAGATTGGTTGGCACAGCTGCATCGATCTCCGGTGTGTACTGTCGGTGGTGTTGTGGTAACGACGCCATGGATCAGTGTGCCTGTCACGCACTCACAGGCATGGGATGATCGTTCTGTAATCGACTACCTCTTAACAAGGGTATTAGTTAATAACACTTTAGTGCCAATTACTACTACCTGTGTTAAGAGGGTAGTCGATTACGCAACGATCATCCCATGTCTATGCTCCCATTGATTCCGAGTGGTGGTGGTTGTGGTGTCGGTTTGTTGCTACTGATTTATTAAACGGATATGCTGCATCGGTTCTTTTATCACCCACCACTGACAGGCTGCATGCGCTGTATGTAAAATACTAGGACCCAACCACTAACAGCTGTTGGGTCCTAGGTAAAATATAACTCAAGACTTGCAGCTGGTGTTGCCATCGTGACTCTCCACTAGTCATTGCAAGTGTGGCCATGGCCGCCGGACGCACTGATCCCCTCAGTGAAGTACAGCGACCGACCCTCACGGTATAACGCCACGCTGAATAGTTTTGATGCCGTGATCACAAGTTTCGCGCGTGAAACCACTACACGCTGACATTCGCGTGAAAAGCACAGATGTAAATGAAACCAAAAACAGACAAAGAACACAGGGCTAAAAAGAGTCATAATGAATCCTCATGAGCCGCGCGGGGGCTCATGAGGCTTTATGTCTCTTGACATCTGAATACAATAAGAAAACTAGAATCTAAAGCGGGTCCGAGACAAAACAGATCGCGTAAGTCGCGTGTATGATAGTGTGTCACTCAACTAGTCTCATGCGGTACATATTTTTGCATCTGCGAAACGAACTCACGACACGATGCCGCGTCGGGATCGGATCGTTATCGCATCGGCCGGATTCGTGCTATGGAAACGTAGCATTAGGGGGTTAATGCAATTACATAATACAATTAATCCGGCAGTTAACCTTTTTAGCCCCAGGACCCTGCAGAAGGAGATGGATTCACCATCGATAATTCAAGGGTAGTCGGCCAGATGAGCTTCAGTCAAGTGGCGCCTCATACAACTGGTACATAGTCCGTTAGGCCGCAACTGACACCTCCAAAATTTGAGCCGAAACGGGACCTTGCGTCTAAAAGGGTTAAGGGGTTAATTACAGGGGCATGGAGATTTGTGCAACGTAATAATGGCGATTGTCATGTGAGTTCAGACCTTACCGGCGGTCCCCACGGCTGCTGCAGACCTCCGGTACACTTCAACTACACTGAGTACAAAGCCAGATGCCGTAAGCACATGCCATACACGACCAGCACTCCCTCCACTTATTGGCGTGCATGTGTATAGTACGTTTGAGCCGGCTTGACTCAGGTCAGTTTTGTGCAAATAACTTCAGTTTAAACGCTGATGACTCTTTTCAACAGAACTCGGAAAGAAAAATGGTCACCAACCTTGGTCCCAATTTATTTTAAATTTCATTTATTCCCGTTACACCCTGTGCGCAAAGGCCATCGGGCCGACATCTACCGCTGTTGCCGGCCGGCCCGCGCAAGGCCGGAGCGGGCCAACGGCGGCCCGATGGAGTTTTGCGCATTGGGCAATGGTTTATCCGCTGCGCTCGGACGGAAATTTTGAACATGACCTACTTGTCCCGACAACACCCAGTGTGCAAAGACCATCGAGCCGATATCAGCCGGTGTGCTGCGGGCCAGCGGCGCGGCACGGCTGTGCGTGGGCCGAAGTCGGTCCGATGGCCTTTTGGGCAATGATTTAGCCGCTGCCGCTCTGTCATGGGAAATTTTGAACGTGACCAATTTAAACCGTGATCGAGGACCACTCAGAAACGCTGACGTTTATTCCTGCAAACTCAAGTTCACACTCTCCATGTTAAATGCTCAGTCTGTCTGATCCGTTGGGTCTGATTTTTTTTTTCGGGGGGGGGGGGGGGGGGGAGGTGGGGGGGGCGGGGGGGGTCATAAAATGACTTGCTCAAAAGTTAATTGGAAAAAACACGAGGCGAGCTTCACTCAAACGGACCATAATCGTTCACTGCGAATCGACCATCACAGATAAAGGCCGCATAATCTAAGTGGTATAATTCAGTTTGGGGACGAATAGCCTTTCTCTCACTAGTTGTCTCACTGATTATCATAGTTTTGTCGCGGCGGTGTCATCAGTAAATGAGATTGATGTGTGTGTATGTGTGTGTGTGTGTGTGTGTAAGTGTTTGTGTGTGTGTGCCGTGTGTGTGTGTGTGTGTGTGTGTGTGTGTGTGTGTGTGTGTGTGTGTGTGTGTGTGTGTGTGTTCGCGCGCGCGCTTCGTCAGTGCCTGCGTTGAGTGCGTGCATGTTTGTGCGTGTGTGCGCTTTTGCGTGTGCGTTGTGCCAGTGTGTGTCGGCGCGTGTGTTCACGTGTTTGTGTATTCGTGTGTGTTTTTGCTAGTCGGTGTCTTCGCGTGTGCGTGTGTGAGAGAGATCAGCAGCAGCACAGAGCCCGTTACACTTCGTCCGAGGACTTACAAAAATGTAGACTCGCGACCAACCTGAGGCACAGATCCTAAAACGCCCTCAGGGCTTCACAGGATCAATGGCTGATGCGAACGGTCCCTAAACATGTTGTACTGAGGCTAAAGCTCGGTACATAAACGTGCGTCACACACTGTGCTTGCTGTACGACCGAGATAGCCTGACATTGTCACCGACAGTGCGTGAAAATTCACCCGAACAACCAAGAGGCTTCTTTTTCCGCTGTAACACGCGATGACCCGGCACACGAAATCGACCAGGGATCAGTTTCGTTCGCGAGATCGATCAGGGATCAGTTTTGCGTACGCCAGAACGACCCAGGACTGTTTAGCAAACGCTAACCCGGGGTCATTTGGCGTGGCAAGTTTGACTAAGAGCGAGGAATGTACCTTTCCCTGCCACTGTGCGTACGCATTTGTGTTTCTGAAATCTCGGTTCATTCAACGACCAAAGGCCGACACCGTCCAAGAAACATGCATACAAATTGGTCTCAGCAAGAGGCATAGATCCTCTTGAGCCCCCGCTGTCGCGGGGGCTCATGATGATCTATGTCTCTTGCAGCTGGATCGTATTCACCTTTTTTCTCAGCAGTGAAGGGGTACACCATCATCACGTTTTATTTTTTACCCCCCTCTCAAACTTTCTACGCTTGAGACACCCTGGATCGATTTGGCATATGCAGAACTGACCACAGGTCGATCTGACGAAAATGACCCCGGCTCGATCTAGCGTATGTGAAATTGACCCAAGGTTGATTTCGGGTGGCGGGTCATTCTCACATGTGACACCGAGTCACGTAAAAAGTGTTTTATTTGTTCGGCGCCAACGCTCATAGAGCCGTATTTCCAGGTGAGAAAACGGGTCGCGGTACACAGGGCAGTTTTATAAATATTGTCAAAAACACTCTTACACAGCTTGTACTCTATGTGTGCTGGTTAAACCAACCCGGTGTGCACTTTTATCTCAATTCTTTTTAAAGAGATAATAAAAAAGATGCCTGGGAAGTTAGTTTCTTCAAAGCTGGTTTTGGGACCTGGACTCAAAAGATTTATATATTTATCATAGAACGTACACGGCTTTGTTTCGGTGTGAGGATTATTTGATACATTTGCTCACTAGTCAACTTCTTGTGTTTATTAGATTTAGAAACAATAATAAATATTTGCCAGTAACACATGGAAAGGTGGTAATGACATGCTACCCATCTGAACGTCTGTATACTAAACCCAAACAAAACAAAACAAAAAACGCCTCTCGGCGTAAAATAATGGCCAAAACATACAACTTACTCATGCCGAAAAACGTCTGTCACTAGTTCAATTTGTTAATTTCTTTTTGTGTTTGGCGGTTGGTTCAGAACGGGTTTACTGTACTGTACTGTACTGTACAACCGCCTAACAGATAAAAAAGAGTTTAAAATGCAGAGAAGGACCCAATGAAAGAAAGAAACACGCTTAGAAAAACACTTTTTAAAAAAAATATTTCGGTAAATGCACTTCTTTAAAATAGACAAACCAATAAGCACAGAGATTAGTCGCTATTTATCTTCATTATTGCAAAAGGAATCCCACATACAAAAATAACTGTGTTGTAATTGTCTTTTCTAAGC
This sequence comes from Semisulcospira habei, assembly GCA_036245525.1. NCBI lineage: Eukaryota > Metazoa > Mollusca > Gastropoda > Semisulcospiridae > Semisulcospira > Semisulcospira habei. The sequence goes on along the minus strand of BTPG01000003.1, from coordinate 132,025,960 downwards.
GTGTTTCTTTCTCCGTTGGGTTTTTCTCAACCGCCTAACGCATAAGGGAATTAACAAGTTAAAGGAGTGACGGACATTTTTCTTGTCTATGTTGGTTTTGGATTCCTTAGTGAGATGTTATCGTGTGTATGAGAAATGTAAATTACGGTATTTACATATGTACAAGTTTTCACCATTATTTTACGCCAAAAAGTGTTTGGATATCAGTGTTTGTTTTTTTTTTTTTTTTTTTTTTTTTACTGTAGTAGTCATGGCGGGCCTTGTGCATTTGGACATGTGAGCGCGTGTGTGTGCTTGTGTGTGTAATAATAATAATAATAATAATAATAAATTTATTTCAGTTTTTGCAGGCCATCAGGCCCATATGAACACAAAATACAATTTACAACCAGAAAATACAGGAAGGTGGTTGTAAAACACACTCATATAGCATTACATCAGCGCACATAAATAAACAAAAACAAGAAAAGTTCAAAGCAAATCCCTCTAATTCCTTAATTTAAGGCAACCTGAAATATACATAGCAACTTTAAAGACCAGTTTATCATGTAGGTTTCCACACAGCAGCTGAACTTTAAGATCGGATGGGAATCTGTAGTAAAACAGTGGAATGTACTTTTTACGTAAAGGGGCATATTTTGGACACTCGAACAGAAAATGACACAAATCTTCAGCCTTATGCCAATCACATGAATTACATTCTGGATTAGTGATGGGTTTTCCAAATCTGGAAACTCCGTTTAAAGGTAAACGGTTACATCTAAGTAAACATATTGCCCGCCTGAGTTCACAAGAGTTCAGCTGCCCTATGTAACTGGCTCTAAGTATTTCTGGGTGGTAATGGCAGTATTCTGTGTTTGAGGTAAGGGATGCATGCCAGTCCTGTCGGAAACAATCCATCAGCCGATCTTTGAATATCTGAATGAACAGAGGAGTGTTTCCAACTGACTGCATTTCCCATACATACCCAAACCCGTGCATACACAATAGAGTCTTTATTTGCGTAGCCCAGTTCGATCTACCTGAAGCATCATGCATACATAGCATCGTGTAACACTGTCTTGGGTATCTGTTTTCTGACATGGTAAGAAGTCTGCACCAGTACTTCACCATTCGAACATAGGCATCAATATACATAGGGAATCTTCCACACTCACCCAGCGCAATATTGTTTTTTACATCTCTTCCAACACCAAGGACCATTTTACAAACCTTTATATGAACCTGCTCAATTACATCATGTCTCTGGAAACCCCAGACCTCTGACCCGTATAGCACAATGGGTTTAATCTTGACATCAAAAATGTGAAAAACAGTGTCAGCTGGCAAGTTTTGTAATTTGAAGTATAGTCTTTTGATGCCTGCAACTGCTCTCCTGGCTTTTCCAGCTAAGTTTTCTACACATCTAGCCCAGTTCAGAGTAGAGGAAAATATCACACCAAGGTAAGTATAACTGGACTCGACTTGAATCTGCTTGTCAGCATAAAACCATTTTTCACAATTTTTCACAAAACCTCCATTTTTGAAGACCACCACTTTTGTCTTGTCCATGTTCACAGTGAGACCCCATTTTTTACAGTATTTTTCTAAACAATTAATTTTCTTTTGGAGATCTGCTACAGAGTCAGAGACAATGGCTATATCATCAGCATACATAAGAAGGAAAATACCCAGTGGGTCTGCAAAAATATCAATGCCACGTGCACCGCACGATGATATTTCTGGCTCAAATTCTGAAAGAAAGATAGAAAACAGCAGTGGGCTCAACACACAACCTTGTCGCACCCCTGACATGCAATCAAAGTAGTCGGTAACTTTGGTTCCAACCCTTACAGCAGCTTTTACATGTTTGTACATACTCTCAAGTGTCTGAAGCAACTTTCCATGAACTCCTTTACGTAGCAAGAGATACAACAGTTTTGTCCTGTGCACACTGTCGTAAGCTTTAGAAAAATCTACGTACATGGTGTAAAAACGGCCACCCTGCTTGCTAAGATACTTTTGCACTAGTGCCTTTAAGCAAAAAATGTTGTCTATAGTACTGTATCCTTTACGGAAGCCAGCTTGGGCCTCAGGAATACAATCATTCTCTTCACAAAAACGAACCAACCTGTTGTTAATGACAAAACTGTACAACTTACTGATAACGTTCAGAAGAGAAATTCCTCTGTAGTTGTCAACATTTCTAGGGTTACCCTTTTTGTGTAGTGGAAATATCACAGCCATGGTCCAGCTTTCAGGGTATTCCGCACTTTGAAACACACGATTAAACAAAGGATGCAGAAATTTCACAAGGATCTCACCTGCATGATGAAAAAGGTCAGTGGGCAAGCCATCAGGGCCTGATGCTTTCCCTTTCTTCATGTTATTAATAGCACTGCGAATTTCATCCTGCGTGATTTCCTCGTCAAATTTTGCATTATGACAACCATCACAATCATCAGATATATGGTCATTCAAAACACCCTCGGCCTGTCTGCTGAAACCTGAATCATCAACATTCTGATCCACATTTAGCAAATTACGAAAATAATCATACCACACGCGTGGTGAAATGACATCAGAACACAACTTTTTAACGCCAGTCAGAGACTTTATTTTTTGCCAAAATGTTCTTGAGTTTGCATCATTACATGCATCGTTGAGCTCATTCAAAACCCGTGCGTTGTACTCTACTAAGTTGTTTTGTTTTACACAACTTCTTAAATTCTTTCTTCATGTCAAGATACTTCCCTAAGTCGTCATGTGTGTTTGTGTGTCTGAACTGCTTCAACTGTAGGTACTTGTTTTGTTTTGCTAACTCGCAGTCCGAGTCCCACCACGGCGGCTGTGCACGGGATTCACCTACCTTCTTACCTGACCTCATTTTGTCAGCCGCCTTCTGAATGAATGCTACAAAACAGGCCGACCCTTCTTCTACACTCGAGTCAAGCGCTGACGAAAAGTGTTGAAACTGAGTCTCCTGATTATCTTCAATGTATGCCCAAAAGGATTCAGCGTAGTTTTCTTTCCAAACAAATTTAACCCCTTCCTCTAGTATTATATCATCATTTAAATCATCATCATCACATGAATAAACAGACTGAATAGAAGTAAACGTGGTTACAATGGGGAAATGGTCTGACTCGCACCTGTCTGCAACAAACATATCGGTCACTAGGTCAAACACGGATTTAGAGCAAATACAGTAGTCCACCACACTTTTGCCTCTGTTGGCCACGCACGTAATTTCTCCCTCACTGTCACCTTTCGTTCTGCCATTGACAATAAACAAACAGTACTCTTGACATAGTTCTATCAGTTTCCGACCAAAACTGTTTACGCCAATATCTTTTGACCTCCGTGGGCTTTGTGGTACATCCTCTAGCAGATCTGTTAATTCCTGTAAAGGCTGCACGTGTGAATTGCCATCAATAAAATCAGTATCAGACAGACCGGCAGTGCGGGCGTTAAAATTGCCACATAATAGCCAAGGCAGCTCAGGCCCGTGAGCACGTAACACTTGAGACATGTAGTTTTCTAACACTTCAAAACCATCAACGTTATCTTCACCATATACAACAGAACGCTCTGGAGCCACATACACAAATGCTGCCAGAACATCAGATGCAGAGTTCAAAACAGACTTACCGATCTTTAGAAACACAATATCCTCAGCTGCCTGCATTAAACGCAACACATGACAGGCTATAGATTTATGTACACACACGGCCACGCCCCCTTTTAACTTTTGTGTACGTGGTGAAAAAAACACCTGATACTCTGGAAAGGTATCCTCTATAACATTTTGCTTACACGACCAGATCTCTGAAAATGCAAAAATTTGACACTTTTCACAGAACTGCCTAAAAGAAACACTTTTCAGCTTATTTACAAGACCTTGGATATTCCATGCCATGATGCGAAACACAGAGCTACCACTTTCATCACTACCACTTTCATCAACACAGTGTGCGGGTGTGGGTTTGAGTATGGGCACTTGAGCGTGTGTGTGTGCAGGTAAGTCGTCCTTTGGGCCCTGGGGGTCTGAATGAGGGACGGGCTGTCTTCTCCTGGTTGCTGGGTCAACATGCCGGCCTGCCCCTCATTTCTGCCCCCTGCGCTCCACTGGCCTCTGGGTAGCAGCGTCGTATGCGTGGGTCTTTCCCTCAACAACGATGGAGTCGAAGCGGAGGAAGGCCTTCTTCCCCGCCTGCTTGGCCTCCTTGAGGAAGGGTAGCAGCTTGCGGCGCACGTCCCTCACCCGAGGGGTGAAGTCCTCAGAGATGTAGACCCGGGACTTGTTCTCCTTCAGCGTTCTTCGCTCAAACAGGATCCGCTCCTTGTCTTTGTACTTGTTGAAGCACACGATGATAGGGTGGGGCGCCTTGCCCTCCTTCAGACGATGGGCACGCTCCACCTCTATGCCCATCTCGTCCTTCAACATTGACTTGACAGCTTTTTCACAGTCCGCCCAAGTCTCTGAGCGCCCCTGGGGGTGGGGGATTCCGTGAAAGATCAGATTCTTGCGTCTGCTCCGCCCCTCCAAATCATCCAGTTTATCCTCCAGCTGCGTAACTTTCTCCTTCAACTCTCTGTTTTCTTTCATCACCGCAGTAAAGTCACTCTGAATTTTGTCCATCTGCTCGTGCATTGTAGCTTTCATACTGTCCATCTTTTTGTCCATCACATTCAACATTTTAAACACATCAGCAATGGTCGGCTCAGACACTGCGTTTGCCTCACCCCCGGGCGACTGGTTGTCTTGGTTCCCCTGGCATGTCAAAAGAGTCTGTCGTTTCGGTGGGCCTGGGTTCGCTTCGACATCGCCACACCGGAGCAGAAAGCCGACCAAAAACACGAGTATGACTGCCACCGGTCCGCTGACACTGACAGTGCGGTAACGTAGGGCTGCCTTCCTCTGAGCTTTGCGTGCCATGAAGTTTTGAAAAGTCCAGTAAAAGGTACCGCAAATGGCACAAAAAGCTACCGAACTGCTTGGCATGATGAGCTGAATCACCCTGTCGTTGTTCTAAAGTCACTCATTAAGTAATTATGTTGCAAAATGCTAAAAATGTGCGGAGCCGCTCTTCAACTGTCGCTTGTGTGTGTGTGTGTGTGTGTGTGTGTGTGTGTGTGTGTGTGTGTGTTTGTGTGTGTGTGTGTGTGTATATATGTAGTGTGTGGTGTGTGTGGTGTGTGTATGTGTGTGTGTGTGTGTGTGTGTGTGTGTGTGTGTGTGTGTGTGTGTGTGTGTGTGTGTGTGTGTGCGTGTGTGCTAGCGTGCACGCGCCATGTTGTGGGTCAGTCATTTGTGTGTGCCGGCCCGGCGTGTGTGTAGGTCGTCACAGAGACGGAGATTGACAGAGATTCGATTTGCCCCTCGGTATGTGTTATGTACTGCATAAGTACTGGGATAATAGAAAATTGCACTGGAAAATGTAAAATTGTACTTTTTAGTATGATTTTTCACTTCCCCCAAAATAAGCAAAATATCACGGTTTTCCCTCCACCAACGATTTTTTTTTTTAAATCCGAGAAGCATGCTTTACGGCTATGTTGATAGACATTTGCAGTTACAAACAAACAAATAAACAAACAACAAGATGCGGATTTCATACCGAAGTCTACCGTATTGTTTAGAGCTCACATGCATTTTTCTTTTAGGAACATTCAGAGTTGTTCATATTTTAGACTTATTATGCTGATCCATTCCCCTCCGAGTCCACACTGGCGCTCACAAATAAAGACGGACACACGGCACTTCCCGCCATTAGTACGCTCTGTGGGTTCGTGTAGCGACAGGAATTCTAGCCCAAAGTTCTTCCTATTTTCAAGCTTATCCTTCTGATTCATCTCCTTCTACTCTAACTCTGCAGGGTCGGATCAGTTACCTCGAGGAGGGGGGTGGGGGATTCCAACTTTTTGTTTGGAACCTTCAACCTGATACAAATTGCCTCCCTGACGCTAGACCTTGGGAGGGGAGAGAGGAAGAAGGCGCGTTTTAAGACTTACCGTTCACCAAAATATCAAACAACTGGGGAGGGGGGGGGGGGGGGGGGGGGGGGCGTGTGTGAAAACTCGCCAAAATTTTAAACGTGGGGGACGGGGGATTCCAAACATCCTATACAGGGACTTTGTGATAGCATTTTATTTTTAATTGGGTCGGCGCCCCCCCCCCCCCTCACACACACACATAGATCCGTCCCTGCTCTCATCCACACACACTGGCACACATAAAGACAGACACACGGCGATTCGCGCCTTCAGTTATACGTTCTGTGGGTTGGTGTAGCCACAATCATTCTGAAAAAGAACAAGATGGGATGACCCATGCCCACAAAGTCTCTTCTATGTAAGCTTGCATGCATTTTCCACCTTTTCCACAATACGTTCACAGACATAACAAAAATAGAGAGACTGTCTTCTAAAATCAAACCAGAGAGGGAGAGAATTGCGTCAACTCATACAGATGTAAAACACTGATGCGCAGGTGCTTTGCCAGGAACATTGTACATCACTGACGCGTTTGGCGATTTTACGTCACCGTCACTTTTTGATCACTGATGATGTCGAGAATTTCAACCATTCACGTAAGAAGACATCACGAAAAGGGCCTGTACCACTGGTCAGTATTTCAAGTATAATGTTATCGTACCAACAGTCTGTCAGACATACAGAATAGAACAGTACATAAAACAATCTGCTCCATGGTGGGCTTTGGTCGCTGAAATCCGACGATGCAACAGGCTGACAACGTAACCTTGCTCTGCGGCTTTTCAACACTTCCGTTCAAAATCAGATTCAGACTCGGATTATTATCCCAGCACATGTTACACAATATTTTTTTAAATATATATATATAAACTCATTCAGCCCGGCGCACGTATTTCCTAACTTTTGGAGGCGCCATCTAACGACTATGCACCTGTTTCAGGAGATGGATCGACCAAGCTAATCTGGCACTGCCCTTGAATTATCATGGTCGGCCCATCTCATGCTGTAGTGCTTAAGGGCTGAATGAGAAGTCAGCAGTTTCGTCTGGACAAGCCGGTTAACACAATTATTTTTGTCTCTCAATCTCATCAACCCATTCTTATCAGACTTTTGGGACTTCTGGTGAATGTCTGCAAAACATCTTTTCACGTATAAGCTATATGTACACTGCCATAGTAGAATGGATAAATCTATAGAAAATGGCTCTAAACACATCTTTTCTAATTTGTAATTGTGGAGTGCAGACACCCCCACCCGGGTCTGCCCTGGGCGACTTGGGTGGGGTTAACTACTTTTTAGTTCCCAGGGTCACCCTGGTCAGCCCCACAGGGTGGGTTTTTTCCTTCTATTCTGGGGCATGTGTTTCTGTCTACCCTTGGTCCATTCACCTGTATTTTCCTTTTTTTAAACTCTCCCTACTGTCTGCGCTGTCTGTAGCTCTTGATATTGGATTTGTGTTGCTAAATGGTCTTAGGTTTATTTAGCGTATTAGACCGGCTGGAGACATTCATTCAATATTGTCCAGAGAAAGTCTTGTTGCTGTCGGGACGTTAAGCAATGTATAACTAACTGTGGAGTGCAGAAGGTGGCTGTAACTAAAACAAACACCTAACAGTCCATATGAAGCCGTTAAAAGAAATTTCGTAACAGAAAACTATGAACTTTTGAAACCGGTACGTACAACAGAAATTCCCCAAACAGTGCTGGTGCGTGCGTTTGCAAACTTCACCGTCCAATTTCTTTGGCTTCGAGTACTTTGAGTTTGCCATTCTGGGGTTCAGACCTTGGCAATACAGGATATCAGATTTGTATATGAACTCATTATTTGCCTGTTATCGGTAGTCTTTTTCTAGTTATTTAGACGTTCCTTGAAGAGAAAGCAAATATCACATTTTAGGGAAACACCATTATTGTATACCAGCTTTGCATATCTCTGCTATAAAAAAAAACGGGCTACTTAGGCAAAGCAGGTATTTATGCTTTAAAAAAGTCCATATCTGTTACATATTATGAGTTTTTTCAGAGGATCTGAGGTCGATTTCTGAAGTGACCTGCCGTTTCTTACGATTTGCTGTGACGATAACACGTGTGCCCGTTAAAACAGGCGTACGGCGGGTACCCGGCGTACCTATTGCATCCTCAGATGAGGCAGTTATTCAGCTTTAAGTCTAAGCTTGTGTACACGTTGAAAGCGAGAAGTCAGCTTGGCTGTCTCCCCTGGAGGTGAGCACTGCACTCGACGACCGAGGAGTCACTTGCTTTCGGCACTTGTAGATCGGACTAGTCACCAGGATTGAGTCGCTTGATTGTAGTGATGACTGCTACTCCCCTAATCTCATCATGATGGACTGTGGGTCCCCAGTCACACTCATATTACGTAATTTGTCATTTGATGTATGGTTAGTAACACGCACCATTGCCCATAGAGCATCACTGCAGTATCGTATCGTGTCGGCAGGGGGCGGTGTAAAGTGTATTGATTCTAAACACTAACTAATTCTTCAGCATCGTCATCAACTGTAAGATGTAAGCGTCATGGGAGATCATGACATTAATTGACCTGCATATGCTTTCCTCATCTGGAGGAGGTTATTGGGTGTACAGTGCAGTAACAATTTTCTCTACATATGCAGCGTCAGTATAATGTATGGCAGTGGTGTTCCTCATACGCAGATGATAATTGTGAGTATAGTTGTTGCTTTTTTGCACACATACACACACACACACACACACACACACACACACACACACACACACACACACACACACACACACACACACACACACACATGGAGACAAAAGCCTCAGAGTGGGTTACCTACCATTTTATGTGAAAATGGGTTCCCATATTTCTATTTATTCTAGGGCTCTGGAGTTGATGCGAATGTTTAGAACTCACCTTATAACTAAGCTCTACAACTTAAAATAAAATAGACATTTTCTAGAAACAGAGCCACAGGATGGAGAAAAAATGGGTTTCTACCAATAAAGTGGGTGCCACTCAAACGAAAACTGGCATTACAGTGAAAATGGGTGTCCTCTTCAATCATTCATTTTAGAATGGACTATTTTAATAAAATTAGGCGTCTGTAATAAGGTAAAGTTCACGGAATATTTGATGCTTCTTTTACACATTTATTTGATTGTTGTCATTATTTTTTCAATTTAATGTGTATTTCTTTTTTTCAAGTTCTTTTTTATTGCATTAAAATTGTCAAGTACAATGACACAACACGCAGTGAACAAAATACCTCACTAAACATACCTCTGTTTGATTTTATTATGATTGTTTAGGTGGGGTTGGCGGGGGGGGGGGGGGGGGGGGGGGGGCGGTGGGAGGGTGGGCAGGGGGTCATCACTTTGGGTTTTATAGAGCTGTTGAATGCTCTCTTATGAATCAAAGATTTTCATTATCAGTACAATCAGTAGGTCATTTTAGAGGCGCGAACCGAGTTGCACGTCGAACCACTCACAAATACACATTTGGAGTGCACCAGATGGATCCAGTTGGTCAAGTCCCACATTCCACACTATAGGACAGCTAAGACTGAGAAGCAATCACGGCGTTTATAGCGCAGTACAAGGTTTGAAACTAAGAAACTGTTGTTTTTAGAAGTGTGTCGGGCAACAGTTTTTATTAAAACTGTTTTAAAACCTCTTCAAACTCAACTTTTGTTAATGTTAAAAGTGTTTTAATATACAGGCGTGTCGTAACTGTTATGCATCTATTCCAACGTAATAGTGCTGGATATTTTTCACATTGTCGCCTTCTCTCTTCGCTCAGCACTCGACTTTCCAGTCCTTCGCTCAAACGGGCAGCATTCACACACACACAATACTTTACTATTACACCCTTTGGCAACATTAGGTTTTTTTCCTCTGACCTAGCATTACATCGGAAAATGGTCCATCCAAGCCTGCACTCTTCATACTGTGCACTAAACGACCGACTGCAGCAGACGACGCACCTAACGACACTGACTGTGTGACGTCATTTGCATTCAATCAATTTGTGCATACATTCTGACAGGAGTTGCAGTCAAAACGAAAGCATAACACCAACAAACCCACAAACAAAGCAACAGGTTGAACCAAAAGATAACAGCAGCCTCCCCCAAAGTCTATATGTCCCCTCTCACACTGCGCACTCATACAATCACTTCACTTCATAGCAACCGGCGCACGAATACACACACACACACATATATATATATATATATATATATATATACATATATACATATATATATATATATATATATATATATATATATATATATATATATACATATATACATATATATATATATATATATATATATATATATATATATATATATATATATATATATATATATATATATATATATATATATATATATATATATATATATGCTAAGTCGATGGCGAACGAATACAAGGCTCTCAAATTTGTCACTAGACATGACCTCCCACAACATCAACCCGGAAGCACAACACAACTCCAACACTTTATTTTAAACAAAACAACCACACCCTCAAATAACAAACCTCATTATGTAGCAACATAAACAATTTTATTTACTCCCTCAAATAACTAAAATACCCCCCCCCCCCCCCCCCCCTTTCCTTTCGTATCTCTCCGTTTCACTTTGGCTCACCGATGCAGTTGACCCATATCAGCTAGTATGCTATTTATAGCTCAGAAGGGTCTTGTCATACACACGCCCATTTTAGGGGCTTTGTGCACACATACACACACACACACACACACACACACACACACACACACACACACACACACACAAAGCTGGGACAAGTTCAAACACACTGGAGGCGTGTCTTTTATGCACAACAGTGCATGTGTTAACGCCAAAATGAGAAAAACTGATTTTTGTATTTTTTATGAATCTTTACCGCAAGACAATGCAGAAACAACCCTCAGAAAAAAATGGGTGTCTGACTTGGGCACCCAGAATTTTACACTCACCCATTTGCCATAAGGATGGTAAAGACAGTCACCCATTTTAGATCTTTTGTGTACTCACACACACACACACACACACACACACACACACACACACACACACACACACACACACACAGAGGGAGACAAAACCATCAAAGTGGGTTACCTACCATTTTATGTGAAAATGGGTTCCCATATTTCTATTTATTCTAGGGCTCTGGAGTTGATGCGAATGTTTAGAACTCACCTTGTAACTAAGCTCTACAACTTAAAATAAAAAAGACATTTTCTAGAAACAGAGCCACTGGATGGAGAAAAAATGGGTTTCTACCAATAAAGTGGGTGCCTCTCACACAAAAACTGGCATTACAGTAGAAATGGGTGTCCTTGTCAAATCATTTATTTTAGCATGGACATCTCAAGAAAATTAGATGTCTGTAATAAGGTAAAGTTCACGGAATATTTTATGCTTCTTTTCCACATTTATTTGATTGTCATTCTTTCATCAACTTAATGTATATTCCTTCTTTTTTCTGCATTAAAAATGTAAAGCACAATGACACAACACACAGTGAACAAATACCTCACTAAAAATACCTCTGGCTGATTTTCTAATGATTGTTTGGGTGGGGTTGTGGGGGGAGGGGAGGGGTGGGGGTGAAGGTGGGGAGGGGGTGGGGGGGGGGTCATCACTTTGAGTTTTATAGAGCTGCTAAATGCTCTCTTATGAATGAAAGATTTTAATTATCCCTGGAATCAGGAGGTCATTTCTGAGGCGCGCAACGAGTTGCACATCAAACCACCCACAAATACACATTTGGAGTGCACCAGATGGATCCAGTTGGACAAGTCCCACATTCCACACTATAGGACAGCTAAGACTGAGAAGCAATCGCGGTGTTTATGATGCGGTGCAAGGTTTAAAACTAATAAACTGTTGTCTTTAGACGCGTGTCGGGCAACAGTTTTTATTAAAACTGTTTTGAAACCTCTCCTTATACTCAACTTTTGTTAATGTTAAAAGTTTTTTCATTTACAGGCGTGTCGTAACTGTTATGCATCTATTCCAAAGTAATAGTGCTGGATATCATAGTTTTCCCATTGTCGCCTTCTCTCTTCACTCAGCACTCGACTTTCCAGTCCTTCCCTCAAACACGCAGCATTCACACAAACAATACTTTACTATTACACCCTTTGGCAACATTAGGTAGTTTTTTTTTTCCTCTGACCTAGCATTACATACTGCACTAAACGACCGACTGCAGCAGACGGCGCACCTAACGACACTGACTGTGTGACGTCATTTGCATTCAATCAATTCAATCATACAATCTGACAGGAGTTGCAGTCAAAGCGAAAGCATAACACCAACAAACCCACAAACAAAGCAACAGGTTGAACCAAAAGGTCGGGCAGGTCACAAGATAACAGCAGCCTCCCCCAAAGTCTATACGTCCTCTCTCACACTGCGCACTCATACAATCACTTCACTTCATAGCAACCGGCGCACGAATACACACACACACACACATAATATATATATATATATATATATATATATATATATATATATATATATATATATATATATATATATATATATATATATATATATATATATATATATAGGCTAAGTCGATGGCGAACGAATACAAGGCTCTCAAATTTGTCACTAGACATGACCTCCCACAACATCAACCCGGAAGCACAACACAACTCCAACACTTTATTTTAAACAAAACAACCACACCCTCAAATAACAAACCTCATTATGTACATTATGTAGCAACATAAACAATTTACTCCCTCAAACAACTAAAATACCCCCCCCCCCCCCCCCCTTCCTTTCGTATCTCTCCGTTTCACTTTGGCTCACCGATGCAGTTGACCCATATCAGCTATTATGCTATTTATAGCTCAGAAGGGTGATGTCATACACACGCCCATTTTAGGGGCTTTGTGCACACATACACACACACACACACACACACACACACACAAAGCTGGGACAAGTTCAAACACACTGGAGGCATGTCTTTTATGCACAACAGTGCATGTGTTAACGCCAAAATGAGAAAAACTGATTTTTGTATTTTTTTTTTATGAATCTTTACCGCAAGACAATGCAGAAACAACCCTCAGAAAAAATGGGTGTCTGACTTGGGCACCCAGAATTTTACACTCACCCATTTGCCATAAAGATGGTAAAGACAGTCACCCATTTTCGGTCTTTTGTGTACTCACACACACACACACACACACACACACACACACACACACATACACACACACACATGGACACAAAACCCTCAGAGTGGGTTACCTACCATTTTATGTGAAAATGGGTTCCCATATTTCTATTTATTCTAGGACTCTGGAGTTGATGCGAATGTTAGAACTCACCTTATAACTAAGCTCTACAACTTAAAATAAAATAGACATTTTCTAGAAACAGAGCTACTGGATGGAGGAAAAATGGGTTTCTACCCAAAAAGTGGGTGCCTCTCAGTCTCACACAAAACTGGCATTACAGTGAAAATACCTCACTAAAGATACCTTTGGTTGATTTTATTATTATGATTGTTTGGGTGGGGTTGTGAGGGGGTTTGGGGGGGGGTGGCGGGGGAGAGGTGGGGGGGGGAGGGGCGGTCATCACTTTTGGTTTATAGAGCTGCTCAATGCGCTCTTATGAATGAAAGATTTTCATTATCAGTGGAATCAGTAGGTCATTTCAGAGGCGCGCACTGAGTTGCACGTCGAACCACTCACAAATACTCATTTGGAGTGCACCAGATGGATCCAGTTGGCAAAGTCCCACATTCCACACTATAGGGCAGCTAAGACTGAAAAGCAATCGTGGCGTTTATGGCGCGGTACAAGGTTTAAAACTAAGAAAATGTTTTTTTAGAAGCGTGTCGGGCAAAAGTTTTTATCAAAACTGTTTTAAAACCTCTTTTAACTCAACTTTTCTTAATGTTAAAAGTGTTTTATTGTACATTGCTTAACGTCCCGACAGCAACAAGGCTTTCTCAGGACGTGCCTGCACTGCTTGTGAAAAAAACAACAACTAAACAGAACATTGAATGTATGTTGCCAGCCGGTCAAATACATTAAATAAACCTAACACATGGGGCCTAAATAAAGCTAAGACCATTTAGCAACACACATCCAATATCAAGAGCTACAGGCAGTGCAGACAGTAGGGAGAGTTTTAAAAAGGCAAATACAGGTGAATGGACAAAGAGCCGACAGAGACACATGCCCCAGAATAGAGAGAAAAACCCACCCTGTGGGGCTGACCAGGGTGCCCCTGGGAAATAAAAAGTAGTTAACCCCACCCAAGTCCCCCAGGGCAGACCCAGGTGGGGTTAAAAGTGTTTTAATTTACAAGCATGTCATAACTGTTATGCATCTATTCCAACATATAGTGCTGGATATTTTTCCCATCCTCGCCTTCTCTCAACACTCGACTTTCCAGTCCTTCCCTCAAACACCCCCAACCGGGTCTGCCCTCAACACTCGACTTTCCAGTCATTCCCTCAAACACCCCCAACCGGGTCTGCCCTGGAGGACTTGGGTGGGGTTGGCTACTTTTTAGTTCCCAGGGTCACCCTGGTCAGCCCCACAGGGTGGGTTTTTCTCTATATTCCGGGGGCATGTGTTTCTGTCTACCCTTGGTCCATTCACCTGCATTTTCCTTTTTTAAACTCTCCCTATGGTCTGCGCTGCTCTTGATATTGGATGTGTGTTGCTAAATGGTCTTAGCTTTATTTAGGCCCCATGTCGTAGGTTTTATTTAACCTATTGGACCGGCTGACGACATACATTCAATATTCTGTTTAGTTTTTGTCACTAGCAGTGCAGGCACGTACTGAGAAAGTCTTGTTCCTGTCGGGACGTTAAGCAATGTACAATCAATCAACCTTCCTTCAAATGGACAGCATTCACACAAATAATACTTTACTATTACATCCGAAAATGGCCCATCCAAGCCTGCACTCTTTTAACTGCGCTAAACGACTGACTGCAGCAGACGACGCTTGTAACGACGCTGACTCTGTGACGTCATTTGCATTTAATCAATTTGTGCATACAATCCAAAAAGAGATGCGGCATCGACAAACCTACAAAATAAAGCAACAGGTTGAACCAAAAGGTCGGGCAGGACAAAAGACAACAGCAGCTTCACCCAAAGTCTATACGTCCTCTCTTACAATGCGCACTCATACAATCACTTCACTTCATAGCAGCCGCCGCATGAGAATACATATGAAATTTGTCACTAGACATGACCTCCGACAACATCACCCCGGAAGCATAACACACTTTTTTTTTTTTTTTTTTTTTACAAAACAACCACACCCTCAAATAACAAACTTCATTTTGCAGCAACACAAACAATTCCTCCCTCACACAAATACAATACCCCCCCCCCCCTCCCCCCCGCCCCACTACCTTTCGTATCTCTCCGTTTCACTTCGGCTCACCCATATCAGCTATTATGCTATTTATAGCTCAAAAGGGTGATGTCATACACACGCCCATTTGAGTACACATATACACACAGCTGGGAAATTTGAAACACACTGGAGGCGTGTCTTTTAAGCACAACAGTGCATGTGTTAACGCCAAAATGCGAAAAACTGATTTTTGTATTTTTTATGAATCTTTACCGGAAGACAATGCAGAAACAACCCTCAGAAAAAATGGGCGTCTGACTTGGGCACCCAGAATTTTACACACACCCATTGTCCATAAGGATGGTAAAGACAGTCACCCATTTGAGATATTTCGTGTACACACACAGAGTCACACACACATACACACACACACACACACACACACACACACGCACACACACACACACAGTTACATGCATATTATATATAAAAATGATCCCACCACCCGCATGATCAATCTTTATATTGCGTTGCTGACTTACTTAAGTAAGCTTGGATAAAAGCAATGCCATCAATAGGCAAATACCACTCATCTGCAAAGGGCATAGATCTTGATTTAACACCACAAACCATAATGTGGATTAGATGTAACATGTGTGACACTTGTAACAAAGAGATGACTGACTTCTGCACCAGCAAAATCCATGTTTTCTCAAAATCTAATTAGTTTTCACACAGCTGTCAAACACCCGTGACCCTTGACCTTTATGATATCATAGAGTTGCCTGAACTAGTATACATGATAGGAAGGTCTTATCATCACCTGTGTGCCTGTGTGCCAAATTTGAATGAAAATTTTATGAAAATGTGCATAATACCTACAATTTTATCAAAAATTGGCATTTTACACACATTTGCAAGCCTGTGACCCTCTCCATGTGAGCAGTATTTGAGAAAAGAATCATCTTTTGACAAAATATGGCTATTTTGGACCTATTTGCTGAGCTCTTGTGACCCTTGACCCTTCCGAGGAATCAACCAAATTAGTATGAATTGAAAGGTCTTACCCTCAGGTTATCTTAGTACCAAGTTTGGGTTTGAAGTTGTGATTAATATTTGAGAGAAAAAAAATTATGTCAAAATATAACTATTGACCTATTTTCTAAGCCCCTGTGACCTTCCCCTTTGTGAGAGGTCACTCAAATTGCTATGTTTAGAAAGGTCTTGCCACAAAGTATCCTTGGGCCAAGTTGGAAGACTATGGCTTGAATAGTCTCCGAGAAAATGCCAACGTTAAAGTTTTCGACACAGACCATGGCAGACGGATGACGGACAGAAAATAATAGAATCACTTTCGCTTCGCACGTGAGCCAACAGAAAAGTGAATACGGTCCTTTCACTATCTGTGACCTCATGTGAACGCTGTAAAAAAAAAAATTTACCTTAAAATCGCTCTCAGCACCAGTCTGACTGTGAGGGGGCATTGTTTGGTAATCCAAATTCATAAACTTTCAAAACACGAGGCGCCAAAGCCAACGCCCACATGTTGTCACGTGACCAAATGCCACATTCAATGGTGTCTTATAAATGCAAGATGAGCGACTTTGAGTTTTTTTCCTGTAAACAAAACAGCTTGAATACCTTGTTGGTCGAAGGGGGTACAATGCATGGTTCCTTTGACCTCCCTCAGGCCTACAAGGGTCAGTGTAGCGAACTCCCGTGACCCAGGCAATACTGAACTTCACTTATCAGATACTAGCCTCACGTATTTGTATGCACACCTCCCCCTCCCCCCACGGGGCACCCCCCCCCCCCCATCTCCCTCACCCCTTCACAACACACACACACACACACACACACACACACACACACATACATTTAGACCCAAGGTCCCATTTCTCAAATGTTGGAGCTGTTGCATAACCTCTGTGTACCAGCTGCATAGAGTGACCATGATAATTCAAGGGTAGTGTCAGATTAGCTTGTCTCCTGAAGGCGCCAAGCTAATCGGACAGTACCGTTGAATTATCATGGTCAGTCCATTTCCTGCTTCAGGGTCCCAGGCGAAATGGGTTAAGACATGTTCAGAAAGACTGCCGAAATGTTCTAAGAACACATGACAGGGTCGGATCACTTTACTTTACTCCTGCGGGGGAGGAGGGGGGGAGGGGGGGGGGGGTCTAACGTCTTGTTTGGAACCGTGAACCTGATACAAAAGGCCTCCTCCTTCATACGGGGGCCGAAAAAATCAAACAGGGAGAGGAGGGGGGGGGGGGGGGAAGTAGTTGACAGACCTTGCTTCCAAGGGCAGAAGAATCAAACAACGGGGAGAGGAGGGGGAGGGGGGAGTCGACGGACCTTGCTGCCAGGGGTCACAAAATTCAAACAACCGAGGGGGGGGGGGGGGGGGGGTTCAGAACGACAGACCTTGCTTTTGGGGTGCCAAAAATCAAACAGCGAGGAGTGCAAGAGGGGGGGGGGAGGGGGGGCCGATGCGATAGACCTTGCTTCCAAGGACCGAATGAACAAATGAGGGAGGGGGTGGGGGGGTGGGGTCCCAAACACCCCAAAAAGGGACTTTGTTATAGCATTTTTACAAATTTGGTCTGAACCCCCCTGCCCCAACCTGGATCCAACCCTGCACCCGCTTCCCCACCCTTGACCTCTGCAATGAGTTGAGTAAATTCGAATGCACAGAAAGGTCGTATCAGCTACCTTTGTGCCAAGTTTGATTGGAAAAATTTGCAAAAATGTTGCCAATACCTAAAATTTTATCACAAATTGGCATTTTACACACATTTGCCAGCCTGTGATTCTTGACTTTTCCGAAGCGTTATCCAAAACAGTATGCATAGATAGGTCTTCCCATCAGGTATCTCTGTAGCAAGTTTGGGTTTAAAGTTGTTTTTGAAAAAAATAACATCTTTTGTCAAAATGTGGCTATTTTGAACCTATTTCCTGAGCCGGCTCTTGTGACCCTTGACCTTACCGAGGGATCACCAAATTAGTAGGCATGGAAAGGTCTTACCCTCAGCTATCTTTGTACCAAGTTTGGGTTTGAAGTTGTGAATATTATTTCAGAAAAAAAAGAATGTCAAAATATAGCTATTTTTGACCTATTTCCTGAGCCCCTGTGATCTTGACCTTTGTGAGAGGTCACTCAAATTGGTATGTTTAGAAAGGCCTCGCCACAAAGTATCCTTGGGCCAAGTTTGAAGAATGTGCCTTGAAAAGTCTCTGAGAAAATGCCAACGTTAAAGTTTACAATGGATAGCAAACTACTCCACACACACATACACACACACACATGGACACAAAACCCTCAGAGTGGGTTACCTACCATTTTATGTGAAATGGGTTCCCATATTTCTATTTATTCTAGGGCTCTGGAGTTGATGCGAATGTTTAGAACTCACCTTATAACTAAGCTCTACAACTTAAAATAAAATAGACATTTTCTAGAAACAGAGCTACTGGATGGAGAAAAAATGGGTTTCTACCCAAAAAGTGGGTGCCTCTCAGTCTCACACAAAACTGGCGTTACAGTGAAAATACCTCACTAAAGATACCTTTGGTTGATTTTATTATTATGATTGTTTGGGTGGGGTTGTGAGGGGGTTGGGGGGGGGGCGGCGGGGGAGAGGTGGGGGGAGGGGGGGGTCATCACTTTTGGTTTATAGAGCTGCTCAATGCACTCTTATGAATGAAAGATTTTCATTATCAGTGGAATCAGTAGGTCATTTCAGAGGCGCGCACTGAGTTGCACGTCGAACCACTCACAAATACTCATTTGGAGTGCACCAGATGGATCCAGTTGGCAAAGTCCCACATTCCACACTATAGGACAGCTAAGACTGAAAAGCAATCGCAGCGTTTATGGCGCGGTACAAGGTTTAAAACTAAGAAAATGTTGTTTTTAGAAGCGTGTCGGGCAAAAGTTTTTATCAAAACTGTTTTAAAACCTCTTTTAACTCAACTTGTCTTAATGTTAAAAGTGTTTTATTGTACATTGCTTAACGTCCCGACAGCAACAAGGCTTTCTCAGGACGTGCCTGCACTGATTGTGAAAAAAACAACAACAACTAAACAGAACATTGAATGTATGTCGCCAGCCGGTCAAATACATTAAATAAACCTAACACATGGGGCCTAAATAAAGCTAAGACCATTTAGCAACACACATCCAATATCAAGAGCTACAGGCAGTGCAGACAGTAGGGAGAGTTTTAAAAAGGCAAATACAGGTGAATGGACAAAGGGCCGACAGAGACACATGCCCCAGAATAGAGAGAAAAACCCACCCTGTGGGGCTGACCAGGGTGCCCCTGGGAAATAAAAAGTAGTTAACCCCACCCAAGTCCCCCAGGGCAGACCCGGGTGGGGTTAAAAGTGTTTTAATTTACAAGCGTGTCATAACTGTTATGCATCTATTCCAACGTATAGTGCTGGATATTTTTCCCATCCTCGCCTTCTCTCAACACTCGACTTTCCAGTCCTTCCCTCAAACCGGGTCTGCCCCCAACACTCGACTTTCCAGTCCTTCCCTCAAACACCCCCAACCGGGTCTGCCCTGGGGGACTTGGGTGGGGTTGGCTACTTTTTAGTTCCCAGGGTCACCCTGGTCAGCCCCACAGGGTGGGTTTTTCTCTATATTCCAGGGGCATGTGTTTCTGTCTACCCTTGGTCCATTCACCTGCATTTTCCTTTTTTAAACTCTCCCTACGGTCTGCGCTGCTCTTGATATTGGATGTGTGTTGCTAAATGGTCTTAGCTTTATTTAGGCCCCATGTCGTAGGTTTTATTTAACCTATTGGACCGGCTGACGACATACATTCAATATT
Organism: Semisulcospira habei; assembly: GCA_036245525.1. Taxonomy (NCBI): domain Eukaryota; kingdom Metazoa; phylum Mollusca; class Gastropoda; family Semisulcospiridae; genus Semisulcospira; species Semisulcospira habei. The sequence goes on along the minus strand of BTPG01000003.1, from coordinate 132,005,795 downwards.
CTGTTTAGTTTTTGTCACTAGCAGTGCAGGCACGTCCTGAGAAAGTCTTGTTCCTGTCGGGACGTTAAGCAATGTACAATCAATCAACCTTCCTTCAAACGGACAGCATTCACACAAATAATACTTTACTATTACATCCGAAAATGGCCCATCCAAGCCTGCACTCTTTTAACTGCGCTAAACGACTGACTGCAGCAGACGACGCTTGTAACGACGCTGACTCTGTGACGTCATTTGCATTTAATCAATTTGTGCATACAATCCAAAAAGAGATGCGGCATTGATAACATCGACAAACCTACAAAATAAAGCAACAGGTTGAACCAAAAGGTCGGGCAGGACAAAAGACAACAGCAGCTTCACCCAAAGTCTATACGTCCTCTCTTACAATCACTTCACTTCATAGCAACCGGCGCACGAGAATACATATGAAATTTGTCACTAGACATGACCTCCGACAACATCACCCCGGAAGCATAACAGAAAACAACCACACCCTCAAATAACAAACTTCATTTTGCAGCAACACAAACAATTCCTCCCTCACACAAATACAATACCCCCCCCCCCCCACCCCGCCCCACTACCTTTCGTATCTCTCTGGTTCACTTCGGCTCACCGATGCAGTTGACCCATATCAGCTATTATGCTATTTATAGCTCAGAAGGGTGATGTCATACACATGCCCATTTGAGTACACATACACACACAGCTGGGAAAAGTTGAAACACACTGGAGGCGTGTCTTTTAAGCACAACAGTGCATGTGTTAACGCTAAAATGAGAAAAACTGATTTTTGTATTTTTTATGAATCTTTACCGCAAGACAATGCAGAAACAACCCTCAGAAAAAATGGGTGTCTGACTTGGGCACCCAGAATTTTACACACACCCATTGTCCATAAGGATGGTAAAGACAGTCACCCATTTGAGCTATTTCGTGTACACACACACACACACACACACACACACACACACACACACACACACACACACACACACACACACACAAACACACACACACTGTGACACACATGGTGGTTGCTCCTGCAGAAACTCCAAGTATAACATTGTTTTAGTCAGAAATTTAGCACCATAAAATAATTAGAAGGGCCCGTTTCCATATTGTTTTGTTAGAGAGTTGGGAGGGTGGAGGCGGGGAGAAGGACAACTAATAATGTATGCTCAAGTTTCAAAGGGAATTAACTCTTCCTGCCACCTTCGAGCTGGTAACTAAATTACTTCCCTTCCATGAACTCGGCGCACTTTAGACTTACCCCATCGAGCGCGCGATGGTGTGCATCGCCCTAGTCAGTGACATGAATGAAGCTGTTTTTAACCGATAAGAAAGCTTATACACGAAAATGCTTTTGTGTTATGCTGTTATGTGGTATCTGGAAACATGGAGGCACAGCACTGCACAACAAGCTCCATGACCTCTTTCTCTGCTGCTGGGAGGAAGGAACACTACCAAAAGATCTCCGTGATGCAGTCGTTATCACCCTGTACAAGAACAAAGGCGAGAAGTCTGACTGTTCCAACTATCGGGGAATTACCCTGCTGTCCATTGCTGGGAAAATCCTTGCAAGGCTGCTCCTGAATCGGCTGGTACCTGCCATCGCTGAAGACCAACTCCCAGAGGGCCAGTGTGGCTTCAGAGCAAACAGGAGCACCACCGATATGGTCTTTGTGCTGAGACAGCTACAGGAGAAGTGCCGCGAGCAGAACAAAGGGCTGTACGTAACATTTGTCGACCTAACAAAAGCGTTCGACACTGTGAGCAGGCAAGGCATGTGGCAGATCCTGGAGCGACTTGGCTGTCCCCCAAAGTTCCTCAACATGATTGTCCAGCTACACGAGGACCAGCAAGGCCAGGTCAGACTCAACAATGACCTCTCAGAACCATTCCCTATTCTCAACGGCGTAAAGCAGGGCTGCGTGCTGGCACCGACCCTCTTCACCATCTTTTTTAGCATGATGTTGAAGCAGGCCACAGTGGACCTCGATGATGACGATGCAGTGTACATCAGGTATCGTCTCGATGGCAGCCTGTTCAACCTCAGACGACTGCAGGCCCACACGAAAACCCTAGACCAACTGATTCGTGAGCTGCTTTTTGCTGATGACGCTGCCCTCATTGCACACACAGAGAGAGCCTTGCAGCGCATCACGTCTTGCTTCGCAGATGCTGCCCAGCTCTTTGGACTCGAGGTCAGTCTGAAAAAGACAGAGGTCCTCCATCAGCCGGCACCCAAGACAGTGTATCGCCCTCCTCACATCACCATTGGCGAGTCTGAACTAAAGTCAGTGCACCAGTTTACCTACCTTGGCTGCATTATCACGTCGGACGCCAAGCTGGACAAGGAGCTTGACAGCAGGCTGGCAAAAGCGAACAGCGCTTTCGGGCGACTTTTCAAGCGGGTGTGGCACAATCAACAGCTGAAAACAGGCACCAAGATCAGCGTGTACAGAGCTGTGGTCCTCACCACCCTGCTGTATGGTTCCGAGTCCTGGGCCCTCTACCGCAGCCAACTACGACTCCTCGAACGCTTCCACCAGCGCTGCCTGCGTACCATCCTGGGCATTCACTGGAGTGACTATGTCACCAACGTCGAGGTCCTTGAACAGGCTGAAACTGTGAGCATCGAGGCTTTGCTGCTGCGGACACAGCTCCGCTGGGCGGGGCATGTCTCCAGGATGGAGGATCATCGCCTATCAAAGATCACACTGTTCGGCGAGCTTGCTACTGGACACCGTGACAGAGGGGCACCAAAGAAGAGATACAAAGACTGTCTCAAGAAGTCACTTAGTGCCTGCCAAATCGACCACCACCAGTGGTCTTCGCTTGCTGCGGACCGTGACACCTGGCGCTCCACCATTTACAAGGCAGCTGTCTCCTTTGAGGACTCTCACAGAGCTAGCCTTAAGGACAAGCGGCTCAGGAGAAAAAACAGAGATGCCGCAGCTCAGAACCCTGGCCATACCTTCCCCTGCAGCCACTGCGGTCGAACCTGCCTGTCTCGGATTGGCCTCCACAGCCACGAACAAGCCTGCAGACGTCGTGGTCAACTCCTATAAAATCTTCGCTCGCGAAGTCAAGCCAAGAGGATGTGGTATTGTAAGGAGTTATTCCTCATTGAAGGCAAGACTGAGCTATTAACGGTATATATAGTCAACAGTGTCACGTATCAGTCAAGGGCGGATAGGAGGGCGGGGGGGCGGGGGGGGGCCGGAACTCCCTCCCCCACCCCCACCCCCCTTCCCGTTTGATGTTTTGGCGAGGTTTGACACATACACCCCTGTTGTTTGATATTTTGGCGAGTGGTGAGAGTCAGCACGCACATGCGCACCTAACCACCACCCCCACCCCCCACCCCCCCCTCCCGCGTTGCTTGATTTTTCGGCCACTGGAAGCAAGGTCTAGCGTCGAGGAGGCCTTCTGTGTCGTTTTGTATGAGGTTCAATGTCGAAAACAAAAAAAATTGAACCCCCCCCCCCCCCCTGGAGGTAACTGATCCGCCCCTGCGTATCATAGTATGTACCCACTCCATAAAGTTTTTTCTTCTTTGACACATGTATAGATATAACAAGCAATTTAATATTTATAAATTTTCTTGATGTCTTGCGGCAACATTAATAAAGCTTCTTATGTGTAGTAGTAATGAAATACATCTTAGTGTATTTGAACGCTCGAAATTTCTGTCCTAAACGGAGAACAGACGCCAGCAAACGTGCGAGTCGCTTCACTAGTGAAATTGACGAGATGTCAGCTGGGGATATGGACAAACAGAGAAAAGAGCTAAATAAACTTGCTTTCATTTTCGGCCATTGTGCATGATCTAGTTAAAGTAGAATTTACTCGCACGCACGGTTATACAGAGCACAGTAAGACGAAATCTACGTGCTGAGTCGACAGTAATATGCAGTCGTCTGCCATTCATGTGTTTTGTCTGAACACCGCAGTCAGCCGCAAAACGAATGACGCGAGGCACGGTTTTATTTTGGACTGGCTACATAAATTATATTGAGCAACATTTTGATGGATATAGTGCCGTTAACCGACAGATGTGATTACTTGACCCGAATCAGAATGACCTCGTCTGATGACTCTGACATTTTGATTCTGGTCTCGTAATCGGCATATCGGCCTGTCAGCGGCACTATATAAACCACAATTTTGCTCAATATAATATTATGTATATATAATATTATATTGTGTGCAATACATTTGAAAGGTAGTCTAAAAGATGACGTGATATAATTACATTGGTGGAAACCGACTGCTGGAAATCAGGAGTTCCTGAAACGTATTTTTCAAGTCGTTCTTATAATTATTGACATGATTAGCATGATGAATTCAAATATACTGACGAGCAAAACAAATGCGACATTTTTGGCATCAGTTTCCGATGATTAAAAAAAAATGCTCGTCAGTACATGGATATGTTAAAAATTATTGTAGTCCATTAACATATCGGTCTAGCCGGAAAAAATGCCACTGAATGCGCGCGCGCGTGTGTGTGTGTGTGTGTTAGTATGTTTTTAACCTGCAATTAGTGCAGTTGTGTGTGTGTGTGTGTGTGTGTGTGTGTGTGTGTGTGTGTGTGTGTGTGTGTGTGTGTGTGTGTGTGTACTCGCGCATGTGTTTATATTATAGTAGAGAGAGCTCAGGCGCCTTAGGCGCCAAACTAATGCGGCACTACCCTTGATCGATCCATCTCAGCAGATAACTGGCTTTTAAAGGGAAAAATTACAAAGTAAAGTAAGCACTGTCAGGGGAGAGAAGTGTGCATTATTGACCAGCTATCATTGATCTACTTTAGTCAAAGCACAAAAAAATAAAAAATTACATGCACCAAGTGGGATATGTGATACCCCCCCCCCCCTTCTGGGGGGGGGGGGGGTTGGGGCTTCCATATGCATTGCTTCCAGTCACTTTCTTAGCGCACCCCCTCTTTCCTATCTTTTTTTGTGCTTTGACCAAAGTAGATCTATGATCACTGGTCGATCATGCACACTTCTCTCCCCTGACAGTGCTCTTACCTACTTTACTTTGTAAACTTCCTAAAATATGAGCACTGGCAGTCCCCCCTTTTCTTTTCATTTATTACTACAATATCGACTGCAACCCCTTCCCCCCTTTTGGTTGGTTCTCTCTTAGGGTGCATGGAGATTTAGCTCTAGGTGGAGGCATGGAATGTATGCCCCTGCAGACACCACAGTAAAATGTGGCTGTCTTTGCAGGTAGGCAAAAGTTCATGATCGCGAAAACCGGAACAGCTGTACACACCGGTTAAATATCTGGACCCCGCCCCCCCCCCCCTCCCTTGGGGACCTAGATTTAAATTCCCATTACTAAGTGGCTGGAACAGTGGGATATGTGATACGCCCCCTTTCGGGGGGCTTCCATATGCATTGCTTCCAGTCACTTTCTTAGCGCACCCCCTCTTTCCTATCTTTTTTTTTTTTTTTTGTGCTTTGACCAAAGTAGATCTATGATCACTGGTCGATCATGCACACTTCTCTCCCCTGACAGTGCTTTTACCTACTTTACTTTGTAATCTTCCTAAAGTATGAGCACTGGCAGTCTCCCCTTTTCTTTTCATTTGAAAGGGAAAGATATGTACAGAAGACTTTGGTATTCTTTGCATGACAGCTGTCAAACAAACGTCCCAAATAGCGTGTATGTTGAGTCAGATGACACTTGTGTACATTGCCCATGACAACTGTACAAGGAAGTTTACCCACTCGCGGTGCATGCCTGACAACAGGGTTATTATTAGTCACTCCGACTTAACTCTATAAAAATGCAAATTGTCAAATCATGGCAAGCTGAAGTGGAGGTTCGGGTGGGTTGAAATTGTATTGAGAACTGTGGGGCGACTGTAGTCTGATCTCTCTCTCTCTCTTTCCACTATATAGAATATTTTGTTGGTGTTAAAGTTCATGTAATACAAAATAGCAGGCTTTCCGTGGCGCAGTGGTTAAGGCGCCTGCCACCAATGTTAAAGGTGCGAGGTTCGATACCGGGTTTCGGCGTCGGATTTTTCTCCTCTAGTAAGTGTCACCGTTAATTCGGGCGGACCGTCGGGGGTTCTTTCTCTGGGTACTCCGGTTCTTCCACCCCCCACTTTGGTACCGGTTTCAGGCCACTTTATAAAATTTGAAATACAAGCGATCAAAATTTCCGAAACCTCATTAGCTGAGCTGACCCTTCACACCACGTGAATGTCCTGTGTCTGTCTTGCACTGTGATTGTCATCAGAGTGAATGTGTGTGTGTCAGGTGAGCGTGCGTGTTGGGTTCAGTTCGCGGCGCTTTGAGCCCATTCGCCGAATTGGGAAAAAGCTCCTATATAATAACCGGTATTATTATTATTATTATATGACAGGGCCGGATCCAGGGGGGGATGCTTTGGTACTACAGCACATTCCCCCTCCCCCTCGGCTTAAAAATATCATTCACTGCCAGTCCACATGGTCCGAGAAGAGTTATTGCAGCACTCTTACAAATAAATTTAAAATCACAACGTTTGTAGCTCAGTGACCTGTTTGCTTTATTCAAAGTAATGGCAGGTGTCATAGATGATGAAAGTATGTTGAATTTTTGCTGTTGGATCGGAAAACTGCTATTTTGCTTATTTTGGGGGAGTTCAAACATTACAATAAAACGTAAAATGTAACCCTTTCAATTTCACACTATTTTCTTCTCATACGAGTACTTTTCATTGATATCCTGCTATACACACACAAAAAATTGTCCCCAGGCAAACTTTTTCGGCGGTGTAAAATTTATTTTTTAGGTGCCTTTTATATAATATATATATATATATATATATATATATATATATATATATATATATGCTATAAAATATATATATATATATATATATATATATATATATATATATATATATATATATATATATATATATATATATATATATGCTATAAAACTGATCTAATTTCACAAACCCCGTTCATGGTTTGACGTGATGGCGTGTTCATTTGGGTGCTGTCTGTCGTAAACAACATTCCAAGTGACCAGTGTAGCAGCCGCCAATAATGAATTTGACGCCGGTGAATGTCTGCAATATGATGTATTAACTATCGTTTCTTATTAACTATATGTATCGACTTAACTGCACTGCGTTTCGCCATGTTTTCGCGGTGGCTTAGTGGTTTTGGCTCAAACGCTATCTATCGTTTACCAAGGCACTCTGCGCGGATAAAACAGATTTTTTTCCCACGGTTTATCGACGAAAGGCGCAGACAGGGGAAAATATCTCTATTTTGGAACCAAAATAGAGATATTTTCCCCTGTCTATCGACGAAAGTCGATTCACCTCAAGCAATGGATCCGCTCAACGTATGCTGTGCGCGATGAAATCTACAGTGAACACATCTGGGGCCAGTTGCATGAGTGAGCTTAGTCCTGCACCAGCCACTAAGCAAGGTGCGCCGCTATAGCGGCGCACCTTGCTTAGTGGCTGGTGCAAGACTCGCTCATGCAACTCAGCGTGAGGATCCCAAATGTCGTGTGCGTCGTTCTCTTCAGGTAATTTTATGCGCCAACGATTCTAAACAGATGGACTCAGTTCTAAAGCCCCCCTCCCTCCCCTCCCCCCCCCCCCTCAAGCCACCCTCCCCCCCAAAAAAAAACACAAAACAACAACAACAAACAAACAATGAACAAAACAACAACAAACAAACAAAGACTCCGACGGGGGTTATACAGGACCCGAAGGTCGACTTTGTATGCTTGTTGAGCCGATTATTTTATCCTTGTCCGCTTTATCATCACTAAATATTGTGTTTACAGGTCACGTTTTAAAAATTGAACGTTTTGCACAATTTTGTCTCAGTGGCTATCATAGTCATATTCCATATGATTTAGATAGACAGACGCTGCCGTACGCCTGTTGTCCACTTCAAGTTATATCGGGTTCTCGATATCCTTGTGCATGAGTTTGTTTACGACGCCTGTCGTCGGTGCAGAATTTGCGGAGAAGTAATAGACCATGAAGAAGATTGGATTTCATGACTGCACAGGTCGTCTATCGTCAGTAGGCATGTACGGGCATTAAAATAACACAACACTGCAGTGTGTTACCTCACCAGCCGTTATCTGTTGCTTTCAGCGCCAAGTGAGTAGATGGATCGACCGTGTTAGATCAAAGGTAGTGCCGGATTAGGTTGGCGCCTCAGGCAGGCGCCAACCTAATCCGGCACTACCCTTGATCTAACACGGTCGATCCATCTCAGCAGATAACTAATAATAATAAAGAGCATTTATATCGCGCTAAATCCCAAGGAGCAGTGGGCTCTACTGAACTGGTTTTGAAATGGAAAGTTAGGTCAGTACTGAAGACTTCGACGTTCTTTGCACCATTAGCTATTGAGTCAGAGCGACACTTGTGTACATTGTCCATGACAACTGTACAAGGAAGTTCGCCCACTCGCGGTGCATGCCTGACAACAGGGTTATTATTAGTCACTCCAACTTAACTTTGAAAAATGCAAATTGTCCATTCATGAAAAGCTGAAGTGTAGGTTAGTGTTGGGTAAAATTGAGAACTGACTATAATCGGCTCTCTCTCTCTCTCTCTCTCTCTCTCTCTCTCTCTCTCTCTCTCTCACACGCACATTCTGAATATCGTCATGAAAAAAAAAGACCAAACAAAACACGCCTATAGAACATGTTGTTGGTGTTACAGTACATGTAATGAAAACAACAGGGATTGAGACCTTTGTTACCTCTATACCAAGACTTTCTGGTGTGTGTGTTTTAATTATGTCAATATGTATTTGTTAGTTTTGTGTACAGGACGGAGGCATCACAATAAAAAAAAAATTGAGCTCTGAGTTCTGAGAGCTCCCTCTCTATCTCTCTCTAGATAGACTAGAAGACTAGAAGACTTGACCTAGAATCAAAGCAAATTGAATGCATGTGGTTGGAAATAAAAACATCGAAGTCATCACCCGTTCTTGTAGGGTTTATTTATAGAAATCCAGCGGCCACAGTGGCATGGCTTGATGACTTTGAATCAATGATTGACACAGTACAGAAATGCAGGGGTGATATACATATCCTAGGTGATTTTAATGTTGATTTGTTAAAAGACTGTTACTCTTCATGGAATTCAATGATCTCTTTTCTTGGTTTAACACAAGTTATTCAGTCGCCCACACGAGTTACTTCATCTTCTGCGACAATGATAGACCATATCTATACTACAAATGTAAATGCTGTTAATAATGTCCATGTTCTCAATTTTTCTATCAGTGATCACTTCCCAGTATCTTTCTCGCTGTCTGCCAAATTAGCTAAGAAATCTTGCACAGGGCATACTACTATTATTTACAGGTCTTTCAAAAAATTTAACCAGAATGCCTTTCTCTATAACTTATCCAATACCCCATTTAATGATGTGTTAAATTACAATGACCCAAATGAAGCCCTCACCCGCTGGTATGAACTGTTCCTCGGTGTTCTAGATAAACATGCCCCAGTGCGAACAAAACGTGTCAAACATCCCACAATTCCTGAATGGCTAACTGGAGAAATAAAAGCAGCCATGCAACTCAGAGATACACTTAAGAAAGAAAAGAAATTTGTTGACTATAAAAAGCAAAGAAATTTTGTCAAATCTTTGGTCCGAAAAGCTCAAAGACAACATGCTGAACAGATCATTGCAGACGGCAAGGACCTGCGCTCTGTTTGGCAAGTTATCAACACCTTTACTAAAGGTCACAATCACAGAGACATGAACATTGCACCTGAGCTCACTGCAGATACCTTCAATACCCACTTTCTTAGCATAGCTGAGACTTTAGCACGCACTAATACAAATGATCCTGCGAAATACCAATGTTCTGAGCAACTACGATTTCACAGTAACAATACCGCTGGTTGTGTTTTCTCACTCCCCCCAATGACTGTTTTTGACGTGGGTAAATATATATCTAATATGAAAAAGAGGTCATGTGGTTCAGATGGCATCAGTTGCGAAATTCTTAAAATAGCTCTGCCCTACATAGTTGAGTCTCTAACGTTCATTTACAATCTTTCTATTCAAAGAAATATTTTCCCTGATGAGTTAAAAACAGCTAAGGTCATTCCCCTTCCCAAAAGCAAAAACTTAAACTCATTGAATGATTATAGACCTATCTCCATTCTACCAGTTATCTCAAAACCTATTGAAAAACATATCCATACACATCTGCAAAATTTTCTAGAACAGAACTGTCTACTCAGTAAAATGCAGTCTGGGTTTCGCCCGCAACACTCTTGCCAAACTGCCCTTATACATATCATTGATAAATGGCTTACAGCCATTAATAATTCTCAGTTATCAGGTGCAGTTTTTCTTGACCTTAAAAAAGCTTTTGATTTAGTCAGCCACTCTATCTTATAAAAAAAACTACCGATGTATCACATCGATTCCAATACCGTACATCTGATATCATCCTATCTAAGTGACAGAAGACAGAAAGTTTTGCTTCATGGTAATTACTCGAGTGAAGGTTTAGTAACGTGTGGTGTTCCTCAGGGGTCAATTTTGGGCCCATTCTTATTCAACATATTTATCAATGATTTACCATTCTCTATCTCACATCCCGATGCAACGTGTGACTTATTTGCTGATGACACTACCATACATACATCAAACAGCGAATTGCCAAAAATAAACGAAGTTCTCCAGCAAAGTCTTGATGAGGTTTCAAGCTGGTGCCAACATAATCATATGATAATTAGTGTCCAAAAGACAAAGAGTATGTTAATTACATCACGCCAAAAACATCAACGTGGTTTCCTGCCCTTAACATTATACCTGAACTCTGAGCCCCTTGATCAGGTTAAAAAACACCGTTTGCTTGGGAGTCACATTAGATAACCAGCTCAGCTGGGAACCACATATCGAAAACACATGCAAAACAATATCTAAAAATCTATTCCTGCTATCAAAACTAAGTCAAATAGTTAACACTGAGACTAGAAGACTCTTTCTCCATGCCCATATTAAGACACACTGTGATTACTGCTCCACTATCTGGGATGGATGCAGTGACGTACATTTAAAGAAACTTAACTCATTGTACTGTCGAGGGGTAAAGTTAACTGTGCCTGGTCCCTCTCCCACCGACGAAAAGTTTAGAACCATCCGACTGCTAAACCTAAACAAACAGTTCACATTTAATCGATGCATACTTATGCATAAAATTCTTCACCATAAAACCCCATCTTACCTTCGTATGTTATTTTTGGATAGTCAAAGACAAAACACGAGGAACAGTTTGTTACAGCTACCAAGGGCCAGGCTCGATATATATAAAACCAGCCTTTCGTTCTCAGGTGCCAAAGCCTGGAACAAACTACCACCCCAAATTAAATCTATTTCTAATTCTAGAACCTTCAAAACTCGTTTATATAACATCTTGTTACAGTAACTTACTACCTGAACGGACTACTTATATGTGTGTGTGTGTGTGTGTGTGTGTGTGTGTGTGTGTGTGTGTATATATATATATATATATATATATATATATATATATATATATATATATATATATATATATATATAATTATTATTCACTATTATTGATATGTGTGCGCATTATTTGCATTGCTTTTTTCCAGTTTATTTCTTCATGTTTCGATTTATTGTGTTATTGTATTTCTTATTCTTTGCTGTTAATATTTCTTTTCTAACAGGACAGTTTGTAAGAGAGGCGTTTCGCCTAAAACTTTATCCTGTCAATAAAACGTCTCATCATCATCTCTTAGATGTGTATAAGATTAATGTTATTCGAGAATTTAGTTCCCTTGCTTTTGCATCGGCGGCAGTTACAAATTCTCCAACGCCAGTTTTATTTATGTTTTTTTTTTTTAATTAATACGTTCGTTACTTATTTTTTCCTGCATTTATTTATTTTTCTTTGTATGATGCGTTTATTTTCCTGTCGTGTTTTGTTTTGAATACAGATTAGCTTGTGAGATAGGCACTGATACGCCTAATAGCTTTTTCCTGCGATAAAACTGAGATTCATCTCTCTCTCTCTCTCTGTATGTGTGTGTATGCGTGTGTGTGTGTGTGCGTGCGTGTGTGTGTGTGTGCACGTTTTTGTTGTTTTGTTTTTATATCATTTATCAACTTTTTTCAATATAATATTTTTACACTTTGTGCATTATTTGAAGTTTAGATTATTAGATTAGCAACGGCAAGTTCGAAAAATGGTTGTGCCAGCCAAAACTTTCACCGTTGTAAAATAAAGTATCATCGTTATTGTCATTGTCTCTCTCCCTCTCTCTCTTTGAGGGAGGGTACGGAGGGTGGAGGGGTTTATTGACAATCTCAACCTATGATAATTGCCTCATTCTGAAATCAACGCCGGATGAGCTCTTCGTTTTAGAAACGTTCAAGCACGAGAAGACTCATCAAAGCATGTTACAAACTCACTAAAAAGCCAGCCCGTCATGTTTCAGTTTCGGAGCCCAAAAACCGGAAAAGACCCAGTAATGTTGAATCATCTGAAAATTTCACCGAAAACAAAAGGTCATCGCTGCCCCTGAAACTGTATGTGCAGAAGATGTAGAGGACAAGAGACTAATATTATAACACACCCTTAACCCTTTGGCTGTCGGTAGTGTTTTTAGTGGCGGTGATCCCTACAGAAATAGCACTCTGACATCCTACAGGAATCACCGCCACTAAAAGTGCTACCGACAGCAAAGGGTTAACCCATTCAGCTCTGACGCACTACAGCAGGAGATGGGTCGACCATGATAATTCAAGGGTAGTGCCAGATTAGCTTTGCGCCTGTCGGCGCCAAGTTAGTCTGGCACTACCCTTGAATTATCATGGTCATCCATCTCCTACAACAGGTGCATAGTCGTTAGATGACGCCTCCAAAATTTGGGAAGTACGTGCGTCGGGCTGAATGAGTTAGGGAGAATCAGTGACGCCAATGAGACAAAAGCTTGTTGACAAGGATCTCTGTTTAACATTTTCAAACCCAAGTATGTCAGTCTATGGTTCATGAGTTAGTCTCTCTAGTCACGAGGTTAAAACGGTTAGCAAAATCAGTGAATAAAATCCGTGCAAATGCCAATAGCTTTTTCAGGTTTTTGTAAGTATGCCGAATAGCTATAATGATATGGTAACAACTTCCGGGTCCAATTTCGAGTTTACCAATGTCCTGTTTACTCGGATTGTTGCCAATTTTACGTTGTGTGAAGACATGTGTGGCTTGTGTATGGCTGAACACTGTTGACAAAATCATTGCTCGGTTTTGAAAATAGTGTTTGTTCAATATTCCTTCATTTCCAGTGCCGGAGATCGACTACCGTGATAGTTTCATGGTAGTGCTTGGTAACTGAAGCCAAGCTTGCAAGACACTACTATAGAACCATAAAGATTGATCTGTCTTTTGCAGCTTGACAATGCCGGTCAAATTCAGCATACAATTGTGCAATGTCATTCATTTGGAATTGAAAATGCGGAATGTGCGGGGATTTCCCCTGTGCAGAATGTCTGAGCGGATTGGTTGGCACAGCTGCATCGATCTCCAGTGTGTACTGTGGTGTTGTGGTAACGACGCCATGGATCAGTGTGCTTGTCACGCACTCACAGGCATGGGATGATCGTTCCGTTATCGACTACCTATTAACAAGTGTAGTAGTAAATAGCACTTTAGTGGAACGATCATCCCATGCCTGTGCTCCCATTGACTCAATAATGGTAGTTGCGGTGGTGTCGGTTTGTTGCTACTGATTTATTAAACTGCTTTGTTTGCATCGGTTCTTTTATCATCCACCACAGGCATACCCAGGTATGCGCAGTATGTAAAATATAACTCAAGACTTGCAGCCGGTGTTGCCATCGTGACTCCACTTCATTGCAAGTGCGGCCGGACGTATGGAGCCACTGATCCCCTGAAGTACAGCAACCGACCCTCACGGCGTTACCGTGACGCCACGCTGAATAGTTTTGCTGCCAGTGATCACAAATATCGCGCGTGCAACCACTACACACTGACATTCGGGTGAAAAACACAGAAGTAAATGAAACCCAAAATACACAAATAACACAGGGCTAAAAAGAGTCATAAATCCTCAATGAGGATTTATGAAATCTGGGTAGCGTAAAGCTACTATTCCATTTCATAAGCATGAATACGATTAGAATCCGAAGAATTGATTGATTGATTGTACATTGCTTAACGTCCCGACAGCAACAAGGCTTTCTCAGGACGTGCCTGCACTGCTTGTGAAAAAGAAAAACTAAACAGAACATTGAATGTATGTCGCCAGCCGGTCAAATACGTTAAATAAACCTAACACATGGGGCCTAAATAAAGCTATGACCATTTAGCAACACACATCCAATATCAAGAGCTACAGGCAGTGCAGACAGTAGGGAGAGTTTTAAAAAGGCAAATACAGGTGAATGGACCTCGGGTAGACAGAAACACATGCCCCAGAATAGAGAGAAAAACTCACCCTGTGGGGCTGACCAGGGTGACCCTGGGAACTAAAAAGTACCTAACCCCACCCAAGTCCCCCAGGGCAGACCCGGGTGGGGGAGAATCCGAAGAAGGTCCTAGACAAAGAAGATCGCGCAAGTCAGTCGCGTGTACTATAGTGTGTTTCCACTGGTCTGATGGGATACAGAATTTCGCATCCGACTAAGACTGAATCGAACACGACACTACGTTGTTGGTGTTTTTTTCCGCCCAGTTTCGCGATTTTTGGGATGTCGGATGTGTTTGGACCGAAAGTATGACGCAAATGTTGTCATCTGTTGCAAGCTCTCGCGCCATTCGCAGTGATTGTTGTGTCATCACCAACAGTGGTTCATACAAAGGCGGAATTAGAATGTCGCACATTTGATATGAGCTCCTCGAACTTTGAAAGAAAAGTGCATTGCCGCGTCGGGGTCGGATCGTTATCGTTTGGGAGTCGAACTAGTAAAACGTAGCCGTAAAGGGTTAATGCAGTTAAAATAATACATTAACCCTGGCGGTTAACCTTTGCACAAGGAGATGGACTGATCATGATAATTCAAAGGTAGTGCCAGCGACTTGGCGCCGGCGGCGCCAACCTCATCTGGCACTACCTTTGAAATATCATGATCAATTCATCTCCTACATCTGGTACATAGTCGTTGGGCAACACCTCCAAAACTTGAGAGATGGGACCTTGAGGCTAAAAGGGTTAAGAAATTAATTGCAGCGGCATGGAGATTCGTGCAACTAATGTGTTGTCATGTCACCAGTGAGTTCAGACCGTGCGGTCCCCACGCTGCTGCAGACCTCCGGTACACTGGCATCAACTACACAAAGGCAGATGGTCTCCACACGGCATACACGATCATCAATCCCCTCCAATTACTAGAACGTTTTTCGACACAACCGCCTAGTGTTTTGTGCAATTAACTTTTGAACGTTGATGATTTCAACACAATTCTAAGAAGACAAAAAAAATGGTCATCAGCATTGGTCTTAAGTTATTTTAAGTTTCATTTAGTCCCTGCACTGTGATAGAAAATTTTGAACGTGACTTATTTAAACCGTGATCGAGCCCCACTCAGAAAC
This sequence comes from Semisulcospira habei, assembly GCA_036245525.1. Classification (NCBI taxonomy): domain Eukaryota; kingdom Metazoa; phylum Mollusca; class Gastropoda; family Semisulcospiridae; genus Semisulcospira; species Semisulcospira habei. The sequence goes on along the minus strand of BTPG01000003.1, from coordinate 131,990,200 downwards.
GTTGACATATTTATTCCTGCAAACTCAAGTTCACACTCTGCATGTTGAATGGTCTTGCAGTCTGTCTGATCCCTGATCAAGGGTGCTGGCTAAACCGTTGGGTCTAAAACAATCTAAATTTTAAAATACATTAGAAACAACTTCGGTAATTTTTTTTTTTTTTTTTTTTTTTTTTTTTTTGGGGGGGGGGGGGGGGGGAGGGGGTGTCCTAAAATATGTCTTGTTCAAAAGTTAAATGGGAAAAAACACGAGACCAGCTTCACTCAAACGGGCCATATATCGTTTGTTTTGCTACGAACCGACCACTGACACTGACAGTCCATTTTCAGGTTTACATCATTAAAACAGGATGTCACAATTATTATAAACTTGACTAGGTGATGATGTGATCACTGTGAGTGTCACAGTGGTTGATTTTGTATCCCTACCCCCAAGTTGTAAAAATACACAAAATTAATTAGAAAAAAATTGCTTAAGATATTCCATTTTATTTTGACCTCTCTTTACCTATTAAGTTTCAATAATGTGAGCATAAAGTGCAAGAAAATAAGGGAAGTCGGCATCCTTTACGGTATGATCGTGGTGAATGATAGCTTTTTCCCATTTAAAATTGCTGAATTGGGAAACGTACGTTGTTTCTGATACCCTCAGAAATTTTGTATACAACTGATAGGTCTTTTTTAGGTTTTGTTGTTTAGGATAGAGTACCACAGTTACTCCCAACCTGATTTTATGATGCTGTGATGCATTTAGGGGCCACAGTGGCTGAATCTGCTGCCCTACCCCCATTTTACCTGTACGCAAAGGAACGAAAAATAATCATAACAATTGCTCCTCTGATTAAATATTTTTGTTGCCAGTTTTCTTAACAAAATATGCATATTGAGCATAAACATTTGTGATCATTTTATTAATTTCAATGTGACCCATCAATTTAATTGTAATTCTTTTTATTTAAGGCATGCTTAACAGGGGCTGCCACTGAAGCTTCTAGCGTCTGCACATTCAGCACTCTTGTCAAACTCGGGGAAGGTGTACCTCAGGGAGATTTTGTGTCTGATGCTGTTTTTGGTCTACATTAATGACATCAATACAACAGTACCAAGGTTCGTCTCGAACATCCTCCATGCAGATGACTTTGCAGTGTTGAGCGCAGCAGAACATACAGAAATAGCATCCTCCAGAATCCAGGATGCTGCCAATAGAGTCAGCAGCTGGACTGAAAGCTAGACCATCTCTTGCAATCAGATGGAAGAGGTCACCTCAAAACTGGAGGCCAACTTTACTGGCAACAAATAAATTACTGGATTCACGTGGAGGCCTCACATTGAAGCCATGGAAGCTAGAGCTGCAAAACAAAAAGAGTCTCTGATGAAGAAACTGGTGGTGACCACCATGGCACAAATTACAGCATCCTGGCACAAGCAAAAACCTGCTCGGTCAGACCAGTTGTGCGGTACCAAGATACATAGACAACATGAAACACTGCCTGCAAAACCCAAAAAGCCAGGCTTGACAAGATGCAGAACATGGGTCATTCTCATGATGCAGTGACATTCTTAGAGCCATCTGGAGCACCCCAATTTAGGAAATGGAGGACATTGGAGCCACTGGAATGCAGAACAGCACACACGATGAAGAGACTTACTAAACACTGACAGCATGGGAGACTACAGGAGCAGACCAAGAACCGTCAGAAATGCCCAAATCTGAACCGCCAACTGAAGGTCCTGCAAAGGGCTAACACTGACGTCCTGGAACCAAGCCCAAAGATGTGTGAACAGCTCCCTTCAGATACCTGGACATCTCGAAAGAGCCTTCAAGACAACATAAACAATGTTCCAGGACTCTTTGCCAAAGGTCGCGGCACTGCACAAAGCCATCTTGCTGGAGGTTGTGCACAAGCGCTACCCTCACAGAAGCTGTGATACCACACAAGATGCCGTGCGGAATGAAGGAAGTGGCGTGTACATCTGTTGTGCAGACCGCACTACTACCTCCCTCTCCTTACCAGCTGGTGGCAGCAGCTCCAACTATCGTACAGATCTGCAGGTGCTCAACACAGCAGCAGAGCACTAGCTAGGGAAAGGCAGCAGCTTGATCCACTGATCTCACCAGGAAGCTTCAAGATAGATTGGATGCCCTGTCCACAAAATAGTGCTGCAGTGGATTCCAGTGCATTCTGGACTAGCTGGGAATGGAGACACTACAACAACAAAGTGATTGGCAACAGCCCGTGGGCAGATGACATCAACAAGCTGAACAGGGAGAGCCAGGCCACCATCTTTCATCTACGCACTGATTACTCTGGACTGGGTCCATACAGAAAAGCAGGAACGTTTCACAAACCCAAAATGAAGCCTGAAGGTTTACACACTTTAATCAGATCACTCTGTACAGCAATTATTTGAAGCTTCCGTGCCTAATGCATGAAGAGATACCAAAATAAAAGAACGCTTAGCGAATGGCGGACTTCAGTAGAAGCGTAAACAGCCAATCAGAATGTTCGGCAGAAAGGCCATGCAGTCACTTTATGATCAGAGCTAAATATAGATCACTTGCAACAAGCGTCAGCATGATCGTTCGCAATGGAATAGTCACAAATTGGGGGAGAAAAAAAAGAAGAAGACAAAAGTTTGCCAGCACATTGTCATTTTTTACAAACTTTCACAGACTTTAAGGAAAAAGACTGAAATTGACAGACTTTCCAGGGCCCTGAAAAAGCCTTGCCATTTTTTAACAACTTTCACAAATGTTCAAAGACCGTAAGGACCCTGCTGGACGCACCTCGTGAGACTGGGTCATGCGGAAACAGCCCTATGCGAATTTGGCGTAGAAAATCAGTCTCCTTAGCACTTTCTCCAAACATGTCCATACACAGAAGCGGTCTGCTGGCAGTTCTGACCAGAAGACACACCCCTATACACCAAGCTCTGAAAACATGCTGCCTAGCTCTTGACAGCTCACTTATTGGCAGCCAGAACAATATAAGATTTAAAGACGGCCATCAAAAAATTGAACGTTGCAGAAGGTGGAAGTGGAGATCTCGTGGTCGACATGTGGAAACTAAGTATTTTTTATAACATTGTTTTGGCTATTAGGAGCCATGAAACTTTATTACGCATATTCATATTTACACATTTCTAGATGAAAATAAATGAAAGGAAAAGGGGAGACCTTACTAGACCCGCATAATGATAGGTAAAATATCACCTAAAAAACCAGCCAGTGAAAAATAGTTACAATTAAATTGATGGGTTACATTGAAATTAATGAAATAATCACAACTTTTTATGCTCAATATTCATACTTTTAAAAAAAACTGGCAACCAAAAATATTTAAACAGAGGAGTATGACGTAAGCAATTTTTATGATTATTTTGCGTTACTTTGCGTACTGGTAAAATGGGGGTTGGGCAGCAGATTCAGCCACTGTGGTCCCTAAATGCATCATAGCATCACAAAATCAGGTTGGGAGTAACTGTGGTACTCTATCCTAACCAATAAAACCTAGCAAATACCTATCGGTTGTATACAAAATTTCTGAGGGCACCGGAAACAACGTACGTTTCCCAGTTCAGCAATTTTAAATGGGAAAAAGCTATCTTTCACCACGAACATACCGTAAAGGATGCCGACTTTCCTTATTCTCTTTCACTTTATGCTCACATTATTGAAACCTAATAGGTAAAGAGAGGTCAAAATGAAATGGAATAACTTTAGTATTTTTTCCTAATTAATTTTGTTTATTTTTACAACTTGGGAGGAGGGAATACAAAATCAACCACTGTGGCACTCACAGTGATCACAGCATCACCTAGTCAAGTTTATAATAATTGTGGCATCCTGTTTTAATGATGTAAGCCTGAAAATGGACTGCCAGCGCTATAGAAAATGTCTGAATGCATCTGACACATTATTTTTGTCTTTTTTTGTGATTTCACGGAAATGGTCGTTTGCTGGGTGCACAAATACCTTCACTGTGAGCCAGAGATTCAATATTTTTTCTTTCTGTTTTTTGCAGAGGCTGCAGAACATGTGCCTCAACATGATATTGCCTGATTTGAGCTTCTGGAATGAATTCTGATTTATTTAGAGGAAAATGTTTCTCAACCTCATTTTAGCACCTGCAAAACCCTTGCAACATCGGCTATATCTCTGGTGTGTTGGTGGGAGGATTTTCGGGGAACATGGCTTAAACATCTCAGGACATACTAAGGAACACTTTGAACCCCATCTTATCGAGTACTCGGGGGTGCAATGGTAGACCTTCCTAGCTTGTGGACTATAGTATCTGGCGTGGGAGTGTAAATTTGGAAGCGAGTCATATGGTGACGTGTAAATACGTATTTTGTTCAGTTTGAGTTTGTTGTTGAGGGAGAGAGGTGAGGGAGTATAAAAAACGGCAGTTAAAGTTGTTGGAAGGGTGTTTTACTTTTGTTGTTAGTTATTCATATTTGTATTTTTGCACCTGTGTTTTAGTGCATCCAAATTCAACGGTCTAAGCATCTGAAGACCTAAAGAACTGGCTAAGTCCGCCGCCGTGCTGTGCGAGAGGCCTGGGTGGTTCATTTAGAGTGGAGGCTGGCTGTGTCCAGGTGTCACTCCGCTGGTGGGTCTACGACGCCATACCTGGGCGCAGCTGCGAGCGTCGCGGCACCTCCCGTGTTTAGCCAGGTCGGGTCGCCCCACTTAGTTATTTCTAACTTGTTTAGGTAACGTATCTTGTTTATTTGTGAACTGGTAGAGGACGTTGTGTTAATTTTATCTCCTCGTAGTGACAGTGTTGCGAGGAGAGCTTTGTTGCAGTGACAGTTATATTTTGAAATATTGTATTGTTTAAAAGCAACCTTGTGTTACGGAAGACCTAATCGCGGAAGCAAGAGCGTTAAGCTGAGCTGAGATTAACGGTTGTGCTTCCGTCGAGAAGGTCCAGTGACTTTTGAACTATTAAGTTTGCTCGACTTTTATTGTCATGTTAAATTAAGGATATTTGTTCCATTTTTATACTTGATATTGTCTATTCTGAAACATTGTGTTAGTTAAAGGAGCCTCGTGCTATGAAGTTCTTTATTGCAGAAGCATTAATTTCATTTGAACTTGTCGTTCGTGCACCCGCTGGGGAGATTCAGTAGCTTGCAAACTATATTCGTTTTTCTCGATCTTCGTTTGTGTTTTAGTAAGCATATTTGGTTCATTATATATTTGATTTTGTGTTATCTGAAATACTGTGTTACTTAAAGAGCCACGTGCTCTGAGGGACTCTTCGCGGAAGCAAAAGCGTTGGTCTAATTGTCGTTAGCGCTTTACGTTTGTGCTTCCGTCGGGATCCAGTGGCTTGTCAATCGCCTTAAACTTTTCAGTCTCAGTTTTCTTTTTTATTTTGCTATGGATATTTGTTTTATTATATATTTGTTGTTATTTTGTATTGTGTATTCGGGTTGGGAAGTTTGGACGTACGTGTGTGTGAATGTGATGTGTGAGTGCGTGGTTAGGATTGAGTGATGATATTTTGGATCGTTGTTAAGGTTGTATATAATAAATGTGTTTGTGTAATTGTGGGTTGGTTGTACTCGAGTGGTAGCGCTCATAGTTCGCGCCCCGGAAGCGGGGGTCGTGACGGACAGTAACACATTGATAGGTGTAATGACATGCTACCATCTGAACTTCTGTAGACTAGACACAAACAAACAAACAAAACGGCTCTCGGCGAAAAATAATGGCCAAAACATACAACTTACTCATTCCGAAAAATGTCTGTTACTAACTCAACTTGTTAAGTCCTTTATGTGTTTGGTGGTTGTTCCAGAACGGCTTTACTGTACTTTATAAACAACCGCCTAACAGACCAAAACGGTGACTGCCAAACGTGTAAAATGCATAGAAGAAGCCAACGGAGAAAAAAAACACGCTTAGAAAAGACATTTACAACAGAATGTATTAATTTTTGTGTAAATACCCATCTTCAAAATAGACAAACCAACAAGTACAAAGATCAGTCGCTACTTATCTTCATTATTGCAGAAGGAATATTAATAAGTTGTTTTGTGACAGTCTTTTCTAAGCGTGTTTCTTTCAACTGCCTAACGCATAAAGGAATTATGTAAACACGAGAATCTCCGATACTGCTGTACACACAAGCTTGAAATTTGGCGAAATACTTTCTTCAAGGAGTGGAGCCTCCGAGCCTATTGTAACGGGATGTCTCATAGAAGACATAAAAGACAGTTTATAGCAGACCCAGACTAGAGTCCGTAATTTTTGTCATATTTTCATGAAAGTTTGAATATAGCTAGTTTGGATAAAGACATTGGATAAGTTCGTTAGACAACTTTGTAACATTTCAACTTCTTCAGTAAATTTTTTTCAGAACAAAGACCAGTAAAAGGCCTTGACTTCTGAAGAAAGTCAGACAGTGGGGGTGACGTAAAAGAAGCAACTCCGTCACCACGCAGACATTGACGCAATACACTAAATATGATGTAATTCTCTTTCTCATTGACACAATACACTAAATATGACGTAATTCTCTCTCTCTCTCTCTCTCTCTCTCTCTCACACACACACACACACACACACACACACGTGCGCATCTCCAAGAGGTATAGATCCTCATGCGCCCGGAGGGTGCATGAGGATCTATGCCTTTTGGAGATGTTTGGAGCGCGCGCGCGCACGCATGCACAAGCACGCGCACACAGACACACGCACATCGTCGCGCTTTCAGAAGAGCATGCAGGTGTACTTAGTATATTATGTAGCTAGGTAAATTCAACCTGGTTTTACACAAATTATAGCAAGTTGAAATCTTACCGTGAAATTCTAGTTTTGTCACCATTTTCTCAAATCTTGAAGCGAAAGTGAAACTCATATCACGTAAAATATAAAATTACGTAAAAACTAAAAAATACGTCATGACAAATGACGTTTGCCAAACCAATGATGCTTATGCACTTTGCCTCTACAGAGCTCACTGACGTATTGTCAGACCTGCGATGCTTTTTCCAAAAGATATTTAAACTTCAGAATCAGGTCAAAGACGAAAGGTTGATACCCTTGACAGCGAGGACAGCTCGCATACAGAAGGGACTTTGTGGGTTATGGTTCATCCCTTCTTGTTTATATACTGACTTCCATTAAAAACGCGAAAAAAGTCTGTAAGTGAACCCCCAAACAAAAAGCCACCTTGACAGCAAAACAAGAAAATTTTATTTGTTGCTTACTTCAGATGTTCAGCCTACTGTCTGAGCTACCTTCACACAAAAATTGGATGAGTTATCGCCCATGACCTTGGAGGACACAGGGTTTCATTAGTGGTGAAAATAAGCAAAACTGGACACACTCTGTGAAGCAAGTTTCCTGTTATATGTTTTAACACACCAGTTGTGTGCATTGCTTATGATGTTATTAACTGCCTGAAACAAAACTTGACTCGAAAAATTCATTAGAGAATCAGAACTTTCGGTGCATACCATTTTCTTAATAAATCTTATTTGATTTTATGTGAATAACTTTTTAACCAATTTTTATGCTCCATGACTGACACAGAGATAAAGAATACACATATCCATTTGATCAGGTAAATATGACCGCTAACCTAAAAATAAAGAACTTTTTGATTTTCATGTTTGTAGGTCATGTTGAATATTTAGGTGCCTTTGAAAAACGAAAAGTAGGTCAAGACCAAATCAGGCCGGATATTCATGCACACGGACCCTAGTGACACTGCACATTGGTTGGTTTTCAGTTGTGTCCTTTCAGATGATCTCCATTTCACTTTCAATATCCCTTGATGGTAGTGTCACTGATGACGTCATAAGTCATCGACGTTCGATTTTTAAGACTAAACATTTTATTTGCACACGACATAACGCACTCTTCATAACATTTTCTAATAAATTACGTCAAAATAACTAGGGTTAAAACATATTTACAAAGAAAACGCTATGGTGAAAAATTTGCGTTTCTTTTCATGATCAGTATATGATGTAAAATAATATTATGTTAGTGACGTTTTCGCTTACTTGTTTATTCTAGCGTCACCGTATAACATCATGTATTCTTGCAAAGGAAGTGTGGAGTTCCATCCGATTATTTTCGCGTCCCTGGTGGCTTAGGGTGATTAAAGGGGCACGCTATTATATTCATTATAAAAAAGCTAGCACGGGCGTGTATCCACATGCTGATTTTACAATTATTTCTTGAAACGGAGATGTAAATTAACTAATAATAATGGAATACTACAGCCTTATTGTGATCCTGCCCATACAGTTAGATCTGCCTTCTACAGTCATTTAGAACAAGCTAACTGAAAACGCACAGCTTGGCTCTTCGATTATTAATTTTCAGAATTATAATTATAAAGAAAATGTCCTTTGATCGCCTGCATAATTTTTTTTTTTTTTTTTTGTCTCAGTGCCAACGACCGTAACAGATTTTGACAAACATAATTATATTATGGCATGAGGCTACATTTTATGTGACGATGTATTATCAAACCCCACGTGCGCAGGTTAATCTCAGTTTTACTGTTCGTTGCAAAATGGCTGTTTATAACCCTTTAAACACGCACTGTTAAGGACGCAGAGAAGAGAGACTATTTTACCAAAATAAAAAAAAACTACTAATCTATTCTTATGTTCTTTAAACGGTAATAACGAGTGACAGGAGAACTTGGTTGGGGTAGGCACTGTGTCTAGTGAAAGGCTGGACCCTAGGGAACTTAAATAAGTCATTCCTAAAGCATTTTCATGGATTTGAAATAGTGCTAGCACCTCAATTTGAACTCTAAAGCAGTGTCTTACAGTGAGCAAATTGTCTGCTCTACTTCTGCTTTGCTGAACAAACTAGTTTCCTCGTTGCGCACAAGAGACAGTACATACGAGCTTGCAAATAAGGACTGAAAAGTATTAGCAAAGGCACGACAATGTTGAGAATTCACTGCATTGCCGAATGTTAACGATCAAAGACCTTAATAAATTATTTTGAAGTACAAACAAGAAATGATAATGCAAGCTTGGTGGCATAAACAGTGGCAATTATCAACACGTTTAAAAAATGTGATGAAACAAGAAAGGCAACGTCATTATGGCTGACGTGTATGAACGATCCAAATATGTGTGACCTTGATCTTGCTAACGTGTCATGAAACTTAGCAATTGTTCAAGTGTCTTAACATAAGTAAAGTGCTGTATCAGCGAAATCCATGTTGTTTTTTAAAGATTTCTACATTTTTCCCACATGTGCCAACGCCCCACGCCCCCCTCCCCCCGTCACCCCGTGACCCTTGACCGCTGCGATGGTTGACTAAATTAGTCTGCAAAGAAAGATATTGGCATGAGCAACCTTTATGCCAAATTTGATTAAACGTCGAAACTTCGATAAAACTACAATTCTTAAACAAAATGACATGATTCGCACATTTACTGACTTCTTCTGACCCTTGAGCTTTCCAAGGGGTCATCACAATTAATATCCATCGACAGGCCTTACCATCAGATATCTCTGTACCAAGTTTCCGGATCACCAGATCACCCATGACCCTTGACCTTTTCGATGGGTCAACTAAATCAGTTATGCACAGGAAAGACTCATCATCAGCTACTGTTATGCCAAAATTGATTGAAAAGTTTGCAATAACTACAATTCTATAAACATTTGGCATTTTCACACATTTGCCAAAAGTACGTTCTATAGCAATGTTAGAGTATCTTGTTACTGCATTGCCAGAATTTTAGACCTGCCCGTTCATGACAATAGGTATACGCCATTTAATGCGCTCTGCCACGTCCTGTTCCAGAGTTTGAAGCTAAAACTAATATATAAAAAAAAGGTTTTGTCAAAATATGGCTATTTTTAACCATATTTCTGGATCACTCCATGACCATTGACCTTTGCGATGGGTCAACTTTATTAGTATGCATGGGAAAGTCTTATCATCAGTTGCTTTTTTGCCACATTTTATTGAAACGTTTGGAAAAAGTACAATTCTATCAAACCTTTAGCTTTTTTTTTTCAACATTGTACAGTGCAAGGTTGGAGTAGCTATTTGTGACTTTTATATCTTGTCTTCATTGCTAGAATTTCAGGTCTGCCCGCCTACGACTTCATGTGCATGCTACTGAACGCGCTCCGCAGCGTCCCGTTTCAGAGATGTTCATATTTTCTATATAGGAACAACAAGAAATTATAAACCTACATTGTGTTGTGTGCTTGCCTGCCTGTCTGCCTACTTGTGTGTGCGTGTGTTTCACTGCAATGTTCGTATCTGTATTCGATTTGTTGTCAACTCCTCCCCATTCCGAATCAGTAAGCTGTATGGCTTGTCTGCATGATCTGAAAAAGAAATTGAGAATTCATCACAGGATTTATCAATTATTCTTCTTCCAGTACCGACACGAAAGTGAAAAATAACACCTATTTTAAAATCCAACAAGCACTAGCTCAAATAACTCTTTACAAATGGTATGTCTTACAATAACGCTGCATAAGAGGACGAACTTATCTTTCTTTAACCCTTTCAGCGCAAATAAAATCTAAACACCGCTCAACTGCAAGAGTATAGATCCTTATAAGCCTCCGCAGTAGAGGGGGCTCATGAGGATATATGCCTCTTCCCAACACCATTTTGAATCCATGTTCCATGGGTTTGATTGATTGATTGATTGATTGTACATTGCTTAACGTCCCGACAGCAACAAGACTTTCTCAGGACGTGTCTGCACTGCTTGTGAAAAAATCTAAACAGAATATTGAATGTATGTCGCCAGCCGGTCCAATACGTTAAATAAACCTACGACACGGAGCCTAAATAAAGCTAAGACCATTTAGCAACACACATCCAATATCAAGAGCTACAGGCGGCGCAGACAGTAGGGAGAGTTTAAAAAAGGCAAATACAGGTGAATGGACCAAGGGTAGACAGAAACACATGCCCCAAAACAGAAGGAAAACCCACCCTGTGGGGCTGACCAGGGTGAGCCTGGGAACTAAAAATGTTCCATGGGAAGGCTAGAACATTTTGTTGTTGAATAATCCCTTATCATTCGGAATACACCAGTGTAAATAAGTTTAATTAAAATAGTTCAAGTGTAGTGCCAGAATAGCTTGGCGCCTCTAGGCGCCAAGCTGTTCTGGCACCACTGTTGAACTAAAGCCATTCGTCTATATCCTTATCTGTAAGTACTATAATGTAGCTGGCATATGGCAGTGTACAAATGTGAAGCTTTTAGTCTCAGCATGATATGGGTTAACAAAGTGTGCGTCAACTGGCACTGAACGGGTTAATTGTAGACTTTGAATGAGTGTCGTACACTGAACAAATGTTCTGCTCTTCTTCAAACTTTGCTAAACAAACTGGCTTCCCCGTTGCACACAAGGGGCATCAGCATATGTCTGTTACGTGTGCTTTCAGACATAGAGGGTAAAAAGAAGGATAAAAAAAGTATTACTAAAGGCAACATTAAAATCCCACTGCATTGGCGAGTGTTAACAATCAAAGAACGCCATAAATTGTTTTGAAATACCAACAAGAAATGATAATGCAAGCTGCGTGACTAAAACATAAATAAATAAACAAAACGTTTCATAAATATGAGGAAACAACCAGCCCAAAACAAAACAGGAGATACAACTACAATGACTATTCAGTGATATTACCAGAACAACTTGGCACTACCTTGAACTATCATGGTCGATCTATCGTCTGAACTCGTGTGTGTAGTCTTCAGGAATATCTTAAATTTGCGCATTTTGACCCGCTGGTTCAGTGTGCTTGGGGTGAAATTTTTATATTAAGGACACTGGTTAAATTAACTTTTATCGCGTTCTTTAAAGACTGACACAGACTTTAACAAACACACAATGATGTACAATTTTCACCTTAAAGGGCACGCCGGACCCTTTTAAGGCTTTAGTTCACAATAGCTTTTACTGGGCTTCAGTATACATACCCACTTAGACAGTGGCTACCCTACTGTCCCACCAAATGCTTTCTTTCGTCCGTTCCAAGTAAAAAGAAGCCCACCGGAATCTTCTGACAGACACGTAAAAAGATTGCTTTTGATAGGCGTTAGTAGCTGACGTCATATCTATTCTATACGACCTTAGGTCATCTGAATAATTATAATTAATCAGAGACAAGATGGCGGATGAACCACCAAAGAAAGAAAGAAAGTGTCATCGACTCGCGCCGACAATGACAGACTCGGAATTGAAGAGAAGAAAGAGGAAGAGAAACGAGATACCCCTAAGTAGAATTGACATCTGACAAGGGAATCGGGACATGTGGCAACGCATAAAGCAAAAGCTTGGCTTGACCGCCCACCCGGAATTTGTCGCTTTCCTGCTGAATCAGTAAGTAATCTACGGTCTTTGTCGATCTTCCTATAGTTCCGCGAGCGCTAGTGATTTTCAAAATTCATGATCTTCAGTAGAATTTATCTCCTACTGATTTCGCAAGATTTAAAACCTGTTTTATCATATAGTTACGAGCTAGTTATCACATTTTATGCTGCAGAGATCTAAAAACTATGGAGTTTGTCAAAGTTGCACATCGCTGGTCCAACCATGTTTTTGTCTGTGCGGGCATCTCATTTACTCGATTCAGAGGTAATGCTGCTGCGATAGTGCATTTGTCGTTTCCAGTGATGCTTTCAGTTACGTAGACTTTGATGTGTGAGATCTGAAATTGATTGCAGTGCAGAAGGTGGGTATAAATACCAATGTTCTGTTTAAATGATGGAAGAAGGTGCATGTTTCCGAGGGGTAAAGGATCAAAGGTCACGCCCTCGGTGCACTACTGTACGCACGATGGTTACTAGTGAATACTAGCAGGTCGAGCGGAATCCGCATTGTGACACTTTTGACAGCATACCGAGTATGGAAGGGTTATTCTACTTTCTCGTTAAAAATTAAGTCAAAGCGATGCCGGAGAACATCAGTACAATTGTACACTGACATGTGTGACACCGTTGACCTCGTGACCTGCAGTATTGCGATACACTGAATGTCGGTTGGGTTCTGCCTTGTCAGGTAGGCTCATAAATATGCATATTAATTCAAAGCGAGGCCCATGCAGACAATAAATCCGCGACTCGGGTACAAAAACAACACACCCTCCAAACGATGAATGTGGCATTGTACTTACATCATAAAGTTCTAAGATAGCACACAAAGGACCTATGCACATAGTTACTGTCAGCAGTATCTGTTGCAGATGCTTGACCCTGGGGTACATAACTTTAACATTAAAAGGAAACAGTGTGTTAACATTATGGTTAATGTATTGGATGATTCCTTGTTTGAAAATAAAAAGTAAAATGATTTCACCAACAAACAAACAAACAAACAAAAAACCTGCTGGAAACACACAGTTACGGAACTACAAAAAATACAAAAAAAAAAAAAAAAAAAAAAAAAAAAAAAACGCCCTGAAATGGTTGCGTCCAGGTCAAAGTACCATGTTTTATGCAGATTAGCAATTTCTGGATCACGTGCGACAGTAAAAGCGAGTTGGCCGTCGTCAGAAATAGACGTTAACGTTGGTATTTCCTCAGCTGCTATTTAATCCAGTCTTCAAACCTGACTCAATGATATTTTGTCGCAAAGCCATTCTAACCATACCAGTTTCTGTGACCTCTAAAACGGTTATGATCTCAGGGGGCCAAGAAATAGGAAATATTGGCCATATATTTTACAATTTGTTTCCTCTCAAATATTGTTTCAACCTTAAACTCAAAATTGTTAGACAGTTACCATCAGCTGTCCAGACAAGAGCAGGTGACCATCTTTCGTCTGAGGACCGGGCACAACCGACTCAATTTCCACCTGCACAGACGCTTCCACCTCGTGCCATCTCCCCTGTGCCCTTGTGGAGAAGCAGAGCAGACCGCAGAGCACATCCTCCAGGACTGTGGGAACCACCAGCCGCTGAGGGAGGAGATATGGCTGAAGCCCGCCACTCTACAAGAGAAACTGTACGGGCCTGTGGAGGCGCTACAGAAGACCACAGATTTCATTTTGAGAGCCAAACTCCAAGTGTGACGGCGTTCAAGAAGAAGAAGAAGAACTCAAAATTGTAAAGATATGGTAAGGCCCTCCTATAGGTACTCCCGGGAAAGATCAAGGGTGACAAGAGGTCGGTAAATGTGTAAAAATGTTAATATTTTTAAGATGTTAACTTTTCAGTCATAAACAGCACAAACGTAGTTGAGACCTTTACATTCATATATTAAGAAGTTGACTGGCATTAAGTTGACTGGCCCCTTATAAAGTCAAAATTACGGGAATAGACCGACCCACGCTTTGACCTGAAATGCCACTTAAACTGCGCGAGAGAGAGCCCCTTGACCAATCAGCGCGCTGTATAACCATGTGCTTCTGGACGCCACGCCGAGGTACGGCAAAGCAACTTTGCCTGCCGGACGTGAGATAGCAACTGTGTTTTCTGTTCGATTTCGGCGGTACTGGAGGCGCCTGGAAAGCACCTTTATTATAGGATTGTAAGTAGGATTCCCGATACCATGATTGAAACCCCTATGTGCATTTTTTTACATTACAGAGGTCTTTCTTACGAATGGCAGATACGAAACAGTGGATTAAAGCGAGAGAAGAAAAGACATCATAACGCATGCTCGAAAGTAAACTCTCTGCTTTTCGGTGTTCCACCTTATTCTAACTTGATCGAATGTATTTATATATAGGTAGTTTGCTAAATGGGAAGGTATATCTCTCGGTTGTATGTGCTGCATTTGTGCATGCACGCTGGTTAGAGACACCTCAATGATGTAAACAGACTAGCACTAACCGTAGTTCTCAAGGGAAAACAAGATGGGTTTCCCAGCCCAAAGTTCTTCTTATTTTTAAGTTTATGCACCCTAACCCAAACTACCCTCTCATCCACATACACTAGTACACACAAACAATAAAGGACATATACGGCGCTTCGCGCCTGTTGTGCGTTCTGTGGGCTGGCGTAGCGACAGCCATTTTGAAGAAGAATGCTTATCCTTCTGATTAATCTCCCTAACCCACCCTCTGATTCACACATACCTGCACACACAAATAAAGACGGATACACGGCGCTTCGCGCCATTTGTGCGCTCTGTGGGCTGGGGTAGCGAGAGCTAATGACTATAGCACGAGCAGCGAAATGATGTCACTGTACGCTTCACGTGATGTCATCGTTAGTCCCACGCTTTGATGAAACTGACGTTTTACGTCACTCATCGCAGTACTACAATTTTACGTGTGAGAAGATCAAACCTGTAATAGTGCAGCTGATTTTCACACTATTTGGTCAGCTATATGGTCACAATTTTACCTAATCATACCCGAGAGCAAGGACAGACAGCAGGCTTAGGTAAATACTGTGTATGAAAAATCATTCAGGTATTGATGAGAAGTTTGTTTTTATCGTAAAAAGTTAAAGATCTTAAACCGTGTAAAAAATAATGCCCAAAAACGTGGAGCCGAAAATCAGTTTCACTAATCATACTCAAGAGCCGGGAAAAACAGCAGGTTTGTACGTAAATACAGTGCATGAAAAATCGTTTAGGTCTAAATGAAAAGATTGCTTTCTTAGTGAAAAGATTTGAAGATTTTTAACTCTTCGAAAAATAACACCCGAAAACGTGATTTTGGCAATTGCACTATATTGTTCACTCAAAACTTTGAAATGGTAAGCAGTTGGTTAACTTCCTCCAATCTAACAGTAAAGCAAAAAAAAAAATATGGACCGATATGCAGATGAAGCGTTTTTCACAAAACGGCTATTTGCTCGTGAGTGAGCCAAAAGTACGTTCTTCAGCACGTTTTGCGAAGCTGGCAGTGACTTGTATCTTGTTACGTCCGCCAGAATTGAGGCCCGCCCACCCAAGACGTCATGTGCATCCTAGTGAACGCGTTCTGACGAGACCCATCTTGACAACTGTTCCTATTTAAAATAAGAATCCCAATTCTGCGAATCAGCTCAAAGCGCCGCGAACTGAACCCAACACGCACGCTCACGTGACACACACACATACACACTGGAGACAAACACAGTACAAGACAAACACAGGACATTCACGTGGTGCGAAGGGTCAGTTCAGCTACTGAGGTTTCGGAAATTTTGATCGCTTGTATTTTTTTAAAAAAAATTATAAAGTGGCCTGAAACCGGTACCATAGGGAAGGGGGAGGAAGAGCCGGAGTACCCAGAGAAAGAACCCCCGACGATCCGCCCGAATTAACGGTGACACTTACTAGAGGAGAAAAGTCCGACGCCGGAACCCGTAATCGAACCTCGCACCTTTAGCATTGGTGGCAGCGCCTTAACCACTGAGCCACGGACAGCAAAAAAGATGTTTTCAGACAAACTGAGTTTTCTGGCAATGGTTGGTGTGCACACAAAAAAGTGTACAGATGATTACCTGTACGAGAATACATTGGAAAGAGCGCATAAAATTATTTGTAGTCTTGCAAAATTTCAAAGCTGTAACTTTATAGTTTATGAAAAAATCACAATCCAAAAACATCGAAAATGAGACGATTTTGCGTATTTCATAAAATGCGAAGTTAAGGGTCACATAGCTACAATTTGTACACAAACCAAGGGGAATCACTCAGCACTGGACAGACAAACAGTTAGATCCCCTGCCCCCGCCTATCAGGCACCCAATCGCCAGCCCACAGAGAAATACAAAGGTAAAGAACAAGACGATCATCTACATCCTCTAAAAATTTGTAGACTGACAATGTCCCCACTTACTATACTAATTAAACTGAATATAGTCAAGTCCGCTTATAACGAGGTCGGATATAACAAAAATCGGATATAACAAAGCTTTTGAGGAGGTCCCGGCCAAATCTGTTCTTTGTCTTTGTAAAATTAATCCGCTTAAAATGAGGTCAGATATAATAATTAGTTGGGATTTTTTTCGGTCCCCGCGGTGCTGCCGAGTCCGCTTATAACAAACCTTTACATTATACGCAGCAAAGTATGCTCCATTTTTACAGAATTTGTGTGTTTTTGTTTGCCTTAAAACTTAAAACTGGCTGTATATTTAGACACTTCGTGCGTTTTGTTTTGTAAGGTTATGATCTCGTAATATCGCGCTTCCACGTGCATTCCTGCATCTACAAGTACTGAGCATTTTGATCGTGGTCTTGAACAAAAGTTAGCTGTGATCAGCGGCAGCAACATTTGGTTCTTGGTAGGACATACGAACTGTATACAAAATCCATACCCAAATGCAGAGAAACCCCCAACAAAGACAGAAGCACGCTTAGAAAAGACATACAACACAATTTATTACTATACACTTTTTTGAAATATAGAGAAACAAACAAGAGAACACTTCGCTACTTATCTGATCGTTGCGTGGAGAAAGTTGAAACTGTCTCTCAGCGTGCTTCTTTGTTCGTTGTTTATCTTTGAACTGTATACAGTTAATTATCTTTCTTTTATGCCTGCTTCCACGTGTTCCTTTCTTGTAAACCTGTATCATTACTCGTGTAGGAATCTGGTATAGCAGGGCTCTTCTTCACAGGCGGAGGCTGATACATCAACATTTACCTAGAGGGGTGGGGTGGGGGGGGGGGGGGTTGGGACCTTCAACCTGACACAAAAGGCCTCCCGACCCTAAACCTTCCTTCCAAAACCTTCACAAATCAAAAACGGAGGAAGGGGGAGGGCGAGGAGTGGGGGGAGGGGGGGGGGGGGCGCATAAAAGCATTTGTCAGAACTCTCACCGATCGCCAAAAAAAATATCAAACATGGGGGAGGGAGGGAGGGGGTGCGTGTTTAAGCCCCTACCCACTTACCGAAATATCAAACAACGGCGGCAGGGGTTATCAGGAGGGGGGAGGGGGGGGGGGGGTCCAAACTTTCCATAAAGGATCTTTGTTATAGCATTTTAATTATTGGAAAGGGGGGGGGGGGGATCCAGAACCCCTAGAAACCTTCCCCTTCCCACATGCCCCCCTCCCCAAGAACCATCCCTCCACAATGACTAATTTGAAACAGAGTATATATCATCGGTATCGTCTGTCTGACGTCTGTACTGTACGGAAGGCACGAAACGATTGTACAGAATCCAGACAATTTCATTTTTGTGGACCAGACAACAGTGCCTCCCAAAATCAGTATGATGCATCAGCGATAACTAAGTTGTTGTATTAAAGTTAGGCAATAACACTTTTAGTTTACGATAATTTATAAATGTTCTTACTGGGTCTTACAATAATGTTGCGCAGGACTATTCTAAAAAATGTCGTACAATGAAGACCTGTCTGCTATTTGTTTCTTTGCTATGCAGGAGAGTTCCGCCGCCCCCACCCTGAGTACCAGAAGCATTAGAAAGCCACCGAAAGAAGGTACTTTGACTTGACAAAAACAGAGAAACCCTGAAATATGTTCGACATATTGAGGACATTGTTATTACATATTAATGTCAGAAATAACGCCTCACCTATGTTGAAGCCCAGTAGAGAGACAAAATAAGGCCGATCACCATAAGGAAGATATTGTAAGCATGTTGATCTCCGCTGTTCTCTGTCGACATGAAAATTTCCAGATTTGCGTTATTTAGGGCAAACACAATTCCCTATGTTGTGGCTTCCTATCATTTACACACACACACATACACACACGCGCACACACACGTACACGCACGCACGCACGCACGCACGCACACACACACACACACACACACACACACACACACACACACACACACACACACACACACACACACACACCATCTTTGATTTCATTATAAGAACAAAGTTAATAATATATTAAGTTCACCACAGTGTAAAATGAAAGTGTTACAACCAAAACACGTTGCGATATTTACACGACTAAAAGTGAAATCTAGGATATGAAAAGGTGAATGCAGTTATTAACAAAACAAAACAAACAAAAAAACGAAACACGATTCATTTTTAAATGCTACATAAACTTGTCAAAAAAAAGATAATTCTCCATTTTGGACACACATTTAAATCTTAATGGGCAAATCTGACTTATGAGCAAATGAATTTTTTCCGGCTAACAGGATTGCTTCAAATTCGTTTTGTTGCGACAGAACGGGCTAAATATCATTTTTGATTTGTTATTTCCACATTTCAAACAAAAACAGAAGCTAGTACAGATGACTGCCCGTTGTTTGAGCGTTTTAGAACACAAGCCCTTTCAGTACAGCGAAAACCCGCCCCAGCATGTAGTCGTCGTTCTAAGGTGTGTAGTTTGGATGAATGCAGTTGTTCGCCGGAGTCGAGTCAGCCCGGCCCCACAGCTTAAAGTGGGGGTCCACTGCTTCAGGCCAGAAGGTCTTGCATAATTATATCTGCTACCTGAGTACGACGTGAAACAAATTATGCACTACAAGAATATGTCATGTGACTTAATTGTTTTATTGTTGCTGTCATTGTATGCTAATGACGTGAAATCTATTTAACCGAAAATCTTGTGGGACAAATAGCGGAAGCTCTGAAATGCTTGATAGGTTGAATGTCCGCAAAGCTGCAGGCCCGGATGAAATTTCGCCCAGCCTGCTCCGTCACTGTGCTTAGCCAGCTCTCAAACGTTTTCAAAGACATCTTTAACTGGTTCTCAGAATCTGTAAAGTTCCACTAAGATACATGTTACATGGTAGAGTCGTAGTCGTAGTATGATAAACACACCAGACGCACACACGTAAGATTTTTAAAAAATAAACTTCATTCAGCTGCAACCCGTCACACGTGGCTTAAGGTTGTAGACAACGCTGTAGTAACAGTTCCAACAATATTTTAATTCAGCGATGCGACCTCCACACAATGCATTCCCAAATGCACCAACATTGATACAATGTCTCCTCTGAAAATGTCAACACTGGCGACACAAAGTTTCTCATACAACATACACCACCGTTGCGCTGCGTCTCTCACAATGTACACCCTATACGGGCCACGCACCTACAATAAACTGTGTGTCCCTACAACTGACAATGCATGACAATGTACCCACGAGCTTCCCAGCACACACTTTTGTAGTGGAACAACCTTCTAGAACAATCCGAAGAACTTACACAACGCAACCAATCAGAACGGAACACATAACCGAAACTCATAAATATTAATAAAACAAAAACTTTCTAGAATCACCTACAATGGTCTACAAAATTTGACTGCTCATTTCAGCTCCAAATCCCAGTGTGTAATGTCGTCACACAAAAGTAAGGTGGACCGCTCACGACCTTTCATAAAACACACCGACTGGCTGCTAAATTCACGCGCATAGTAAACAACTATGATTAAAAACAAAAATATAGTGGCTCTACACTTTGATGTCACTTTGATGTCACACATAAAAGGTCACTAGACCACGCAACCTTGCTAGAAGCTTCTGGACTAAACTTAGCGTATCACAACAAAGCCAATTCCGCTATCTGCGCGAACGATAAAGAAACTTACTGAAAAGGTACGTGATTCGCAGCCATGATAGCTCAAATAAATATCGGATCGTTTCCTACGATTAACACATGCATGCTCTCACAGAACAAAACAACCACAATCGTAATATTACCCCCCCCCCCCCTTTTTAGAATGAAATTTCACAAAAAAATTCTTCTCAAATTTCAAAAATACGGTTGTGGCTGTATTAACCTACACACAACCGCAAATAATAAGAATTTCACATCAAAATGAAATCAAATCAACACCTTTAAAATAATCGTTTCACAGTTCCTTTAAACTGTCCTAAGCGCACACATGTCTCTTTAAACTGTCATGAACACCAAAAGGTTTCTTTAAAGTGTTATTGGCACAGAAATGTTCATTTAAACTGCTATGTTCAGGTAATCCGCTCCAAAGTTCTGCGAACCCTTCATAGACTGTAGTTTAACGTCCAAATTCTGCAAGAACATCGCCCATCTCATAAATACGAGAATTTGTAAACTTTGCAGAGTTTAGATAGTTCAAGGGCTGAAGGTCCGTTTGGAGGACAAATGGCACACCTAGAAGGTACAGTTCGAACCGCCGTACTCCCCAGATGATGGCTAGGCACTCCTTCTCGATGGTCGAGTAGTTTCTCTCAACTCTGGTCAACGTTTTGCTGGCGTAGCTCACTGGGTGGAGTTTTCCATCATCTTCTTGCATTAAGACTGCACCTACTCCTTCGTTGGAGGCGTCTGTTCTCAGGAAGAAAGTATTAAACAGGTCAGGGAGGTGTAGAACAGGCTTCTCGGTTAGGATGTCTCGAACTGCCTGGAATTCTCGCTCTTGGGCCTCCTCCCACTTCACTGGTTAGGTTGTCCTTTCCTCAGCAAGTCAGTCAGGGGACCTGTGACTGCCGCAACGTTTGGTATGAACCGGGAGGTAGTAGTTTGCCAAGCCCATAAATGAGCGAACTTGCGTCTTGGTCGTAGGTCGCGGGGCATCTCTGATCTTCTGCACGTTGTCGTCGTGTAGCCCCTTTAAACCTTCGCTCAATTTGTGTCCGATGAAGTCTATGTTGTCGGCCCCAAGAATACACTTGCTCGGACGGATGGTGAAATTTGCATCTGACAGTCTTTGGAGCAGTTCTCGGAGGGTTTTGAGGCGATCCCCCCAAGTTTTGGTATGGATCAAAATGTCATCCCAGTAAAATACCACATTCTGCTTATCTTCTAGAATCTTTTTCAGTCCTCTCTTCAATGTGGCACCACTGTTTACCATACCAAAAGGCATCTTCAGGAACTCCCAATGACCGTCGGGTGTGACGAATGCTGTCTTGGGGATATCTTTTTTTGCCACCTTGATTTGCCAATACCCTTTGCGTAGGTCAATTTTGGAGAAAAATCGGTCTCCGCTGACCTTCTGGAACAGTTCTTCCCTTGTGGGCATAGGCTCTGGATCGAAGACTGTTAGTTTATTGAGTCTACACCCGGTTGGATCCATCTGGTTTCTTCACGACACCTGGTTGGATCCATCCGATTTCTTCACGATGACAACTTGGGACGCATATGGTGACTTGGACTCCCTGATGACTTCCAGACTCAGCATTTCCTTGATATCCTTTTTCAGTTCTTCCCTCGTGTTATAAGGAAGACGATAACCTTGCTGTGAACTGGCTCATTTGACGTCAGATTAACCTCGTGCTGGATGGTGTCTGTTGTTCCTGGGTCAGGTGTAAACCGATGCTTGAATTCTTGAGTCAGGACGCGCAGTTCTTCTCGTTGAGTCTGAGTCAGATTCTGACCGAACTGGATGACTTCTACATCCTCCTTGTGGCGGAGTTCATTAAGGTCAAACAGGTTCTCGTTGTCTAGTCTTTCATCATCAGCAAGACGCACCGATGCCGCCAGTTGTGTTTTGTCTTGAAAACCTCTCTCAATATACTTCTTTAGCAGATTAGCATGGTAAGTCTTCACCTTGTTGTTGACCTTGACTCTGTAGTCGTTTATGCCAACCACCGTGTCGACAACGTAGGGTCCCTTCCACTGCATCAGGAGTTTGTTGTTGTCGGTAGAAAGAAGAACCAACACCTGGTCACCTGGCTGGAATCGTCGAGGTTTCGCCTTACGATCACAGTAGTGCTTCCCCTTGTTCTGCGCCTTCCCCAGTTCTTCTCGAGCCATCCTGAGGGTATCTTCCAGCTTCTCTCACAGATCGAAGACGTACTGGTAGCTAATCTTCATCTCAGGCGCGTCGATATCCTTGGTCCACAGCTCCTTCAGGATGTGCATGGGCCCCCCTTACACTCCTACCGTACAGTAATTCAAAAGGGAAAACCCTGTCGAATCCTGAGGAACTTCACGGTATGCGAAGAGCAGGGCATTGATTGATATATCTATGCCACAACCTTGGCTGTTCAGCACACAGTTTCTTCAGCATAGCCTTCAATGTTCCATTAAACTTTTCAACCAGCCCATTACACATGGGGTGATAAGGGGTGGTAGTAAGGTGTCTGATGCTCAATAGCCCGTTGACTTCCTCCATGCAGTCGGAGACTAACCGAGTTCCTAGGTCACTCAGGATCTCCTCAGGAATCCCCAAACGGCTGAACATGTCGACGAGCGCCTCTGCCACTGTTGGAGTGTCGATCTTCTTCAATGGTATGGCCTCAGGATAACGTGTAGCGTAGTCTACCAGGGTCAAAATGTAGCGATGACAATCTTCACTTGGAGGGGATATTGGCCCCACCAGGTCCACAGCTACCCTCTTGAAAGGCATATCGATCAGTGGCATTTTCTCTAGAGGAACCTTAGGCACCTGTCCCTTGGAGATTGTCTTCTGGCATATGTCGCATGACCTGCAGAATCCGTTGACGTCGCCTCCCATATCAGGCCAGTAGAAGACGGCTCGGATCCTATCGAGGGTCTTGTTGATTCCCAAGTGTCCTCCCAATATGGAATCATGGGCCAATTTCATCACCTGCATCCTCAATGGTTCAGGAACTACTACTTGACGCACAGGTTTGTCTTGATTGCTGTCGAATATCCGGTACAGGATATCTCTTCTGGTCTCGAAGGTTATCTCCTTTCCCTTTCGCGTTACGGGCTCGGTCTGACCTCGGAACTTGTCAAGTGTGGGGTCGGCTTTCTGTAGCTCCACCAGCACCTCCCTATTCACCACAGCTGCTTCCGTGTTGTCAGCCACTTTCAAAGGGATGGTTTGGTGGCTCTTCTTTGCTTGACTTCTTGTGGTAACAGCACATGTTTCAGGTTTCCACTCTGGATCTGGATCGTCTGCGTTTCTGGCACCATCAATGTTTCCGATGATAAGATCGTAGAGTGAGGTCTTCATGCATAGCACCTTCACCTCTCCTCTCAGGTACGGGGCGTCGACGCTAACATTAGCAAGGGGGATAATCCTCACAGTTCCATCGGCCAAAATGAGTGTTGTCCACTCCTGTAGTTTCTGGTCTTCTGCTACAAGGTCCTCTCTGATGATGATGCAGCTACGACCGGTGTCTCTCAGCACTCTCACTGATGCTTTACCGACGAATCCTGACACCACCGGCATGTTCGGCACTTCATTCTCAGGCAGCGCGATGTGTGAGACTGGTAAAAATGTAGCCCCATCTCCTACTGGGATGCGTCCATTCTTTTTGAAAGATTCGATCAGCTCCGGTGTCACTCGCCTTTCTCTAAACTCACAGTCACTGGATGACGTCACATCATTGGCTAGTACAGCGGCGGCTCTGTGTTGAGACGTGGTACTACTTCTGCCTGCTATCCCGCGATCTTGGTTGGATCTTCTGATGTTGTCGCCTCGGGGAACATCTTTAGAAGTACACAGTATCGCCTTGTGACTTTTCTTTCCACAAAGAAAACATGTCAGGTTCTCCAACGGCATGTATTTCGGGGTGTCTCTGACATTTGTGGATTTCCTCTGCTGGTGCAGACTCACGCTGCGGCTTATTGGGCCCGAACTTCATGTTGTGGGCGTCCAGGTATCTTTGATTGAAGTCGGCCAGGGCCTTTAGGGACTGGTCTTTTTGCTCCCTGAGATTGGCGGCCAGGTCCTTAGAACATGCGTTGAGGACTTGTTCTTGAATGATGAGGTCACACAGGTCCTGATACTCTTTGTTTAAATCAGCCAGCTCTATCCATTTCTCCAGGTTGCTCCTGATTCTTTCAATGAATAGGCCGGGTGTTTCTCCTTCTTCAGGCTTGCAGTTCCGAAATCGTCGCCTGTAATCCTCTTCAGTGAAGTCGTACTGTCTCAGCAGGACGGCTTTCAACTGCGTATAATCTTCGGCTTCTTCTCTTGGCAAGCGGGTGTAGAATTCAAGCGCTTTGCCAGTTAGAAGTGCGCTCAGTTTGATAGCCCAAGTCTCTTGTCTCCAATTATTGCTGCTTGCGACGCGCTCAAATCGCTCCAGATAAGCGTCCATCTTATCTGAATTTTCAACGAAAGGTGGAAGCTTTGGCGCTCGGGCTGTTTGCTCTCTACTGGCTAAGGCTGTTGCTTCAGTAGCCCTCTGGCTCTGTGCCTCTATCTCCATCTGCTTTAGATGAATTTCATGTTGACGCTGTCTCTCTGCCTCTTCTCGCTGTTTCTCTGCCTCTTCTCTCTGTTTCACTGCCTCTGTTACGTGGTGGAGTTGTAGTCGAAGTATGATAAACACACCAGACACACACACACGTAGAGTTCTTTAAAGTAAACCTCGTTCAGCTGCAATCCGTCACACGTGGCTTAAGGATGTAGACAATACTGGAGTAACAGTTCCAACAATATTTAATTCAGCGATGCGATATCCACACAGTAATGCACTCTCAAATGCACAAACTACTGAATACAAAGTCTCTTCTGCGATGTCCTCACTGCGACACAAAGTTTCTCATACACAGCGTCTCTCGCAATAATCTGCGCATCTCTACAACTGACAAAGCAAGACAATGTACTGACGGGCTTTCCCAGCGCCCTCCTTATATACATTATCAAAATCTAGAATCTTCTACGGAAATCAAGTAACTCAACCAATCAGAACGAAACGCGCAGCCGAAACTCATTAACATGAACTTTCAAGAAACAATATATCAGGCTACAAAAACACGGCTGCTCACTTCAGCTCTAAATTCTAGCATATAATAAAGACACATAAAAGTATGGTATCCCTATCTATGATAGCTCAAAAAGGTACGAGAACATTCACCAAACAAAATAAAAGCTGCTCACTACACGCGCACAGGAAAACAACAAGTAGCGAAAATGTAGCGATGTCACCTAACCGACGTGACACTTACGAGGCCACTAGACAGTGCGACCTGTCTACAACGTACCGGACTAAACTTAACAAAACGAAAACGGCTCTACTCACGAACAAAAGAAAAACTTACTAAAAAAACACACACGTGAATCGTAACCGTGATAGCTCAAATAAACAACATATCATTACCTACGAATAACACATGTACGCTCTCACAGGATAACACAACCACAATCATAACATTACCCCCCCCCCCCCCCCTCTTAAGAATGAAATTTCACAAAAATTTCTTCTCAAATTTCAAAAATACGGTTGTGGCTGTGTAAACCTACACAAAACCCTAAACAAATATAACTACACATCAAAAATCGAATTTAAAAAAAAAACGTCTCACAGTTCCTATAAACAGTCCTGAGCATCAAAATGTTTCATACAAATGTTCTTTACACAGAAATGTTTATTTAAACTGCTCTGCTCAGGTAATCTGCTCCAAAATTCTGCGAATCCTTAAGTTAAACTAAAAATAATATCAAACTTAGTTTCAGGAACATCACCAAATCATAATTTACAGTTCACAGTTCATTAAGGTCAAACAAGTTCTCGTCGTCTAGTCTTTCGTCATCAGCAAGACGCACTGATGCGGCCATTTGTGTCTTGTCTTGACGACCTCTCGCAATATACTTCTTCAGCAAATTAGCATGGTAAGTTTTCACTTTATTGTTGCCCTTGACTCTGTAGTCGTTGATGCCAACCACCGTGTCGACAACGTATGGTCCCTTCCACTGCATCAGAAGTTTGTTGTTGTCGGTAGGAAGAAGAACTAACACTTGGTCACCTGGCTGGAATCGTCGAGGTTTTGCCTTACGATCATAGTAATGCTTCCCCTTGTTCTGCGCCTTCCGTAGTTCTTCTCGAGCCATCCTTATGGTATCTTCCAGCTTCTCTCTCAGGTCGAAGACGTACTGGTAGCTGATTTTCACCTCAGGTGCGTCGATATCCTTGGTCCACAGATCCTTCAGGATGTGCATGGGCCTCCTCACCCTGTCGAATCCTGAGGAACTTCACGGTATGCGAAGAGCAAGGCATTGATGTATCTATGCCACAACCTTGGCTGCTCAGCGCACAGTTTCTTCAAAATAGCCTTTAAAGTTCCATTAAACTTTTCAACCAGCCCATTACACATGGGGTGATAAGGGGTGGTAGTAAGGTGTCGGATGCTCAATAGCCGGTTGACTTCCTCCATGCAGTCTGAGACGAACTGAGTTCCTAGGTCACTCAGGATCTCTTCAGGAATTCCTAAACGGCTGAACATGTCGACGAGCGCCTCTGCTACTGTTGGAGTGTCAATCTTTTTCAATGGTATGGCTTCAGGATAACGTGTAGCGTAGTCCACCAGGGTCAAAATGTATCGATGACCATCTTCACTCGGAGGAGATATTGGCCCCACAAGGTCAACAGCTACCCGCTTGAAAGGCATATCTATCAATGGCATTTTCTCTAGAGGAACCTTGGGCACCTTTCCCTTGGAGATTGTTTTCTGGCATATGTCGCACGATCTGCAGAATCGGGTGACGTCGCCTCCCATATCAGGCCAGTAGAAGACGGCTCGGATTCTATCGAGCGTCTTGTTGATTCCCAAATGTCCTCCCAATATGGAATCATGTGCCAATTTCATCACCTGCATTCTCAAAGGTTCAGGAACTACTACTTGACGCACAGGTTTATCTCCATTGCTATCGAATATCCGGTACAGGATATCTTTTCTGGTCTCGAAGGTTATCTCTTTTCCCTTTCGCATCACAGGCTCGGTTTGACCTCGAACTTGTCAAGCGTGGTGTCGGCTCTCTGTAGCTCCACCAGCCTTTCTTTATTCACCACTGCTGCTTCCGTGTTGTCCGCCACTTTAAGAGGGATGGTCTGATGACTCTTCTTTGCTTGACTTCTCGTGGTAACAGAACATATTTCAGGTCTCCACTCTGGATCTGGATCGTCTGCGTTTCTGGCACCACCAATGTTTCCGATGATGAGGTCGTAGACTGGTGTCTTCACGAACAACGCCTTCATCTCTCCTGTCAAGTATGGGGTGTCGACACTGACTTTGGCAAGGGGGATAATTCTTACAGTTCCGTCAGCCAAAATGAGGGTGGTCCACTCCTTTAGCTTCTGGTCTTCAGCTACTAGGTCCTCTCTCACCATGATGCAGCTACAACCAGTGTCTCTCAACACTCTCACTGGTGTGTCGCCGACGAATCCTGACACCACCGGCATGTTCGGCACTTCATTCTCAGGCAGCGCGATGTTTGAGACTGGTAAAAATGTAGTCCCATCTCCTACTGGGATGCGTCTATTCTTTCTGAAAGATTCGATCAGTTCTGGTGTCGCTCGCTTTTCTCTGGATTCAAAGTCATTGGATGACGTCACATCATTGGCTAATACAGCGGCAGCTCTGTGTTGAGACGTGGTACTACTTCTGCCTGCTATCCCACGATCTTGGTTGGATCTTCTGATGTTGTCGCCTCGGGGAATGTCTTTAGAAGGACACCGTATCGCTTTGTGACCTTTCTTTCCACAGAGAAAACATGTCAGGTTCTCCACCGGCTTGTATCTCGGGGTGTCTCTGACATTCTGGATTTCCTCTGCTGGTGTAGACCCACGCTGTGGCTTACTGGACCCGAACTTCATGTTGTGAGCGTCAAGGTATCTTTGAGCGAAGTCGGCCAGGGCCTTTAGTGACTGGTCTTTTTGCTCTCTGAGGTGGGCGGCCAGGTCCTTAGAACATGCGCTGAAAACTTGTTCTTTGATGATGAGGTCGCACAGGTCTTGGTACTCTCTGTTTAGGCCAGCCAGCTCTATCCATTTCTCCAGGTAGCTTCTGATTCTGTCAATGAATAGGCCGGGTGTTTCTCCTTCTTCAGGCTTGCAGTTCCGAAATCGTCGCCTGTAATCCTCTTCAGTGAAGTCGTACTGTCTCAACAGGGCGGCTTTCAACTGAGTATAATCTTCGGCTTCTTCTCTTGGCAAACGGGTGTAAAATTCAAGCGCTTTGCCAGTTAGAAGTGCGCTCAGTTTAATAGGCCAAGTCTCTTGTTTCCAATTGTTGCTATTTGCGAAGCGCTCGAATCGCTCCAGATAAGCGTCCATCTTATCTGAATTTTCAATGAAAGGTGGAAGTTTTGGCGCACGGGCTGTTTGTTCTCTGCTCGCTAATGCTGTTGCTTCATTAGTTCTCTGGCTCTGTGCCTCAATCTCCATCTGTTTTAGATGAATTTCGTGTTGACGCTGCCTCTCCGCCTCTTCTCGCTCCTCTCTTCGCCGTTTCTCTGCTTCTTATGCTTGGATTTCGAGTCTCCTGATTTCACGTTCTTTGGCTCTTTCTTCTCTTTCCAGTCTCTCCTTTTCTTCTTTCTCTCGTTTCTTTTCTTCTTTTTCTTCTCTCTCCAATCTCCCCTTTTCTTCTTTCTCTAGTTCTTCTCTTCTTTCTCTTTTCTCTCCTTTACAAACTCGAGGAGTTGAGCTCCTTCGAGTCCACATTCCTTTCCAATTTTCAGGAATGTCTCCAATTCCGATGTCGCCATCTCTGCTTTTCACTGCTGGCTGTTTTCTCCTGCTACCCTTTCCACTGAACCAACTGAAGAGGTCTCGTCGGGGTCGCCAAAATGTTACGTGGTGGCGTTGTAGTCGAAGTATGATAAACACACCAGACACACACACACGTAGAGTTCTTTAAAGTAAACCTCGTTCAGCTGCAATCCGTCACACGTGGCTTAAGGATGTAGACAATACTGGAGTAACAGTTCCAACAATATTTAATTCAGCGATGCGATATCCACACAGTAATGCACTCTCAAATGCACAAACTACTGAATACAAAGTCTCTTCTGCGATGTCCTCACTGCGACACAAAGTTTCTCATACACAGCGTCTCTCGCAATAATCTGCGTATCTCTACAACTGACAAAGCAAGACAATGTACTGACGGGCTTTCCCAGCGCCCTCCTTATATACACTATCAAAATCTAGAATCTTCTACGGAAATCAAGTAACTCAACCAATCAGAACGAAACGCGCAGCCGAAACTCATTAACATGAACTTTCAAGAAACAATATATCAGGCTACAAAAACACGGCTGCTCACTTCAGCTCTAAATTCTAACATATAATAAAGACACATAAAAGTATGGTATCCCTATCTATGATAGCTCAACAAGGTACGAGAACATTCACCAAACAAAATAAAAGCTGCTCACTACACGCGCACAGGAAAACAACAAGTAGCGAAAATGTAGCGATGTCACCTAACCGACGTGACACTTACGAGGCCACTAGACAGTGCGACCTGTCTACAACGTACCGGACTAAACTTAACAAAACGAAAACGGCTCTACTCACGAACAAAAGAAAAACTTACTAAAAAAAACACGTGAATCGTAACCGTGATAGCTCAAATAAACAACATATCATTACCTACGAATAACACATGTACGCTCTCACAGGATAACACAACCACAATCGTAACAGCCTCTTCTACTTGAATTTCGAGTTTCCTGATTTCACGTTCTTTAGCTCTTTCTTCTCTCTCCAGTCTCTTTTCTTCTTCGAGTCTCTTTTCTCTTTCTCTCTCCAGTCTCTCCTTTTCTCTCTCCAATCTCCTTTCTTCTCTCTCTCGTTTCTTTTCTTCTCCCTCCAATCTCTCCTTCTCTCTCTCTCCTTTACAAACTCCAGGAGTTGAGCTCCTTCGAGCCCACATTCCTTTCCAATTTTAAGGAATGTCTCCATTTCCGATGTCGCCATCTCTGCATTTCACTGCTGGCTGTTTTCTCCTGCTACCCTTTCCACTGAGCCAACTGAAGAAGTCCCGTCGGAGGTGCCAATATGTTAAGTGGTAGAGTCGTAGTATGATAAACACACCAGACGCACGTACGTAAGGTTCTTTATTAAATAAACTTCATTCAGCTGCAACCCATCACACGTGGCTTAAGGTTGTAGACAACGCTGGAGTAACAGTTCCAACAAATATTTTAATGCAGCAATGCGACCTCCACACAATGCGTTCCCAAATGCACCAACACTGATACAATGTATCCTCTGAAAATGTCAACACTGGCGACACAAAGTTTCTCATACAACATACACCACCGTTGCGCTGCGTCTCTCACAATGTACACCCTATACGGGCCACGTACCTACAATAAACTGTGTGTCCCTACAACTGACAATGCATGACAATGTACACACGGGCTTCCCAGCACACACTTTTATAGTGGAACAACCTTCTAGAACAATCCGAAGAACTTACACAACGCAACCAATCAGAACGGAACACACAACCGAAACTCATAAATATTAATAAAACAAGAACTTTCTAGAATCACCTACAATGGTCTACAAAATTTGCGGACTGCTCATTTCAGCCCCAAATCCCAGTGTGTAATGGCGTCACACAAAAGTATGGCAGACCGTTCATGACCTTTCATAAAACACACTGACTGGCTGCTAAATTCACGCGCATAGTAAACAACTATGATTAAAAACAAAAATGTGACCCTCTCTCACGAAACCAGTCTTAACTCGCAGCGAGTCGATCAGCGCTACACGCAGTAATATGTGGTGGGGGTCAATCTGGGTCATTTTCACTTTTTTGCAGAAATGTATTCTACATACACCAAAGTGTCGTATGGTTAAAATCTTTATCATGAAAATGCCATTAAATAGGTAAAAATGATTTTAAAAGTCTGAGCTCGGCCCCAATTATCCTTTTGTTTTGTGGAAAATGACCCATTTTTAACATAACAAAACACGTTGCATCCCCTACAGAACCCCATCAAGTACCGTTGGAAAGGCCTTTGTCCGCGCTTTCGCGGGCTTGGGTCGTGTTCTGGAACAAAATTAAGCGGAACAACACATTTAGACTGACATTCTATAACAAAGCAACTGATACTAAATATGGAATACAAAGCTATTTTATTTACACAAAAATACGAGAACACAAACAAGCCCTAACAAAGTTGCGAGTAAGTGCCCACATGTTAGAAGTAGAAATAGGCAGGTATACAAACACACCCCGGGAACATAGACTATGTCGCGCGTGCGGAGTAGTACTAGTAGAGGACGAAATTCACATGCTAGACGATTGTAGTTTATATAATCAGCTCAGAACCCAGCTAGTTACAAGTACAGACTGCCATAAGCCAAGCCAACTACTAGTAAGAAAGGATGCACGATGCCCTCTAGCAAAGTTTGTATTTGATTGCTTCTCCGTAAGGGAGAGAAACGTTTGACCAAACAGCATTGATACTGCGTATTCCTCTCTCCTCTTTTTCACGCCCCGGACCGTCGGAGACTACAAGCACGGACGGAGCCACGGACCACACGAAATTCACCGGCGCTCACAGGAATAACACGGACGGGACTGCACGAACACAGACGCCGCGCGATGAACGATGAACTGACTTAGAGAAGTGCAAAATTCCATGTGGACTGAACGAGCTAAAAGAATGAAAAAAAAAGTAATGTACATGATAGTTAAGTCCGATCCCTCTGTGTCCTTTCGCCCCAATGGGCCCCTCAACAATAAATATTGTTCTGTTCTGTTCTAAACTACACGGATGTGTTCCTCCCAAATAAGGAAAAAAAGGGCGTACATGTTCAATTCTGACCAATCAGAGAGTAGAACTCTTAGCGGCATGACAACGATGAAGTTACACGCATTCTCATTGGCTGAGACAAGACTAAGGGAAACAACTGGATCCTGTTCCGCTGTTCACTTTTCGTCTGTTTACAACATGCGAAAATGAAAGCAAGAGTCTACTAAACTATTGTAATTCAGGCAAAAAAACGCCTGCAGATCAGAAAGAATTGAGCGACCTGATCACGGACTATTTCGTCGCCGATTCTCATCACGATGATAGCTTCTCATACAATGATTTTGAGTTTGAACTGGCCGAAGAAGCAACGGCTGCATCACACAGTCTTCAACTCCCAATTCAACACATGGATCGAGGTATGTGCATCATTTCTGAATGCAGATGTATGATCATTGGTGTGTGTGTGTGTGGAGTGTGTGTGTGATGTGTGTGTGTGTGTGACCAACTGTCAACAGAAGATGAATAGGCTAACTGTACTACTAATGGCAATACAGAAATGGCTCACATAAACAGACAGTTTAAAATGATTTTGTACTATTTTGTTCAGATGCAAAGGAGTGGATGATCCCCAGCATTCTGAGTGTGTGCATGCGGAACGGACTGAAGACAGAGTGCAGCAAGTGGAATGAGTGGCATGAATGCTGGGTATGTATAATACATTATTTTAAGCATTAAACAGAATCATGCAAATTCATGTGTTATGTCTAGTGAGCAATAACAGTTTATTTTCATTGACTTCATTATTGTTTTTCTTTCAGTTTTCTGACTTCATTATTGTTTTTGTTGCTGTTTTCTGACTTCATTGTTGTTTTTGTTTCTGTTTTCAGTATCAGCCAAGAATCCTGACACGCCTTTCAAAGCACTACCAGGCACAGGGACTGATGCCAACATGACAAAAGGCTGGGGGCAAAAGAACAACACACTCAGCTTGACGCTCCACGACACAGACCGCGTGGTGCGCTTCATTGAAAAAAACTGTGCATAGGACAACGAGTAGCTTGAATGGAATCAAGTCTGTTGGACGCTTCAGGTTCAGTCGCCAGCATCCTGGAAAGGTGTTTTACAAGTCGACCATCACCGACGCTGAAGAGGACAAGGTGCTGGCTGTTCCTGGCCATGTTGCTCACCTCCCCCCCCCCCCACCCCATGGCAGCCATCATACCAGTTCCTGGACTTTTCAGAGACATACAGCAGTACCTATTTCAACACATTCAGGACTACGCCCGAGACGACAAGTGTGACATTGTGTGCTCTCCTCCTCACAGCTGATTTCCAGTGTGCAAAGACAACTGTCTAGTTACTGTGCTTGTGTGGTTTCTGTGCTTTTGTGGTGTAGTGTGCTGTGCTTGAGTGGATAATTGGATACTGAAGGGGATGTTTTTGGTGACGTGGAATGCTGCCTGCAATACGTGAGGAATTTCCTTTTTTACATTTCTTCTGCAACCTGTAATTAAATATTGTGTTTGTTTTTTTTTTAAGTTGTTGCATGTTTACAAATTTATATATGAATGTGGAACTACTAATACTCAGTTTGTAGATTTGTTTTTAGCTTTTGTGACTTCATTTTGCAGGGTAGTCATAGTAAATAGTATTCATTTCAGTCTGGGACAACAGGCAACCAACTGCGACTTCTGTTTTGCATAATTTAAGGATAGTCTGTCTGGTGTCCTTTTCAGTTTGAATCAATTATAAGTGGGTATCAATGACAAATAATTAAATAAAATTCATATGCTGGATGTAAGTTTATTCAGTCTTTGTAATTATGGCTTTTATTTTGCCTTGGTGATGGTGGTTTTGCATGCCTTGAACTCGTCCGCAGTTTAATTTTAGATTACAGTTGCCACTAAATAAGAGTGCTACAGAACATTTTCCTACATGTTCTGCTTAAGTATATTATAGAAATATACTTCTATGCTCAAACAGAGTTGAAATTATTTATACCTTGAGTTTGATAGCAAAATATGAAAATACATTTTTTTCTCCAAAATCTGACATATTTACATTAGGTATGACACTTTTGCGGGCTATTTATCACAAGATCCTGGGGAGCTAGCAGCTTAATGTGAGGTTTCACACATGGTGATGGACTTACCAAACCACCATGTAAAATATCAGGTTGATTGGTTGACTTTGAACCCCCGTTGCTAAGGTAGATGTGCAAGACATGCACACATAAACTTCGCAGGCTGTTTTCTCAAAATGGCCACCAGAGGCTTTAACAACTTTAAACACTAATAACTTCTACAGTTTTTGCTCTACAGCATTCTGTCATATGTCAAATTAATCAGCAAACTCTGTAGTTTTCAGAAATGGATATATGTCAAACATCCAAAATGCGAATTAAGACTGATTTTGTGAGAGAGGGTCACACTTTGATGTCACACATAAAAGGTCACTAGACCGCGCGACCTTGCTAGAAGCTTCTGGACTAAACTTAGCATATCATAACAAAGCCAATTCCGCCATCTGCGTGAACGATAAAGAAACATACTGAAAAGGTACGTGATTCGCAACCATGATAGCTCAAATAAATATCGGATCGTTTCCTACGATTAACACATGCATGCTCTCACAGAACAACACAACCACAATCGTAACACTACAAAATATCTGTCCTCATTCGGTCCCGAAAAAGTCCACAGTTTCCTCCCGTAACAATTACAGGCCTGTCGCCCTTACATTTATCATTGTTAAAGCGTTCAAGCGTCTGGTTCTGCAACACATTAAAACTGTTATCCCACCCATCTTAGACCCGTACCAATTTGCCTATCGGGCGAATCGGTCAGTGGAGGACGCCGTATCCCTGGGTCTGCATCGTGCACTGGAATATATTGAGAAGGCCAACACGTATGTTAGAGTATTATTTGTGGACTACGGCTCCGCATTCAATACTATTGTGCCACCCAAGCTCTATGAGAAACTGATCCAGCTAGGTTTTGACAGTTCACTATGTCAGTGGATCAACGATTTTCTGTCAGGTAGACTTCAGGTAGTCAGAGTTGGTCCGTGCCAGGGAGTCGGCAGTCAGGTGGATGTAACCACTCATCTGGTTCATGTAGTCGCTTTTCTAAGTCCGTCACACTGAGCACGGGTGCACCCCAAGGTTGTGTTTTGTCTCCTATGTTATATTCTCTTTTTACCCATGATTGCACATCAACTGGTGATAACTCCCTTACAGTTAAATTTGCTGACGACACCACTGTTGAAGGTTTCATTTTAAACAACAATGAAATAGCATACAGAGAGTGGGTAGATGAACTTGTTGGCTGGTGTTCTGACAATAACCTTGACCTGAATGTGCCTAAAACCAAAGAAATGGTCATGGATTTCAGAAAAATCAAAAGTGACATTGTTCCCCTCACTATTCATGGTAGCCATGTCAAAATTGTTGATTGTTTTAAGTTTTTCAGCACCCACATCTCAAACGATCTTAAATGGGAGAAAAACGTTGATTCTTTAGTTAAAAAATCACAGCAACCACTGTATTTGCTCAGATGTCTTAAAACGTTTGGCGTCAGCAGACAAATTTTGACCAACCTCTACTGGCAGTTATTGAAAGTATTTTGACCTTCTCCCTTACTGTTTGGTTTGGCAGCACCACACAGAAAGAGTGATCATCCAAACAAACAAAGTAGTAAAAACTGCATCGAAAATCATAGGTATTGATTACCCTCTTTGGAGTCCCTCTTCCACGAAAGAATGATAAAAAAGGCTAGATCCATCCTCCGAGATGATTCCCACCCAGCTCATGAGTTGTTTCAGATGCTGCCATCAGGGTGCCATTATAGAGCGATCGGAACACACACGAGTCGTTTTAAAAACAGTTTTTACCCAACCGCTGGCCAGACTTTTAATGATGCAAACAAACGCCAAACCTGACCTATCCGTCCAACTGTTTACTGTAATACAGTATTGTTCAGCTATCAGCATAATACTTCATCTATGATGCAAGTGCCCCCACCCGGGTCTGCCCTGGGGGACTTGGGTGGGGTTGACTACTTTTCAGTTCCCAGGGTCACCCTGGTCAGCCCCACACGGCGGGTTTTCCCCTCTATTCTGGAGCATGTGCTTCTGTCTACCCTTGGTCCATTCTCCTGTATTTTCCTTTTTTAAACTCTCCCTACTGTCTGCGCTGCCTGTAGCTCTTGATATTGGATGTGTGTTGCTA
Source organism: Semisulcospira habei (assembly GCA_036245525.1). Lineage (NCBI taxonomy): Eukaryota > Metazoa > Mollusca > Gastropoda > Semisulcospiridae > Semisulcospira > Semisulcospira habei. Next base: position 131,953,729 of record BTPG01000003.1, on the reverse strand, counting down.
AATGGTCTTAGCTTTATTTAGACCCCATGTCGTAGGTTTATTTAACGTATTGGACAGGCTGGCGACATACATTCAATATTCTGGTGTGTGTTTTGTTTGTTGTGCTTTTTTTTCTTTTTCACAAGCTGTGCAGGCACGTCCTGAGAAAGCCTTGTTGCTGTCGGGACGTTAAGCAATGTACAATCAAGCAATTATGATGCAAGTGACGTGTTTTTATATTACGAGATGTCCTCTGTGCTTTGTGTCACTGTGAAATCGTGTTTATTGCTTTTACGTTTAGACTACAATAGTTATTAAGACAAGCCGGTGTATGTGAGTGAATGTGTGTGTGTGTTTGTGTACGTGAGCAGTTTAATTATATTTTGATGTGTTCTATATTCTTCTTTTTAGTTCCCAGGGTCACCCTCGTCAGCCCCACAGGGTGGCTTTTCCCCTCTATTCTGGGGCATGTGTTCTATGTTCTCCTTTTTAAGTTGCGCAGCACCGAAACGATTTCCTAATGTATTATTACATATGGCAATAAAGTTCTATCTCATCTAATTTCATCTTTCACATCGCAGTAGCTTTCAGTGACTTGAGCACTGAGTCAAGCCTTCCTACATCGGTTCATAGAACCTTTCAATACGACTTTTACATGGGAACACCCCCACACCTTATGTCCTAGTCTTACCGCGCAAAGCTGTTTGTGATATCATTGTGAACCTGTAGCCAGTTTGCAAATTAGTGTGATTGTTCGCCCAAAAACACATATTCCACATTTGAATAGCTAAAGCTTACATCCTACACGTAGAAGGCCACGCACAATCCGAAAATATACTCATTTCCCATTATTTATTCGAAATAAGAAGTTTAGATCGCGCAGAGTATGTACGTGGTTTACATATCGAAATACCAGAAGAATGCGAGAAACACCACACGAATGCAAGAATGTTAGTAACAAGGGAAAGAACTTCACATTTGCATTGTAATTTAGTTTTCTGTTTATAGATGCCGAGTTCAAAATAGTTTCGTATTACACTTTATTTCAAATGCTGCAAGTTAAATTGCATTATATTTTTGTTGTTGTGCAAAATTGACATTTGTTATGAATTTTATTTTATGATTCAATTGTTGAGTTGGAGTTATTGTGCAGTATTTACGAAAATAAACGCGTCACTCCTGTTCAAAAGATGGCTTCGACTTAAATTGCTATTCTGCGATTGTGAAAGGTTTCAATAAAACATGGAAGTGGATTGTTCGTATACTATCATTTCTAGACAGACCTCGCGGCTGACAGTTCTGCAGCTGTTTTATCCATAGTCACCTTGCGCGTTCCGCGCTCAGTGACTATAGATAAAACAGTTGCATAAGTATCAGCCGCTGGTCTTTCTAGAAATGATAGTAAACTTACACATTACACTCTACTGCTATGCTATACCGGTACATAGGAACGCAATTTTTTGTTTCTACCTTTCTTTGTAATATTTCTGTCGTTATGCGTCATGTAGGCGGGACCCCTAGGACTATGCCTCGGCATGCGCCTGGTCTACGAACTAACGAATGGGCAGATTATGACAAAGCATTTCCAAGAGAGCCAAGGGCACCACCCATGGGATCGCCTCCGTTGCAGATGTGTGGAGTAAGTCAGCGGGCCTAAACCAAGTCATTTCAAATTGAATAGCTATTTATTATTCGATCACCATAACTTTTTGTTTGTTTTGTTTTGCTTTGTTTACCGTCACCTTCTTCGTCATGCCAGAATTGCACCACATGAATTGGTACAAGTCAGGCTGGAATGCGCTCTCATATCTGTCTCTCTCAGTTTTGTATTGCATTTATTACTAATATGTTAATTTCCGTTACTTTCCTCAGTCAGGTATGACAGGCAAATATATACTACCGTTGTTACTTGATGCTAACATTGCACTGACTAGCTTGTGTGTGTGTGTGTGTGTGTGTGTGTGTTTATGTGTATGCATGTTCTTGAGCGGCAGCAGGTACGAGTAAATGCAAATGTATGCAGTGACGTGTATGTATGTAGACATAAGTTTTGTGCTACGTGTTTTGTGCGCATGTGTGTTTGCGTCATTATGTTGTTTTTTGTTTTTGTTTTTGTTTGTTTGTTTTTTGTTGTTGTTAGGGTTTTTTTGTCATTCTAAATTTTCCCAATACAGGATGACGTCTTTTCTTCCTATCGTGTGTTCTTTTCTGTTCTACTTTTGTTTCCATTTCACCTGAAGAAGGATCTTTGATCCCAAACGTCGTTCTTTGTTTATAATAAAGGATTTTCAACCAAAATCTTCTGTGTTCCTTTCCCATGAAACCCTAGCGGCAACCGTTTTACTATATATTCTGACATGGTTAGCGCATATCGGTCACATCTGAGCACAAACATACACATTAATTGTACACATAACACAACAGAATTTCCAAGAAATATGACATCACTTTGTGGAGGGAGAAAAAGTCTTAGAAAAGTGTTCAGTATAGATCAAACGTCTGTGATATAATTACATACATGTCCGTTAAATGCAAGAGAGCCATAAGGGCATTAACCTCTCAAATAACGCTTACTAATGGTTTCACGTGATTTCAGGACCTCTAACGATTCGTTCAATATGGAGAAAAGTGCGTTCATATGAATAACTGACTCGCATGTGTTAGGGGAAGGAATAGGAAAAGACTAGAAAAGAGAGGCTAGACAGAAATATATATGTAATTACCAACAACAAACTTGTCCTTGCAAGTTTCGCCGCTGTAGGTAAGGACTTGACTGGGTCCGTTAAAACACGGGACATCACATTCCCAGGTCCCGTTGTCCGCGTAACCAGCAGTGAACTTGTACTCCAACACATACTGTCCTGCATCTTCTTTGATACATCTACACGGGTCAGTGCCCCCTGAACACGCCGTCACATCGTTAACGGTGCATTTGGGATTTGAGCTTAGGCGAAAAAAAGCTTTGCCGTCGCCAGTGCCAGTACTGACACATTTTGATCTGTAATTTGTCCTAAGCACAACACATGTCAGCGTGACCTCACGCCCGTTCTGCCAGTTCTCATTTCCACAACCGCTCAACGTGACGTCTGCTGAATGGACACTCATGGGAACTGCAATAAGAAAACGTTACAACTCTAGTCAAAGTGCTTGGTCGAATTCTAAATTTATACAATACAATACAACTTTATTGTCTGTTCGAGTCAAAGCCCGACAGTAATTTGCCTTTTGGCTCGTCATAAAACAACAATATAAGACACTAATAAACGCTACAAGAACATTCCATGAAAAATTATCATTGCAGCAATCTATCACAAGCAATCTGTCACAAGTTGGGAGGTAATGTTAAGTAGATCAAACATATCGCGGCGTTATAAACAAGCGTTCAAAATCGAGACAGCAGTTGGGATAAAAGACTTCTTAAAAACATTCTTTTTTTGGCATGTGGCATGTTGAAACGTCTGCCTGATGGTAGCATTTTAAACTGATCAGATAGTGAGGATCACTGACAATGCTAGCAGCTTTCCTTCAGACAGCCCTATGGTACAGATCATCTACTGGGTACTGTCCTAGGCCTATGATCTTCTCAGCTGTTCTGACGATACGTGACAGTCTGCCCCTGTTTTTCATACTGAGGTTGTCATACCAAGCAGTGATGTTTCGAGTAAAGGACAGGCCACTATCCACGACTGTGCTAAGGTATTTAAATTCAGTGACCACTTCTATAGGTTGATTATTAATTGAGACAGGTACAAAAATGTCATCAACTTTCCTGTCATCAATGACGAGTTCCGTGGTTTTCTGTACATTCATTTCCAAAAAGCTGTCTTTGCACCATGACTCTAATACTGCTATCTGTGCAAAGTACTCAGCCAGACTGTCTTCTTTTTGGAGTAGGCGTACAAGAGCCATGTCGTCTGAGAACTTTAAGAGACGAGAAGTGGCAGTATGACAACATATATGGTCCGTGTAAATAGAAAACAATGTCGGAGAGAGGACACAACCTTGAGGGCAGCCTGAATTTACCACCATTTGGTCAGACAGACTGCCATGTTACACGTTGTGGCCTGTCCTTCAAAAAGTCTCGCACCCACAGAATAATGTTTGTGTTCACATTAAAGTTCATCATACGCTACAAAAGCATCAGTGGTTCAACAGTATTAAAAGCATTAGAAAAGTCTATAAAAATAATTTTCAAATGTGCTTTTGATTTTTCAAGATGCTGAAATACAAGATTGTACAGAGTAAGGCATGCATCTTCCACACTCCTTTGATTTTTGTAAGCAAATTAAAATGGATCCAGGAGTTCGGCAACATCATTTGCAGATGCCTCCGCACCACTATTTCCATACATTTCGACAGAATAGAAGTCAATGCAACTGGGCAGAAATCGTTGAATTCATGAGCTTTGGTTTTTTTAGGAATTGGATCAATGATTGATGATTTCCAAGCAGTAGGGACAGTATGAAGATCAAGCAGAAACTGAAAGATAGTAGTGAAGATCTTCCCCAATTGACCTGCACAGGTTTTCAATACTTTTCCACCTAACTCATCTGGTCCAGGTGCTTTGTGTGCATTCAGCTTAGAAAAGATATTCACTACCTCCTCTTCAGTAACTGAAAAAGGTTCCGGCACAATGGACTGGCACAATTCATCGCAGTTATCACTAAGGTTCCTGCCATCGACCCGTGATTAAAAACGATTTAGATCATTGGCCATCTGTACTGGATTCCCAGTGCAGAGCCTGGCTTGTTTCTTTTGCTGCCTCCCCATCATGCAGTTCAGACCATTCCAGGCCTCTCTAGCGTTGCCAGAAGTAAATTTCGTTTTGATCTTGCTTTTATAGTTCATTCTGGCAGCCCTTCTAAAATCCCTCTCCTTTTCCCGAAATTCATCAGTGTTACCCTGTAAGAAAGCAAGTTTCTTCTAGTTCAAATACACCTTTAGCTCCTTGCTGACCCATGACTTATCGTTGGCAAACACCTTCACTATCTTGGTTTTAACTACAGTGTTCTCACAAAATCTTACATAAGATGTGACTGTCTCAACAAGTTCATTATGATCATCACAGTTATGAGTAAACATATCTCAGTCTGTCGCCTCAAAGCAACCACGGAGCTCCTCCATGCTGTCCGGTGTCCACAGCTGAGTGGTTTTTGTTACAGTCTTGGACGTCTTTATTTTTTATCTATACTTTGGCAACAAGTGTATGACGTTGTGGTCCGAGCGCCCCAGTGGGGGGGGGGGGGGGGGGGGGGGGGGGGCATACACAACGGCTTAAACGCATGGTCAATGTTGCCAAAGCAGAGATCAATAGTGCGATTCAGTTTTGTAGGACATGTAATGTACTGTTGTGTTGCAATAATCACTGACCTGTCAATAAAATGGGAGAGGGAGCTTACGTTGAACGGCATTTATTTATAAATCCTCACGACGTTTCAAGTTTATACTAGAATAAATATGCGTCTAAACCAGCAAGTTCCGCGGTCCCTGACCCTGTGGTCGGGGATTGCGGAACTTGTTGTTTTCAGTAGACGATTCATGGCAAAGTACGATTCCGAGATCGGATCACTTACCGAACAAAGTCAAAAGCACAAGAGTATGCATAGCCATAATTTCGGTCATATCTGTGTCCTTTAATATATTTTTTTTTTTCAATCTGGCCGGCTTCACACAACACAGTTCACAGCTATGTGTATCCCTATTTTCTGTTTTAAATCACCTCCGTTCCTTACAACATATGCTGCCGCCTGCTAACTGCGTACGTACACACACTGCGCCGCCGGCGACACACACGAGGATGGTGCGCGAGACTGACGGAAGTATGGTAAGCTCAAGCAAACAAAAACCTAGTGACTTATTAGAATTGACCAACTGCGTTCCGTGCTGTGTACGCGATACAAAAGCGCCTTGCCAACATAGTTGACTTCTGGGGTGAGTCTAGCGATTACTGTGGCAGACTATCCAAACTATTTATACCCGTCTGGCGTTAACTGAAAGCGATATGCCCCATGGTTGTCTGCAATTGCCATAATTCGCCGATAAATCGGGTTATCAATCTAGTCTTGCCTCACCTAAGACACTGAGGCAACTCTTTTCAAAATCTATGAGTAGGCACACATACCTGAGATTTTTCCCCTGCTTTTTGAGCGTAACGGAGGGAAATCTTCTGCGTACAGAGCAGAAAAGTCTTTAATTTTACTACATTTAAACTGCATAATTCTTGGCCCTATTATCCAGCTTTATTGTAAGACTGCGAACATTTATAAAAAGAATATTTATAAAGGAGATATTATTAGTTGTATTACAATTTAGTACGCATACCAAAGGGGAATTACCGCTGAACGGCTAGATCCCCTGCCCCCTCCTACCAAGCACCAAACCGCCAGCCCACAGAGCAATACGCAGGTAAATAAGAAGACGACCGTAAACATCCCTAAAGGATAAATCAGGTCAAGCAATTAATTTATGACTCTTTTTTGGACTAAAGAAGTAGTTAGTTAGTTATTAGGGTTTAACGCCGAAAAGGCAACCAAGACCATCAACTTAAGAAGTAGGCAGGAGATATATACACACATACACATGTATTACGATTTGGTTTAATAATTACGGTATTATAATGCGCTTATCTTATAATAATTATAACTCTAAGTGCGCACTCACAACTCGCGCACACTTGCGCACGCTTTTGACAATGACTCACGTACGACAAATACATTACGACAGTCAGCCTGGGGTGGAGAGTGTAGTGATGTTATAGTGCTAGAACTGTTGAAAGAGGTGAGTTTTGAGGGCGGACTGGAAGGAGGAGAGAGAGTGTTTCTGACGGAGAGGGAGAGTGTTCCAGGTGGATGGACCGTAGACGGAGAAGGAACGGGGACCGAAAGTGCCGAGTTTGATGCGGGGGATGTCACGGGGTCGGAAGCGAAGCAGAGGGAGCGGGAAGGAGTGTAGGGGTGATGTACGTTGGAGAGATAGGCAGGAGCGTAGTTGTTAAGGGATTTGTAGCAGAGAGACAGAATCTTGTATTGGATGCGTTGGGGGATGGGGAGCCAGTGAAGGAGTTTGGGCAGAGGAGTGATGTGGTCGGATTTCTTCTTTCTGACGAGCATTGTTCTGGACTCACTAGAGCGTGAAAGTAGTGGAGTGAGGGAGGCCGGAAAGGAGAGAGTTGCAATAGTCGATGCGAGATAAGATGAGAGAGACAGCAAGTTTGGTGGCAGCTTCGGTGGTAAGGTATTTTCTGATCTGACTGAAGCGACGGATGTGGAAATAGCATGCGGGGGCCGTAGCAGAGACAAAGCTGGTCATGGAAAGAGAGCAATCGAGGATAACGCCGAGGTTCTTGGCCGAGTCAGAGAGGGGGATGGGGTGCTGTCGAGTTGAAGATGGAGAGAGGGAGGGAGCTGGGAGAGTTTCTGGCGAGTGCCTACCAGCATGGCTTCGGTTGTGTCGTCATTTAGTTTAAGTTTGTTTGCTGTCATCCAGATTTTCACATCTTCGTAGCAGTCAGCCGCGCGACAGTAGTGACCGAGTGTTGTCGAATTTGTCTTTGTCTTGTAGTTGTGAGTCGTCAACGTAGAGGTGGTAGTGTATGTGATGAGACTGGATGATGTTGGACAGGGGAGAGGTGTAGCGTGTCAAAAGGACCGGGCCCAGGACGGACCCCTGTGAAACTCCGCAGGAGAGCCTGACTGGCTTAGAGGAGATGCCGTCGATGATGATAGACTGCTATCTGTCATAGAGGTAGGAGAGAAACCAGGAGTGAGCAGAGTCAGTGATGCCAAAGGAGTGGTGAAGGCGGTGGAGGAGGATAGAGTGATCTATAGAGTCGAAGGCGGCAGAGAGATCGAGCAGCGTAAGAAGGGAGATGTTGCCCGAGTCGCTGGAGAGGAGCAGATCGTTCAGGATATGTAAAAGGGCTGTTTCAGTGCTGTGATGTTTGCGATAGGCAAATTGGAAGGGACTGAGGAGATTGTTGTCGGCGAGGTGGAGGTTGAGCTGGTTGAGAACAACCTTCTCAAGAAGCGTGGACAGGAAAGAGATATTGGAGACTGTGTGTTCTTGAGTTCGTTTGGGTCGAGGTTGTGTTTTTTTTAGGAGAGGACGGACGATGGCGGACTTGAAGATATCGGGGACAGAGCCATTGTCTAGAGATGTGTTGAAGATGTTGGTAATGACGGGCAAACGTTTTGGAAGGCCGTACCGGTAGAGAGAAGCTGGGAGAGGGTCTAGTTCGCAGGTTTTAAAAGGCAGACTTTATGGTCTTGAGAACTTCAACCTGAGAGACAGGGCGGAAGAACGAGAGGGGAGTGCCGGAAAGGTGGGGTCTGGAGGGCAAATCGGAGAAGGTAGAGTATCGAGTGTGTTGCACAGAGTTTGGATTTTGTCAGAAAAAGTGGTTGAAAAGTTGGACGGGAGTTCTTCTTTGCTGTGTGTGTTGGGGAAAGGAGAGTCTTTAGAAGTGCCTTTAGAAATACGACTTCCGTTCAATTTTTTCTTTGGAAGATGTGTGAAAAATTTATCCTGCGTAATTTGTCAATGTTACATGTCTATAAATCATTATTTAAGTGAATTGAAATATTTTCTTTGACTTACTACCCAATATTTTGTCATGTGGTTTGTTCGCTACCGCGTGTAAGTTAGTCTTTGGTAACTGTAACAGGCAGGCTTCAGACCAGGGCGCAGCACAACTGAGCAGATCTTCAACCTGAGAGTTCTATGTGAGAGATACCTCCAGCACCAGCAGGACCTCTATCATGTCTTTGTGGGTTTAAGAAAGCGTTTGACAGGATGTGGCATGCAGCCCTTTGGTCCACCATGAAGCTATACAACATCAATGCCAACCTGATCAAAGTCATAGCAAACCTTTACAAGGCCACTAGCACAGTCTGCTTCAACGGCAAAACAGGAAACTGGTTTAGGACTACAGTTGGAGTCAGACAAGGCTGCTTGCTCTCACCTACTCTTTTCAACATCTTCCTGGAAAGAATCATGACGGACGCTCTGAAAGATCATGAAGGAACTGTCAGTATTGGAGGCAGAACAATCACGAACTTGCGCTTTGCGGACGACATTGATGGCCTTGCAGGAACAGAGAAGGAGCTAGCTCAGCTGGTGGAAAAGCTGGATAGTACAGCCATTGCATATGGGATGGAAATCAGTGCAGAGAAGACCAAACTGATGACCAATAACGCCAGTGGCATTGGCACTGAAATCATGGTTGGAGGCCAAAAACTGGAAACGGTTAAGAAATTCAAATACTTAGGAGCCATTGTGACAGATGAGGGATCAAAACCAGAAATACTGTCCAGGATTGCGCAGACAACAACAGCACTGACAAGATTGAAGACCATATGGAATGACAGAAACATCACACTCTGCTCCAAGATCAGACTGATGCGCTCCTTAGTCACCTCAGTGCTCTTGTATGCCTGCGAGTCATGGACCCTCACAGCAGACCTTGAAAGGAGGATACAAGCCACTGAAATGAGATGTTTTCGAAGGTTCCTTGGCATCTCATACAGAGATCACATCACAAACGAGGAAGTGGGAAGCAGAATCAGGCAAGCCATCGGGCCCTATGAAGACTTATTAGCCATTGTGAGAAAACGCAAACTGAAGTGGTATGGGCATGTCACGCATTCAGCAGGGCTTGCCAAAACAATCCTGCAAGGCACTGTGCAAGGAGGACGAAGGAGAGGAAGACAGAGGAAAAGATGGGAGGACAATATCTCAGAGTGGACAGGACTAAAGCTGGGCGATACGCTGAGAATGGCAGAGAACAGAGAGGAATGGAGGGAGCTGGTTGCCAAGTCATCAGTGGTGCCCCAACGGTCGGCAAGACTACGGGATATAGATAGATAGATAGATAGATAGATAGATAGATAGATAGATAGATAGATAGATAGATAGATAGATAGATAGATAGATAGATAGATAGATAGATAGATAGATAGATAGATAGATAGATAGATAGATAGATAGATAGATAGATAGATAGATAGATAGATAGATAGATAGATAGATAGATAGATAGATAGATAGATAGATAGATAGAACTGTTGGTCATTTACCAGGTCAATGAGACATACAATTTTAAAATGCTCGGAGGAGCTCCAAGGCAACCCCTCAATAAAACAACTCCCCCAATTTCAAGCTTGTGCGTACGCAAACTTCGGAGATCTTCCTGTTTACATACATACGCGCGCGCGCACACACACACACACACACACACACACACACACACACACACACACACACACATACGCACACACACACACACACACACACACACACACACACACACACACACACACACATGCGCGCGTGGCGCTTCGCGCGGTTTGCATAAATAGACATGACCTAATTGTTATCTTGTTACTTCACTGTCAGAGTTTTAGTCAAGCCTGCCTATGATAGAACAGATTTAAAAAGTGACACAAATTAAGCACCATTTGCTTAATATGAAACACCAGATCTCCTATTATGAAACAATGTGAATATGTCCTTTTTACAAGTTGTACTAAGGTATGAATGAAGTTTAGCACACATCATAGGCTCATTTATCGTTGAAAGGGAGTTTAATATAATGAGTCATCCGCCACTGGTCCATAGGTCCATCCATCCATGATCCTTCCTATATCACATTGTGACAGATTTTATAATTTTAAACTTCTGAAAGACCATCAAAGCCATTGACTTCTAATTTGGCACAGGAATCCTATTTGACAGTAGCTTTGACTTCATGGCCATGTCGCTGACCTCCATGAAAGGTCAAGGTTACAAAGGTTACAAAGGTCAATAAGTAGGGTAACACGGGACAAAATGCCATTTTTGTAAGAAACTAGTTATCATTTTATTTAAAAACTGGCCAAAGAGTAAACTGATGATAAAACTTTTGTTTACAGCTCTACTAAGTTAACCTTTCATGAGTGTGAAAAGTCACAGGAAGTCAGAAATGTGTTATTATGGATACTTATGGAAAGTTGTTGGTATTAAAGGAAGCTGGTTTATGAACGTTGCAGTAAGACGCCAGTAAAAATCTTGCTAGGGATTACACTGTCTATGCATATTAATTTTATTGGTTACTTACATAGGTCAAAGGTCAGCAAGTGTGTGGAAAATGTTCGATATATGGGGAAATTAGCTACTGCATCGATATTTTCCACCTCAGAAGTAAACAGAGCTAGCATTATGAACACGTGTTTATGTACATGTTCAGAGGCGGATTCAGGTGGTGGGGGTGTTCCAGGGCTTACAGGACCCTAGGCTCCCATAATATTTCAACGTGAAATTTTCCATTTTTATGAGTTTGGAACCCTACCCACCCACCCCACCCTCCCCACCCCCCGGACCCGTCCCCCACCCCCACCCCCAACCCTACCCAACCACCCCCTTTCGCCTCTCATTGGAAAATGGAAACTCCCCTTGAGAATGTGGACCCCCTTCCGTCTTTGGATGTTTTTGGCCAGTAGTGGAACGTCACCCCCTACCCCTTCCCTGTACGAACATCACCATCACGAACCCCTCCTTTGATAATCAACAAGTGGTGCGTTTGTAGTCCTACCCCTTTTGACATTCACAGCAACTGTGACAGCGTCGACAGGAAGAGTTATATGAAACTTATGCCAAAAAGGTATGGTGAATTTCCAGCAGTTTTTTTTTTTCATTTTTTAAAATTTATTTTATTTTATTTTTATAACTGTACTCAGCCTTAAAAAGAGGTAATTTGGAATAGTAGTCGTGGATAAAACGCTCTTAAACTTCTGCTCCTGAAGTTAATTTTTTTTTAATGTCTACGAAAAATGATTAATCTTTACAAATACATCGACCTATGATGACCTTGGCTTTACTATACTAAAGGTGAAATATGTATGTAAAGGTATTTTTGTAAACACAATTGTGTCGAGTTTGAAGTCTGTGGATGTTATAGTCCATGAGAAATTGCCATAGACAAACGCACGCATACACACCCGACGGATGAAGCGGCAGATGTATACTGTTTCACATTTGCTATCATACCTGAGCCAAGGTTTGCTCTTGGAGTCGCTTTTTAGCTCCACACCCTCCCCGCAGACAGTAACGCGCCATTTTGTCTGTCTCAAAGTATTCTAAACAACTGTGCGCGTCATCTTAAAGTAGTGGAGTGGTTTTGGACACATCTGTCTTCTTCTCTTCGCTGCCACTAGATGCAAATATTGCTCTGAGATCTTTATTAATTCAGTCCCAAAGCCGACCAATAAATACATAAAAATATGTGTCAGCAAGAGCCAAAATCTCTATGAGCCCCCGCAACCGTTGGGCTCATTGGGATCTATCTGTCTTGCAGAAAGATTCCTTTGAAAATTTCTCGGGGGTGAAGGGGTTAAGTCAAAATATCAGCAAAAAAAAAATTTGGATAAAATCGGGCATGTGGTTTCAGAGATATTGCCTGCACAAATGCTCATACACATATGGCCTCTGCGACCTTTCACTTTAGAGGTAGTGAATTCAGTCTGTAATGCATACTTTCCTAATAATTCAGAGCAAATCAGTACAGCGTTTTTAGAGATATTCTCTACACAATAGCCTGCAAAAACAAATATGGCAGCTATGACCTTGACCTTGAGGAAGGAGCACAATTATGATTGATGGCACCACAGAATCTGCTTGCTTGCTTCTATTAAAAGGACATGGACTTCCAGCTCTAGCTGATTTCGTCCAGGGAGGTTGGGCCAGGGGGGGTGGGGGGGGGGGGAGGTCATCGCTCTGTCTGTCTGTCGCTCCGTCGCTCAGTGGCTGGTGTTATTGCCGGGGCCGGGTGGTTGGTGGTGGAGGAGGCAGGTGGTGTGGCCGGGGGACCGTTGCTTCAGTGCCAGGCTGGGGGGTGATGGTATGCCAGCCACTCGAGAAGATCTTGAATGAGAGGTGGCGGGGGTGGTGGCGGCCGGTGTAACCGTGGCTGGCTGTGGTAGGGTCTGGGGAGGTTGGGTGGTGGTGGTGGCGGCCAGTTGATCTTGGGCCGGGGGGTCGGACGCTGGAACGGGCGGGGTGGGTGGCGGTGTTGCGGTGGCAGGCGAAGGTGCGGTGGCGGCGTGGGGAGTAGTGGTGGGCGCTGGTGTCGGAAGCGCTTGGGCGGTCGGTAGCGTCTGCTTTGCCGTGGGCCGGTGGTTGGTCCGTTGCCTGGCTGTGGTGGTGGCTGTTGGGGGGCCGGGTCTGTACCCGTGGTCTGGGTGGTCTTGTTGGTCGGGGCTGGTGGCTTTTCTGTTTCTGTGCCTGTCTCTTGCGTGGTGGGGCGGTGTTGCCACAACCTCTGTGTTCCGTGGTAGTCGGCTCGGTGTTTGTTTCTTTTTCAGCCGCTGGTGGGGCGGTGGTCGTCGCTTGACTGGCTGTGCTCTCTGTTTTGGGGGGGTAGAGGTCACCGATCGCCCCTGTGTGCACCAACCACCTGGCGGACACAAGTGCCCGGCGGTAGGTGTCTCCGGTGGTTGATAGGATGGCAGGTATCGCATCCTGCAGTAGCAGAACCAGCTCGTCGAAGTCCATACCCCGGAGCCTGGTCCCCTCCTCCTCCCGCGATGCCGGCCTCTCCCGAGTGAGTGATTCGGGGATTGAGACCGGCGGTGGGGAGGGCGGGGAGTCCGGCGCCGACGAGGGCTCCGACGATTCAGCTGGCTATTCTTCATCTGGCTCTTCTTCCTGATAGGGCGTCGGCTGAGGGCCGGCGGGTACCGTGTTCTCTTCTTGGGTGTCGTTGTAGTTGTAGTAGTGGTCTGGAGTGAGGGGTGGGTAGCTGAAGAAAGCTCCCATGTTGAGGTTTAGTCCCCTCGGTGGTAGGGGTATTGGGTACTGCTCAAGCAGTCCCCGTAGTACGCTGTCTGGCTCTGTCGCCCGGAATAATTCCGGCTGCGCCGGTACAGGTTGAACTTGGGCTTTGTCTTGTGGCCGTATCGGTGGGGAGAGAGTAGCTCCTCGTCTCTCTCCTGGCCGTTGGCTGTGGTCTTGGTGCTTGGGGGAGGGTGGAGGTGTATTCCTCCACCTGTTGCCTGTTTGTCTTCCTTCTGTTCTTTCGTCCTTTGTCCATGTTGCGGCGTGTAGGCTGGCTGACTGGCTGGCTTGCTTGCTTGTTCGCTTGGTGGCGGAGAGCGGAAATCCGTCCTCTCCGTCTGGCTGTAGCGAGTCGAATGTCCCACAGAATCTGGTGCGCAACACTCTGTATTGTCACAAAGTATCACAATTTGCATTTGGATCAAATCATTTCAACGTTTACAGCAACATTGCATAGAAAACAGCATGCACAGTAAATGTAGCCGTTGTGACCTTAACGAAAGTGACATGATCCTGGTGTGGCATACTTTGTATTGAGAAAAAGTATCAACGCGTAAAATTTGGATTAAACTGGCTATATGGTTTCAGATATATACGCTAGACAAACACTGCTCCTTATATGAAGCACTGTTCTAAATATATGAAACACCGTTTAATATTAGATGCTTTCTACGTTTCATAATATGAACCTCCCTAGGAAGATGCGTTCCTCCAAAACAACAAAAAAGGGAACTAAAAGCAAGCCGCTGGTTATCTGATCTCTGAAGACTGCTCTTCGTGACAAGAGCAATTATTCCAAGAGAATTACAAACTGAATGCTGATTTAGGTGTTTCAAAATGGAAAAAAAATAATAATAAGCAGAAGGAACAAACATAACATTTTCTTAGCGTGTCATCACACCTGACATTCTTGCGCTGAAAAAAAAAGGTTCAGTAAGGCAGCTCATTATGTCTGCGCAAACAGAATTTGGAAACGTTATTCCGTTTCGACGGGAGCGGGGTGTTTCATATTAGGCACTGTTTCATAATCGGGGTTCTTCCCCTACGTGAACGCGGAAGTACAATAGAGGAAGCCACACACTGAGCACATGAGACGTAGCAAGGGTCTATTTACTGTCGACCAGGACGGTGTTTTCGTGTAATGTACTGCGCCGCGTGCGGTTCCGCTATTACATGGAGCATGTTAGCGCTTTCGACTGCCTGTTTATGTGTACAAAGGTAATCAAGTTTTGTTAAATGTACCCGACTCAGAATTAAGTGTCACAATATCGAGCGGCATACTCCACGAAAACGAAAATGTAAAGAGTGTAGACATTTCGATGGTGTCAATCCGGACATTACTTATGTACTAAAATACATCGAATGCACTGCATGCTGTCTTTTCCAAGCCAGCGATCTACGGTCAACGTCGCTTCCAATACAACACTTTTTAGTCCCGGAGTTCACTGTGATTGTGTACTAGCTCTTGGTGACAGAAACTGACCTACCGAAGTTACCGCAGTGAAAAAGAACCGTCAGTTAAAGATTATGACGACGCGGCCAGCCTCACGAGGGAACAGCCAAGATCAAGCCGTCTTCTCATGGATATCCGTGATTATGTGCTCTATGTGTGTGTTCAGAGGAAGTGCAGGTAAGTGTAGAACATTTCAGGTTTCTAGATCTCTCCTCGAACAGTCGAGCATGTGGCTGTTCAGTGTCTTAACTCATTCGAAACGTACCGCATCCGGACACGCGGCTTTAGGCCGCGTGTTCGGATGCCACACGTCTCGAATGAGTTAAGCAGGGCGCCTCACAGGAAGACTCTCTACCACCTCCCAAAAGTCGCCTTCGGTAGTCCTCCTTGCATATTGTTGAAAATATGGCCGCTTGCTAATGTTAAAGTTGTGTTACATTATCTGTGTCTAATAAAGCAGGTGCTACTTGACTGTGTGATTATGTATAAATGGAAACCTTTTTACTGCTTCGCTGTTAGCGAAAACGAGTACTAGTTTCCGGATGTTTATCAGTCCTATCAGCCTTATTTCTCCAAATGATATATATATATATATGGGGATTTTCCTATCAATGTGGAAACAAACAGCAAAGTTTGAACCGGACAATACACAGATACCCTATCCAACAACTCTCATGTGTGCTTGGATTTTTGTCTCACTTTTAAAACTGTAGAAATAAATTTATTATCTTTGAGAGTCCACTGATTTCCAGCACAGTTGTTTACATCACTTTTTTTTTAATGCCGCCATACAGCGGAATGATTGAAGATACCAGAGCGCATTTTGTGCACGAATAAAGCCCAAAGGCTAAAAATTGTTTGTTGATACTAAACGCGGCATTCTCACTGAAAATGTACAGATCAGAACCTGAAAACTGCACACAAAAAAATGAAACTTTGTGTAATGAAGTGAAATTTCAATTTCTTACAAGCACAATCTTTCTCGGTTTCAATTTGAACAAAGACTCAGCAATCAATATTCTTTATGTGCCATTATTTCAGATACATGGTCAAATTGGAGTTTGCGACTGACTGGCTGAGACAGAAATGGAAAGGTTTATTCCAGAAATTTGAGCTTCCTACGAAAGAAAGCGTAATTACATCAGAAACATTGCAATACAGTCCCATAGGCTTAAGTCGAAATCGAAAACGGATAAGTCGAAAAACGCTCAAGTCGAACAAAATTCCCCCCTTCCCAAAACTGTTCTCGTGGGACTAATTTTACAACGTATTTCTAAAACGGTCCAGTTTCGTGTAAGTTGAAGGCGTTTCTCGTTTTCCAAACTGGGACAAGTCGAACTTTTTTTTTCCGCGGCGAAAGCTGCTCTCTCTATGACTAATATTACTGAAAACGGCGCCATTCTGTCGAACGAATGCATTTCCAAACTCGGATAAGTAGAATTCAAATATTTACAGTCTTGTGAACAAACAGAGAGAGAGGGACAGACAGACACAGACAGACAATGAAGACAAGTGAAATAAAATGAAACAATAATTGGGTACAGAGGCCTTTTTCAATCATGTCCTTGCACATAACACAGGCGCTCCCACACACATAATGCACACGCGGTTGTAATATATAAGAACTAATTAAAACGTAAAGGCAAAACATGAACATGAAAAGGCTAATTTACAGACTCAAGCTGTCACAAACACACATGCGCGCGCACACACACACACACACACACACACACACACACACACACCAAAACATAATAGTCGAATGCATTGAGAACCTGAAATAAACATGAACGTGAAAAGCAGCATCAATAAATGTCTTACAATAATGCTGAACAAAGAGGCTAACAGCTTCTGAAGTCTGAATGTAATGAAATGAAAGGCTTCTCTGCTCTCATCAGTTCTACTTTGTACGCAGAAGAGTTCCAAGAGACGTTTATCAGGGCCACTAGAAGATCTCAGTTACGTGTGAATACTCACATGGATTGTGAAAAGAAAAGTAGAAAAGTCTCCGTTGAGGCAAGACAACAGTGAGAATTCGTTTGCAGTTAGTCTCCAAACTCGAGTTTGCACTGCCCTGAACCTAAAGGAAGCGTGAGCATCGCGCTGTTCTACGGTTATTCTATGCCGCAGTGCTGGGACGGTCGAGAGATAGACAAGGTGGGGCTGCAGCCACACCCCTCCAATAATCGATCATTTTATTTAATCCTCTCGGTAATTATACAAGCCCATGCCAACCAAGACAGTCAATGCCTCTATTACCTAGCCGTACTAGTTCCACCCCAGAAATCATTCAAAGCAAAGATTTTGATCAGCTGCCAACCCGAGATTCTTAAGGTAGATACCTAAATAATTAATGCTGTCATTGACTTCAGTGCCTCAAAAGACAAGCAATTTGGCAAATATATCTTCCTGCTCCAAGAAAAATAACAAGACCTCATTTTGTAAATACTATCCCTAATGACACCCATCAAATGGATCTTCTGTTCTTGCCACATGATACAATAAGAAAGAAACGATACAACTATGCATTAACTGTTGTCGACATAGCTTCAAGGTATAAGGATGCCAAACCCATAACTGACAAGAATGCTACCGCAGTGGCCACTGCGTTAACAAAAATATATAGTCGTGGTCCTTTAAAATTTCCCAGGCTTGTGCAAGTCGATGATGGATCTGAATTTAAAGGCGCTGTTAATCAGTTATTTGCAAAGCATGGAGTGCTAGTGCGGCGAGGCATACCGGGCGTGCATAGATCACAGGCTATTGTTGAAAACTTTAACAAGCAATTATCAGAGAGACTTTTCAGCTATCAGTATTCTAAGGAACTCATGCATGATGCACGTAACACTGAGTGGGTTAACAGATTACCATCTGTGATAAAAGCAATAAATAATGAGGGTCATTTAAAACCTGCTGATGCTATTCAATTAAAAACAATGCCATCAAGGTCAGAAATAAAAACAACACCTCCAGACACAAGCTTGTTTACAAAACAGGTAAGATATTTGTATCAACCTGGCGAGGTCGAGAATGATGTCAGACGTAGGGCAACTGATCCAATATGGTCTACATCTGTCCACAATATATAAAAAAAATAGTTCCTGGTGCTAATGCATCGATTTTTTTTATCTGTATGAGCCTGCACCTCAGATGGCATTTGTTAGAGAAGAATTACAAATTATTCCTCCAGACACTGTTACACATTTTTAATCATTTCATCAACTAATTCATCGATTAGTTCATCAACCAGTTCATCAGCTATTTCTTCAGATAACTTAAGCGCATAATGCCCAGGTGCATAAGCCTTTTCCTTAGTGTGAAACACACGTTTTGTGTCCCCAACTGCAAGTGACTTTTTATGTGTTTGGATCATTTCAATATTGTGTCTATTTGATCTCAGTGTCTTGTTTGGATAATCAGGCATCAGTTCTCCATCTAATACTTGCTTGTAATGTTCATGGCGAATGTCTTTATTTTTTATCGCTGTTTTCTTGATACCTTTGGCTTTGGACTGACTGCCTTTTTGATGCAGTATAGAATACATTTTTGATCTCAGTCCAACGTACTCAACAATGGGCACTCCATTGAGTTCGTCTTTAAATTTCCCAGGCACTTTCTTATTCTGTGTGCTAAACAGCGGGTGATCTTTAGGATAATCAGACATGTCATACATATACAGTTCTGTTTTCATGTCTTCATAATAGTCTTCAGTAGGCACATCAATGATCATGGAGTCAGTGTCAGTGTAAAGCAGACGACACTCAGGATATTTTGGTTTGAAGTAATCATAATAAAATTCAAGCATCAACAGTTTTGACAACTCAAGAATTGCCATACCGATGAATACTGGCTTGTCCAGTTTGACAATCTTTTTTTGAGTGACACTGCATACAATAATGAATGAAACTCTTTGTACCCTGTGTATTGTGGCTTACCTGTAAGTTTAATTGCACCCAATTCAGTTGTGACCAGTCTCACATCTTTGCGGTGATGAGGATTTTCCATCGTCTTTCATAAGCTTAAAGAAGTCTTTGTCAAATGCAGTGTTGCCGTCTCTGGCACGCAATGTTGTGTTTTTCATTATGTAATCTTTCATGAAAGCACTCTGATCAAATTGAATACCTCTGTGAACTTTCTTTAGTACTAACCCATGCCTGATGTAAAATTGCAGCAATCGATAGTGACATACGTAATTGAATTTGTCATTCAAATTTGGCACAAGTTTAGTGTCTTCTTTTTCCCCCGTCAAACTCATTTTCTCAACTGCTAATGGATAATCATTGTGGTAATCATGTAGATGGTGTGGGTACTCCAGGTCAACTTCAAAGATCCAACCCTTTTTGTGATCCCGATCATAATTCATAATTTCATTTGTTAAATTTTTTTTATATCACACTGTGACAAATCATGTAGACAAAGTTTTTCAAGGGCAATAACTCACACATTGCAAATCGATAAAGGTTATTAGCGTCCAAGTATGTAATGAATGACCTTGACCTTGAGGGGTCAAAGTCATCGAGATATTTGTTGTTGGCTTTGGCATAGTTGTTTGCGGCTATACTAATGCCTCCCCTCAATCCACGTTCCACCATTTCACCCATCGTACGATCAGACAACAGGTCTATAAATATCTTGCTGGATTTTAAAAATGCATCCCATGTCATGCCAGGACTAGTTATGTAGCAAGCTGGGTCAAGACTGTAGTGTAACAAACCCTTTTCACGGTAACTTTCAAATACGTCTGCTAGCAAACAAACGTCAGCTTTCAAGTACTGGTCATGGTAGTCACCAATTGTCTGACACCCTAATTTATCCCACGCATCAAGAGCGTGCTGGTAATCAGTCAGAAATACCTTTACCATTTAGTGTGGATTAAAATTTATCTTTTGGTGGCAGTCTTCTTTCCTCAAACACAACCCAGTCACTGATGTACTCGTACGGATACACTCCTTACTTGATCAAGTCTGGCTCAAAATATTTACTTGTTATTGGAAACGATGTCAGTCCATCTGCCAGACTAGCAAGCCCTAAAGACAAATGTTGCATAGAGCCATAAAATGCTAATTTATCCAACCTAAAAGTCAAGTATTTCTCAGTTGTCTGGGCAATGCAACTAATTTTTTTGTAAGACTCGTCCACAGCCTGCATGATAATATGTGAATCATACCTCTTGAGATTGTGGAAAAAGATAGGCAACTTATATGCCTTGGGATCAATTTTTAGTTTCAAGTTGCAATCACCATGTGCAGCACCTCTGTAACGTCCAGTTATGTGGTCATGATCGCGAACTTTATCACCAACAAGGGCTTGTTCACAAATCCAACACATCACTGCTGCATCAAAATTTAGTTTGTCTTCTTCTGTCATCAACAAAGGCATCTGACAGTTTTCCAAATACTGTACTACTTGACTATACAGTTATCTCATTTCTGTTAAAAACTCAGCTGCTGCATTTTCACCTCTGTAGGTTCTTTATGCTGACCGTCTGACCTAACAAGAATGTATCCAAAAGAACACACCACTTGGTCACTCAAATTTATTGTTTTGGTAATGATTCTGGAACAGGACCATCATATGGAACAACCAGTGATTCAAAATCAGCATACACTACAAACGGCAGCTTTTGTTGATTCCCATGGTTTTTAAAATAAACCTTGTACTTGTACGTAAGTACTGTTTGAATGTCGTCAGGTGACCTACAATGTTTAACATGTTTGTGTGCTACTTCAATAGAGGAAAACCTCTGTAAACACTTTTTACAAAATTCCTGTTTACACTTGTGTTTTGTTGTATGCCCATGAATTAGACGTGACATACTCCTAATAATTGTGTAGTGAAAGTTATCACCGGAACTTATTAATAAAAGGTCAACATGCTTATCTTCTGGCTGACCATAGGTGGGGGCAAGTGGTGATACTCTAATTGGTTCTAATTTGTTCTCAGACTCATTATCCCATACATACACATTTACAGATATACCAGGATTTAGTTTTTCAAACAAGTCTATGTCGTCCACCTTAACAGGAAAATCTATGCCACTGAAGTTGAGTTCGTTTTCAAATTTGGTATAGTTAGATACACGTTCAGGTCTTGTTTTTACAAAGTGTAGTTTGGCAAGAACACACCACATAAAACAGAAATTATCATTGTTCTGAATATTGACTACAGCCTTTTTATTTACAACCTAAGTTGGTAGAGGCAGCCATGATTTGTCTAAAATAGGATGGTATCTTGACTGCTTCAGTTGCAGTTCATGTACACGACGTTCATGCCAACCAGACCCCTGCATTTTTGCTCTGTCAAATGCTTCTAGAAAGTCAGGCAACAGTCTTTCTCTAAACACTTTTTCCAATTCTCTTCTCGAATTATCTGTGTGTTGTCTTGTTGAGATATATGAAAAATATATGGTAAATTCTATTTTCGCAACAATCTGAATCTTTACACTACCAGAAAGAAGATTATCTTGTATGACAGAAAAAGACCTTTCTATCGATTCATAGGCACTGTAAGTGTTGGATATAGGCAAGTCTGTTGTGTGAAACACGTTTCTTAAGCCGGACAAGCTTTGGGCATTGTCTGTCATTTTTATTTGTCCGACAAAATAATAAATAAAAAATTACACCTTGTGTAATACCACTTTATTGATTGTAACACCTACAATAAACAGATTTAGTTCACATAGTTGTCTGAATATTTGTTCACACACTGTCTCAAACAACTGATCATCAACTTCAAAGGTATGTGTCTTAAGATCGACAGGCATGTACTCTACAAATGGTAACTCCTCAAATATTTCTAAAGTCATTTGATATGACACATAAATCATCGCAGGTGTGGATATTGGTGTTATGTTCAGTTGTTTGAAATCTGTTCTTAACTGATCAAAGTGTTGGATATACCTGAAGAACTCTGTTACATCGATCGTGTTGTCCGTCATTTTTATTTGACCGACAAAATATTAAATAAATAATATTTCTGCTGTCTGCTCATGCTGCGTGTGTAATATCACTTTATTTACTGTAACACAGTTAATATAACCATTTAGCTTACGTAGTTGTTTAAATATGTTATAACAAAGTATTGCAAACCAGTCACAGCTGGCATCATTAACTTTAAAGGTATGTGTCCTAAAATCAACTTTCATGTACTCCACAACTGGATGCTCATCATCAAAAAAGTCCAAAGTCACATTATATGACATATATATCACCGATGGCACTGAGAGGCTTATGTCAGGCTGTTTGGTAGATGTTATTAAGGAATCTAATTGATCAATGTCTTTGAAGCTCTCTGTGATATCAAACGCTTGCACGATTTGTCCGACCATCATTTTTTATGGACAAAATAAAAAGCTAAATTAATTCACTAATCCATACCCTGTGGGCTGATCTGTCTTTAAGATAAGCTTTAGATGCTTAGTCGATTTTAGTTTGTTTTTTACAATGTCTCATTCATGTTTGTTGGGGATGACATCATTTTCTCTGAGGCAGTCTTCAAAGCTGTCATGATCCTTACAGTAAAACAAACAGATAAACTTTAACTGCTCACGAAAATCTTTAAGTACAGCATTATATTTTTGAGTGAGAATCCATACACTGATATTTGCATGCCTGCCACTAAAATCAAGCTCTGCTAATGTGTTTCTCTTCTTAACAATATCCTTCTCTGCAGAGCAATCATCAACAATAAACAAAGTTGGCTGTCCTTCAAATTGTTTGTAAAAATACAGCAGGTAGTCGTTCAGTTTTTTCTCAGGGTCAACTAAGTAAATGTTGTGATCAGACCAAATGAATAAATGGTTGTGATAAGCTCTGTTGTGTTTTATAGTAGGACAAAATATCACAATGTTTTCAAAATGATAGATTATCTTGTTTGTAAGAGATTAAGAACAAATTCAGTTTTCCCACAGCCTGTGGCACCACAAAACAAACCACAGTGTGGGTCGAGTGTCAGCAAGTTCATTTTAATTCTAATTATAATTTTAATATATGTGTCCACTCAGTCTGCTTTCTTGAATGTTCAGTTGTGCGTCATAAATCAGATACAAATATATGTTTATTGCTTCGGCTTTTTCAACCTTTTTTTTGTATTTGGATTGTAATTCCGTCACCGCCATTTTCAACAGTATGACCTGACCCATGTAGGTAGTCGTCATCTGTACTACGCAGGTCTAGCCACAGTGCATACTTGTCTGTCAGGTATTGAGCAATTCTTACGTCATACAGATGTAGATAGGGCTGTTACTGACATTACTGGCGTTACTGTCTGTACAGGTGATGATGATGTTACTGGCATTAATGGCGTTATTCAACTTCAAATGGGGACAATAACAAATTATAATAATGAAATAATTGTTGCTGGGCATGATCAAAAATTAGGACTCAATCAATCTGTAAACTTGAGCCCAACAACCACTCACCTACAACCATTAAAATCACGCCCAGCAACAATTATTTCATTATTATAATTTGTTATTGTCCCCATTTGAAGTTGAAGACCTGATGGTAACATGTAACTACAAAGTCAACTTTAGATCTGGCATATCTGAGAACGTCTTAGTAGTGTTGTATGCTTGAAGGGAGATCAACAACTGAGTTATTTGAATCTTCAAGGTTTGCAAGAAACTGTTTTTGTGCTTCAAATTTCCCACTACCATTTAAAATGTTTGATTTTGTTTGAGCTTGTGCTCCTAGTATACACCACACGTACGTTCTGATAGACTCATTAATGCGTTCGACTCCTGCTTGAGTAAACCCATCACTCCTGTCTAAGACAAATGTGGTCCAGGCATTAGACTGTTTCTGTTCAATTGAACCTAACCACACTTCAGATTTTGATGACAATGAAGAGTAGGGAGGCCAGTAATCTTGAGGGTATTGTCTGTGACTCATAGAATAATACCATGTACCCATGCCTTTGTGATCATCAAGTTTTTGTGTAAAGTCACACTTTGTACTGATGTTAAATTCATTACAGATTCGTTCAAACGCTTTCATATCCATGGGATTGTTAAACTGATTAAAACTGGATTCAGTAGGCAGTGGGGTATGGAGTTCTGACAGTATTCTTCTAAGCTGGTAATAAGTATGGAAACGATAGACAGACTTAATCAGTTTGTTTAGGTGATTCAAATGGTCTGTAAAAGAAACGCCACAGCCAGTAGTTGAGCATAGTATAGCAAAGTTAAGTTGGTTTTGGAACATCTGTAGTGGGCTTGAGGACCACTTTCTTGCAGTTGCATCATCTGTTATTGGATGGTTTAGGTAATGATCATAAGGGTTGGGTACTTTCACTTGAAATAAATCTCCTTCGGACAAAGCTATATCAAGCTCATTTAGTTGAATTATTTTTTGGTCATAAGTAGGCACAACATTATACTTGGCATCCACATTAAATTGAAATGCATTTACAGTGGCAATTGTTGGTGATTTAAATTCCATTGTTCTTTTTTATGTGATAATAAAAAATGTTTATAACCTTATCAAATATTGACACAAGCAAACCAGTGTGGTTAACTAATGGGATTGATAATCATGATGGTAGCAAGGCTGTAGCTATCCATGAAATGTTTTACACTGTAAAGTGGTTTAATGTAACAGACGATAAAAATTATTCTGTAAGTGGAACTCTCGATGGTATTGAGAGGGGCGATATTTTACGAGCTGGGTATTATGACTTTTGTACTTTAGCTGAATGGCTTCAAAATGAATTTAAAATTAAGGCAATTTACTTGTTACAACTGAATTTCCGAAAAGTGGAAACTTTTCTTTATCAATTAGTCTTTTATTTTTACTTGGATTTTTAGGTAAAAAAATAATACATCCAGATGAAGATTGGACATCGTCAGTCGGGCGTCTACTTTCACCAAAAAACCCAAGAATAACTGGCAGATATCCTGTTCATTTGTCAGTACACACAGTGCTAAACAATGGAAAGCCTTCGACATTGTTGAAATGTGTGTCGACTGGAACTGCTCCTTATTGCGAAGATGTAGTTGTTAAATTTCCTAATTCACAGTTTAAAAAATTAGGCACAAGTTTCTTTGAATCATTGTGCTTATATGTAACTAATCAGGATGACAAACCAGTTGTGATGCATGATTTTTATGTTGTGTTGGAAGTTAAATAAATTTTATTTTTGCAAAATAAAAAATGAGTGGTCTTGGT
Organism: Semisulcospira habei; assembly: GCA_036245525.1. Taxonomy (NCBI): domain Eukaryota; kingdom Metazoa; phylum Mollusca; class Gastropoda; family Semisulcospiridae; genus Semisulcospira; species Semisulcospira habei. The sequence goes on along the minus strand of BTPG01000003.1, from coordinate 131,928,325 downwards.
CCAAAGCCGAGAATTGTGCCAGTTGCATGTCCATCAATAGAGTTGAAAGATTTGGCTGACGTGCAAGATTTTGATAAATAAGGTGAGGTAGGAGAGGTGTATGGCCTTGAACTTGTTTCCGTTGGATTGTACAAACGAAAGGTAATTGATGATGTAAAAGATGGCGCTATGAAACTATGAAAAAGGTTCAAGGACTTATAAGCAATTAACAATAGGTTTTAGTAATCCATTAATTTTGTCATATTCTTCGCAAAGAGATGTCACGCCTTTCTCGCCTGCCTATCTAACACCATCTGCCCCACCACCAGATTATTATTGAGAAAAAAAGTTTTATTGTTGTCCTTGTAACTTGGAAAATCTGTCTGAGTAAGTTCTTGACTTGGGTCAAGAACTTAAAACAAGTTTTTATAAGTTTTTAAGTCACTTTAAAGAACTTATGACAATTAACTTCAAAGGTACTTACAAAGTTACTTGCTGGTTTATAAATTACCTTATTAAGTACTTGTAATTTACTTAGAAACAGTAACATAGACAGTAACTTGATAATGTTACCCATGACTTGAGCACCAGAAAATAATCTAGACTCAGTAACAACATGGGAGAGAATTTGCTCTTTTGAGTATCAGCATAAGAAATAATAACAGATTATTTCCCTTTATTTAGTAAAAGGGAAGGAATCACCACCTGTTCAGTAACAAAATTTTAGATTACTTCCCTTTGTTGAATATAGGTTTATACAAGGGAAGTAATTTTGTGAAAATTTTGGTAAGACAAAAAGTTACTTCCCTTGCTTCATTAAATTATGTTTTAATTTTTGACTAAAATATATATTTTTTATGAAAAATAAAAGGCAAGATGTGTCAATAATTATGATAGATAATGGTATAAAGATGTTATTATTTGATTTTTGTTTAAAAATGTGTGATTATTGTTGTCTTTTAATACAAATATAATTTTTTTGGTATTACTTTTTTACTTTTGCTTTACCAGCTTAAATTTTTTTTAGGAGAATGTTGGGCTATATATATGGAAATGTTTCTATTCATTGTGGGTCCGTGAGTGGTCCAGTGGTCTGGCAAACAAACAAGGGACATCTCCACACTTTCATTTCGGGCAGCCGAGTTGAGGAGTCAGTAGATTCCCGTCTGGGGTGGGCGCAACAAACCAAAAGCTTAGCCACACCAAAAGCTCTCACAGGGAAGGCGAATTGTGCACTTGAACCTGGGTTATAGCTGACTCTGTGAGAGCAAGTGGAAAAAGACCATGAGCAGACTTTTACAATTTTTTGTTGCCATGACTTATGGCTGTGGCTCATGAGGATCTGTGACCCATGACCTTAATACTTGACCTTGGTGACTTGCCCCATGACCTTGGTGACCTTGACCCTGATGACCTTGCCCCTGATGACCTTGATCCATGACCTTGACCTTGGTGACCTTGATCCTGGTGACCTTGACCCCGATGACCTTGATCCATGGCCTTGACCTTGGTGGTCTTGACCCGTGACCTTGGTGAACTTGATCTTGGTGACCTCGCCTCGGTGACCTTGACCTTGGTGACCTTGACCTTGATGACCTTGGCTCATGTCCTTGACTCATGACCTTTGTGCCCTTGGTGACCTTGACCCGTGACCTTGGCGGTCTTGACCTTGACCTTGATGACCTTGGTCTAGATGACCTTGATCCATGACCTTGACCTTGGTGGCCTTGTCCTTGACCCTTGGCCCATGATTTTAATCTTAGCCTTTGTTTAAAGAAGTCAATGGCAGCATTAATTATTTAGGTGGGGGTGGGTTAATAATCACGGGTTGGCAGCTGATCAAAATCGTTGCTTTGAATGATTTCTGGAATGGAACTAAAATGGCTGGGCGATTAAAGCTGTTGGAGCGAGTTGGTCGAGTCGGTTTGTCTGAATGGCTAGTTAATTAGACTAATTAATTGATTACGAAATGGGCGTGGTTGTAGCCCCACATCTTCTCTTTCTCGGTCGTCCAATCGCACGTGTTGACAGCCATGGGTGTTTTGTTTTGGGCTCGGTGGTCCCGATTTCATCCCGGCTGTGTAAACATATCAGCATAGAGGCAACACTAGCCACCAAGATACATATAGTACATGTAGCTTCTCACAAGCCCCCGCACTCTGCGCATAACTCATGAAGATCTATGCCTCTTGAACATTGCTAGGCAGTGAATGCCATCCGTCTGATGTAAAAACAAGAATATATTTATCCTCGTGAAAGTATGCGGTAACGGTGGAATGAATGTTTCTTGATAGGTTCACATCAGACGGAACAGAGAACCTTCTGCCATACCATCTGACGGCAGTTCCGATGAAAGCGGCCTTCAAGGCTGGCTAAAGCTTTGTACTGTCCCCAGCCCTCAACCAAATAATAGCCCTATCAAAGCCCATTTTAGTATATATTTTAATTTGTAACCTGGCTTTTAAATTTCTGCCTGTATAATAATGTGCCTCAGCAGATCCAAGTATATTCCGTAGTGAACCCGAATCTGTCTTTAACAGAACGATAGAACGATAGAGGTCGTGAAAGTGTGTTCATTTATATGGTCATTGATGTACGGTTACTGAAAAACAAAAGAAACGGCTGAAACTCACTGCAACTCACTGCAAACCACAATAAGCGCATTTCCCTTCACCCTCCCCCACTCAGCCTGGAAATTAAAATTGTGTGAACTGAAAAAGCAAAACTTAGGCACAGATTCTCATGAGTCACGATCCTGTAACTTGCATGACGGACTTCTGAGGATCTATGCCTTTTCTCATCAGTAGAAAGGGCCACTATCACACTGAATTAGATACACTCGCTGATACGCACCTTCTGTCAGTCTGCAATAAACATAGATCCTCATGGCGCCCGCTGATGCGAAAACTAATGAGAATCATGCCTCTTGCCTGGCTCTATCATTACGCTGGTCCGTACATACAAGAAGCTACGCGAGCTGATTCACTGACTACCTTCCATAGTGTAATAGACGCGTTGACAGCAATTATAAACAAACCGCTCGGCTGAAAAAAAGGGGACAGAAACAGAATAGATAGAGCTCACATTTTTCCATCGAATGAAAATGATTAGGCTTTTAGGAGAACTGTGTCAGTATATATTTTAAATTTGTAACATGGCTTTTTTAAATTTCTGAGTTTTCAGAATTATATGTGCCTCAGCAGATTCAAGTATATTCCGTAGTGAACCCGACTGTCCTTACCAGAACACAAAGGGGGGGGGGGGGGAGGGGGAGATGTGTGTTCATTTATAATATGGTCATTGATGTACGGTTAAACGGCTGAAACTCACTGCAAACCACAATACATGAATAGCGCATCTCTCTCCCTTTCCCCCACTCAGCCTGGAATTTAAAATTGTGTGAACTGAAAAAGCAAAACTTAGGCACAGATTCTCATGGGTCACGTTCCTGTAACTTGCGTGGCGGACTCTTGAGGATCTATGCCTTTTCTCATCTGTAGAAAGGACCACTATTACACTGTCCGAGATACACTCAATGATAAACACCTCCTGTCTGGAATAAACATAGATCCTCATGGCGCCCGCAGATACGAAAGCTCATGAGAATCCTGACTCTTGCCTGCCTCTATCATTATGCTGGTCCTTACAAGAAGCTGCGCGAGCTGATTCAGTGACTGCCTTCCATAGTGTATTAGACGCGATGACAGCAATTATAAACAAACCGCTCGGCTGAAAAAAGGGGACCGAAACCGAGAAGAGCGCGCTCACAATCCATCGAATCAAAATGATTAGGCTTTTCGGAGTCTGAGTTAGAACTGTTTGATCAAGAAAGTTTAGGAATTAAAGTCCACCCGAAGGCAGATCACCTTAGAGCAGACCCCCATTGCGCTATACTTCTTGTGTTTACAGCCAAGCACGAAACAATTATAAGGAACTGAGAAGAATAACCACAAAATGAGTCGGTCGGTCTGCGATACGTGTATTATATTGTTGATCGTTACTGATGGTATCGAAATAAGAAGTGTATTCATCTCTGCAATATCAATTTGTTTGGAAAGAAAGTTGGTTCGACTTTACTAGGACGGAAAGAGAGAATACCGGTTAAATTCTCAGTTGTCTCAGTTCGTTCATTTGGGTGTAAATTCCTTCAGTCATGGATTTGAGAAAATTGCCACAGGAAAAAAACATCCTGATTTATATCTGCTTTCAGATGTTTGGTTACAGATGTCCCCGGTAAAGCCCCGTGTCGTGACCGACAATTGAGAGATTAATTTTTGTTATCACTAAATTCTGATGTGCTTTTGTAAGAAAATCTTCTATATCGGTCCGTTCTGTCTGTTTCATAACTCTTTACATCTTATTCTTATCTTAGAACAATGGCATGTGTTATAATCATAATTTTGGTCCGCTCAAAAAGAAAACAAATCGCTTAAAACGAAAAAAATTGGTGAACAACGAATAAGTCGAACAAAAAAAAATTCCCCTGCAGATTCCACCTAAGCGTCGTCAACTGTATTTTGAAGCATGACCGATGAGGCAAATTATTTACAGGTAGGGGAGGAGACCCAATTATGAAACAATGCCTAATATGAAACACCATGCTCCCGTCGAAACGGAATAACTTTTCCAATTTCTGAGCCTTATTTCCGGGACAAGAATGGCAGGCGTGATACAATATATTAAAAAAAAAAAAAAAAAACCGCCAGAAAAAAATTCATTTTGCCTTTATGTTTTTTAAACATCGTCATTTTGACCGTGTAAACAAGCATTCAATTTTTATTTTTAAAATAACCACTCTTGTCGTTAACAGTCTTTTTCGGAGATAGTTTAACCAGCGGGATTCCCTTTTAAGGCCCTTTTATGTATAGAAGGCACTTTGTAGGACGGGTCGCGGTGGGGCGAATAGAATAGCAAACCCATGATCTCAAAGGCGGGCAGGTCTAAACCTCTAACAATTAAATTAACAAGAAAAAAAATATGTCATGTCTAGTTACGCTAATCTCGCTGCTGAACGTACATTTGGCGCGGGAAGTATGTATGTATGTATCTATGTATGTGTGTGCGTATGTATGTAAACAAGAGAATCTCCGATATTTCTGTACACACAAGCTTGAAACTTGGCGAAATACTTTCTTAAGTGGGTGGCTAAGAGAGCCTCCGAGCACATTGTAATTGAATGTCTCATTGAAGACATAAACAACCCGTTTTAGGAAGTCGGTTGACCCAGATTTCAGTCCGTAATTTTTGTCATAATTACTTAAAGTTTTGGATATAGCTAGTTTGGAAAAAGACATTGGATGTGTTCCTTAGCTAGCTTTGTATCCTTTTACTTCTTTAGTAAAAATTAATTCTTTTCAGAAAAGATTTAAAACACTAAAACACCTTGACGTATAGAGAAAGTGACAGTGGCGGTGACGTAAATGAGGCAACTCCGTCACCACGCAGACATTGACATAATACTCTAATTATGACGTAAATCTCTCTCTCTCTCTCTCTCTCTCTCTCTCTCTCTCTCTCTCTCTCACACACACACACACACACACACACACACACACACACACACACACACACACACACACACACAAACATGCGCGCATCTCCAGGAGGAATAGATCCTCATGTGCCCCTCAGGGCGCATGAGGATCTATGCCTCTTGGGGATGTTTGGAGTGCGCGCGCGCGCACGCACGCACTAACACGCACACACACATCGACGCGCTTTCAGAAAAGCATGCCCGTGTACTTAGTGACCCTTTTTCATAGTGCTTTAGTAAGATCTGTTTGGGCATACACATTTGGTAACGTAAATTACGTGAATTTATAGACAGCAGTAAGAATTCATGACTTTGTGTATGGATCAAATGGTCAGTAATTTGTATTTCATGCCATTGTCCGAACTACTCAAACAGAAAAAAATAAGTAAACATGCGTAATAAATCATTAAAACTGGTCCATAATAACACACTGTGCAAACAGACAAGCAGAGTTTGTCATTTTCATGACTTTCAGGTAAGTCAAGCAAAAAACAGGAATGTTTGGTTCACTATGTGTGGTCTGTGCACTGCAGACTAGTATCGGTCGATCAAATTATGTCTCAATGTAGCGACAGACTAGCGTTTTTTTCGAATTTGTACGTTTTCGGTGAGAATGAATCACTAGTTTGTTTTTATCTGGCTCAAGTACTTTACACATGGCAGCACAACTATCATTACTTTTTTTATCATACCTCGTACAAATGATATTTATTATCTTCGAGAGTCACTGTTTACAAGCGCAGTTTACATTACTTTTTCAAGGACTTCACAGAACGGCATGGCTAAAGATACAGGCCCCATATTGTGCACATAGGCTAAATTTTGTTTTGATACTAATTTTATTTGTCTATCTCAAGTAATTTACAAAGTGCAGCCCAACCATCATTACCTTTTCATCATGCCTCGTAATACCGTTGAATGTAACAAACGTTGAATAAAATGTAAAAAAACAAAAACGAAATCGGATCCAAAAGCATTCTGTCATATCCGAAGCTTATTTTAAATTGTTTAACCGCTAAAGTGGGGCATATTATATCACGATGTCTGGAAGAGAACGAAATCGGGCCGATTTAGCAGAACCAGCTTTTTGTGGGTGAAAGATTTTTGTGAGAGATGTAAAATGATTTTATTTAATGTCTAAAACTAGCTGTAAAAGTATTATTAACAGTCAAATATTTTTTCACACAGACTTATTTCTGGTGAATTGGTGCCAAACAAACCATTATAATAAAGTCACTTGACGCTATCGCGCAATTCCTATTAACTTTATGGAAGACGAGAACAAATGTCAAACTGTTTGGCGAGGATCCCACCCGTAATTCTGTCAAAATGATCTTCCTGAACATTAAACTCTACACTGACTTGCAGGTCTGGCTCTCCGTCCGTGTGATCAGTCCGGCAATGTGGAGGTGGTGGACAACACAGACTTTTCCTTCACGTGTGAAGAGTACAGTGGTGGGAACGTCACCTGGTTCTATCAGTCAGATAATAACAGACTACTACAGATTATTGGCACGTGCGACCCTTCATCGTGTGTCCCTAATGGTGTCATTCCAGCAGGACTCTTCATCCTGTTCCAACTGACCCAGGCATCTAGTCGCCTCACTGTGACCAGCAAGACCACAATCAGACAGTTCGGCGGTAGTTACATCCAATGCGGGGCAAGCACTCGGTGTCAAGTGGACATTGTGTGTGAGTAGTGTCACCTCTTCCTCGTAACTGTTTTTGTTGATCGACATATTTGTTCGGGCTAGCTATATCTGTCTCACTATAGCTGTCTCGATCAGTATAAAAACAATGTCAAAGTCTCTTGAAGCCTGCTCAGCACAGTATGATATAATCGTGCGAATAACAAAAGAGAGTTTCAAAAGGTCAGCATGGAAACGTTGATAATATAAGGAAGGTTACAAAGTAAAGTAGGTTATAGCACTGTCAGGGGAGAGAAATGTGCATGATCGACCAGTGATCATAGATCTACTGTGGCCAAAGCACAAAAAAAGAGATAGGAAAGAGAGGGGGCGCTAAGAGAGTGACCGAAAGCAATGCATATGGAAGCCCCCCCCCCGAAGGGGGGGCGTATCACATATCCACTGTTCCAGCCACTCAGTGCATGGAAATTTAAATCTAGGTCCCCCAAGGATCACTGGTCGATCATGCACATTTCTCTCCCCTGACAGTGCTATAACCTACTTTACTTTGTAACCTTCCTAAAATATTAGCACTGGCAGTCTCCCCTTTTCTTTTCATTTATTACTACAATATCGACTGCAACCCCTTCCCCCCTTTTGGTAGGTTCTCTTTTAGGGTGCATGGAAATTTAACTCTAGGTGGTGGCATGGAATGTATGCCCCTGCAGACACCACAGTAAAATGTGGTTGTCATTGCAGGTAGGCAGAATTTCCTGCCTCCTCCAGTGTTGCCGATGGTGTGCTGAAGAGGTCGCCAAGACCGAAACAGCTGTCCACACCGGCTAAATATCTGGACCCCCCCTTGGGGGACCTATATTTAAATTTCCATGCACTGAGTGGCTGGAACAGTGGATATGTGATACGCCCCCCTTCGGGGGGGGGGGGGGGCGGCTTCCATATGCATTGCTTTCGGTCACTCTCTTAGCGCCCCCTCTCTTTCCTATCTCTTTTTGTGTGTGTGTGTGTGTGTGTGTGTGTGTGTGTGTGCTTTGGCCACAGTAGATCTATGATCACTGGTCGATCATGCACATTTCTCTCCCCTGACAGTGCTATAACCTACTTTACTTTGTAACCTTCCTAAAATATTAGCACTCTCAGTCTCCCCTTTTCTTTTCGTTGATAATATAAGTTATTATATCTGGCTTTGCCAGACTGGCACTTGAAGGCCTGAGGGAGGTCGTTAACCATTGTACGCCGAAGGTCTGAGGGTACAATGTTTAATTTGACTTTCCTCAGGCCTACACGGGACCATGTAGCTAGCACACCCTTTCTACCAATAACATAGTTGTTTTATATCCTCAGCTATATTCGTAAAAGAAATCCTCTGACCTATATCACACAAGACACAACTGGCGGCAAAATACTGTATGCGTAATAAACATGTATAAGATCTTTGATGGCGTTCCTGGAAAATGCCGTCTATGCACGTCCTAACAGTGTCCAGCAGCATTGTCCTAACAGTCTGCTCCCCAGAGCGCATTACTCTGGGGTTCAGAGTGTGTCTCCTTTTTGTCAGAGTAATGCAATGAAAGATGTCAGCGTTTTGCCTTTTTTAAACCTAGAATTCTTCCATGGAATTGTAACAATGTATCGATGTTCCGATGACCTCCTCTTCATCAGAACAGCATGAGCACACTTAGCAGTCTTGTAAACTGAAATTAAGGAATGTGTACCACAGGGGGGAGTCGTTTCCGCAGCGCTGTTCGTGGTCAACATAAATGACATCAGTACAACAGTAGAAAGACACATCTCGAACACGCTCTATGCGAACGACTTTTCTGTGTCGGGAGCAGCAGAACACATAGCAACAGCAGCCTGCAGCTGGACAGAAAATTGACACTCCAACTAAGCAAGACGAAGACAGTCACCACTCTCTTCCTCCCTCCTTCAACCAGCCAGCAAAGAAAAGGTCACCTTGGAAAGCTTCCAGTGCCACGGACAGACACGCCAACTTTCCTCATGACGAAAATAGACACTATTCTCACGTGAAAGTCTCACATCGAAGCCATGAAATCTAGATCGAGCGGTAAGACTGACAAACTGGCGGAGACCACGTGGAACGCTAACTCCAGCGTCCTGGCGGAGGTCTGCACTGGCTTTGTACCACCAGTAGTGGAGTATCCTTCGAAGACATGGAACACACTTGCTCCAAGACAAAGACAGGCTTGACGAGGTGCAGAACATGGTTTTGTGCGTCATTCTTGGAACCGTAAGGAGCGCCCCAATTCAGGAAATGAAGAAAATAGCTGGCCTGGAGCACAGAAGAGCGTACAAAACGCTGGTTCAGCGTGTAATCAAATCAAATTTTAAAGTATTTCCAGTTCTTTTTCTTCATTCTTCTTCTTCAATGTTCCCAAGTTTCTGTATCAGGTGTCAAGATTGGGTTGTTCAGATGAAGTTCGTGGTCTGCAGTAGGTCTAGAATGTAGCCCCAGAGTTTCTCTGACAGCCTCGCTCCATGTGACAAGTGCTGTATCCTGGCGTCTTGGTACAGGGGATAGGACTGCAGTACATGCTCTGGGGTCTGTAAACCAGTTTTACACAAGCAGTCTGCAGTGTGTGACAGTCCAAGGCGGTACAAGTGTGCACGCAGTCGGCAGTGACCAGTCCTTAGACGGACTATGGTGGTCTGTTGGTGGCGCTGGAGGTGTCTTAACTGGTCATCAGGTGGCGGTTGTGTTGGCTCTGCCAGTCTGCATGATAGTGCCGCTTAATGAGGGTTTTGACTTCCTGGAAGGACATCGGTTGGTTTGGCTGCTCAAGCTTGCTGCCGGACTTGGCGAGTCTGTCTGCCTCCTCGTTTCCTGATAGTCCACAGTGAGCAGGTACCCACTGAACAGCCACTTGTGTTAGGCGTGAGAGGGCGACCAGCAGGTGCAGTGTTTTTTTCTCCAGCTGCTCACTGGGGGACTGCAGGCTTTGGATGGTGGATCTGCAGTCGGTCAGGAAAACGACGTGTGAGGGCAGGGGATCGTCTGCACCGACAAGGCTGGCAGCCTCTCGTAGAGCAGTGAGTTCAGCCCGGTAGTTGGTTGACAGTCTTCCCGCAGGCAGGAATTTGGATGTGGTGTGTCCATCTGGGTAGCAGATGAAAACTCCACTGCCTCCATTCTTGACAGCTGCGTCTTAGGATCCATTTGTGAAAACGTGTGTCCAGACTGATACATTGTAATCTCGGTCCAGTATTTCCAATGTGAGACACCTGAGGATGGCTTCTTACTGGGATTCTTTGCTGGTTATTCCTGGGACATCAGTAACAAACATCACGTTTTCCAGGGAGGTGTTCCAGTCCTCAGTAGCTTCAAGAGGTTCTCGACCATTTGAGGCATTGTAGATGGTGTCCTGGTGAGCTCATGTGAGTTGTTTTGTGAGGTCGTTGAAGCTGCTCCTCTTCAGCCTGTTTTTTGTTTGTTCTAGGAGTTGCTGATGGACTGGGTGGGTGGGCAGTTTCTGCAATTGTTCACTGTAAGCAAGGACCTTCTCCTCCCGTCTTTTGTCTAGGCAGTGAAGACCAGTGGTGGTTTCTAAGGTGTGGATGGGTGTCGTTTTTAGCCCGCCTGTGATGATGCGCATGCCTGCGTTCTGCATTCTGGCCAGTCTGCTAGTGTTGCTCTTGGCAGCAGTGGCCCAGGCTGTTGAGCCATACTCCATCACAGGACGGATGTTTCCTGTGTACACCTGCTTGAGGATGCTGCTGTTTGCTCCCCATTTGGTGCCTACCGCTTTCTTCATGAGAGACAGTCTTCTCGTGGCCTTCCTGTCCGCCTCTTTGATGTGTGAATTCCAGGTCAGTTTTTTTTTTTTTGTCTAGTTTGACACCAAGATAGGTGGGAGTGTCATCCTGGGGGACATCTTGGTTGTTCACTGTTAGTTTGAGGGATTCTATGGAGTTGGAGATGGGAAGCAAGTGAAGACTGTCTTCTGACTGTTGATGGTGCCTCGCCCATCTGGAGGTGTTGTTGAGGGCCTCTTGCATTCTGACTGTAGCAGTTGGAGTGGACTCTGAGGCGTTCCACGTGGCAATGTCGTCAGCATGCAGGACTCTCGTGATGTGTCTGGAGAGGCCATCAGTGATGTCATTAATGAAGACGAGGAAGAGGGTGAGGGAAATCACATCTCCTTGGGGAACACCTTCCCTAATCATGATGGTGTAGCTCAGGCTGCCTGACCCTCGATGTTCTGTGGCTGAGGAAACTCCTGATTTGCCCGGCAACTTCTGCTGTCAATAGTTTCAGAAGAAGACCCTCTTTCCACACCTTGTCAAACGCTTTGGAGAGGTCAACGAAGGTGGCGACTACTTTCTTCTTTTCCTGGAAGGCATTTTCTATTGACTGTGCAATGTAGATGAGCTGGTCTTTAGTACTTCTGTTCTTCCTGAAGGCTGTCTGTTCTTTTGTGATCAGGTTGTTGGTTTCCAGATGCCACAGAAGACTCTTGTTGATCATGTGCTCGAGAGTCTTGCCGAGGCAGATTAGCAGGCTGACAAGTCTGTAGCTAGACTTCTTGTTTGCCTTTCTTCGGTATGGGTGCAATAGTGGCCTCCTTCCACGCTGCCGGAAAAACACCCTTTCTCCATGAAAGGTTAAAGAGTTCAAGCAGTTTCCTTCTGGCAGCTGGTCCAAGATACTTGATCATTTCGTTGCAGACTCCGTCTTTCCCTGGGGCTTTCCTGGTCTTGAATCTCCTGATCGCGTCATTGAGTTCTGACAGAGTCAGGTCTGAAGTCATGGCTGCAGTGGGGTTTGTCTGGTGTTTAAGCTTCGTCTGCAGCTGTGTTTCGACTTCCCTTCTTCTTTTTGCTGGGATATTTAGAGTACTGTCCATCTCAAAGGCATCAGCAAGGATGTTTGCAGCTCTCTTCCCTGTGTGACACCTTCCGCAAGTGCTGTGAATCTAGACGTGGTTGTGGCATCCTCGTTCAGAGTCTTGGTGAGACGTCAAAGTTGTCCAGTGCTTTGGTCCAGGCTGAGTGAGGATGTTTTTTTCGTGCCAGCTTTGACGGATTTCTTTTGTCTTTGCCAGTTTTGACGGATTTCTTTTGTCTTTGCCTTCAGTTCTGATTATGCCTGGCAGTTGTTTCTGGTGTTGGGTTCTTCTCTATGTCATTTCTGGCTTCTGAGAGTTGCTGGTAAAGGGCGGCCAGAGTTTTGCTCCATTAGGGTTTGTCGTCTTTTCTGAAGCCACGGGGGATAGATTTCTGAGCTGCTGATATGATGGCTTCCGACAGTTTTTTGACATTTTTGTTTATGTCCTCTGTTAGGCTGATGCAGCAGAGTGCCTCAGCATGGGCTTGTATGTTGTCCAGTCAACTTTCTTGAAGTTCCAGCTGGTTCTTTTTCGGTGGTGTTTGCTGGCAGTCTTTTTATTTGCAATGTGCAGGATGATAGGGAGGTGGTCGCTTCCGCCCAGCTGATCATTTACGACTCTGCTGGCTTGTTTCTGAACATCTTCTGTGGCCATGGCGAGGTCAGGAGTTGATGTTTTCTTCCAAGCTCTGAAATAGTATGTTGGTCTGTCGTCAGGCTAGTTAATCAGAACTAGCTGGTTGTCAGTGAGCCAGTCCTCTATGTCCTCTCCTCTGCGGTCCAAGTCTTCAAACCCCCAGCTCGGTGAATGACCGTTGAAATCCCCAACAATAATGTGGTTTTCTGGCAAGAGCTGAATGGTATGGAGGTCAAACCTTGAGGTGGGAGGGTTGTAGCAGTTGGTGATGAGAAGTTCTTCATTTTGCAGAAGGATCTTGATGGTGACAAACTCAAGTTCGCCTGCTTTAATCTGTTCTATCAACAGCGGCGGGATTCTATGCCTGACAAGAGTTATTACTCCCCCTTTGTGTCCAGTGGGTCTGTCTCGTAGGAAAGTTTCATAACCCCTGATGAAGAATCTACGGCTTTCTGACAAGTGAGTTTCTTGAATGCAGATGACATCAATGTTGTTCTCGTTCAGGAAGGCGTGTAACTCTGTTTTCTTTTGCTGAATGCCTTCTGCGTTCCACTGCACAACCCTAAGAGTTGTCGTTGGAGTTGTAGAGAGACCAGTAGCACTACTCTGCCTCCCCCTGGTTCCCAGGTTAGCAGAGCCGCCAGTCGCTGAGGTGGATCGTTTAGAGGCTGAGGGCCCGGCACCGTCCCCGCCTGGCTTTGGTCCAAGGGGACGACACCATATCGAAATGTCCATCTGAGGCATAATCCATGAGGGTTGCGTGTGTACACGTTTCCCTGACGGGTTTCCACACTATACCAGATGGCATAATCAGCGACACTCTGACTTCGTTGGTCATTGGTTTCAGTTCCGAGTTTTCTTTCCCGTCGGAGAATTTCCTTAACTGGGATTGAAAGCTTCTCCTGCCCTTGTTTCACTTTTTGAGTTGACTTCTCCTAGGCCAGTTGCCTGCCACAGCTTATGAGTCTGGTCTACCGAGGGATTTTGTTCGGATCACATCCCTAGACATGGCTGCCGACAAAGGCTGATGAGTCCAATCAGCCCACACTCTCGTACCTAGAATGTCTGCCTACCAGGGCTGCTGAACCCACTCTGCCTATGGATGGTTTTCTGTCGGTGTTTTCTCCAGGAGAAACAACGAAGAGAGGCAGAGAAACAACGAGAAGAGGAACGAGAAGAGGCAGAGAGGCAGCGTCAACATAAAATTCATCTAAAGCAGATGGAGATAGAGGCACAGAGCCAGAGAGCTAATGAAGCAACAGCATTGGCCAGTAGAGAGCAAACAGCCCATGCACCAAAGCTTCCACCTATCACAGAAAATTCAGATAAGATGGACGCTTACCTAGAGCGATTCGAGCGCTTTGCAAGCAGTAATAACTGGAGACAAGAGACTTGGGCTATCAAGCTGAGTGCACTTCTAACTGGCAAAGCGCTTGAATTCTATACCCGTTTGCCAAAAGAAGAAGCCGAAGATTATACGCAGTTGAGAGCCGCCCTGTTGAGACAGTACGACTTCACTGAAGAGGGTTACAGGCGTCGATTTCGGAACTGCAAGCCTGAAGAAGGAGAAACACCCGGCCTATTCATTGAAAGAATCAGGAGCTACTTGGAGAAATGGATAGAGCTGGCTGATTTAAACAAAGAGTACCAGGACCTGTGTGACCTCATCATCAAAGAACAAGTCCTCAGTGCATGTTCTAAGGACCTGGCCGCCCACCTCAGGGAGCAAAAAGACCAGTCCCTAAAAGCCCTGGCCGACTTCGCTCAAAGATACCTGGACGCCCACAACATGAAGTTCGGGCCCAGTAAGCCGCAGCGTGTGTCTGCACCAACAGAGGACATCCACAATGTCAGAGACACTCCGAAATACAAGCCGGTGGAGAACTTGACATGTTATCTCTGTGGAAAGGAAGGTCACAAAGCGATACGGTGCCCTTCTAAAGATGTTCCCCGCGGCGACAACATCAGGAGATCCAACCAAGATCGCGGGATAGCAGGCAGAAACAGTCTCAACATAGAGCCGCCGCAATATTAGCAAATGATGTGACGTCATCCAGTGACTTTGAGTCTGGAGAAACGCGAGTTACACCGGAGCTGATTGAATCTTTCAGAAAGAATGGACGCATTCCAGTAGGAGATGGGGCTACATTTTTACCAGTCTCAAACATCGCGCTGCCTGAGAATGAAGTGCCGAAAATGCCGGTGGTGTCAGGATTCGTCGGCGACACACCAGTGAGAGTGCTGAGAGACACCGGGTGTAGCTGCATCATCGTGCGAGAGGACCTAGTAACTGAAGACCAAAAGCTACAGGAGTGGACCACCCTCATTTTGGCCGACGGAATTGTGAAGATTATCCTCCTTGCCAATGTCAGCGTCGACATCCCGTACCTGAGAGGAGAGATGAAGGTGCTATGCGTAAAGACCCCTGTCTACGATCTTATCATCGGAAACATTGATGGTGCCAGAAACGCAGACGATCCAGATCCAGAGTGGAGACCTGAAACATGTGCTGTTACCACAAGAAGTCACACAAAGAAGAGTCACCAGACCATCCCTTTAAAAGTGACGGGAAGCAGCTTTGACAGGCTGGTGGAGCTACAGAGAGCTGACCCCACGCTTGACAAGTTCCGAGGTCAGGCCGAGCCCATGACGCGAAAGGAAAAAGAGATTACCTTCGAGACCAGAAGAGATATCCTGTACCGGATATTCGACAAACCTGTGCGTCAAGTAGTACTTCCTGAACCATTAAGGATGCAGGTGATGAAATTGGCACATGATTCCATATTGGGAGGACATTATAGGAATCAACAAGACCCTCGATAGGATCCGAGCCGTATTCTACTGGCCTGATATGGGAGGCGACGTCACCCGATTCTGCAGGTCGTGCGACATATGCCAGAAAATAATCTCCAAGGGAAAGGTGCCCAAGGTTCCTCTAGAGAAAATGCCATTGATCGATCTGCCTTTCAAGCGGGTGGCTGTAGACCTGGTGGAGCCAATATCTCTGTTACGTGGTAGAATCGTGGTCGTAGTATGATATCACACCAGACGGCACGCACGTAAGGTTCTTTTAAATAAACTTCATTCAGCTGCAACCCGTCACACGTGGCTTAAGGATGTAGACAATACTGGAGTAACAGTTCCAACAATATTTTATTACAGCGATGCGATCTCCACAAAATGCGTTCACAAATACACCAACACTGGTACAATGTCTTTTCTGCGAAATGTCCACACTTTGACACAATGCGTCTCTCATACAATGTACATCACCATACACTGCATAACTCCGTCATTGACAATGAAGCACGATATCTTGCGTAGCGCTCTCTCAATGTCAATGTGCTTTTCGATACACTGTAATTATACAACTGAACACTGTACCGACGCTGTTACATCGCAAATCTACAACTGAACAATGTACGACCCGCGCTTCCTAATACGATCTTTTATAGTGGTATGTTTTCCAGAACAATCGAGCAAAATCGTACAACACAACCAATCAAAACAAACTACGTAACTAAAACTCATTAATATTAAAGAGGAAAACTTACACCGGAATAATCTACAAAAATCTGGCTGCTATTTCCAGCCCCTATGTTGGGCCCCGCGCGTCATGACTTCACACAAAAGTGGGCCAGACAGGTCACGACCTTGCGCGCAACCTCTGGAAAGTACACGACTGGGGCACAATACTGACCGATAAACTACACGCGCACAGTAAACAGTGGTGAATACTCGAGCGGTTTCTAGACTCTTCGGGACTCAACTCCCTGTGTCAAAAGATAATCGATTCTGCACTAAGCGTGAATGATAGTAAAACTTACTGAAAAGGTACGTGATTCGTAATCATGATAGCTCAAATAAATATCGGATCGTTTCCTACGCTCTCACAGAACAACACAACCACAATCGTAACATTACCCCCCCCCCCCCCTTTTAGAACGAAATTTCACAAAAATTTCTTCTCAAATCCAAAAATACGGTTGTGGCTGTGTTAATCTACACAGAACCCTAAACAAATACAATTTCACAACAAATTAAATCAAATTAACTACTTAAAATAATTAACTCACAGTTCCTTTAAAATGTCCCGAATGAAAATATGTTTCTTTAAACTATCCTGATCACAGACATGTCCCTTTAAATTCTCATGTACAACGAAATGTTTCCTTAAACTGCTCCGCACACAGAAATGTTCATTTAAATTGCTCTGCTCAGGTAATCAGCTTCAAAGTTCTGCGCACCCTTGATCAAAGTAAAAATGAATGTCAAAGTTCACTCCTCGAACATCGTCAAATCATGAATACAGTTCCCAGTTCACACAGTTCAAAGGTTACTGGTCCTGGGTCGAACACTGTCGGCCTATGTAAAGTATGATAGTCCAAACACACCAAATTAGATTTTTCCGGTTTCTTCGCGATGATCACTGGCGATCTGCAATCTCCGACGACCCCCAGGTCCGGCTTATTCCCAACATTCTTTCTCATTCCTTCTCTCGTGTCGCGAAGCAGACGACCCGGCTCGTCACGAAATGGCTCGCCCGATGTCGGATCAATCTCACCCTGGACGGCGTCCGCAGTCTCAGAGTCAGGCGGAAATCGATGCCCGAACTCCATAATTTGGACTCTCAGCTTCTCCTGTTTTACCTGGGCCAAGTGTCGTCCATACTGTACGTCCTCCACACCCTCATGGTGGTGGATTTCGCCAAAGTCAAACAGGTTCTTGTCATCTAGTCTTTCGGTGTCAACAGTCAGACGCACTGATGCAGCGTGTTGCGGTTTACACTGACGACTTCTCTCGATATACTCCTTCAGTGAATTCACACGGTCAGTATTCGTTCTATTGTCGACTTGAACTCCGTAGACTTTGATATCAACCACTGTGTCAGACACGCACGGTCCTCTATTCAACATGTCCAGCGGCAGACGGCGAATTTCAGTGTCGTGTTCATGCCGCAATCTGTCAAGCTGGTTCTGATGATTGACCTTCAGGTCTTGCTCCCGTTCATATCGATCCTGCCCTCCGTCGAAATCTTCGACGACCTTTTGACTTTTACGATCATACACCAGTTTCTGGTTATCTCTCTCCTTATCCTCTTCCTGCAGCTTCAAGTTCTCCTTTGTCAGAGGAGCCCCGTCTCGCTCGAATCCTTCGTTCTCCTTGCTTTTCGGCGACCTCGTTTGATCATTGTGGCGGCGCTCGGCATCGTGCCGCCGGCTATCTAACTCCTGCGCCTGTTTTTGCTGCAGACGGTGGACGGCTGCATTTCTCGATCGCTGGTCACGGTTGCGTCCATCTGGCACTGCATTTGCTCTAGCGCCTTGCGCTTCTCTTCTACCAAACTGTCTCTATTCACCATGACTGTTTTTATGTTGTCAGTCACTTTTAGAGGGATGGTATGGTGGCTTTTCTCTTTCTGACCTCTCGTAGTAACTGCATATGTTTCAAATCTCCATTCTGGATCTGGATCATCTGCGTTTCTGGCACCGCTAACATTTCCGATGATAAGATTATAAACTGGGGTCTTCACACACAACGCCTTCACCTCTCCTGTTAGATACGGGGTGTTGACACTGACCTTGGCAAGGGAGGTGACTCTCCCACTTCCGTCGGCCAAGACGAGGGTTGTCCACTCATGTAGCTTCTGGTCTTCAGCTACTAAATCATCTCTCACGATGACACAGTTACAACCGGTATCTCTCAGCACTCTCACTGGTGTGTTTCCGACGAATTGGCTTTGGCTTTGGGCGACGCCTTTGTGAAAAGTAAAGAATAATTGTACCACAAAATTGCTTAGGTGTTGCCTTTTCAAAATTAGTCTGTCTTCTTCCACTGCATCACCCCATAAAGCTTTAGGGATGCAATCCACGCTGTACTAGTGGTGCTGCCTTCTGGTACATGCGTTGTGTTTGCAATTTCAGGTTACGCCGTATGCCTACCTGAAGAGCCCTTTGGGGCGGAACTGGTTGTAGGCGGCAAAAACTTTAAATCTACTCAGCAGGTCCAAAATCTGTTGTGAATATTTTCTAGCATCCCCCCTCGGGGGGAGGACTGGATATTCTCCAGCGGATTGCGGGGAGCCTGGGGGTAGTCCCTATTGCTTTTTGTAGTAGGTGTTCAGTGGAAGGCTCAAAAGGTCTAATAAGCGACGCAGTCACAAAAAGGACAGTCCTGATGACACAATGCAAGCTTATCAGTCTGGAATTCCATGGCATTAGCACAGCATTCTCGAAGTTGAATGAAAAATTACGTCCCTTGGAGCTTATCTGATTGAGTGCATTTCTTGACTTTGGACGACGCCTTTGTTAAAAGTAAAAAAGTATATAGATCTTAGACCTGCTGGATAGATTTAATATTTTCCGCCTACAACCGGTTTCGCCCCAAGGGTGGGGGGGGGGGGGGGGGGGGCTCTTCAGGTAGGCATAACCTGAAATTGCAAACACAACGCGTGTACTAGAAGCTGCCTCCAGAATTTGACTGGTAGCACCGCCAGTATAGCGCGGATTGCATCCCAAAAACGTTATGTGGTGTTAAAGTGGTCCAGCAGGTCCAAGATCTGTTTGGGAATATTCATGCACTAGCCTCCCCTCTCGGGGGGAGGACTGGATATTCTCCAGCGGGTTGCGGGGCGCCTGGGGATAGTCCCTACTACTTTATGTAGCAGGTGTTCAGTGGAAGGCTTAAAATGTTAGGTCTGTCATTCCTTCTCTCCCACTAACCCTCTCCTTTCTAGAACTAGTAGTCGATGCAGTCACAAAAAGGGAAGCTGATGTCCTGATGACACAATGCAAGCTTACCAGCCTGGTATTCCATGGCATTAGCGTAGCAAGAGCATTCTCAGAATTTAATGAAAAATTACGTCCCTTGAGCTATTCTGATCAGCTGTCCTTTTTGTGACTGCATCACTTATTAGATCTTTTGAGCCTTCCACTGAACACCTACAACATAAAGTAGTAGGGACTACCCCCAGGCGCCCTGCCATCCGCTGGAGAATATCCAGTCCTCCCCCCGAGGGGGGATGCTAGAAGATATTTCCAAACAGATATTGGACCTGCTGAGTAGATTTAAAGTTTTTGCCGCCTACAACCGGTTTCGCCCCAAGGGGGGGGGGGGGGGGGGGGGGGGGGTGGCTCTTCAGGTAGGCATACGCCGTAACCTGAAATTGCAAACACAACGCATGTACTAGACAGCCGCCTCCAGAATTTACTGATGGCACCCACCAGCACAGGGCGAATTGCATCCCTAAAGCTTTATGCGGTGTTGCAGTGGAAGAAGACAGACTAATTTTGAAAAGGCAACACCTAGGCAATTGTGTGGTGCAATTATTCTTTACTTTTAACAAAGGCGTCGCCCAAAGCCAAAAAATGCACTCAATCAGATTAACTCCAAGGGACATAATTTTTCATTCAATTCTGAGAATGCTGTGCTAATGTCATGGATTTCCAGGCTGGAAAGCTTGCATTGTGTCATCAGGACATCAGCTGTCCTTGTTGTGACTGCATCGCTTATTCGATCTTTTGAGCCTTCCACTGAACACCTACAACATAAAGGTTTGTTTGTGTGTGAGTTATGAGTATGTTACCGATATTGATGACGATGATGATGTACGTAACAGTAAAAATAGTAATGTGTTATATTTTAGATACATTTTCTACTTAGTACGTCATGCTCATGAGTCAGTAACTATTGCTGTCTGCCGGACTGACAGGAATGACGTACTTAATAATAATAATAATAAGCGCATTAAATAGGCGCTTTATCCCAATTGAAAATCGGCTCAAAGCGCCGCCGCGAACTGAACCCAACAAGCACGCTCACGTGAATCACGCGCATTCACTCACACACTGAACGTAAACACAGAACTTTCACGTGGTGCTAAGGGCAAGCTCAAGCGAGCTACTGTAGTTTTTGGAAATTCAAAATCGTTTGTATTTGAAATTTGATTAAGTGGACTGAAACTGATACCAAAGTGGAATCGGACTATACTTGAATTTATGCACGTGTATTTTAATTCGGACTATACCGTAAGCATAATACGAACATTGTAATTATGTGTGTGATTTTTAATTTTTCTTGACTGCATGTTTGAAAATTCTACTAATGATGATGGCGTCAATGTTGATTATGATGTTATTATTCTAAATATTTCATTGCTACATTTCTTTCTCTGCACACTGCGTGTCAATACTCGTGTTTCATAAAAGATTCATGTCATCAGTAATGACACACTAATATCACGAACTTGTGCACGTGCTTTTGCACCTTAGTCTATATATGTAAAAGTATTACGATACTTTAGAATTTGAAAGTGCATGCGTGTACATTCTGTATCTATTTTGACGCACTACATTCTCACACGTAAATTATGTTTTGTGACCTAGTAACCTGTTATCTGGGCATTCCCCTGAAGAAGCCCTCACTGAGAGGGCGAATATTTGTGCATAGAATAAAAGTGTAACTCCTTCTTAACTACGTTGTGTATGTGGATCCTTTCTTCACATTTTAAGTATTTGTACTGCTGCTTGGATCTACATTTGGAGTGTGTAGTGCCAGCTTTCTTGGACTGGTTTATATATATATATATATATATATATATATATATATATATATATATATATATATATATATATATATATATATATATATATATATATATATATATATATATATATATATAATATGTTTCCTCCCCACGTTAAACGACCAGTCACTTCAGCGCAAACCGTACCATGTGACCTTGATTTTAAAACAAACCTGTAGCGAAAAATGGCGGACGTTTTGTAGCCCTCTCGATGACGCATCTTGGATGCCAGTTTTTTCCTATAAAAGATCGCCAAACGTTCTAAAGCACAAACTTACTTAGTGTTGTTCGAAACAGCAAGCACACTCAGTACTGGAGACGGCAACGTCATGACGTATTTTATATTTCCTCATAAGTCTATTATGTATAAATGTATATTCCTTAGACCGTAGTCAGTCATGTCTGGCTTGATCCAGGTCGCAAGATGTCTTCTTGATTTCTTTGACAAAAATAGTGGAGGAATGAAAACAAATACGTTATTAGTCCGTGGGGTTCGCTGCGACCAACTCGCATATATATATATATATATATATTATTTTCTTTAAACAAAGGCGTCGCACAAAGCCCAAAATGCACTCAATCAGATTATTTCCAAGGGACTTAATTTTTCATTTCAATTCTGAGAATGCTCTGCTGTATTAATGCCGTGGAATTCAAGGCTTGTAGCTTGCATTGTGTCAAATTAAGGCATTTTCAAATGGTGTTATCCATTTTTTAGAGTGTCTGGCCAAACATGATATATATATATATATATATATATATATATATATATATATATATATATATATATATATATATATATATATATATATATATATATATATATATATATATATATATATATATCCTAATAACTAAAAAAATCTACCATGTCAAAGGCGGGCAGACTAAACCTCTAACAACTCAAGTAACAAGATCAAAATTACGTCATGTTTAGTTACGCTAACCTCGCTGCTGAACGTACATTTGGCGCGAGAGCCGTATGTGCGTATGTATTTATGTATGTGTGTGCGTATGTATGTAAACAAGAGAATCTCCAATATTTCTGTACACACAAGCTTGAAACTTGGCGAAATACTTTCTTAAGTGGGTGGCTAAAAGAGCCTCTGAGGATATTCTAATTGAATGTCTCAATGAAAACATAGGAGACATTAAACACGAAGAGACATTAAATAAAATTTATTCATTTATTCGGTCATACATTTAAAAAAAACACGAAACGCGCGCAAACACATACACACGCTCGCGCGCACGCACGCACACACAGACACGCACTAATGATAACCTATGGAGAGCTGGGTGGCTGATTGGTAGAGTGTTGGTCTCTCGACTGAAATGTCCCGGGTTCGAATCCAGCTTGGGTCAAAATTTGTTCAGACCCTATTTGGGTGCTCCGTTTTTGAAATCACCTTCGTGGTGGACATAAGACGTTAAGCCCTAAACGATTAACGTTTTTGTAATGATAACCTTTAATTATACTAAGCACATCATTCAAATCATAGTGAAAATTCACTTAAGACAGCAAACATTATTTCAATTATAATAGAAACATGAATTATGAATTAGGCAATTATTTTTAGTATGGCCAAACCATTCGGCAGCATGCACTGATTACGATAAGCACGTGTTCCATTCAGATGCTTGTGGTAGATTATGTATCAGCGGACAAGAAGTACTTGAGAAGGCATTCCTTGAAAGAGGAGATGTATCTAGCGTGTGTTATACATGTAGGCAGTTTGTTCCAGAAAGATGCGCCTGAGAAAGATACACTGGTTTTAAATATATCTATCCTAGGTTGCTTTGTAATAAAGTTTTGTCTTGAAGTAGATGAACTTGCCTTGGTAAAGAGCTTACACAGATACTATGGGTGAATCTCATTCCAGATTTCATACATAACTACACCCTTGTTTAAAAGGTGATGCTTGCTAAGAGGTAGCATTTTCAGTTTTCCAAGTTTTTCGTCAGTTGTCAGGGCTGAATCAGACAGGATATGTTTCGCTGCTCTCCGATGCAGGGAGTTAAGCCTCTTCAAGTGTACATTAGCGCTGCCATCCCATATCATGGACGAATAATCGATGTGGGATTTGACATGTGGGCATCAACATCGATAATGTACTTCAACTTTGAAAGCATAAAACATTTTTGGCAACAGTTTTACATACAGCATTTATGCGCGATTGCCACTTCATCTGGTCATCAACAATTACACCTAGTAATCGGTGTTCCGTGACATGCGTAATGGTGTCTTTATGGATAGTTAGGCTGAGTGTAAGTGGCTTGAGCTGATGCTTCTGACGGGTTGCTATCGTCATGCATTCCGATTTGGGAGGATCTTTCCCATCGTAACATTCTCAGCTAGTCAGTTCCCTGCTGACGTAGCAGGAAAATGACGTGTGTTCCCTGGTGACATACATTTTTGGGGTAGATTGAATTAATTTTCACAGCCTCCCAAGCTAGCAACCATAGATAAATTGGGTATCCTTGAAAAGAGCATTAAAAGTACTTTTCAAAACTGCGCCTATCAGTTTGTGCTTCAGTTTAGTGGAAAGTCGAGTCAATTTGATTATTATGCAACAGAACAAACATGGCAAAGCAAAAAATGAGAAACAAGGTTTTGGTAGCAACAGTATAAGCGCATGCAACGAAAAACCCAGATTTACTCACCAACGTGGCAGAAAATTGTAATCCACAGGCAAAGAAATCACATAAGAGATCTGTCCCTTCTTGAATCACAATTGTACAAGCTAAAAATCACTGTTGAAACCGCGCTTATGAGGATCAACAAGCTTATCGTCTGAAACGATCCAAGGCACCTTGTGGCTACTTTGGCCTTGTTCCAACACCATTCAACAAGGGCATTCCCTTTCAGATGTTTTAGAAATGGTTCGTGAAACATATTATAGTGGTTGCTTCCTTTAGACCGATCGCTCTGCTTCATGTGATTTAAAAAAAACAACAACAACCAAACAACCCTAGAATACTAGCAACTCGGCTATAGATGGCATGATGCATAACGCTTATAACATAAGCGTTTCAATGGCTAAAGGTTTGTTTGGGCTAACGCTAAACCGGAAGCGTCCCGATTGGAAAGAGTTAAAATCATTTCATTGTTTGCGCACTAAGTAGAAACTTCGTTCGAGCACTGAAATTGAGAGTGAAGCTCAGACTAATTAAGCAGTGTGTCATTTGTTGTTTGAAAAAAAATGAAATGTGAAATGGAAAGTTGTGCTTCTTGTTTTAGTCTTCAGGTTATCTGAAGACATATGACGTGTGGTGCGTTTGGCAGAACTAATATTGACAAGCAAAATTGAAAGACTCGTTTTGAATGGTCTTTTAAAAGCAAATATGAATAAGTGCCACTCAGAATAAGTCAAATCAGTTCAAATTGACATGAGGAATATGCACTAACTTCAGTGTATTAAAGAATGGGGCGAGGGGGGAGCATAGGGGGATGTGGGTACCCTCACGGATTCACGACAGTTTATTTTCTGAATCACGATCACTCAAAATGACTTTATCGTTTCACGAAAGAAAGAGTCGATCCCGAGAGGTGTTGGGGTGGGGGGGGGGGGTGAAAGCTCTAGGCTAGTACTGACTGCCGCAAAATGAATTAGCACCGAGGGGGAGGTTGGGGGGGGAAGACTTTCATCATTTATTTTGGCTCAAGACTCAATCGTTTTATTGTTCTAAGGTCATCGGCCCATCACATGAAAACTCCCGCAAAACGTACAAACAAAAATTTACAAAATACAAATAAAGCGAGCACATACTCCATACAGTTGTACTGCCAGGTCGTGAAAAAAGATGCAAGTTCATTTTTGGTCAAGGATGTGCCTGCTGCGTTTTTAAAATAGGGCAGTGTTGGCAAGCCCGTGAGCCACACGAATATCAGTGGACCTCTGGGCGGCGTTTTAAACTGTGGTATATGAATCAGACAACATTCTGCATCGAATCTCCGTCATTAAGCAGACGACTAAGGGAACCATAATTGGCATAAAGAGAGATACAATATAGGAGAATACAACCCCACCCATTTAAGAAACAATTGATTTATTTAATCCTTTCCGTAAATAAACAAACGCACTTGACCAAATTCATTTAACAGATTTATCTGCCCAGTCAGGTCCCCCAACCCCTTGGAAACAAAAGGCTAGTTAAAATATCTTCCCGAGAAATACACACCACCCACCCACCCACCCCCCACACACACACACCCCCACACCCCACCACTCAATGCTGTCAGAGTTGGCCTTCCTGAGAAATAGTGTCTACTTCCTGTTCATACCACCATTGTAAACAATAGTCTTCTATGCCCAAATAGTGTCTCTCTCTCTCTCTCTCTCTCTCTCTCTCTCTCTCTCTCTCTCTCTGCACACACAAAACAAATTAGCATTCCTTTTTGTGTCAACGCTTCAATGTATGTCACTAAACCACTATGTCATTTTTCTTACTCTGGGGCAAACCAAAAATATAGAACAAATCTCTAATATAGGTTATTTCCCAAATGTGGAACACCACGTCGTTCGTAAATGAAACGTCCAACGTGAAAATTTATCTGTGAAAAGTTTTCACTTCATGCATCGTGACTGCTGCGACGCACACGGACATTGCGCTGTTGAACAATCGGCCTTTGTGCTCAAGACTGTCGCGTGATGAAACCGGATTCCTATTGGGTGCAGTTATTGCCGTCATAACCTGTAGGTAGAGACAGCTGTTGTGTAGTCATTGTTAGTTTACAAGATTGCATCTCTTCATAACCAGAAAGTTGGGCTTGAAAATTGGTTGTGAAACGGTTTCCTGTTTTCGCTCCAGTGGGTGACAATCAGCCTTTCATACAGTTATTTATTACCCTGTCGCGTGATGCCTTTAAATTGAAACCCACAACTTTAATCCCGGGAGAGACCTCAATTATTCAATTTAGTATACACCCCACCATGTTTTACAAGTGTTTTAGATCACTCGAGGAAAAAATCGGGGAGTGAGTTGTTAGTTTGAACCAGATCACGGACATTGCCTTGTCCTGTTATGCATTTAAATTGAAACCAGATCACGGACATTTGTGTTGCGTGCTGTTTACCCAACCAACATGATAATGGCGGACCTATCTGTGATTTTAGACCTTGCAGCTTCTGGGTGTGCGGTCTAAAATCACAGACCGCACACCGTCACTGACGTCCAAGTAGGGAGAAAATAAAACCAGACAAGCTTTTCGTAGTCATTATTATAAGGCTTGCGGTGTAAGTGGTTAGTTTGAAACCCCTTTTATAACCAGAAAGGCAAGCATAGTGTTTTTGTACAAACAGATTATATTGTGTTTTTAAAATGGACTTAATGACGCACGATTCACATTGCGGCCTATTTTGTGGCGCCACTTCGTGTGGGA
>BTPG01000003.1:131806572-131901217 GCA_036245525.1 Semisulcospira habei | reverse complement strand
ATCCACGCGGATGCACCGGAAGCAATTGCCCTGTGTGGCCTGACCCTCATTCCTCTTTTTATCACTAGGCCTCACAGTTACTGTAGTAGAGCGTGGTTTTCGAACATACTAGCTTTGCTTACATTTGCGAAACAACATGGCGTTTCTGCGTGCTTCACTCACAACAAGAGCGCAAAGTAATCGTCAATTTACTGTTAGAGAAGTGATAGAAATCATGCAGATTGAGGATTCTGATGCAGAAGAGGCTGATGAAGACAGTGATAGCGATTTTGAAACAGCAGAGAGTGAGAAGAATGCATCTGATTGAACTGTTCGGTGGGTCACAAGTGAACTGATAACCGATTACACTTGGAAGTGCAGTGTGGAAAATAAATGGTATCTTTACTATGCTCCAGAATATACATTTTTGGGGTTAGTAACTCAAAATTTTGTATATGCATGCACTCATTTACTAATCAACTAACCTGAAAATTGTATTTACATTTGTCAGAAAGTTTTTTTTTTAATGATTTTTTTCTAACCCATCGAAACAGCCAGTATACAGAGCATTGCTAACGAAAAAACAGCCAGTGCTGATTGAGTTAAACATTGCTGCGTTTTGTCCTTCTGAAGCAAAACAGTTTATCATGGCATTTATGTGAGAATCAACATAATGTATTCTGGAAATTAAAGGACTTTTTTGGGGGGTTTTGGGTACTCTGGAGTTTCAGACAAACAGCAACAGAGCATTTGAATATTAACCCTTATCATTCGGAATACACCAGTGTGTGCAACAAGTGTGACTGAAATAGTCCAAGGGTTAGTGCCAGAATAGCTTGGTGCCTCTAGGCGCCAAGCTATTGTGGCACCACCCTTGAACTAAAGTCATTGGTCTATGTCCTCATCTGTAAGTACTGTAATGTAGCTTGCATAGAATTATGGCAGTGAACAAATTTGAAGCTTTCAGCCTCAGTATGATGCGGGTCAAAAAGTGTGGAAAAATATGAAAGATAGAAAAAGACCCGACGAAGAAACTAACACTTAACTTATTCTACCCCAGACACACCACAGCAAAATAAAGATCCACCTATGGGCGCCAAGCTATTCTGGCATCACCCCTTGAACTATCATGGTGGATCTGTGTCCTGCACTGCAACGCAGTCTTCTGAAGACGACTTCAACATTTGGGGATTCCGGTCTTGGGGTAGAATGAGTTAAAAGGACAGAACAGAACACTGACATTAATTAACTGACAACATAAGAAATCACTTGAAACTTCAGCCTTTCTTATTGTCTTTCGTCCCCAACCAACCATTCTTCCGTTTGCAGACTTTTAAATGGTATGCAGTATACAAAATGACCCTGGGCAGACCAACCCTCCCACCCCCCGCCCCCCCCCCCCCCCCCCCCCCCCCCCCCATAATAACACTCTTGTAATAAATCTTTACATTGTCAATGGTTTTCTTATCTCATCTTATTATTGTCTTTTGTCCCCAGATGGCTGTTTCGTTTTGCAAATCCAAAGGTTATACAAAATGATCCAGGCGTCCATCAGATTAAAAAAAAAAAGGCTATACATGCTGAAACCACCCCAATAATAACACTCTTGTAATAAATCTGTATGAAACCGAAAATGCCGCGAGTGGCGGGGAACCTCAATTCATTTCTTTTGTAACTTTTTCAGTCTGTTGCGGACGTAATCCTTAATGTTTGTCCAGCGCCTATGTCTAAGTGCAGGCTCTTCTGCCATTGTGTGCTGTATCTCGGCCTTTCCAGGAAGTTTGTTCATGACGAGGTGTGTCTTGAAACGAGTTTGAACAGCTTTCTCTTCAGCTTCCCCCATGGTTTCCTTGTAAATCTAGCTTTCTTTCGAACAGGAGCTGACGCAGTACTGTCATCATCAAAACTATCTAGATTGTCATCAGGCTCTGGACGTCTTTTCTCCGTCATGCTCATTGATTCCTGTGTTGTTGACTTGCTACTTGCTTCATTCACAGGTGCTGTTCCCACCGAGACCTCTCTGCCAGTTTCTGATGTGTCTTCATTGTCAAAATCAGTCTCTTCATCATCGCTCAGCTCTAATGCAACTCTCAAAATCTGTCATCCCATTGTTAACTGACAGAAGAATCTTTGCCACTTTTGCCTTTTGTTCCCAACCCGGGTCTGCCCTGGGGGACTTGGGTGGGGTTAGGTATTTTTTAGTTCCCAGGGTCACCCTGGTCAGCCCCACAGGGTGGGTTTTTCTCTCTATTCTGGGGCATGTGTTTCTGTCTACCCTTTGTCCATTCACCTGTATTTGCCTTTTTAAAACTCTCCCTACTGTCTGCACTGCCTGTAGCTCTTGATATTGGATGTGTGTTGCTAAATGGTCTTAGCTTTATTTAGGCCCCATGTGTTAGGTTTATTTAATGTATTTGACCGGCTGGCGACATACATTCAATGTTCTGTTTATTTTTTTCACAAGCAGTGCAGGCACGTCCTGAGAAAGCCTTGTTGCTGTCGGGACGTTAAGCAATGTACAATCAATTTTGCCTTTTGAAGGACGTCTTGAGGTTGGTGATGTATCCGAATATCATGACCAAGGAAATCTGCCAGCTAATCCTGGTCTAACTCCGTGATGGCCATTGACTGAGCCAAAGTTGCAACCTGCTTCCGCAACTGAGTAAATGTAAACATGGCTGGGTATGACACCCGTGCTTCTAGGGCATGGGCCTTCAGAACATCATGGCCTCTGTAAGGCCTCTGACCAGAAGGTGTGGCAAAGATGTACTGGGAATCAGCAAGAGCTGGCACCGATTGCCTCATTTGAAGGATTCTGTCCACAGTTGTCATCATCTTCTTCGTCAGCAAAACGGGAACACTCCTGTTAAACTTGCCTCTGATTTCCACTCGCTGAAAATGATTCACCATTTTCTTCTCAAGAGACCTTTCAAGATATCTTAGCATTCTGGAAGTCTGACACCTTCATTCTCTGAACTTCTCCCCCTCGTTTTCGGTTGAAAAGTGATACAGCACAAAGAGTTGCTTTAACCACTGTCGGATAATCTTCTGCCACCTGTCGTCTGAACCCTGCCCAAGCTGTTTGGATGCCTGTGACTGTTTGATCTGTGAACACTTTTTCAAGGCATGGCCTATGCGCATTGCGAGATTGCCTTTTTTGAACTGATGTCTGTCCTCATCAAAATCTGCTAGCTCTTTTACAGCCAGGACAACATGATCAAAGCTAGCTGAATTGATCACAGCATTTAAACTTGCAATTTTCATTTCTGACCTCACTTTGATAATCTTTAATAGTCTACCTAATTCCCGCATCCTGGAGCTGATTTGTCCAGCCGTGTGTTCTTCAATGTCCCTGCGGTCAAATAATCTCTTTCCATACTCAAGAACCAAGGGGTCAGTTCTGATGAGACGGCTTATCTCACCATCTCTCTCCCTGGCCAATACCTTGTGATAGAAGGAAAATTCAACGTCTAAGGGTATTGGAAGCATTAGCCGACCACGGCGCGCCGCCTCACCTCTCTGAGTGATCTGAAACCCTCCTGGTTTCTGACAGCAACGTTTTGAGTGTACAGAGATCAGCTTTTTTTGATAGCTAGCCCTTTGCAATGGCTACAGTCGAGAAGGTCGTCTACCTTACTAGTTTTGGTGCGATACTTAGTAATCAAACATCCTGATTTGTTTTCAAGAACAGCAACGTTATGCATGTAATCACCCTCATCTTGTAGTCTGATCCATGCTCAACGTCTCTGCTTTGTCCCTTTTTTCATCAACAAAATTTTAGCAACATCTGCCTCATCTGCATGGACATCTTGTAAGTGCGTGCTCATTTTCAAGACAAGCTTGCCACACAATTTGCATGCATGTTTCTGGTCTCATTTGTACTTTCCTTTCCCTCTCTGCGACACGTGCACACCTGTTTCTTCTGTAAGTGCTCTTTCCCCACCCCCAGCATCATGTTCCTTCAGCCTATCCACATTCTCATTGCCACCCCCTAACGCACACTGCACCTGGCCACCCCGAACCTGCCACTTTGATGAAATCTAACATAGTCGATACAATACTGTCTATGTCAGAGATCCCAGCAATTGATGCCGAC
Source organism: Semisulcospira habei (assembly GCA_036245525.1). Lineage (NCBI taxonomy): Eukaryota > Metazoa > Mollusca > Gastropoda > Semisulcospiridae > Semisulcospira > Semisulcospira habei. Next base: position 131,897,142 of record BTPG01000003.1, on the reverse strand, counting down.
ACACCGTCTGAATCCGGTGAGCTCGAGCCAGGAACAAACTCCTCGTCATCACTGCCCTCGTATTGCGATGCGCTTGCACTCTCAGTCTCAGGTCCATCCCAGGCTCCATGTGCCAACTGGAGAAAGAAAGAAAGAAAGATTAAAACCAAAGCTGCATTAGGACAGAAACAGCCCAATTTTGGTTTAAGGGGTCTTGCACAAGAATAAAAAGAGTAATCCCGTGTATGACCGATTTACATATGTGTGACCTCGGTGACGAGGGCTGGCGTCTGCAGCAGCAAAATCCACGTTTTCTGAAAATGCAAGCAGTTTTCACACATTTGTCAACCCTGCGTGACCCTTTGAGATAGGTCACTCAAATTGGCATGTTTAAAAAGGTCTTGCCACAAAGTATCCTTGGGCCAAGCTTGAAGAATGTGGCTTGAAAATGCCTCCCCCTCCCGACACCCACCGCCCCCCACCCGTCAACTCATTCTACCCCAGACACACCACAGCAGGATAAGGATCGACCATGATAGTTCAAAGGTGATGCCAGAATAGCTTCTGGCATCACCCTTGAACTATCATGGTCGATCTGTGTCCTGCGCTGCAATGCCGTCTTGAGAGGACAGGGGCAAAATTTAAGGATTTGGGTGTTGGGGTAGAATGAGTTTACCATGGACGATGGACGGACCAGTGGCCCAGAACATAAACTCACTTTTGCTTCGCACGCACGCCAGCCAATAAAATGAAGATGATCATAGAATCACTTTACTTACCAGTTTGTAATTGGGAGCATTCCGCTGCCGTCCATGCACCCTCCTACCAGACGCACCCTCTGTGGCAGAGGCTGGGGCTATGATGCTGCAGCTGACTAATTTGGCCATGGGCCTTGGTCATGTGCCAGGAAGGGGCGTGCTTGTCCACTTCCATAGATCGCGATGGGTTTGGACATCCTGCTGCCATCCGGCGCTGGGTGTGTGTAGAAAGTCCTGAGCCGGTGTGACCAAAACGGTGTTGCTGCACACATGTCCAATACAACCATGTAAACCATTGACATTTTGAATCAGATTGATTGTACATTGCTTAACGTCCCGACAGCAACAAGGCTTTCTCAGGACGTGCCTGCACTGCTTATAAAAAAACAAACTAAACAGAACATTGAATGTATGTCGCCAGCCGGTCAAATACGTTAAATAAACCTAACACATGGGGCCTAAATAAAGCTAAGACCATTTAGCAACACACATCCAATATCAAGAGCTACAGGCAGTGCAGACAGTAAGGAGAGTTTTAAAAAGGCAAATACAGGTGAATGGACAAAGGGTAGACAGAAACACATGCCCCAGAATAGAGAGAAAAACCCACCCTGTGGGGCTAACCAGGGTGACCCTGGGAACTAAAAACTGGTAATACAGTAAAAAGCGACACTTCAGTTGCACAATCCGAAAGACCTGTTTGTGGAAGTTTGTTCTTTGAATCGCAAGGCAGTTTTGCGAACGAGGATTGAAATCTGGCGCCATTTTATTTTTTTTTTAAAGTCAACTCATACTGTGCATGCATGTGTCAAGTTACTTTTCGATCACTGACAATCACACATGTCAGAAAAAAAGAAACAAAATCGCGTGGCAGATTGACCTTGTAATGGTGTTATTGAACGAATTTCTTTCATTGAAGAAGAAAGCTTTTGTTAAAATCGTGGGGTTCTATTATCATTTACTACAAGACTCAACGGTCAAAGAGGAAGACACGGACCTAGCCACGGTCGAAGCAGACGCCTTATTTTTCTGGGCCAAACGGGTATCGGGGATTGGAGGCATCTCTCAGTTAAATAACTGCACTGAACAAGTACATTTGAGCGTGCTCTTAACTAAGAAATATTGCATAAAGTACCTCTGCAAACGTGAAGAATGGCCAGCGGGGGACGAAAGACGTTTTAGGAAGGGCAAGGGAAACAACTCCATTCATCGGTGTTATTGACCAATCAGCGATCATCAAGTAAAACACTCACTTCCATGTCAGTGAACACACAGGCCCAGGGCGTCGCAAAAACACAACATGAAGTAAATCTGGGAAAATGGGGACATCCTATTTTGATATTTTTTTCTGACTTTTGAATGAAAGGTAATGCAGAAACAACCCTCAGAAAAAATGGGTGCCTGATTTGGTCACCCAGAATTTTACACACACCCATTTTGCATAAGGATGGTAAAGAAAGTTACCTATTTCAGTGGTTTCGTGTACACACACACAAACACACACACACACACACACACACAAAAACACACACACGCACACACACACACACACACACACGCACACATACACGCACACATTTACACGCCAAATGTACGTTCAACAGCGCGGTTCGGCATAGCTAGGCATGACGTAATTTTTATCTTGTTACTTCACTGTCGGAGTCTGATGTGTGCCCGCCTATGCATGTTCGTCATTTGCATGCTACGGAACGTGCTCCGACCAGCTCCATCTCAAAGTCTACCGTATTTTCAATGCGGTAGACAAAAACCCATGTGAGATCCAAACAGTACGATAGACTTTGGGATGAAATCTTCATCTTGTTCTTTTGATGTAGACCCGCGGGTGTAATGTGCAAACAGTGGTTAAATGCATGCAAGCTCATATAGAAGAGACTTGGTGAGCTGGGTCATTCCATCTTGTTTATCTTTGACTGCTCCATGGCGCGGATTTCTCGGGTATTGTAAGGGTCTGAAGTAAGTTTTGACCTGTGTAATCTTTCTGCATCGGCGTGAGGTCCAGCATGTATCGCATTGCTGCGATCGGCGTGTCCTTAGTTGTTCCCAGGATCACTTTCACTGCTTCATTTTGGACTCTGTCCAGCTTTTGCAGATGGATCAAAGACTAAAAAAAAATTATGGAAGATACTTTTTTTAGGATGGGACGCGGTGAAGCGCTTTCCACAGCATTCACATAACGTCATAGGTGGGCAGGCCTCAAACTCTTCAGTTTTTACTGCAGAGTTGCAGGCAATTCTTCTGTTTTTACTGAAGAGTTGCAGGCAATTCTGACTGCTCTGAAACATGTGTACCAGAGCAGTGAGCATGTTACGTCTGTGGTTGTGTTGTCCTTTTGAGAGCATGTGTGTGTTAATCATAGGATCCGATATTCATTTCCGTTATTTGGGATAAGAATTACATACCTTTTTAGTAGGATTCATTTTCTTTTGCACGGAGAATTACAATCGATATGCCTTTCACTACATTATGACCCTGGTGGATTACGCTACGAGATATCCTGAGGCTTTATCAATGAAGAAGATCCACATTCCAACAGTGCCAGAGGCGCTCGTGGACATGTTCAGCCGTCTAGGGATTCCTGAGAAGATCCTGAGTGATCTAGGGACCCAGTTCGTCTCCGACTGCATGGAGGAAGTCAATCGGCTGTTGAGCATCCGACACCTCACTACGACCCCGCACCACCCCATGTGTAACGGGTTGGTTGAAATATTTAAGGGAACATTGAAGGCTATGTTGAAGAAACTGTGTGTTGAGCAGCCAAAGTTGTGGCATAGATACATCAATGCCTTGCTCTTCGTATACCATGAAGTTCCCCAGAATTCGACAGGGTTCTACCCTTTTGAATTACTGTACGGCAGGACTGTAAGGGGACCCATGCACATCCTGAAGGAGCTGCGGACCAAGGACATCGATGCGCCTGGGGGGAAGATCAGTTACCAGTATGTCTTCGACTTGAGAGAGAAGCTGGAGGATACCCTCAGGATGGCTCGAAAAGAATTGGAGAAGGCGCAGAAAAAAGGAATGCATTACTATGACCGTCGACGGTTCCAGCCAGGTGACCAGTTGTTGGTTCTTCTCCCCACCGAAAACAACAAGCTCCTGACCTGAAAGGGACCGTACACAGTGAATGGCATCAACGACTACAGAGTCAAGGTCAACAACAAGATGAAGATTTACCACGTGAATCTGCTGAAGAAGTATGTTGAGAGAGGTCATCAGGACAACCACAACAAGCGGCGTCGGTGCGTCTGCCTGCTGACGAGAGACTAGACGACGAGAACCTGTTTGGCCTTAATGAACTCCGCCACAAAGAGGGAGTAGAAGACATCCAGTTTGGTCAAAACTTGACTCAGGCACAACAAGAAGAGCTGAGAGTCCTAACTACGGAGTTCAAGCATCGGTTTACGCCTGACCCAGGGACAACAGACATCATCCAGCATGAAGTTAATCTGACGTCAAACGAGCCAGTTCTCAGTAAACCATGTCGTCTACCTTACAACACGAGGGAAGAATTGAAGAAAGACATCAAGGATATGTTGGACCTGAGAGTCATCAGGGAGTCCCAGTCAGCAGTGGTCATCGTGAAAAAAACAGATGAATCGAATTTGTTGTGTGTGTGGACTTTCGTACACTCAATAAGCGGACAGTATTTGACCCTGGGTCATCAACCCTTTACTGTCTGAACTGTACCCATCTCATGCTTTGGCTGTGCTCTTGCAGAGCTTTGACATTAAGTTACAGTCTATCAAGGTACTCACAAACCAGATAGGTGAGGCTAGCGCTGGCAGAATTGTACACAAACCAAGGGGAATCACTCAGCGCTGGACAGACAAACAGTTAGATCCCTTGCCCCCGCCTACCAGGCACCCCATCGCCAGCCCACAGAGAAATACGCAGGTATAGCACAAGACGATCATTTGCATCCTCAAAAAGAATTCATCAGGTCTCTTATATAACCCATGTCTTTCTCCGGAACTTAGGAAGTAGGCAGGAGAAACATACACAAAGACGAAAGTGCACTACAGTCTATCAAGGGTTCGCAGAACTTTGGAGCGGATTACATGAGCACAGCAGTTTAAAGGAACTTTTCTTTGTTCAGGACAGTTAAAGGAACTGTGATACAGTTATTCCAGAGTAGTTTATTTGATTTAAGTTTGATGTGAGATTGTTAGTGTTTATTATTCTGTGAAGTTTGACACAGCTACTTTTTGAGAAGAAAAATTGTGAAATTTCGTTCTAAAAAGGGGGGGGGGGGGGGTAATGTTACGTTTCTCTGGTTGTATTATTCTTTTAGCAGCATGTGTATGTTAATTATAGTCAAGATCCGATAATCATTTGAGTTATTTTGGATAAGAATATATACCTTTTGCACGGAGAATTGCGATCGATTTTTTGTTGTAACGCGTAGTTTCGCTACAATGTTGTAAAGTTTGACCGACATTACACTGGAAGGTTCGAGCAAGGTCGCGATCTTACAGTGTATCTTACTAGTGACCTCAGATATGACGTCAACATTGTATCAAAGGCGCTTAGATGGTAGTGGAAATATGTAGTTATTTCTAGAACATTTCTTTTTCATGAATATTAATGTTTTGGTTACGTGTTTTTTTCTGTTTGGTTGTGTTGTGAGAATTTGCTGGATTATTCTGGAAATCTGTAATAGTATAAAAAGGCGTGTTAGCGAATTATGTGTATACATTGTATGAGAGACGCAGTGTGTCAAAAGTGTTGATGCATTGTAGAGGAGACAGTGTATCATTGTGGATGCATTTGTTGATGCATTGTGCGGAGATCGCATCGCTGCAATAAAATATTGTTGGAACTGTTACTCCAGTGTGGTCTACAACTTTATGCCACGTGTGACGGGTTGCAGCTGAGTGAAGTTTCTTTACAAGAATCCTACGTGCGTGCGTTCGGTGTGATTGTATCATACTACGACTACGACTACGGCTACGACTGCCACGTAAAAGAGCAGAACGTTTTAATATTATCTGATTCTTTGTCAGCCCTTCAGGCTCTGAAGGGTACCGAAACTGAGCACCCACTCCTAGTCCAGATCAGAGAACTGTATGCCGACCTCATGGCAGATTACTATGATTTCATTTTCATTTTGTGCTCCCGATAATGTGCGCATTGAAGGTCATGTGCGGCTAACAGTGCCCGAAGTGATCGTACCTGTGAGGCTGAGACTGTTTTTAAATTATTTTAAGCCTGCCATTGGTGCCTACAAATCTCTTTGAGTGGCATACTGACTGGGACAAGTAAGAGGCGAATACGCTCCGTGAACCTCTCCCGAAATTGTTCAACAGTCTGCCTCATCGCTGCGGCAGCCGCCGTGAGGAGACTGTCCTTACTCGTTTTCACAATGACCATACTTATGTCACACATTGCCTCATATTAAAAGGGGAGGAACGCCCCTGGTGCTTTGCCTGCGACGAGCCCTTTTTACTTTTTTACACCATGTGCTGACCTAATCGATATCAGGCGGAAACACTATACAGCAGAATCTTTGAGTGGTTTTTTTTTCGGACGTTTCCCCGGACAAAATCTTCACCTTTCTCTTTGAGCGGAATTATTTTACAAGATTTGAGTCTCCGTAGACTGTACAAATCTGACTGCTTTTTATGAATTTCAAAGAGTCTGTAGGCTAGTACAAATGAACTTGTGGACTTTGTCTGGCTGACCAGACTTTTACCCTTCCCCCTGTGAGATGGCCTTAGCCGCGTGCTCGGCGTTAAACCAAATAACTAACTCTCTTTCTGCGACTTCAGGAAATTTGCCGTCTACTACTATGTGCACAAATACCGTCACTGTGAGCCAGAGATAAATATTTTTGTATTCTGCTTTTGGGATACAGTGCGCCTTTACACAATATTGCCTGATTTGGGGGCTTTTGGTGTAGATTCTGATTTTTATATATCCGAACGGAGATATCCTTACGCTATCGTCTTTGGTGTTTTCTTAAGGAGTTATTGCAATATGGCTTAGACGTCGCAGGACATACACAGTCACACTTTTAAAGCCACTCTTGCAGAGAAATTAGGGCAGGAGATGCATGGTAGGTAGGTGTGGCTCTTAGATTGTTGTGAAGAAAAGAAATGGTAGAACAGTTTACGTTCAACAAGAAAACAATTACAGCCCGTTTTATGACGAATTTTTGCACTCAAAGCTCGCCCTGTTGAAGGCAACTTAAAGACACACGGACTGAAAAAATCATAGCTTCTCGTGTCTCTACCATTTAGTCTGGGCCATGTAAAAGTTATGTTGCTGATTATGTTGGTGTTATCAATGTAATTGTTTAAAACAAAAAACATTAAAAACAACAACAACAACAACAAAGTTTCACGCTTCGTTTCAGTGTGTGTTCGCCTTTTTAAGCGACTTAATTTTTTGTATTAGAGAAAATGTCGTACCCATAACTTTTTCTGTCAGTCACAATCGTTACAACTTAATGTTTGTGTCACAGATGGGCCTGCACAACCCACATTTACAGCGAGCAACTCCACAGTGGAAGAGAACCAGACACTCAGCTTTGAGTGTAGTGCGGACGGCACACCAACACCTAGCATCACCCTGATTCACCAAGACAGTGGTGTTGAACTGGCAAGCCGGACTTCTCCCCTCACATGGCTTGTGTCACGTGGTCAGTGTAAGGACGGCGGTGTGTACAGCTGTATTGCCGGGAATGCCATGGGGCCGGACACGCAGAAAAACGTCACTGTATACGTCATGTGTGAGTCACACAAATGCGCAGATCGATCCTTAATAGACAAAATATCCCCAAATAGCAAATACACAGCATGACACGCATTCAGGAGCTATGGCTAATGTCCGATAAAATAGGTATGCCAAGAGGACATACGCCACATGGTGGTTAGCCTCTTTCATGGCTGAATTTTCAGCGACGTATCATTGTACATGTACACTGCTGTGAAGAAGGTCGCCAGACAACTGCAGTTATACTCACAAACACAAGTAACATACCAATTAGTGAAACAATATCAATAGCGCTCTTTTCAAGTTTGATTTAGGAAGACCGCTTATATAGAGTCGGTTAACCCACATTTGAGTCCGTAATTTTTGTTCTATTCACTTGGAATTTTGGATATAGCTAGCTTTGAAATAAAAGTTGTATCTCTTTATCGTTATGATAAGTAGCGACTGATCTCTGTATTTGTTTATTTGTCCATTTTGAAGAAAGGTATTTACCCAAAATATTAATAAAATGTGTTGTAACTGTCTTTTCTAAGCGTATTTCTTTTTCCGTTGGGTACTTCTTTTCATTTTCTTTTCCATGGAGAATTGTTATCGATTTGTTTTGTGCTACATTGTTGCGAAGTCCGTTCTAGTTTAAACTTGGAAGGTTCGGGAAGGGACGCGTTCGTTCTAGAGACCTCAAATATGACGTCAAAGTTTTGTAGTACACATGTTGGCTACATTTTGCAACATTTACGTATTGCACTTAGATGTTGGTGGAAGTAAAGTAGGTAAAAGCACTGTCAGGGGAGAGAAGTGTGAATGATCGACCAGTGATCATAGATCTACTTGGTCAAAGCACAAAAAAAGCACCGAGTGGCTGGAACAGTGGGATATTGATACGCGCCCCTTCGGGGAGGTGGGAGGGGGCTTCCATATGCATTGCTTTCAGTCACTTTCTTAGCGCACCCCCTCTTTCCAATCTTTTTTTGGTGTGCTTTCACCAAGTACATCTATGATCACTGGCCGATCATGCACACTTCTCTCCCATGACAGTGCTTTTACCTACTTTGTAATCTTCCTAAGATATTAGCACTGGCAGTCTCCCCTTTTCTTTTCATTTATTACTACAATATGGACTGCAACCCCTTCCCCCCTTTTAGTAGGTTCTCTCTTAGGGTGCATGGAAATTTAGTTCTAGGTGGAGGCATGGAATGTATGCCCCTGCAGACACCACAGTAAAATGTGGCTGTCATTGCAGGAAGGCAAAAGTTCCTGCCTTCCTCCAGTATTGCCGATGTGTGCTGAAGAAGTCGCCAAGACCGAAACAGCTGTCCACACCGGCTAAATATATATCTGGACCCCTCTTGGGGGACCTAGATTTAAATTTCCATGTACTGAGTGGCTGGAACAGTGGGATATGTGATACGCCCCCCTTTGGGGGGGGGGGGGGGGCGGCTTCCATATGCATTGCTTTCAGTCACCTTCTTAGCGCACCCCCTCTTTCCTATCTTTTTTTGTGTGTGTGCTTTGACCAAGTACATCTATGATCACTGGTCGATCATGCACACTTCTCTCCCCTGACAGTGCTTTTACCTACTTTACTTTGTACTCTTCCTGAGCAAACTATGTTCGCCGTGGTTCTCTTACTTAATTGAAATGCTTGGTTCGGCGTAAGTAGGTCTGCGAAGGTGTTCAAAATGGCTGCCGCAATGCCGCTTCGCGATTTGGAAATTCTTCTCCTTGCAGGACGGCTCCCACAAACAGCCTTGCGCCTCCCACAAATCAATAAAATAAGTCTTGTTCTTCGCACGAAAGTTTGTTTGTTTGTACATTGCTTAACGTCCCGACGGCAACAAAGCTTTCTCAGGACGTGCCTGCACTGCTTTTGAAAAAGAAAAGAAAAAACTAAACAGAATATTGAATGTATGTCACCAGCCGGTCTAATACGGTAAATAAACCTAAGACCATTTAGCAACACACATCCAATAACAAGAGGAGCATACAGTAGATTGAGTTTTAAAAAGGAAAATACAGGTGGATGGACTAAGGGTAGACAGAAACACATGTCCCAGAATAGATGGGGAAACCCACCCTGTGGGGCTGACCAGGGTGACCCTGGGAACTAAAACGGTCTGGTTCACTGATGAACGTCCTCGAAACACACCTCATTCTTAAACACACAAAAAACTGACTTGACTTGTTGTGGGAAAAGAGTGTGTACGGCCAGCCGAAAAAAACAGGTCATTGTTTCGGATAGTGTGTAATGTGATACACTTTTTTACAAACAAAAAGACCGGTGTTTTTAAAAATAACATTTTGCCTTGTTTGGAAATTTGTAGTAGGGCTGAATGTTGAAATTTGCTGGAAATTTCTGGTTAGATAAGAGGAGACATGTTTGGTGCTTTGATTCTGAGCTTATCCAGTGGACAATTGTGGGCCTATGTTGAGTTGCCGTTGACGTAGTTGTCGTGTTACAGCTTCTATGTGGGCTGGATGGACTTCGATTGAAACCACATATTCACTCAAAAAATACAGGGAAGCCATTTCTTAACTCGGTTGGTTGGTTGGTTAGTTCGGGTTTAACGTCCACAGCACCGAGGTTATCATGGACGGCCCTGACGGGCGGGTTATGGGGGACAGCGAAATCTATTGCCTATGGAGTACGACCTGAACACTGATCAACTCAGGCTGTGCCACTTTGATTTACCAGGACCTTTCAACGGACATGCTATTGAACAAATCCGTTTTTTCCCCCTGGATTGTGAGTCCAGCTACCGGGGCCGGGACGGGATTCGAACCCACGACCTGGCGATTCCCTTCGCTCTCCTGCTCCGACGTTTAACCGCCTGAGCTATTTCGAGAGAGTTCTTAACTCGGCGGCAAACACGCTATTTATTTACTGACTGGGCATGCGCAAGCTAAGGGACATAATCACTGGAGACACAACCACTATGCAGGAGTTGTCTCCCATAGACCAATGTGCTTCATTATATGACACCTCCCTCTTTAAGTTAAAACTTATCTAAACTGGACAAACTCAAATTCTTATCTAACAAATGAAATCAAATCTTTCCGAGATCAAACCCTAAATGTAAGTGTTCAAGTTTCATACGACCAGCAAAGCGTCTCTATCATTAATAAGAAGAAAATCAGCAAAGCGTCTGTTTAATAAGAACAAACTTGAACCAAAAAAACACAAGCTCTCAGATTTTATTCTACACAAACCTATCTATCGCCAAAAAATGCGACTCTACATGTATGTTCACCATACATGGGTAACTACACCACAACGAAGATCAGGTCCTCGAATTACTGGAATCTTGCAGGCTTGATCACCACCCTGCCAGATCTAGTAGTGTATGGCTGTACAGTTTGTGAATCAAGTGGTCTGCCTGGAGGCTGTAGACTTTCTGTATGGGCTGAGTTTTGCGCTGAAGACGAATCCCAGGACTGCTGCGACTGTTGAAGCTCGTCTGGGGTCGTCGATCCACTGGTTAACTCCCTGTTCTCGACTATCTGCCTCGGCTCACTGGCAACAGCTGGACCCTCTGTATGCACACTGCGTCAAAGGAGTTTTGACCAGGTATGATCTTGATGCGATTTGGCGGATCACCACACCTGGACGCTTTCACCCGGTCTCCCGCTCATCCCTCACAAGGACAGGGTCTCCTGGGGAAAGCTCCGGTAAAGGACGTGCTGTCTGATCAAAGTACTGTTTCTGGTACAACTTTGATCTGGCGTCTCGCTGTTGTACAACTTTTGGATCAACCGTCTTTGGCGCTAGCGTGGAAGGTAGCACAGGCAAAGTCGTACGCAGCCTGCGACCGAACGCTAGTTCTGCAGGACTGACACCTAAACTAGGGATAGGCGTCGCAGGGTATATCAACAGGGCCATGTGTTGATCATCCTGCTTTAAAATGTTCTTTGCACTTTGGATTACACGTTCTGCTTCACCGTTACTTTGCGGATAACCCGGAATGCTAGTCACGTGCTTGAATTTCCAGTCTCTGGCGAATCTTGCGAACTGGAAAGAACCAAACTGTGGTCCGTTATCTGAGATCACAGTTTCTGGAATGCCATGGGTGGCAAAGATCTCTTTTAGCTTCTCGATCACTGAGTTTGATGTCTGGTTATTTGGGAGAGTTTTTATGTCTATGTAACGCACGCAGACTTGCCCCCCAGTCGTACGCACAGACTCTCACGCAACAGACGCATACACCGCCACTGACACAGACGGGCGCATTCATGCGGTAAAACAAACACGGGCTCCCTTTCTAAAGTGACTTTTATACAAGAAAAATATACGACAAAACGCTCACAACTATCAAGCTATATACATCACTCCTTTCCCCACACCCAGCATCCACATCACATACACATCACACACTATCTCGGCCAGGCTAGGCTTTAGTTTCACACTGTCTCCAACCTGTTTGATACGTTGGTCCTTCTCAAGTCTAGGCGTGAAAGTCCTTCGTTGTACGCTTCTTCCTGCCGTCCTGTCTCTTTGGCACGGACGTCCTCGTACTCGTACTGTAGCGCAATTCTCGCTTTGACTCGGGTGTCTCGGTCCCGGTCAGACTCACTCTGAGTGAAGAGCTGGAGGGGTGATGACCTCACGTTAGGTCTGGTGACTCGACCTCTCGGCGTCCGTCGCTCCCTCTGTACAAGCACTCTGAATACGACAACAAAAGTCCCAACGTAACACTTGCTAAACACACAACATATTGGATCAATCAGAAACGTCACGTAACCTGGCTGATACAAATAACTCACACGTTCATTCACACACACACACGTGCTTCATAAACTGTCTACTTCCGTAACACCCCCATATCTCTGTCACTGTCTTGAAACAGACTATAGCCTAACACTCTTGCTATACACTACTCTATACACTGGAAAAGGGGAGATGATTCTGTATTCAGGTCATGAAGAGGAGAATGCCCCCCATACAGAAGGAGTAGCACTCATGCTGTCACCAGTGGCACAGAGAGCGCTGATGGGCTGGGAACCTCTTGGGCCAAGAATTATAACAGCAGCCTTTAGAACTAAGAAAAAGCTCAAGCTGAACGTCATCCAGTGTTATGCGCCCACCAATGACAGTGACGAGGAAGAGAAACAAGAGTTCTACGACCGACTCCAGAGTGCCGTGGACAAATGTGCGGAGCGAGACATCACCATCGTCATGGGCGATTTTAATGCCAAAATAGGGGAGGACAACACCGGATACGAAGAGGTGATGGGGAGACAGGGACTAGGCTCCGAGATGAGTGAGAACGGGGAGAGGTTTGTAGACTTTTGTGCTCTAAACCGACTTGTCATTGGAGGCAGCATCTTCCCACACAGAAGAATACACAAAGCAACTTGGGTCTCACCTGACCATACAACAGAGAACCAGGTAGACCATATCTGCATTAGCAAGAAATTTGGAAGATCCCTTCAAGATGTTCGAGTGAGGAGGGGAGCAGATGTCGCCTCAGACCACCATCTGCTTACCTTAAGAATGAAGCTCAAGCTAAAGAAAAGCCGCACAGAGACAACAAGAAGACAGCGCTATAATGTAGGCCTCCTGAGAGAAACTGGAGTTAGAGAAGAGTTCAAACTGGTGCTGTCCAACCGGTTTCAAGCGCTACAGGAGCTAGTAAATGAAGAGGAGGCGGTCACCACAGAGCAGCAGTGGAAGGCAGTTAGAGAGGTGCTGAACTCAACCTGCAAAGACACTGTAGGGTTCAGGAAACACCACCACAAGGACTGGCTGTCGGCACAGACCTTGAAGAAGATAGAAGCGAGGAAGCAGAAGAAAGCAGCGGTCAACAACAGTCGCACGAGAGCAGCCAAAGTAAGGGCACAGGGGGAATACTGGGAAGCCAACCGCGAGGTGAAGAGGAGTATCAGGGCAGACAAGAGGGCCTACACAGACAGCCTGGCAGCAGAGGCAGAAAAGGCAGCAGGCAGCGGCAACATGAAACAGCTCTACGACATTACCAGAAGATTGTCGGGTAAGTATGGCCATACAGAAAGACCAGTAAAAGACAAAGAAGGCAAGCCTATTGCAGACAGAGCAGACCAACTCGACAGATGGGCCGAGTATTTTGAAGAGTTACTGAACAGACCTAGCCCACCCGACCCCCCCGACATCCAGCCGGCAGAGACCGACCTACCCATCAGCTGTGACAGACCCAGCCGGGAAGAGATCAGAAAAGCAGTGGCATTTTTGAAGAATGGCAAAGCAGCAGGGCCAGATGGCATCCCAGCGGAGTCTCTGAAAGCAGACCTAGAGACAACAGTTGAGATGCTGTACCCACTGTTTGGAAAGATCTGGGAAGAGGAGGTGATGCCAGCTGACTGGAAGGAGGGGTACCTAATCAAGCTTCCCAAGAAAGGCGACCTCAGCAAGTGTTCCAACTACAGAGGAATCACCTTGCTGTCAGTACCAGGAAAGGTCTTCAACAGGATCATCCTGGAGAGAATGAAGAGCTGCGTTGACCCCCAGCTGCGAGACCAGCAAGCAGGATTCAGGAAGAACCGATCATGTACAGACCAGATCGCCACTCTCCGCATCATCGTGGAACAGTCTCTGGAGTGGAGCTCCCCGCTGTACGTCAACTTTGTGGATTATGAGAAAGCATTTGACAGCGTGGACCGAGAGACTCTGTGGAAACTCCTACGACACTACGGTGTACCCACAAAGCTCGTCCGCCTGATCAAGAGCAGCTATGATGGCATGACATGTCGCGTGATCCACGAAGGGCAGTTCACCAGAGAGCTCCAGGTCAGAACTGGTGTCAGACAGGGGTGTCTGCTGTCTCCGTTCCTCTTCCTACTGGCCATAGACTGGGTCATGAAGATGACCACAGAGCACAGACGAAGTGGAATACAGTGGACACTGTGGACACAGCTTGACGACCTCGATTTTGCAGACGACTTGGCATTACTGTCCCACACTCATCAACAAATGCAGGACAAGACCACGAGGCTTGCTGACATCTCGTCCGAAGTGGGCCTCACCATTCACAAACAGAAAACAAAGACAATGAGGCTGAACGCAACCAGGGAAGAACCAGTCTTGCTTGCTGGCACCCCGTTGGAGGAGGTGGAGTCCTTCACCTATCTCGGGAGCATCATAGACAAAAAAGGCGGCACTGATGCAGATGTCAGAGCACGAATCGGTAAAGCCAGAGCAGCCTTTCTCCAGTTGAAAAAAGTGTGGAGTTCCAGAGAGCTGTCACAACACACCAAAGTCCGGATTTTCAACTCCAATGTAAAAGCAGTTCTCCTATATGGAGCAGAGACATGGAGATTGACAAAAACCACAGTCAACAGAGTACAGACCTTCATGAACAGTTGCCTTAGAAGAATTTTGAAAATCCACTGGCCAGAGAAGATCAGCAACGTCAGACTCTGGGAGAGAACAGAGCAGATAACAGCAGAGAATGAAATTGGGCGAAGAAGATGGGGATGGATCGGTCACAGTCTGAGAAAGCCAGCTTCCAGTATCACTAGGCAGGCATTGTCATGGAACCCCCAGGGAAAGAGGAAAAGAGGTAGGCCGAGAAACTCCTGGCGTCGAGACCTCCAAGCAGACATCAAGAGACTGGGAACCACCTGGAGTAGAATCGAAGGAGAAGCACAGGACAGGAGTTGCTGGAGGTCTCTCGTCGACGGCCTATACCCGGGTAGGGGTGACAGGCGTAAGTAAGTAATACACTGGAAAAGACTATGCTTAACCAACCACGTACTATCTTCATAGCGGCTTAGACATACACACCTCACATTCCTTTAGTTATGTATCGCGGTAAACAACTGTATACCAAAAACACCGGCTACTTCACTGAATTCTAAACCAACATAACTAAACCAAACCGGTCACCGCTATACAACCACATTACTCTTACCAACGCATACTGTCTTTAACTAAGCAACTATCAATACTACATATATAGAAACATACCTGAATTCTAGGCTTCAGAATCTTGGAATACGGGCTAGGTATCTCACATACATCCGTCCAAGCTGACGATAAAGCCCCGTACTCATATATATTACTGCTCTGACAGACTAAACTTTTGCCTAGAACTCACTAAACAGAACTCACCAAAACTCCGTGCTAACCATGTCTTACAGATTTCACGTGGAGCCTCATGCCACCCGGACTATCGGCACAAACAAACCGTAACAACAACCGTACCGTACTGACCCTAATGTATGAGCACTATGCACGAGCGTAGAGCTTCATCACAATTCCCCCTTCCTCGGGAAAAAAAGAATCGACCGAGTTTCTTTTTATGACCACTCGACGTACACTATCACAAACCAAGACTAACTTTGACTATCTAGAATACAAGGGACTAACTGTCTAGAACACAAGAAAGCAAAAATATTACAGCCTTAAGCCTCAACGCACACCCTCGGATCGCAAAGCGAAAGCTAAAACAGAACCTACGCGCTAAAAACCTCCAGAAATGAAAACGATCCAACGACTGCCCACACACAATCCACACAATCGCGAGACTCCAATCTCCGATCTACCTACATATTATTGGGTGCTGAGCCGCATTTCTGTCCGCAACAGAAGTATGCCGTCTCCAGCCAACCCGACTATTGGGCCAAGCCCGCTGACCGATCCCCTGATTCTGGACGGAAATAACACGATCTCTCTGTTCCCAACTACGCTTACTTCGAGCTCTCGTCGCCACTGATGCGACTACACTGTGATTAACCTGAGCTCGCTTAACCGTCTCGACTCTACTGATGACTGGCTGCACACCCTTCATGTTACCTAAGACTAAATCCACTACTGGCTCGTCGATGACACAAGACATCAGACTACCTGTGAAAAACTCCGTGTCAACTTCTATCTTCGCCAAAGGAAAAACTTCTACCTTTCTGTTACGTGGTGGAGTTGTAGTCGAAGTATGATAAACACACCAGACACACACACGTAGAGTTCTTTAAAATAAACCTCGTTCAGCTGCAATCCGTCACACGTGGTTTAAGGATGTAGACAATACTGGAGTAACAGTATTCAGCGATGCGATATTCACACAGTGCAATTCCAATTGCACAAATACTGATACAAAGTCTCTTCTGCAATGTCCACACTGCGACACAAAAGTTTCTCATACACAGCGTCTCTCCCAATAAACTACGTGTCTCTACAACTGACAAAGCAAGACAATGTACCAACGGGCTTTCCCAGCGCCCTCCTTATATATACTACGAAATTCCCGAATCGTCTACGGAAATCATACTACGCAACCAAACAGAACGAAACACGCAGCCGAAGCTCATTAACATAAACTTTCCCAAAAAAAAAATATATATATATATATATATATATAACAGGCTACAAAAACTCGGCTGCTCACTTCAGCTCTAAATTCTAGCGTATAATTAAGACACATAAAAGTATAGTATCCCTATCACCTGGTAGCTCTAGAAAGTACGAGAACATTCCCAAAACAAAATAAAGGCTGCTCAATACACGCGCACAGGAAAACAAAAAGAGCGAAAATGTTGCGATGCCAACTAACCGACGTGACACTTACGACTGATGTCACTAGACAGTGCGACCTTTCTAGAACGTACCGGACTAAACTTAACAAAACGAAATCGGCTCTACTCACGAACAAAAGAAAATCTTACTAAAAAAAATACGTGAAACGTAACCGTGATAGCTCAAATAAACAACGGATCGTTACCTACGATCAACACACGCACGATCTCACATGATAACACAACCACAATCGTAACACTTTCCTCCGAACGAAATTACGCTCTGGGTCTCCCCCGTGTACTGATCCTCCTAACTAGGCTACGTCTGACCCCCGCGGTCGTTGTACCGGAGTCACGGAGAACAGAAGCAAGACATCCATTTACAACACCGTCCACCAGCGGTAGGCAACCACCTCCGTCAGCTGAACACACTGCGCCCAGCTGTGGTTCCTCCCCGACCGGGACTGCAAAACTGGCCACGTGAGTGGGCCGCCCCGTCTCCGCTACCATACCAGTAGTGAGTACTGTTAGGACATTGATGAGCCAGATGGCCGTACCCCTGACAGGTGAAACACTGAGCCCCTGAACTACTGCTAGGACAGTTACGACTAAAATAACCGTATGCATGACACGCAAATCACTGAGTGTCCGCATTCGCAATACGACCACGACCATACCCACGACTAGATGTTTCTCCTCGTGCGTACGGATCGCTACCGCCATTGCTGTTACCTCGATCACCGCGTCGAAAACGCAAAGTACCTCTACCGTTAACCAGCTGGGCTCCACGTAAGGTATTGATGCCCCGGTAACCCCCAGTCGTGTTAGCAGCGACCAACCCGACTGGCGGTGTCTCGGTCCTACGCGCCAGGTTTTTCGTTGGATGCGCCATCCGAAAAGCCTCCGCGTTCTGTACTAACTCGTCCGTAGTCTTGAGGTTACGCTCCCTCAACAATACCACTAGATCCTTAAAAACGCTACCAAACAACTGTTCAGCCAACATGAGATCGAACAATGCTTCGTACGTGTGGTCAATCTTTGACAATTCGACCCAACGTACGAGCAAATGGGACAACCGTTTGCCAAAAGACACAAACGATTCCCCTGTCTGGCCGACAAGCTCTCAAGCGTTCTCTAAAACCCTCCGCATTACACTGAAACTGCTGTAAGAGACACTCCTTCAAAGTCTCGTAATCTATGTTCCCCGAAACGTTCAAGCTATGGTAAAGACTCAAGGCCTGACCCTCAAGCACAGACGAAAGCAAAACGGGCCAGTTGGCAGGAGGCCAACTCAACGCCTGCGCATGAGACTCGAAACGACACAAAAAAGCGTCAATAGAGTCCACGGACTCTTTAAACATCGGCAGTCTAGGAAAATTCCATATGCCCCGGCCTACCGAATCACTATCTGCTCTAGACCCCGCATCCCGAGCTAACTGTAATTGCACCTCTCTATCCCTCTCCTTTTCTTCTCTCTGATAGTCTAGTTCCTTTTCTCTTAACGCATGTTCCCTCTCGTCCTTCTCTCTCTGAAACGCTAGAGACTTCTCGTCTTTCTCTCTCTGAAACGCTCTCTCTTCTCTTTCTCTCTCTCGCTTAGCTTCTAACTCTTTCTCCTTTAAGACTCTCTCTCTCTCTCTCTCTCTCTCTCTCTCTCTCTCTCTCTCTCTCTCTCTCTCTCTCTCTCTCTCTCTCTCTCTCTCTCTCTCTCTTTCTCTGTACTTCTAACTCCTCCTGTTGCTCAAGATCTCAGTCATCGTTCGTTGAAAGATCTCTGGTGCACTTGAAATACTAAAAGGCAACCGTTTCATATAATAGCGTCCAAACGGGGTGATGAAACACGTCAGTCTCAGGATCCAGGGGAATCTGCCAAAATCCTCTCTGCGTATCTAGTTTTGTGAAGATAGTGGAACCCTGAAGCTTATGGAGAATGTCATCCACGGTCGGTATAACATACCTTTCTCTGTGCACTGCTTCGTTAAGTCTCTTGAGGTCAACACAAATTCTGATGTCGCCGTTCGGTTTTATCACAGGAACCATAGGTGACACCCACTCTGTTGGTTCTGTGATTTCCTCGATGATGTCCTCAGCTTTCATGCGTTGAATCTCTTTCTTCATTTTATCCTGCAGGGGAATCGGTACTCGTCTCGCGACAGTCACACTGTATGGTGTCGCTCCATCCTTCAAGCGAATCTTCACAGGCGGGCATTTTACTGTTCCCAGACCGACAGTTCCGATACGCTTCACAAGGCCAAGCTCTGTGGCTGTGCCTCTGCTCAGGAGGTTGTCTGCCTCCCATCTATGGCGTAGATGGAAGCTTGAGTAGTTTCGAGTGTACTCTTGAATACTCCTAGGCTTCTCAACTTCCCACCTGTGCTGACAAGTGTGACGTTGTCTTGTTTCAGAAAAGGCTTTCCAAGCTTCGCCCACGTTGCTCTGCTGATGACATTGACATCTGCGCCCGTGTCGATCTTGAAGCTAATCTGCTTGCCTCTCACCACCAGGTTAACTCGCCAAGGAGGATCGTCAGTCACCACCGATCCAACAAAGAGTTCTTTCACATCTGTAGTCTCAACTTCTTGGACACTCTTTGTCTTTGATCTACACACTCTAGCAAAATGTGACATTTTACCACACTTCATGCTCTTCTTTCCCATTGCCGGACAGCGTTCTTTCATGTGAGACAGTCCACACCTACTACAAGTTGGAGCTTTGTCCATCTTGCTACCACTGCTGATTCTGCCTACCTCCCCTTTGAGGAAAGTTTTTCTTTCTGTGATATCTATCTCCATGGCTCACTCTGTCAACGTTGTGCCCTGCGGCTCCCTGTAGCTGTAACTCTCTTTTAACCTGCTCTTGTTGTCGAGCCATTGTAGTTGCTGACTTCAGCGTTAGGTCTGCTGTAAGTGTAAGCTTCTCAGAAAGTTCTTTGTCTAGCAGACCTATTACAAGTTTATCCAGAATGCAGTCTTTATTCGGAAATGCACAGTGCGTTGCAAGGTCGTGCAGACTTCTAATGTACTCTTCTGCTGTCTCTCCAGGATGCTGGTCTCTTCTTGCGAACGTAGCTCTCTCATGAATGAGATTCCTCTTCGGAAGGAAATATTCGTCAAACATGCCCACAACAATGTCAAAGTCTTTCTTCTGTTCGCCTTTCAAGTAGAGTGTTGCGAATATCTTGCCTGCCTCTGCTCCTAAGGCGTACTAAAGGCTACTACATTTTCGGGCCTTTTTCCTGATTTAAAAAAAAAACAGCTATCTGTTTACTCAGCTATGTTGAAATCGCGAGAAAAGAGTATCATGACTTACTGGCAGTAGAATTTGGTAATATATTTAGTGATGTAAGGTTCAGCGTGCGTGATATATGGGAAAATTCGCGACTCCGCCGATCCGCCGCACCGCACCGTTACTGTTCGTCCGAGCACCGTTTTCCGTGGGGGTAGTGTTATAAACATGTAACTGATGACACAATGGAGATCGGTACGGACAAAATAGCTTGTACTGATTGATTATAAAGTGTTTGGCGTTTCTGTTCATGTATACGATTATAATAAAACTTGAGTAGGTGTTATATAGCGTGCCGTTAAAACTGGACACGTTTATAGAACTATTCGCGTATTTGGTCGCGCCTCTTTCCTGAGACAAATGGAGCACTCTATAGACTCCATAAGGCATAATTAGTCAGAAACGATAATATCGGGTTGTCAGAACGTTCTGGAGATAGATGTAGTGGTCAAACGGACTTTGTGTGTGATATAATTATACTCAATTCGCCGACTAACGGCACCGCATAGTTACTGTGGCTCAGGGCGCTGTTTTTCGCTTAATGTTGGGGGTTACAATTTTGTAACTGCGGACACATTGGTGGCCAATTTGAACACATTGCATTGTGCTGTTCGATTCTAGTGTTAAGCGCTTCTATTTATGCACTTGATTATATGGAAAAAGTAACGGGTGATTGTGTTCCGCCGCCTACAAGACGGCCAAGTTTGTGAAACTTCGGGCCTCTTTCCTGATAGTAAAACAGCTCTCTGCTTAATCAGCTATGTTGAAATCGCGAGAAAACATTGTCATAGCTTACTGGCATTAAAATCTGGTAAGATATTTAGTGATGGAAAGGTTTGTGTGTGTGATATGTGGGAAAATTGCTATCAACCGCACCGCACCGTTACTACGGTACGTCAGAGCATCGTTTACTGTGGGGGTAGTGATAAAGACTTGTAACTGATTGGAGGTCGATAAGGACAAAATGGCTTGTACTGTATGATTCTAGAGTGTTTGGCGCTTCTATCCATGCGTACAATTATAATAAAACCTTAAGCGGATGTGAACTAGCGTGCCGTTAAAAGTGGCCACGTTTATATAATTACTAGCGGAGTTGGTCGCGCCTCTTTCCTGAGACAAATGCAGCACTCTGTAGACTCCATAAGGCATAATTTGTCAGAAACAATCATGTCGGGTTATTTTAACGTTTTGTTGATATTTATAGTAACAAATCAGACTTTGTGTGTGATATATAGTCAATTCATCAACTAAAAGCACCTCATAGTTACTGTGACTCGGGGCGCCGTTTTTCGCTTATAAGAGTGGTGTTACAAACTTTTGACTGATGACACTTTAGTGATCGATTTGGACACAGTGCCTTTTATCATTTGATTGTAGAGTATTTAGCGCTTATGATTATGCATTTGATGATATGGAATAAGTAACACTGAATTGATGTGTTCCGTCGCCTTCAGAACGGACAAGTTTATCCAAGCGGGTTAATTTTTCGGGTTGTTTCATGATTGTAACACAGCTATCTGTTTACTCATTTATTCTCAAATCGGTCAAAAGGATTATCATGGCTTACTGGCATTAGAACTTGTTGAGATATTTTGTGATGCAAGGTTTAGTGTGTGTGATATTTAGAAAAATTCGCGATCCGCCGGACCGCATAGTTACTGCAGGTCAGAGCACGTTTTCCCGTGGAGGTAGTGTTATAAACGTGTAACTGATGACACAATGGAGATCGGTACGGACAAACTAGATTGTAATGATTGATTCTATAGTGTTTGGCGCTTCTATTCATGTGTATGATTATAATAAAACTTCAGCAGGTGTTATGTAGCGTGGCGTTAAAAGTTTTCACGTTTATAGAACTATTCGAGCATTTGGTCGCGCTTCTTTCCTGAAACAAATGCAGCATTCTATAGACTCCATAAGGCATAGTCTGAAACGATATTATCGGGTTGTTATAACGTATTAGTGTTAATAATATCGTTTCAGGCATAGTCTGAAACGATATTATCGGGTTGTTATAACGTATTAGTGTTAATTATAGTGTGGGCAGTGGGCAGATGTTCACATCTGCACGGGACATAGACGACCCCGCCCTCCACGAGTCCCCTGCTGCCTTGCAGGTTAGGTTTTGGATAACCAAAGGCTAGGGTGCTGACACGGTACCTGATTGGGTGTATGAACTTCCTTGATGAAGTCACCACCCAGGGCGAAAGAGTCTCATGAAGGTCTCATCGGCCACGTGTCCAGGACCAAGGCGAGCCACAAGTTATGTGGAGTTTCGGTTGTGGTTAACAGCCTGGAGAGGGATGGGCTCCGCCAGGTTCTTTTGCCCAAGACACACCACATGCAATGACAACCTTACCTAAATCCAGACCGGATCGGTCCGTCGCCCGGAACAAGGACCGCGCCTTCTGTCTTGCGCCAGGGCAGAGGTGTTAAGTGTGTTACTGGTGCACCACCGAAACTCCGTGCCAGAAACAACACCAGCATTGGCACCTGGAACGTCAGAACATTACGCCGAACGCCTGGAAAGGTAGAGGAACTGACACATAAAATGAACAGATACCATTGGACTGTGACTGTGCGAAGTACGATGGAAGAACCTTGGGGAAACATCAACCCAGCAAAACCACAAACTGTATTACAGTGGGAGAGAAGACAAATACGAACAGGGTGTCGGATTTCTCGTCCACAAAGACATCGTGAACACTGTCATGAGTTGTCGGCCAGTCTCCAGTAGGCTTATCACCCTACGCTTGAGGGCAACGCCATTCAATATCACCATTGTACAAGTTTACGCCCCAACAACAGACTATGGCGATGAGGAAATAGAAGTCTTCTATGACCAACTGCAAGAAGTCTTGGACCAGACCCCCAAGAAAGACATTCTTGTGGTGCAGGGAGACTTGAATGCCAAAATAGGAGAGGATGCTGCTAGGAACTGGAAAGGCACATGCGGACGCTACTGCAATGCAGAGACCAAAGACAGGGACTTAAGGCTCCTGGAATTTGTACGCTCAAATGATCTAAAGCTGATGAACACGTTTGGCCCACACAAAGCATCCAGAAGGTGGACATGGCACAGCCCGAACGGAGAGAACCATAACCAAATTGACTACATCATGGTGAAGAGACGCTTCCAAACCAGTGTGAACATTGCCAAGACAAGAAGTTTTCCAGGAGCAGACATTGGAAGCGACCATGACTTAGTGATGATGACCTTCCGACTCCGCCTAAAGAAGGTCAACAAGCAGGGTCCCACCAGAATCAGGTTTGACCTCGAGAAACTGAAAGACCCAGAGGTAGCGGAAGCCTTCCAGCCAAAGATAGGCGGAAAATTCGCGCCACTGCTACTTCTAGGTGCAGAAGACACGGATGTGGACACACTGATCGACACATTCAACACTGCTGTAACCCAAACAGCCAGTGAGATCCTTGGCAAACACCGACAAGCAAAGAAACCTTGGGTTACAGCTGACATCTTTGTTCTATTTGACAAGCGTAGAGAATTAAAGAAAAAGAAATCAAGGGTAGAAGGAGCTACACAATACAGGGAAATTAACCAGGATATCAAGAAAAGCATGAAAAAGGCAAAGAATAAGTGGACTGAAGATCAGTGTAAACACGTAGAAGAAATTCTGAACAAAAATAATAGCAAAAAAAGCATACCAGCTGGTGAAAGACCTGACGTGTGTAAAACAAGGACGCTCCTCGATCATCCAAGATAGTGAAGGGAACTGTCTTACGGAAGACCAAGACATACTGAAGAGATGGACAGAGTACTGCTCAGATTTGTACAACCACCGAGCTACAGGGGACCCAGGCATACTTGTCAACCCACCCGTGACCAACAATGGCAACTATCCCATCCTCCGAGAAGAAGTAGAGGCTGCAGTGAAGTCGCTGAAAAAAGGGAAGGCAGCATGAGCAGACAACATCCCTGCAGAACTAGTCCAAGAATGGGGAGAAGACATGATACACGCCTTACTAACAATCTGCAATAAGATCTGGCAGTCAGGGGATTGGCCCACACCATGGACCCAATCACTTATAATAACTCTCCCCAAAAAAGGCAACTTACATCAATGCCAGAATTATCGCACGATCAGTCTTATATATGCCACCCAAGCAAAGTCATGTTAAAGATCATACTGAACAGGCTGAAGCCACAGGCAGAGGACATCATAGCTGAGGAACAGTCAGGCTTCAGACCAGGGCGCAGCACAACTGAGCAGATCTTCAACCTGAGAGTTCTATGTGAGAGGTACCTCCAGCACCAGCAAGACCTCTATCATGTCTTTGTGGATTTTAAGAAAGCGTTTGACAGGGTGTGGCATGCAGCCCTTTGGTCCACCATGAAGCCATACAACATAAATGCCAACCTGATCAAAGTCATAGCAAACCTTTACAACAAGACCACTAGCGCAGTCTGCTTCAACGGCAAAATAGGAAACTGGTTTAGGACTACAGTCGGAGTCAGACAAGGCTGCTTGCTCTCACCTACTCTTTTCAACATCTTCCTGGAAAGAATGATGACGGACGCTCTGAAAGATCATGAAGGAACTGTCAGTATTGGAGGCAGAACAATCACGAACTTGGGCTTTGCGGACGACATTGATGGCCTTGCAGAAACAGAGAAGGAGCTAGCTCAGCTGGTGGAGAAGCTGGACAGTACAGCCATTGCGTATGGGATGGAAATCAGTGCAGAGAAGACCAAACTGATGACAAATAACACCAGTGGCATTGGCACTGACGTCATGATTGGAAGCCAAAAACTAGAAACAGTTAATAAATTCAAATACTTAGGAGCCATTGTGACAGATAAGGGATCAAAACCAGAAATACTGTCCAGGATTGCGCAGACAACAACAGCACTGATATGGAAGGACAGAAACATCACGCTCTGCTTCAAGATCAGACTGATGCGCTCCTTAGTCATCTCAGTGTTTTTGTATGCCTGCGAGTCATGGACCCTCACAGCAGACCTCGAAAGGAGGATACAAGCCACTGAAATGCGATGTTTTCGAAGGCTGCTTGGCATTTCATACAGAGATCACATCACGAACGAGGAAGTGGGAAGCAGAATCAGGCAAGCCATCGGGCCCTATGAAGACCTATTAGCCATTGTGAAAAAACGTAAACTGAAGTGGTGTGGGCATGTCACGCGTTCAGCAGGGCTTGCCAAAACAATCTTGCAAGGCACGGTGCAAGGAGGACGAAGGAGAGGAAGACAGAGGAAAAGATGGAAGGACAATATCTCAGAGTGGACAGGAATGAGGCTGGATGATACGCTAAGAATGGCAGAGAACAGAGAGGAATGGAGGGAGCTGGTTGCCAAGTCATCAGTGGTGCCCCAACGGTCGGCAAGACTACGGGATATAGATATATAGATAGTGATAAAACGGATTTTGTGCGTGATATATGCTCAATTCGCCTACTAACCGCACCGCATAGTTACTGTGACCCGGGTCGCCGTTTTTCGCTAACGACGGAGTTACACACTTGTAACTGATGACACTTTAATGATCAATTTGGTCACATTGCCTTGTACTGTTCGAGTATAGAGTGGCTAACGCTTCTATTTATACATTTTATTATATGGAATACGTAAAGGTTGATGTGTTCTGCCGCCTTCAAAACGGACATGTTCGCCAAACCAGTTTACATTTTCCGGTCTATTTCCTGATAGAAAAACAGTTATCTGTTCACTCAACTATGTTGAAATCGTGAGAAACGATTATCATGGCTTTCTGGCAGTATAATTTAGTGAGATATGTTGTGATGTAAGGTTCAGCGTGCGTGATATATGAGAAAATTCGCGATTCACAACACCGCACCGTTACTGTTCGTAAAAATAAAAAAAAAACGTTTTCCTTGGGGGTAGTGTTATACACGTGTAACGGATGACACAATGGACGGACAAAATAGATTGTACTGATTGATTCTAGAATGTTTGGCGCTTCTATCCATATTATTGATTATAATAAAACATGAGTAGGCGTTGTGTAGTGTGGCGTTAAAAGTGGACACAGTTTTATAGAACGATTTGCGTATCTTGTCGCGCCTTTTTCCAGAGAGAAATGGAGCACTGTATAGAATCTATAAGACATAATTAGTCAGAAACGATAATATCGGGTTGTTAGAACGTTCTGACGATAGTTCTAGTGATAATACAGACTGTGTGTGTGATATAATATATATATATGCAGTGCTGTTAGTCAGTGAATTGAGCATATTATGCTCAATTCAATGACTAACAGCACTGCATGGTTACTGTGGCTCAGGGCGCTGTTTTTCGCTTAATGTTGGGTTTACAAATTTGTAACTGATGACCCTTTGGTGGTCGATTTAAACACATTGCCTTGCACTGTTCGATTCTAGAGTGTTAAGCGCTTCTATTTAGGCATTTGATTATATCAAATAAGTAACAGTTAATGTGTTCCGCCGCCTTCAAAACGGTCAAGTTTGTCAAGCCGATTTACTTTTTCGGGCCTCGTTCCTGATAGTAAAACAGCTATCTGTTTACTCAATTATGTTGAAATCGCGAGAGAAAAAATGATCATAGCTTACCGACAGCAGAATCTGTTGAGATATTTAGTGATGTAAAGATCTGTGTGCGTGATATATGGGGAAATTTCCGATCAGCCGCACCGCGCCGTTGCTGTACTTCAGAGCATTGTGTACAGTGTGGGTAGTGTTATAAACTTGTAACTGGTGACACTATAGAGGTCGATAAGGACAAAATAGCTTGTGCTGTTTAATTTTAGAGTGATTGGCGCTTCTATTCATGTGTACGATTACAATAAATCATTAAGCTGATGTGAACTAGCATGCCGTTAAAAGTGGACACGTTTATAGAATTACTGGCGTAGTTGGTCGCGCCTCTTTTCTGAGACAAATGCAGCACTCTATAGACTCCATAAGACATAATTAGAAACGATAATGTCGGGTTATTTGAACGTACTGGTTAAATTTATAGTGATAAGTCGGACGTTGTGAATGATTTATGCTAAAATCGTCGCCTAACGGCACCGCATATCTTTCTCCGGTCGCTGTTTGATGGTATCGGTGGGGTTACAAACATGTAACTGATGACACTTTAGTGATCGGTTTGGTCACATTGTCTTATACTGTTTGATTCTAGAGTGTTTAGCGCTTCTATTTATGCATTTGATAATATAGAACAAGTTAAAGTTGTTGTGTTCCTCCCCCTTCAAAACGGACAATTTTGGCAAAGCGGATTACTTTTTCGGGCTTTTTTCCTGGTTGTACAACAGCCATCTGTTGACTCAGCTATTTTCAGATCACAATAAACGATTATCATGGCTTGTGAGATATTTAGTGATGTGAGGTTCAGCGTGCGTGATATATGGGAAAATTCCCGATCTGCCGCACCGCTCCGTTACTGTACGTCAAAAGATCATTTACCGCGGGGGTAGTGTCATAAACTTGTAACTGATGACACTTTAGAGTCAATAAGTACAAAAAAGCTTGTACTGTTTGATTCTAGAGTGTTTGGCGCTACTATCTGTGTATACGATTATAATTTAAATAATCATGTGGTGTTATGTAGCGTGGCGTTAAAAGTGGGCACGTTTATGGATATATCGGTTCATTTGGTGGCGCCTCTTTCCTGCGGCAAATGCAGCACTCTGTATGTAGACTCAATAAAGCATAACCAGTCAGAAACGATAATATCGGGTTATTTGAACGCTCTGGTGATATGTATATTGATAAAACGGACTTTGTGTGTGATATATGGTCAGTTCACCGACTAACGGCTCCGCATAGTTACTGTGGCTCGGGGCGCCGTTTTTCCCTAAGGGTGGGGTTATAAACTTGTAACTGATGACACTTTAGCGATCTATTTGGACACAACGCCTTTTATCATTTAATTCTTGAGTGTTTAGCACTTTTATTTATGCATTTGATTGTATGGAACAAGTAAAAGTTGATGTGTTCCGCAGCATTATAAACGACCATGTTTGTCAAACCGGTTTACTTTTTTCGGGCTTTTTTCCTGATTGTAAAACAGTTACCTGTTTACTCAGCCATTCTCAAATCAGTCGCGAGAAAAGATTATCATGGCGTACTGGCAGTACATCTGGTGAGATAT
This sequence comes from Semisulcospira habei, assembly GCA_036245525.1. NCBI lineage: Eukaryota > Metazoa > Mollusca > Gastropoda > Semisulcospiridae > Semisulcospira > Semisulcospira habei. The sequence continues at coordinate 131,868,792 of BTPG01000003.1, read as the reverse complement.
TTAGTGATGTGAGGTTCTGTGTGGGTAATATAGGGGGAAATTTGCGATCAGCCGCACCGCACCGTTACTGTACGTCAGAGCACCGTTTCCCGTGGGGTAGTGTTATAATCGTGTAACTGATGATACAGTGGAGATTGGTACGGACAAAAAAGCTTATACTGAGTGATTTTGGAGTGTTTGGCGCTTCTATTCATGTGTACGATTGTAATTAAATATGAGTAGGTGTTATGTGGCATGGCGTTAAAAGTGCACAAGTTTATGGAACTATTGGCGTTTTTTGGTCGCGCCTCTTATTTCTGAGACAAATGCAGAACTCTGTAGGCTCAATAAGGCATAATTAGTCAGAAACGATACTATCTGGTTATTGGAACGTTCTTGTGATAGTCATAGTGATAAAACGGACTTTGTGTGTGATATATGTCAGTTCACCGACTAATGGCACCGCATAGGTACCGTCTGTGGCTCGTGGTGTTTTTCGCTAGGGGTGGGGTTAAAAACTTGTAACTGATGACACTGTTTTGATTGATTTTGACACCATGCCTTTTAGCATTTGATTCTAGAGTGTTTAGCGCTTCTATTTATGTATTTTATTATATGGAATAAATAACAGTTGATGTGTTCCGCCGCCTTCAAAACGGATACGTTTGTCAAACCGGTTTACTTTTTAGGGTCTCTTTCCTAACAGTAAAACGGCAATATGTTTACTCAGCTATGTTGAAATCACGAGAAAAGAGTATCATGGCTTAATGGAAGTAGAATCTGGTGAGATATTTAGTGATGTAAGGTTCTATGTGCGTGATATATGGGAAATTTTACGATCGGCCGCACCGTTACTGTACGTCAGAGCATTGTTTACTTTGGGGGTAGCAAAAAGCACCCCCTCTTTCCTATCTCTTTTTCTTTTTCTTTTTTGGTGCTTTGGCCACAGTAGATCTATGATCACTGGTCGATCATGCACACTTCTCTCCCCTGACAGTGCTTTTACCTACTTTACTTTGTATCCTTTGGGGGTAGCGTTATAAACGTGTAACGGATGACACTATAGATGTCGATAAGGACAAAATGGCTTGTGCTGTTTGATTCTAGAGTGTCTGGCGCTTCTGTTCATTTGTAGGATTGTATTTCACTTATATAGATGTTAGGCGGCGTCGCGTTGAACTTATAGAACTATCATCGTGTTTGATCGGACTTTCTTTCGAGACAAATACAGCACTCTGTAGACTCCATAAGACGTTATTAGAAACGGTTACATCAGGTTATCAGGAAAAATATTTTGGTGAGGTATAGTGATGAAACTTAGGGCGTGTTTTCTTCTCTTTTTTTTTTTCTTTTTTTTTTTTTGGGGGGGGGGGGGCGGGGGCGGGGGAGGGGGGGTGGAGGGGTAGGGTTACAAACGTGTAACTGAAAACACTTTAGAGATCGAGAAGGTCAAAATCAAAATGACTTGTACTGTTTGAGTCTAGAGTGTTTGGCGCTTTTATCTCTGTATATGATAAATTAAAAATAAGTGTTGCGCAGCGTCACGATTAAAATGGACTTGTTTAAGAAACTATGCGTGTATTTGGTCGGGCCGGTTTCGTGACACATATATGACAATCTGTTGACTCAATGAGGCATTATTAGTCAGAAACGATAATTATTAGAACATTTGGTTAGTTGTATAGTAAAGAAACAGACTTCATGTATAACTAGCGGCACTGCATAGTTAGTTACTGTTACTGTACTCTATTTTTTTGTGGGTGGGGGGGGGGGGGGGGGAAGCTGTGGGTATGGTTACAAACTTGTAAACTGATGACCTATTGAAGATCGATTTGTACACCATGACATGTACTGTTTGATTCTAGACTTTGTATCGGTTCTTTTTTATGCATGTGATTATATAGAATATTAAAAAATTGATATGCACTGCCGCCGTAGAAACGTACATTATTGGCTGCTTTTCGGGCACAGACCATGCATCGCAGCGACATATTTCACCGTTTTCTATCACAATCCGCCCTGAGCCTGTGCCTAAAACGGGGCGAGTTGCTTGGGCGAGTTGGATTTTGGACGAGTTCACCGTTATACTGATACCGTCGGGATTTGCAACATGAGTTGAGGTGTTTTGAGACTCTGACAAGTGTGTTTTATATAAAAAAAAAATCAACTGTACATAAGCATTTTTCTCTGCTACCTCCTAAATAAGCACTCCAGACACTTGTTTTGGTATGTGGTGTGTCCCACGTAGCATAGTTTTGGCTGTTTAGTGTTGTCTTTTGTCTGTGGGTTAGCTCAGTAGACAATGTTTAAATTGCAGAGCTGTTTCATGACCGCTTTTGCCTGAGGAAAAGATTGCAAGCAGCATATAGGGCATGGCAGCTGGTTATAGGCCTCTTCCTGCTTGTTGTCACCAGACAACAGGGTCAATGAGGATGCCTGGGCGTTGTCTTTTTGGCTGCGCTGAGATACACAAGGATGTGGCCTTGTGTCTGAAAGATCATTTTCATCAATGTCAGTGTCATGGTAACCTTTTTCAGTTGTCCAGCCCACCAGAAGTCAGTTTGACTATATTGCATGTGTGTGTAAACTTGGAAAAACAAAATATAGGGGGGTGGGTAATGGAAAAAACATGAAAAAAAAACCTTTCATGTGCCTGTGTCTGAAATGCAACAATTCTGAAAAAATCAGATATATTACTTGATGTACATGCCAATTTTGGAGGCATTCTGACCATATCTAGTCTGTTTTTCATATCATGAGATATGCATGATCCAAAACATCAACAGCATAGTGAACACCACAACAACGTGCTTCACATAATGGGCCATAACATAAAGATGCAGCAACATTTAATGGTGTCACTTTGGGTTTGACTTAGCTAGTGTCTACGGATTGCACTGATGGCAGATTGAACGGTGTTCAGGTGGGACAGTTTCTCTGACAGAGGCATCACATGCCATATGTGACATAGACCGGAAACTGGTTTAATGTAACCATATCATTGAGTTTGGACTTTTGCAGTTGGAAAACTGAGAAAATCATGACAAATTTGAAATTTTGCCATTGCAGTCTGCGTTTGCAGTTTTATAGGCGTTTTTGCATGTTTTGCGTCGCAACACCCTGTTTACCTGCACTGTGAGCTATGTATGAAAATATTTCGCGTTTCCGTTTTGAAAAATGCAATGGAAGTATATCAATATCAATACATGTGTAAAGGAAGAAAAAACTGTATGTACGTCTATTACACAATAATCTTTAACTTCATGGGAGAACCGTTTTCTAACATAGTTATACCGCATGTTTAACTTAAAACCACTGTGAACAGGTGCATGTCACCGGCTCATGTTATTATAATTATCGTCATTAATTATTATTATTATTATTAAGTTGTTTATACGTCTAACACGTTTCTTTGCTGACAGGTCCGCCTCGGGAAGTTGAATTGAACTCAGGTTTATCCAATCGACCTATACTCAACTTTAAAGATGATCCTTTGTCGCACATGTTTAACATGACGGCGTACCCCACACCCACGTCATTCAACTTCACATTCGTGGGAGTCGACATGGCGTTTACAAGTCCCGAGCAGATAATAACGGGCATCAACTTGAGCGTGTCCTGTCAACAAAGATCAAGGCCACTGTACATCGTCACGTGCACACTCACTATTAATAACGTTACGTCAGCCAAAGCAGCTGGATTTTACAGACTTACACTCACTAACGAAAAAGGGTCTGGGGACTTCGTGTTTCAAGTGAAGATTAATGGTAGGTATAAATATTAATTTTACCGTCTCAACATAATTTAATATTCATATACAGTATCTTTCAAAAGAAACGCAACTACTAACCCATGTGAATTACAAGATAACAAACTGACATTTTATCATGATTGTTTGTGTGTGCAGTTCTCTCATGGTGTTCTTCAAAAGTGCTTGAGTGACTAAAATGTGCTGACAGTGCATTTTCGTCTGTTTGTGAGATGACGTACAAAGTCGATGGGTTTCAAAAATTACAAATATTAAAGAAAAGCAAATTGCACCTGATTCAGCAAAATAAGTGCCTGAGTTTTACTTACTTACTTAGATCATTTGCTTTATATCTGAATGCATATCAGAACCAGAATCGTCCAGTTTGCAACACCATATATATACGAATTTCGTCAACAATTTTAGTGATTTTTTCAAGTGAAATTAAGCACTATTAGTACTAGAATCAGGCAATAAAAAGTTTCAAGAAAATAACTAAGCATTGCATGCTACCAACTAACGGTTTATGTATCTGAAATGAACTGAGGTGTCTAGCAGATGATCAAAGGAAGCGATTTAAGTACAAATCAGGCACTGGTTTTTGCTGAATCAATCTTTTCTCTCCATGAGTTATGCCCCCTTGCCTGTCACTGCAGTTTTTGTGAGGCGTCGACTGTTTTACCTCATCACATAACCAGCATGCACTGTCAGCAATTTTTTCGTTTGGAAAGACAATTCATAAAAAAAAAAACTGTACTCCAAAGTCTGTCTATTATGTTGGAATTCACTTGTGTAATTGGTTGCATTTCTCTGTAAGAAACTGTTTGAGTTGTTCTCCAGAACACACTTATTTTTCCTTGCTTAAATATTTAGCAGCTTCTAGGTGGATGACTATGTCACAAATCCATCAAATATATGCCAAAGAATCAGTTGAATCAGAGTCCGGCACATGGGGTGTCTACAAAATGGGAAAGTTTGAATAAAAGGTTAAAAAAAAGGTCGCAAAATGGCGTCTTGACTCTCTGATCACCTACCCGCGGAAGTTTCATATTATCAAATCCATACAGCAGACTTGTCCTTTAATTTGCTATCTTTTTGTTTAAATTATGCCAATAAAAGGGCGTATGTTAAAATGACTAAATGTGTTTTGGTTGTCTTGCTGCATCACTCTGTGGGTGTAAATATACCCGTTCCTTGCTTACAGCCGATATCACGTTTCTGACGCATTTTCGGTAAAGTCTTACCTAGTCATTTACAAATGTGCAATTTCACGAACGACAAATCTAAAGTATGTAACCATACAAATTACAAATGTCAGCTTATTCATATAGGCTAGATCATGCCACATTCACATCACATTATTGAAAACTGCCGTTTTAATCAAGTGTTTTGAATTTTGTCACATCTGTTATGCACGGGAGTCCGATTTTCAAAATCAAATTACCAGGGCTCCCGTTTTAGTGCGTCTGTGCGTCTCTGTCGCACTGAAACTTAAAATCACATACTGAAAATGTTACGAAGTGGTAGGCAGACCCACTATAATTCAGTGCATCTGCGTCCGAGACGCACTATGCTTGCGCCACCGTGCGTACCTTATAACAGTGTCGGTTCTGTTTTTAGTGATGAGTTGGCTCGCTTAGCCGCGGCTGCGTTCAGACAAAGACAGTACATTATAAGACAGATCACTCCTTCATAAGGCTTACTGGGGAAAAAAGCGAGGTCAGTGTAGCAGTTGCGTCCCATGGTGTAATCGTGTTGTGGCCGTACGTCTATCACCTTTTTGTGTGTGCATTGCGGAAAACTGTTTTAAAATCACACGACCTTTGCTTCTAAGATATTTTTTTTCTATCTCTAATCGAAAGATTTTCGGGAAAATGGTAATTAGAGCGGAAAATGTAATAGAAAAATAAATAAATCAGGCATTTCATTGTTGCCGTAAGTGTGAGTTGATGTCTAGTACACACACACACACACACACACACACACACACACACACACACACACACACACACACACACACGCGCGCGCGCAAACAAACAAACACACAAGCACACAAACGAACACACATGCACACAAACGAACACACATACAAACAAACCACCAGCACAGAACTAAATTAGAAATAATTTACAGCAAACATCAGTTGTTTTGAACAATCTCACAAAAAGATCAGTTTATTAATACACGTTCAATTTACAGCAGGTATTATCAAGAAAACCAAATAGTGATTATACATAGGCCACGCTAACCACCTTATGCATACACCCGTTAGAAACTGTAAACAGTACCTGGCGTTGTATGCACAAAGAGATTAATAAGAAATTATCATTAATTATCTGTTCTTTCTCCTCCTGTCCACCCAACACATTTAAATTTTTGACAAAATTATTCATCATACACGAAATAGTAGGTCAACATGGATATACGCTTTAGGCTGAATTATCACAAAGACATACACCAGAGAATACCATCAGTCACACTCCCACCGCTACTCCCTCATCATGTGCGCCAAGCCTTTAGATCTAAAAGTCATTACCAGGTAAACAGATAAACATATTATCACCGATCAGAATTATGTTCTCCAACAACCCCCTCCACCACAAGCACACAGACAAGAACCATACGTTTGAAGAGCACTATACATCTGAAGAATATGACTAGGAACTGATTCGGGATTTTTACATGAAACATACGTGCATTTCGTATTATGTTACTGTAGCACTCTTGGTATTAGTATTGGAGATGTCATGAAGTGAAATTTGGCACAAATATCAGTGTCAATGAAACAGGTCACATGAATATCTATATGTATTACATAATGTGTTCGTGCACTAAGAAAGACAAAACAACAGCAATGGCTACTTTAGTTCTCCAAGGCTTCAATGACTGTCAATCACTGTTTATGGCTAGACATAGCTCAGTTTCATAATCTTTCAATTTCTTTTCAGAGACTTGTCTGAGAAGGACGCACTGCTGTCTTTCAATGTGTGGTTTAGCCGAAAGTTGATGAACAGGCGAACCACATTTCCTTTCACATCATAATATACCATCTGGACAGACACGGTCACATTCATTTATCTGTTTATGCAGCAGCTGAGATAGATGAACTTTTACTTTGTTTTTTGAGAAGCAAGACCTCGATGTTTTTGATATAAGCTGCCTCCAGATCTTTCACTATTTTTCTGACCTGATTGCTTGGAATGACAAGTCCTCGTCCGGAGTCTCTGAGGTCATCATACTGTTTGTTGACAAGCAACAGTTCAGATTCAGATCCTGTGAGAGAACCTGATAACGATTCCTTGCATACTATGACTGTGAGCTTTCTCACAATATAGCCCGATATGTATACAAGGTCATTTTCTTGCGCTTTCTGCAACAGCGGATCTTTTGGTGGGGGTTCTGGAGTTGCCAAATTCATCCAAAATATAAGAAAGTGTCATTCTGTTCACCCAGGAAATAATCATTGTTAACTTGCTGAACTTGTAACAACTCATCAGCTTGTTTAACTACTTGTGGCACGAGGACTTGTCATCTAGCTCATTCATGTCATGTAGCATAGGGTAATACGCAGGAGGCTCTGACTCTGTCACAGTTTTCCCGTCTGTCAGGGTCACCAGTACTTGAGTCACAATTTACCTGTCTCTCACCACACTGATGCCAAGGTCAACAAAAATGTGTCATTATCTTCACAATTGCTACCAGAACTGTGAAGGAAATGCTTATCAACCATGACCCGGCAAAAAAAAAAAAAAAACTGACGAAGTTGTTCAGCATTTGGATTGTCTACATGCCCTCCGTTCCCCCGAATGCTAGAAAATAAGTGTTCCAGACAATCCTGATTGAGCCTGTCTGTTAACAAAAAGGCTACTTTTCCTGAGTGAGTAGCTCCATCCCATCAAACAGTTTAGTGAACGTGCAGAGGGAGTTTTGACTTTTTCTAGCCATTCAAGAGTCACAAGAAGAAATTCCTTGTGACCGGACGACTGGGTCATGCCATGGCCCATTTTCTTCTCTGATGTCAGATTGTGACTATTAAAGGTGTTAAACAGCTGGTCAATCCGCTCTATGAAGAGAGCCGTCTCTTTTGCATCCTCAGGTAATACCAGAGTGGACACTCCTGCAGCAACGGAGTGCGACAACACCTGAGCAGCCAATCTGACGCTCAGTTGAGAGAAAGCAGGTATATTTAGATGTTTATCAGTGAGTTTTGGTGCCATCCGCACTGCGTTTTGTATGTCAAATTGGTAGAACATTTCCATATACTGCCATTCACACACCAGATAGGTGACGCTAGCGCTGGAAGAATTGAACACATACCAAGGGGAATTACTCAGCGCTAGACAGACAAACAGTTAGATCCCGTGCCCCCGCCTATCATGCACCTAATCGCCAGCCCACAGAAAAATACGCAGGTATAGAACCAGACGATCATCTACATCCCTAAAAAGGTCTAGCCTATAACCCATGTCTTTTTCTATTGTGCATCTACTGTGGGAAATCAGGGTATTTACCGACCACATTTAGTAGTGCACCTTCTTGTTTGTGTATGTGTGTTTCTCCTGCCTACTTCCTAAGTTCCAGAAAAAGACAAGGGTTATAGGCTAGATCTGATGCATCCTTTTTAGGGATGTAGATGATCGTCTTGTTCTATACCTGCGTATTTTTCTGTGGGCTGGCGATTGGGCACGTGATAGGCGGGGGCAGGGGATCTAACTGTTTGTCTGTCCAACGCTGAGTAATTCCCCTTGGTATGTGTACATTTCTACCAGCGCTAGCCTCACCTATCTGGTTTGTGAGTATTCTATAATTCGAGGCAAAACTTTTATCGTTACATTGTTGTGTATTGTCTTGTGCATCTACTGTGGGAAATCAGGGTATTTACCCGACCACATGTAGTAGTGCACCTTCTTGTTTGTGTATGTGTGTTTCTCCTGCCTACTTCCTAAGTTCCAGAAAAAAACATGGGTTATAGGCTAGACCTGATGCATCCTTTTTAGGGATGTAGATGATGGTTTTGTTGTTTATCTGCGTATTTTTCTGTGGGCTGGCGATTGGGTGCCTGATAGGCGGGCGCAGGGGATCTAACCGTTTGTCCAGCGCTGAGTAATTCCCTTTGGTATGTGTACACATACTGCCAGTTTATCATTGTTTCATTTACAATAAATCCTGGTTTTTTAAGTTATTGCGCAGATTTTTCAACAAATGTGGAGGGTCATACAGCAGATGTATTTTCTTCTCGTTATGAACGAAAAATGTTTTGGTCTCTTTAACCGTGCATAATTTCTCAAAGATTTTGCGGTTGTTTGAGCCTTGGTCACATATCACGACCTTTACTTTCAGGCCTGCTGCTCCTACTTTGTCAATGCACTTCAAGAGCAGAGAATGCAGCGTTTGGCTGTCAATAGGTCCACTGGTCAAAAAAATAACCTATCGGCTGCTTCCAGTGGGAAACTAAACTCCTTACAACAAAGACAGTCGCATGGTTTGCCACAAGCTTTGTCCTCTCATCCTCCCCAAATTCCTCTGCCCCTTCTATTTGATCACGTTTTGTGGGGTTTTTGTTGTTGTTGTTGTAGGTGACTTGTTCTTTTATTGTCATTTTATCTAGTACTATTGCACACAGATCTGACTTTGGCGGCAGTACAGACACTTTAATCTGAAGCGCTTTCAGAATCTTGGCATTAAAGCCGGGCTAGAGTGAAACCTTTTGCATAGTTTGCATTAGGTTGAAACTGACGGGAGGACAAAGTTTTTTGCAAGCATACGATATGCCTTGGGGCTTGCATGAAACAAAGTTGTTTTGTCTGTCTCCGTCCACCTCCGGTCTTGTTTCTTTTTGTGTATTTCACGCAACTGTGCTGAAATCTAACACACGAATTAAGCAACAACAAAAAAAATGGGCTCTTCACTGCTGCATCTTTTTCCTCTTTGAGTGTTAATGTCTTTTTCGTTCCTTGTTTGCCGTCTTTCTGTCGTAACTTACATTTTTTTCTGTTGCGCACAATTTTGAGACTTTTCTTCAAAGCCTGCTTTCTTGGTGAATCACTGTCCTGTTGCTGCAGTCCCCCCAAAATCAGTTACTCCACTGGACTCATCTGCGCACACACAAGTAACCATGCATTAAATCGTTAATGATATTATGATAATCCACAGCATATTTACTCAGATAAAAAATCAATTCACATTTCATATGACTGACAAGAATTGTATTTTCACACACTCACACACACACACACACACACACACACACACACACACACACACACACACACACACACACACACACACACACACACACAAATAGCGTGCCTGCTTGTGAGGCGGCCCTTTTGAATCTGTAGCAGTATCCCTTTGTCTGGGTGACTTTCTCTTTGTTGTTAGTTGTGGGGGTGGGTTGGGCACCAAAAACAAAGTCGGCACAGCATTTCACAGCAGTCTACGCCCCTGCATGACACACGTGAACTGGTTGTTTTCAAAATGGGCACTGCACAGCCTGCAGGAACGTGTACGCAGCTCAGCAGGTGACAGTCCCAACAGATCTTCCTTCCAAGTATTCTGCACCCATTTCTATTGGGAGAATAACAAAGTCTGAAATACAAGTACTTAATTAAACACCACCAGCTTAACACTGTAGTCTGTAGGCGTAGTTCACGAGAACAGTACAGTGGACAGAGTTCTGCATGACCTTTTATACTTTTGTATTCTAAGTCTTGATAGACAATGTAAGCGAAGTAACTTTGCAATCACTGAATTTCATCAACGACCTTACAACTCAAGTTTTCTTTGCTTAATTTCTCACGAGTACTTTCCTCTTTTTGATCGGAACATTGGTCTTAAAACAACTCGATTAAGAACGTGAAACTTATACAGGCTTCTCCCTATCATGATTCGTATTGCCTTGAACGAAAGGGAAAGGCCCGTGTAGCCTAAAGAACACTTTTCCTCGCCAAAGTTAAGCACGTGTGGCACAAATGACTAGATCTCAATTGAGTTAGTCCAACATTAAGTGGATAAAATGGACAGGAAACTGGTCTATGTACATATGGCCCTCTTCTACATTTGAAAACAAAATTACTATCCACTGACATTTGTCGGAATTCACGGTGTGGAGAGCCGGCTATGGTCTGTTTGCAGTTGGATCAGTTTTCCACTCTCCCAGATTTAAACCCAAAGATACATATCACACGAGAGACCTATGCCTGAGTATCACCCTGGCAACTCTAATTCAGAATCAAAAATTTTCCAGATAGTGACATCCTCTGCGCCATGAAATTATTATACGGTCGTAAACTTATGCATTTTTGCAAAGATAAGACCGCAGAGTAATCAGCTTACCTGTTTCTTCCTTGGGAAAAAGGAAAAAAAAAATGATATGCCGGTACAACTGGTAGCGGGCGTTCGAACAAGAAATTGCGCTGCAAAAGTCAGACCCTTGTTTCGTTCGGTCAGCCATGATTCAATACGATTACAAGGGAGAAAACTTAAAACGCGTCCTCGTACTGTTGGGGCGAGTGATTTGTCTAATAATGTATTTTCTTTGGTTCACATTCGACTCAATCCAGGGTCCGCGCGAGTGTACTGTTAGTTTAGAGTGGTGTCTGTATATTATTACAAAGTGCGCACTTCCTGTTGAACTTGTTATTTGCTGTGACGTCAGCCATTCATACTATTATGGCATACCGCATCGTTTTGCGTTGACTTTCGATTTTGAGTCGTGTCAAGTTGCGGCAAATGGTGCTCAACATCGCACACCAAAACACATGTTAATTTCAGCTCCGATTCTGCATTGGCCATATAAACAAAGTTTCATGACACATATTTAGATTTGGTTTTCGTCTCATTTCTTTGTGTATCATGCGAGTAAGTTTTCACTTTGCTTAGCCTGCTATGTACTGCTCACGTCAGTGGACCAAACCTCACCACATGCCCTTACTTTGGTTGGGGGTTATGTAGCTTTACGTTTTTCTTGGTATTTATTTTCGTTAATATTTATTGCGCTTCTGGGTGTCATTTGTTATATTCCTATTTTCCAGTGTGTGTATTAATTCGCTTTCTGTGGTTTGTTAGATGTTAGACCGACTTGGTCTTGTTCACTGGATATCAGTTGTGTAGGTACTGTTTGCCGTTCATCGCGGGTTGTTAGGGTGTTTTTTGTTTGTTTGTGTTTTGTTTTGTTCTTCATGGGAGATTATTTGAAAATCTTTTATACAACAAAAACTCGCATCCAAGATGCGTCACAAAGAGGGCTACAAGAAGTCCGCCATTTGTTGCCACAAGGGTTTTGTATGCAGTCACATGGTACGCTTTGCGCTATAAAGACTGGTCGTGTGACGTAGGGATGAAAACAATATAATTTATATACTTTTGCTAACATTGCATGACCATGCTAGTGGTTCATTATCTTATTATGTCATCAGCAATGACGTATTACGAACTTGTGTACGTGCTTTTTACTGCAACCTAGAAGTTGGAATATATATATATATATATATATATATAAGAAACCATAAAACCTTTAAAACCTTGTTTAGGGGCAAAACCATGGAAATTATTTACTGCTCGAGTCCTGATTTACTTGTTCTGTAAATAATTCATGGTTTCTGGATAGAAATGAAATTATTTCTTTACCACGGGTGTAGCGGTGGGATGTTAATTATTATAAACAAGTAGCCGATTTGTATTCTTTGTAGAGCATAAATACCTTTAAATGCAGTGTGCATTTTTCTATTTGTTTTCCTCTAAATAATTATTTCATTGTTTACAATTATAAGCTAAATCATTCTTTTACATTTGGCATACAAACACATGTGAACATGACAAACCTTACAGATTTTGATACTTAAATCGCTAGATTTGGGCATGGAAGCACTAAACAAACACGCTCAGGTCTACCAAGCTGTATATCAGAGTGGGTCGATACATTGCCATTGTATGTCTCTAGATGTGGAAAGGTGATGTACCTTGTGGCTATGTTCTTTCACAACTACAGAAAGTGGCTCCGGGGCACCAGATGTGAACGCAGGAGCCATAGCTGGAGGAGTCGTCGCCGCCGTTGTTGTTGTGGTAGTTATCGTGGTCGTCGTCGTCATCACTCGCCGGAAACAAGGTAATGGTTTTCCCTGGCATGCTGCTTAGGAGACCCGATTATGAAACCGTGCCTAATATGAAACACCCTGCAGAGTCCAAAATAGGTCAGACGGTTAAGCGTCGGAGCAAGAGAGCGAAGGTGTATGTGTTTTTCTCCTGCCTACTTCCCAAGTTCCCGAAAAAGACATGGGTTATAGGCTAGACCTGATGCATCCTTTTTAGGAATGTAGATGATCGTCTATTTCTATACCTACGTATTTTTCTGTGGGCTGGCGATTGGGTGCCTGATAGGAGGAAGCAGGGGATCTAACTGTTTGTCTTCTAGCGCTGCGTAATTCCCCTTGGTATGTGTACATTTCTACCAGCGCTAACCTCACCTATCTGGTTTGTGAGTAAGAGAGCGAAGGGAATCGCCGGGTCGTGAGTTTGAGTCCCCGTTCCGGCCCCGGTAGCTGGACTCGCAATCCAGGGAAAAAAAGACGGGCTTGTTCCATAACATGTCCGTTGAAAGGTCCTGTTTATTCAAAGTGGCACAGTTGCAGTGCGCCTGAATTGATCAGTATTCAGGTCGTACTCCATAGGCAATAGATTTCTCTGTCCCCCATAACCCGCCCGTCAGGGCCGTCCATTATCACTTTGGTGCCGTGGACGTTAAACTCCGAACTAACCAAACACCCTGCTATCGTCGAAACGGAATAACGTTTCCAAATTATTTGTGTGTAGTAATATAGAGTTGCCTTGCTGAACCTTATTTCCAGTGCAAGAATGTAAGACGTGATGAATACGAAAATATGCCTAGAAAATGTAATTTTTGCAATTACACCCATATTTTTTAACAAGAAGTTGGTGCCCGTGTTTTTATAAGAGTGCAAACGTTGTTTTACTATGAGTACTTTCAACCTCTGTTGTGAGTCAGTGTGAACACTACATTGACACAAAATACACCGGGTGCTGAGGCAGCATAATTCAGGACAAGTTAATGACTCTGTGTGACATGCTCTCTGATTTATTTGTAGTTCATCACAAGTGACAACCGAATTTATATTTTCCATTCATAAATTTCGTGTCTGCTGTAAATCATAGTTTTCATTGTATTGTAGTACAGTCTTTATATGTTGTTCTAGTCGACCACAAGTCGGATTTGTACAATATGCCAGAATGTGTTTAGTAGCAAAAATATTGGACCTCATCTTAATAATAATAATACATAGTTCTTGTATAGCGCTGTTCTCCAGGAAAACACTGGACTCTCTGCGCATGCACAACAGCACACCCTCTCGCTCAGACACACGCACGATTATACACTACTTTAAATCACCCCATCTCTTCCCAACATTATACATTCACTTCCTCTAGGATCAGAATAAAAGGCAGTCAACAGTTAGCTAAAGATGAGCTAAGTGTTAAATGCCCGACAGAAAAGAAAAGTGTTTAAGTGAGCTTTGAACTGTGACAATGTGGGCAGATTCCGCATTTCAGTTGGCAGAGAGTTCCACACACTTGGGGCTAAAAAGGTGAAAGAACGCTCCCTGACAGTTTTCATGTTAAGCTTTGGGATTTTTAAAAGTTTTACACTAGAGGAACGGAGGGTGCGTGATGGCTGATAAACAGACAGCTTGGCAGAAAGGTACGGCGGGAGAGATCCGTCAAAATGCCGATAGGCGAAAATTGCAATTTTGTACTGGCAGCGGAATTTTACGGGCAACCAGTGCAGCTGCTTCAGTAGAGGCGTAACGTGGTCTCTCTTTCGTTTCTTCAAGATGAGACGCGCCGCATTGTTTTGAATCATCTGCAAGCGTGAAATCAGATCTGCCGGTAAACCTGCCAGTACAGAATTGCAATAATCGAGCCTGGACGTAATGAATGCATTTACAAGTCTTGACGCCGCACTTTCTGTGAGATACGGTCTGAGGGAAGAAATTCTGCGCAGCTCAAGAAAACAGCTCGGCAGACGCTACTGATATGATCATGCATGGAGAGCGTCGAATCAATCTTCACACCCAGATATTTGACACAGTTCTGGAAGGGAACGCTGCAGCCACCAATGTTTGCGAACTCGCCGTTGATCAAACTAAGGCGAGACTGAGAGCCAACAGGCATGACTTCGGTTTTGTCGGTGTTAAGCTTAAGTTTGTTGCTTGTCATCCAGGACAGGACGTCGTCTATACAACACTGTACGCTCATCTTAGCAGAGCTGAAATGGCTAGGCGCGCTACTTCTTGACAATTCAGTATCATCAGAATACTTGTGAAAATCACACTCATGGGCGGCAATTACATCAGACAGAGGTTGTGAATATAGAGTGAACAAAACAGGCCCTAATACGGAGCCCTGAGGGACTCCACACAACAAAAGACTAGAAGCAGATAGCTGGCTATTAACAATAACAGCCTGAGAACGATCCTTAACGTATGAAGTGAACCAGGCCCGTAAAAACGGGACGAATCAATAGTTGCAATAGACAAAATGGCAATAACTTTTTCCAGAGGTCAGTGAGACGGAGGACAAAACTCTCAAATTGTTAAACAAGCATATCACCTGTCATCTGGTCAGAAGTTTGGCCTGTAGTTGCTGCTGCCATTGTGCTTCTACTTGACAAACGGTCCGTCACACTTTCAGACACATACAAAAAAATGGGTCAAGGCAGTGAGGTCATCCTCATCTGCACAGATGAGAATATGTTTCCACAACCTTCTCTTCTTTAAGTCTGCCTCGATAAGCAGTCTGACTTTTTTCTTAGCCTAAATGATGTCCCGCTTAAATCACTGTGAACCACGGGGCACTAACGAGTTAAAACAAATTCAGTCAAAAACTTAATTCAATCAGTTGTTGCATTTTTTTTCTATGGTCCTAAATAACGTCATTTGGTCAGACTGCACCACATGACTGTTTTTGTCATCTGTAAACAGCTTAAGCACGAAAATATTAAATCTGTGATCGCTGACAATAAATGCAATATCAGAAACAACACGACTTCCGCTCTGCATCTGCTGATCCATTATCCTAAATGTGTCCTTAAGTTTAGAGATGTATACCTTTGCAAAAGTCGAAAACTCACGTTTTCATATAGTTTGTTATCTGACTTTGTCTCCATTATCTTCACGGGTAGTTTTCCCTTAAATGTGTTTTTCTTGTCATTTGACCGCTGAAATCATGCCCCGAACGATACTAAAATGACACTGTCAGCTAATTTTCCTCTTTCATAACCAAATAACATTGTTAAGCTTGGTGTGACAAAGGTACACATACAAAATCAGTTTGAGATCTTCTTGCTTTTATTTGGAATTTCTATGTGCATTTATCGCATTTCTATTGCTCATGAGTATGTTTAGTTAATGATATGTTTTTGTGATAACCAATTTTCCTCCTTTTTATGTACACAATAAACTTTCTTTTGTGCACAGTATATCGCTATATATTATTCTGCGTTTATTACGAAAGAATCCCCATACCCACAGAGCATTTTACCACTTTAACCCATTCAGTCCCGACGCCCTACAGCAGGAGATGGGTCGACCATGATAATTCAAGGGTAGTGCCAGATTAGCGTGTCGCCTGTCAAGCTAATCTGGCACTACCCTTGAATTACCATGGTCGATCCATCTCCTGCAACAGGTGAATAGTCGTTAGATGACGCCTCCAAAATTAAGGAAATATACGTGCGCCGGGCTGAATGAGTAAATCTTGGATTGACTGTAAATATTGTTATACAGCTAGGTGCTTTAGCAAGTGGCTCGGGACACGCTGGATAAAAGCACCAAACTTTCTGAGGTACTTCATCGGGTCATACTCTTACATTCTCACATTAGGCCCTCTCGGTCGCGTCACTTGACATTTTCTATGTTTAGATGATAACATTAAAAAGATAGGCCTACATACTCGATTTGGTCACGTCTTGCTCTGCGACTATTAAACCTATAATCTTTAAACTTGGACGGCATATTGCCCATTTGGTGTCTTTCTGGAAATACCTGCTTTTCAGCGACCTTTGATGAACGTCAAGGTCACAAAAGGGCAATGTTGGCGCAGAAATGTGCATTTTTCAAAACTGTGCACTTGCTTTCATACACTAAAACGGTTCTTTACTAAAAACATTACAAGTTGTTAGCAAAGAATTGAAACTGTGTATACTATGTTTGTTATTAGTCGTTTTATGTAAGTCCAGGTCACAGGAGGCCATAGTAAGGCACAAAATATATTATACTTTATGAAAAGTAAGTATGTCATTCATGCTTCATGTTGATGCAAATTCAACATTCAAATACACTCTCAAATAAAACGTTTTCGGGACAGTCATAGATTACCTGATAGTTGTTCAAGACAACTCAGAATGTCGGATTTCTGTTGCAAACTCAGTCCGCCTCCTTCAGGGGGAGATGCAAGATGTCTGAAGTTCTCGTGCGTGAAAAATTAACTCATTTCCGTTTCCCTGTCCCTTGCCAGAATGACTTCCTGCAAAAGCAAATTTTTTCAGCATGTTTGGCTGTGATCCAGAGGACGCAAAAGTCATAGCGAGTTTTCCTGGACTGGATCACGAATTATTTGGTAAAGTTTGTCAGTTCTGACACGTAGTAGTCATTGTACTGTTTCTTTCCAAGTGCTTCCATATAGCGCACGGTTTCGACCACAAAGTCGCTGAAACCATCACCAGTGTTTAATGTGCCCATTTTCAGGGTGATGTAGATGCCCGCCTGACGCAATGCTTCCTGTCTGAATTCTGTCCGAGCAGAGTTCTTTGTGGTGGGAGCCTTTCTCACATTTGTGCGACATTCTTGCTTGGTCCGGTAAAACGCGGACGGGTTCTCAGTCATGGCACCGCCAGCACTTTTGAGCATATCATTGAATTGCTCATGGCACTGTTCCAGTGGCATGGACAAAAAGTGATCTGTTGGTTAGAAGAAGAAAAAGACTAACAACCGCGCTTCACCATGACTGATTGGGGAAAGATTTCCATGTAACGCAACGGGATAAATCGCACTTAGTTCTTACGGTCTATCAAGGAGAGCCATGGCGCAAGGGCTTTCATGGACTCTGCTCACATGCAGAAATCTGCTTCAAATGTGTGCCGAAATGAAGATCATCCCTTGAAGCTCAAAGCGTAGGACTAAATCCCAAAACCGAAATGTCAGGCGCGCGCTTGCTGGTCATATCTTGTCGCCAGGATGCCTTTGCTTTGCCAGTCTGAGATTAGAGCTTGGCAAGATCGAGTAGACATATTATATTTTACACGTACACTCATCTGTCTGACATTGACCTTCACCAAAGGTCATTCATACTGAAAGATATGAATAGTATCACCAATATCAATTACGAAGGAAAGCTGGAAGAAATTCGATGGGTTCTCTATGCGACAGCTTACTCCATTAGGTATGATCACGGTTATTAAAACACTTGTTGTGTCAAAGATTGTTCATCTTTTCACTTACCAGACCCACCTACTATTTTTCTCACGGAACTTAATAAAATGTTATTCTCTTTTCTGTGGGACATTAAACGTGGTAAAATCAGTAAGTCTGCTGTATGTTCAGCATACGAGGCAGGTGGTTTACGTATGCTGAACATCTTTTCCTTTCTGACTGCTATGAAAGTCAGCTGGTTGAAAATGCTCTTTGGGTGTGACTCTCAACTGCAGAGGTTAGTGTTGACTTGCTGTCCTATTTTTAGAGATATACAGATATTTGGTGGGGAATTTGAAAATGCGTCAATGCAAAAATAGATTTGGGGCTGATGTTGCCAAACACTTTGACTCATTCAGCCCGACGCACGTATTTCCCAAATTTGGGAGGCGTCATCTAACGATTATGCACCTGTTGCAGGAGATGGATCGACCATGGTAATTCAAGGGTAGTGCTAGATTAGCTTGGCGCCGACAGGCGCCTAGTTAATCTGGCACTACCCTTGAATTATCATGGTCGACCCATCTCCTGCTGTAGTGCGTCAGGGCTGAATGAGTAAGAAATTGTATAATAGATGTGCACCAACACGTTACAATGTGCTGCTGTCCGAGTCTATACATATAATAAGAATATGATACGAGATAGAAGAACTGTACATTTATATGAATGGACAGAAAATGGGATTGTGGCAATTGGTGATCTTTTAGACCAAAATGGCAAAATTCTCTCTTTTGTGCAGTTTAAGCTGGTGTACCCTGAGGTCTCAACTAATTTTCTCTTGTAACCAATGCCATTAGGGTTTATATTGACTCAACAGCACTTGAACCGGCTGGAGACAATATAAAGTCTGATAGCAAGATATGGTCCCATATTTTAGAAGGTGGATCAAAAATGATTTATGGAACTCTTGTGAAGATAAAGTCTAATCCTGTCTGTGTTCAAAAGTGGAAGAAAAAATGTTCGCTGACCTACCAGAATGGAAATGTATATTTTTGAAATCACCTAAAACAAGTTGGTTTCAGCTAAGGCTGATACACAGACTCTTGCCCACAAAACGCTTTTTGTTTTTACGTAAACTGTACAACACAGCAATGTGTACATTCTGTCATTATGAGGAAGAAACTATTACCCACCTTTTTTGGGAGTGTCAGTGTGTGCAGATGTTTTGGACAGACAGGATGATTGTTACAGGATGATTGTGCGAACTGTGCAACTCTTAGCTTTTGTAAGGAGTTGGTGCGTTTTGGAACTACCAAAAATTTCAAGTCAGACATTGGTATAGACCTAATGATTCTGGTTGCCAAGTTTCATATTTATAAATGCAGGTTACATGAAACTCAGCCAAGAATTGAACACTTCATTAACTGTGTGAAAAGTCGGTTTAAAGTGGAAAAGTACAGATATTGGATCCTAGACCAAACTGAAAAATTTAATAGACTGTGCTTTCCTTACAGAGCACTTTTCTGCCAGTAGACACTACCACACATACTTCTTAGTACTTCTTCACCTTTTCGAATCTCTCATAGTATGGCAATCTTTTCCTTTGTTCTCCAAAACTGAAGATTACTCGTACCTTTTGGCTTCGCCTGGCATAGTCTGTGTTTACGTGTGCGTGTTTGTGTGTGTGTGTGTGTGTGTGTGTGTGTGGGGGGGGGGGGGGGCGTGTAGAGTAGTCTTCTCTTGTATTGTACTCCTGTATTGTTTTCTACTACTATGCGTTATATTATTTTACAGTGTATTGCATTGTAGTGTATTCTGTGCTGTATTGTAGTGTGCTGTATTGTGCATTGTACACCATTTTTCGTTTCTAATACAGAAACATGAATTTTTAAAAATAAAAAAGAAAGGTCATCCAATGGGCAATAGCCTTTGGGGCTTTGAAAAAGCAAGCATTTAACATATTCATGTACTTTTTGTGACCTTGACCGTATCAGAGGTCATTCAGGTAGGTATTTCCGGAAAGTTCATCCAACGTACAATGACCCTGCCACGTTTAAAGAGTCTAGGTTTCAAGGTCGCAGAACAAGGTGCGACTACAGCGAGTCAGTGGCATTGTCTTATAAACGCTGTCATCTAAAAATAGAAAAAAAATGTCATGTGACCTCTCTCAAAAGTTTAGACGCGAGGGCGCCCCCTCTAAAATGAAATCATATTACCTAATTACGTATATCTCAGAAAGTTTAGTTCTTTCATCCGACGTGCCCTGATCTTGTTATGATTTGGCCATAAGGAACATCACTAACAGTGGTACGTTCAAATGACTCAACAACTGAACAGTGTCTTGACTTTGAACGGTCCAGGAACAGATGGAGGGGGCGGGGAGGGCGGGACGGATGAGTACGCTGTGGTGAACAAGGGAAACAAGGCGCCAGTGGTTGCAAGCGCCCAGCCCCTCGACACGTACGCCGTGGCCAACAAGGGCAAGAAGACACCACAGACTGGCCGAACTCCGGAAAACAAGGCAAAACCCAGAATGCCAGACAAGCAGAAAAACAAAAATCTTAAACACCCTACCGCCGGCAACACAGGTATCAGCTGCCATATTCCATTTGTTCACTACAGTATTGTTGTTATGAACAGGCTTAACAGGTTTGGCTTGGCCAGTTTCCCTGTTCAGCTTGCTTATATTTTCAGTCTCGAGTTTGCTTCATCTTCTGTCCTTTGGTCCCCTCGCGCGCGTGCCTCGGAGCCCTTTTACAAGAGCTCCCAACTTGACAGGTCACGTTATACATTTAAATTTGGAAGTTCAGGCAGTAAGAGCCCCGTGTTTTTAAAAGTAATTTTTGCCTTGTTTGAAAATTTGCAGTTGGGCTGAATGTGGGAATTTGCTGGAAATTTGTGGTTAGCTGAGAGGAGACATGTTTGGTGCTTTGATCATACCATCCTGAGCTTATCCAGTGGACATTTGTGGGCCTATGTTGAGTTGCCTTTGACGTAGTGATTTGAGGGGCACGCTGATTTCAGCTGTGCTTGGGTGTGGGTTTGGTAAGGAACCAGTTTCATAGCCAAGAAATGAGACGGGTCATGTGCTGTATTTTTTGGTATTTTGTGCATGGCAAATGTGCAGCTGGTGGGCGGTAGTGTTTTTTAGGGAATTTAACAATTAGGGGATGACTGGGACTGACTAAGGCTAAGAGACTGGACAGTACGGAAACAGCACTGTGGTCCGTGGCCTGACGTGCTTTCCGTCATAGATCTGCGTCAGTTTCTGGTTACCATGTTACCTCATTCTAGGGCGGCCAGGAAGCAGCTGTGTAAAACCCTCCTGCCCTCCCTTTGGACGGTCACTGCTGTATAGTTTTATTGTTACATGTATTTTACTCTATATTGTTTATGCGTGAGTGGTTGTATGGTCGTGTATGGAATGTCTTTCGTTCTTTTACTTTGGTGCGACTGAGAGTGAATGCGTGAATTTATTTTTTTAATAAACTCTGGTTGCAGTCTTTCCTGTGTTATTGACTAATTAAAAACTGTTTTCATAACGTTTTTAGTACATCCCCGGTAAACTGACTTTTTTTCGAAAAATTATGTCACACATCGGATATCAATGTCTTACGCTGTATTGACTTGGTGATCTTTTCCATATCACAATTATCGTGTCTTGCGGTGTAGCTTACTGACTTGGTGATGTTTTCCAGATAACGAGTACAGTAACATGGCGCTGTCCATGGTACCACCAACCAAAAAAGAGGACACCATCTCTGATGACAAACATTCCAAGGTAATTATCGTTTTCCACAATTGGTCAGGCTGACCGACGTAACGCGAGTACACATACCAAGGAGAATTACTCAGCGCTAGACATCAGGCATCCAATCGACAGCCCACAGTAAAATACGCAGGTAAAGAACAAGACTATCATCTAATAATAATAATAATTACGGTATTTGTAATGCGCTTATCTTATAATAATTATAACTCTAAGCGTGCACTCACAACTCGCGCACGCATGCGCACGCTTTAGACAATGACTCACGTACCACAAATAGTGAAATACATTACTACGGTCAGCTTGCGGTGGGGAGTGTGGTGATATAGTGCTAAAACTGTTGAAAGAGGTGAGTTTTGAGGGCGGACTGGAAGGAGGAGAGTGTTTCTGACGAAGAGAGAGTGGGAGAGTGTTCCAGGTGGATGGAACGTAGACGGAGAAGGAGCGGGGGCCGAAAGTGTTGAGTTTGGTGCGAGGGATGTGGAGGCGGAGAGGGTCGGAGGCAGAGCGGAGGGAGCGGGAAGGTGTGTAGGGGTGAAGTAAGTTGGAGAGATAGGCAGGAGCGCAGTTGTTCAGGGATTTGTAGCAGAGAGACAGAATTTTGTATTTGATGCGTTGGGGGAAGTGAAGGAGTTTGAGCAGGGGTGTGATGTGGTCAGATTTTTTCTTTCTGAGGACGAGGCGGGCAGCATTGTTCTGGACGCGTTGGAGAGTGAAAGTGGTGGAGTGAGGGAGGCCGGAAAGGAGAGAGTTGCAGTAGTCGATGCGAGATAAGATGAGAGAGACAGCAAGTTTGGTGGCAGCTTCTGTAGTGAGGTATTTTCTGATCTGACTGATGCGGCGGAGGTGGAAATAGCAAGCCTGGGCCGTGGCGGAGACGAAGCTGGTCATGGACAGAGAGGAATCGAGGATAACGCCGAGGTTCTTGGCCGAGTCAGAGAGGAAGATGGGGGTGCTATCGAGTTGAAGGTGGAGAGAGGGAAGGAGCTGGGAGAGTTTCTGGCGAGTGCCTACCAGCATCTACATCTACATTCGAAATAAATAATTGGAAAATAGCTCGTTCTTACACGTAGAAAGGCTACGCACGATCCGAAAATACACTCATTTTGCCATTATTTATTTCAAATAGAGATGTAGATAATTGTTCTTTACTTGGGTATTTCTCTGTAGGCTGGCGTTTGGGTGCCGGATAGGAGAGGGCAGGGGATCTAACTGTGTGAATGTCCAGAGCTGAGTAATTCCCCTTGGTATGCGTACTGTTCTACCAGTGTTAGCCTCACTATTCTTTTTTGTAAGCATTAAAATGTGCAATATGTTGTTTTTTATGCGAACAGTCACACAATCTAGCTTGCGAAATCTATGTAAAAGTGATCTTGAAGTTATATAGACATGTACTCCAGTCGTTGGCTAACAGCAGTACTGATCAAAGTGATATCGGACTGTAGGTTATCACTTAACCCATTCAGCCTTGACGCTCTACAGGAGGAGATGGGTCGACCATGATAATTCAAGGGTAGTGCCAGTTTAACTTGGCGCCTGACGGCCCCAAGCTAATCTGGCACGGCACTTGAATTATCATGGTCGATCCATCTCCCGCAACTGGGTGCATAATCATTAGATGATGCCTCCAAAATTTGGGAAATACGGCTATCGGGCTGAATGAGTTAAAGCAAAAGTAGACTTTTGATGAAAAGAATCAATGGGAATAAAAATTGTTTTTCTAAATAAAATTTTCGTCATTTTTCAGTGACAAAACTTCCATCCAGAAGGAAAATAACAAAATTTTGGGAAGAGTATTTTCAGTTTTAAAAAAGTAAAATGAAAGATGGGTTTCAAGTGTACCTTAGTATGTCTTGCGATATTTAAGCCATCTTCCCCTAAAATCCTTAAGAGCATACCAGAGATATAGCCGATGACGCATTCGCGCTCTTCGCTGATGAGCTTCAGAAACATCTTCCTCTAAATAAATCAGATTTCATTCCAGAAGCCCAAAAATCAGGCAATATTATATTAAGGCACACATGTTGCGTCCTCTGCAACAAACGGAATAAACAAATATTGAGTCTTTGGCTCACAGTGAAGGTATTTGTGCACGCAGTAAACGGCCAATTTCGTGAAATTGAAAAAAAAAAAAAAAAAAAAAAGGACAAAATACTGTTTCAGATGCCTTCATACATTTTCTATAGCATTGGCAGTCTAAGTTTAGGCTTACATCTTTACAACATGATGTCACAATTATTATAAACTTAACTAGGTGATGCTATGATCCCTATGAGTGCCACAGTGATTGCTTTTGTATCCCTACCCCCAAGTTGTAAAAATACACGAAATTAATCAGAAAAAAATACTACGGCAATTCCCCTTCATTTTTACTTCTCTTTACCTACCAAATTTCAATAATGTGAGCATAAAGTGCAAGAAAATGAGGAAAGTCGTCATCTTTTACGGTAAGTTCGTGGTGAATGATAGCTTTTCCCCCTTTAAAATTGCCGAATTGGTAAACGTACGTTGTTTCCGATGCCCTCAGAAATTGTGGATACAACTAGTAGGTTTTGTTTAGACTTTAATGGTTAGGATAGAGTACCACAGTTACTCCCAACCTGATTTTATGATGCTGTGATGCATTTAGGAGCCACAGTGGCTGAATCTGCTGCCTTACCCCCATTTTACAAATATGCAAAGGAAATGGATGACATTAGAGCCACTGGAACGCAGAACAGCACACAAGATGAAGAGAGTCACTACTGAAGCACCAACAGCACTGGAGACTACAGGAGCAGACCAAGAACCGTCAAAACCGCCCAAGTCTGAACCACCAACTGAAGGACCTGCAAAGGGCTAAAACTGACGTCCTGGAACCAAGCCTAAAGATGTGTGAAGAGCTCCCTTCAGATACCGGGACATCAAAAAGAGCCTTCTAGACAACATAAACGATGTTCCATGACTCTTTGCCAAAGGTCGCAGCACTGCACAAAGCCATCTCGCTGGAGATTATGCACAACTGTTATCTCACAGCAGCTTTGCTCACATCTAGACTGGCGGCTCCACACAAGACGCCGTGCGAAACGGAGGAAGCAGCGTGTACATCTGTTGTGCAGACCGCACTACTACCTCTCTCTCCTTACCAGCTGGCGGTAGCAGCTCCAACTAAGTTACAGATCTACATGCAGAAGAACACTAGCTAGGGTAAGGCAGCAGCTGTCAACTCTCCAAATCTTCATGACTGATCTCCTCATCAGGAACTTTCAAGATATACTGGATGCCCTGTCCAGCTGCCACAAAATAGTGCTGCAGTGGATTCCATTGCATTCTGGAGTAGCTGGGAACGAGGAGGCTGACAGCCTGGCCAAAGCAGGCGCCAGACTACCTTAAGATAGACAGACAGACAGACAGACAGATAGATAGATACTGCTTATTGCCATTTGCCTTCCTTAAGAAACATAAAGCATAGGAATGTGTGTTTGTGTCGTTACAATTACAAACATCACAGTCAACAATAAGAAATAATTAATACTTTATCACACAAACCCAATGCCCTACATACACTGTAAAAACTTTAAAACGAGGCAACTAATATCACAAACCGACACGTACCCACTCACACACACATGCTCATCTCCCACACACACACACACACACACACACACACAACACACAGGCATATTAATCTAGGAAGTCTAAATTAATTAAAGGTATATCGTTCAAAATGAAACAGAATATCTTAAAGTAAGTATGTCATTAATTTAGTGATCACAGTCAGGTGTAAAATATCATAAGACTAGGCTTAATACTGGCATACGCTATCCTCTTAACCGTTGGGGGCGCGCCCGCGAGGAGACTCACAGAGTAAACTCGACCGAATGCGCCACCAACAGCCTAAGGGATATAGTCCATAAGCTAGCAAGATCTACCCCCACCCCCCCCCCCCCCACTACTCAATAAGATGGGTTTCAAAGTGTTCCTTAGTATGTCCTGAGATGTTTAAGCCATGTTCCCCGAAAATCCTTAGGAACACACCAGAGATATGGCCGATGGCGTAAGGGTACCCCCATTCACACTCTTCGCGGGTGCTAAAATGAGGTTCAGAAACATTTTCCTCTAAATAAATCAGAATTCATTCCAGAAGCCCAAATCAGGCAATATTATGTTAAGGAATACGTTCTGCATCCTCTGCAAAAAACAGAATGAAAAAATATTAAATCTCTGGCTCACAGTGAAAGTATTTGTGCGCCCAGCCATTTCCGCGAAATCGCAAAAAAAGACAAAAATAATGTGTCAGATGCCTTCAGACATTTTCCTTAGCGCTGGCAGTCCATTTTCAGGTTTACATCATTAAAACAGGATGTCACAATTATTATAAACTTGACTAGGTGATGCTGTGATCACTGTGAGTGCCACAGTGGTTGATTTTGTATCCCTACCCCCAAGTTGTAAAAATACACAAAATTAATTAGAAAAAATTACTTAAGTTATTCCATTTTATTTTGACCTCTCTTTATTATTAAGTTTCAATAATGTGAGCATAAAGTGCAAGAAAATAATGAAAGTCGGCATCCTTTACAGTACATTCGTGGTGAATGATAGCTTTTTCCCATTTAAAATTGTCGAATTGGGAAACGTACGTTGTTTCTGGTGCCCTCAGAAATTTTGTATACAACCAATAGGTCTTTTTTAGGTTTTATTGGTTAGGATAGAGTACCACAGTTACTCCCAACCTGATTTTGTGATGCTGTGATGAATTTAGGGGCCACAGTGGCTGAATCTGCTGCCCTACCCCCATTTTACCAGTATGCAAAGTAACGCAAAATAATAAAAATTGCTTACGTCATACTCCTCTGTTTAAATATTTTTTGTTGCCTGTTTTTTTTTTAAGTATGCATGTTGAGCATAAAAAGTTGTGATCATTTGAATAATTTCAATGTGACCCATCAATTTAATTGTAACTATTTTTAACTGGCTGGTCTTTTATGTGATATTTTACCTAGCGTAAGGCGGGTCTAGTAAACTCTCCCCTTTTCCTTTCATTTATTTTCGTCTAGAAATGTGTAAATATGAATATGAGTAATAAAGTTTCATGGTTCCTAACAGCCAAAACAATGTTATCAAAATACTTAGTTTTCACATGTCCACCACAATATCACCACTTCCACCTTCTGCAACGTTCAATTTTTTGATGGCCGTCTTTAAATCTTATATTGTTCTGGCTGCCAATAAGTGAGCTGTCAAGTGCTAGGCAGCATGTTTTCAGAGTTTGGTGCACCGGGGCGTGTCTTCTGGTCAGAACTGCCAGCAGACCGCTTCTCTGTATGGACATGTTTGGAGAATGTGCTAAGGAGACTGATTTTCTACGCCAAATTCGCAAAGGGCTGTTTCCGAATGACCCAGTCTCACGAGGTGAGTCCAGCAGGGTCTTTACGGTCTGTGAACATTTGTGAAAGTTGTTAAAAATGACAAGGCTTCTTCAGGGCCCTGGAAAGTCTGTCAATTTCAGTCCTTTTCCTTAAAGTCTGTGAAAGTTTGTAAAAAATGACAACATGCTGGCAAACTTTTGTCTACTTCTTTTTTTACTCTCCCCCAATTTGTGACTATTTCATGGTTGTATACGCTTCTACAGAGCTCCGCCATTCGCTAAGCGTTCTTTTATTTGGGTATCTCCTCATGCATTAGGCATGAAAGCTTCAAATAATTGTTGATACAGAGTGATCTAATTAAAGTGTGTAAACCTTCAGGCTTCAGTTTGGGTTTGTGAAACGTTTATGAAAAGTTTGTGAACTTCGTCCCTGCTTTTCTGTACGGACCCAGTCCAGAGTAATCAGTGCGTAGATAAAAGATGGTGGCCTGGCTCTCCCTGTTCAGCTTGTTGATGTCATCTGCCCTTGGGCTGCAGCCGCCATTCTGCTGTTGCCAATGACGTTGTTGCTGTAGTGTCTTGGTTTCTTTGCAAGAGGTTGTGATCTTGAGGTAGTCTGGCGCCTGCTTTGGCCAGGCTGTCAGCCTCTCCATTCCCAGCTAGTCCAGAATGCACTGGAATCCACTGCAGCACTATTTTGTGGACAGGGCTATTTTGTGGATAGTCTATCTTGAAGCTTCCTGGTGAGATCAGTGGATCAAGCTGCTGCCTTTTCCTAGCTAGTGCTCTGCTGCTGTGTTGAGCACCGACAGATCTGTACGATAGTTGGAGCTGCTGCCGCCAGCTGGTAAGGAGAGGGAGGTAGTAGTGCGGTCTGCACAACAGATATACACGCCATTTCCTTCATTCTGCACGGCTTCTTGTGCGGTATCACAGCTGCTGTGAGGGTAGAGCTTGTGCATAACCTCCAGCAAGATGGCTTTGTGCAGTGCCGTGACCTTTGGCAAAACATCCTGGAACATTGTTTATGTTGTCTTGAAGGCTCTTTCGAAATGTCCAGGTATCTGAAGGGAGCTCTTCACACATCTTTGGGCTTGGTTCCAGGAAGTCAGTTTTAGCCCTTTGCATGACCTTCAGTTGGCGGTTCAGACGTGGGCGTGTCTGCTCCTGTAGTCTCCCATGCTGTCAGTGTTTAGTAAGTCTCTTCATCGTGTGTGCTGTTCTGGGTTCCAGTGGCTCCAATGTCCTCCATTTCCTAAATTGGGGTGCTCCAGATGGCTCTAAGAATGTCACTGCATCATGAGAATGACCCATGTTCTGCATCTTGTCCAGCCTGGCTTGCAGGCAGCGTTTCATGTTGTCGATGTATCTTGGTACCGCACTACTGGTCTGACCGAGCAGGTGTTTGCTTGTGCCAGGATGCTGTAATTTGCGCCAATGTGGTCCCCACCAGTTTCTTCACCAGAGACTTTTTCTTTTTGCAACTCTAGCTTCCATGGCTTCGATGTGAGACCTCCACGTGAATCCAGTAATTTATTTGTTGCCAGTAAAGTTGGCCTGTCTGTCTTTGGTACTGGAAAGTCTCCAGTTTTGAGGTGACCTCTTGCGTCTGATTGAAAGAGATGGTCTAGCTCAGTTTGAGTGGCCTCTTTCAGTCCAGATGCTGACTCTGTTGGCAGCATCCTGGATTCTGCAGGATGCTATTTCTTTCTTTATGTTCTGCTGCGCTCCACACTGCAAAGTCATCCGCATGGAGGATGTTCGAGACAAACATTGGTACTGTTGTACTGATGTCATTAATGTAGACCAAAAACAGCACAAGACACAACATCTCCCTGAGGTACACCTTCCCCGAGTTTGACAAGACTGCTGAATGTGCAGACAGTAGAAGCTTCAGCGGCAGCCCCTGTTAAGCATGCCTTAAATAAAAAGAATTACAATTAAATTGATGGGTCACGTTGAAATTAATGAAATGATCACAAATGTGTATGCTCAATATGCATATTTTGTTAAGAAAACTGGCAACAAAAATATTTAAACAGAGGAGTATGACATAAGCAATTGTTATGATCATTTTTCATTCCTTTGCGTACTGGTAAAATGGGGGTAGGGCAGCAGATTCAGCCACTGTGGCCCCTAAATGCATCACAGCATCATAAAATCAGATTGGGAGTAACTGTGGTACTCTATCCTAACCAATAAAACCTTAAAAAAAAAGTCCTATCAGTTGTATACGAAATTTCTGAGGGCATCAGAAACAACGTACGTTTTCCATTTCGGCAATTATAAATGGGTAAGAGGTCAAAATGAAATGGAATAACTTAAGTAATTTTTTTCTAATTTTGTGTATTTTTACAACTTGGGAGTAGGGATATAAAATCAACCACTGTGGCACTCACAGTAATCACAGCATCACCTAGTGAAGTTTATAATAATTGTGACATCCTGTTTTAATGATGTAAACCTGAAAATGGACTGTCAGTGTTATAGAAAATGTCTGAAGGCATCTGACACATTATTTTTGTCTTTTTTTGCGATTTCGCGGATATGGCTGTTTACTGGGTGCACAAATACCTTCACTGTGAGCCAGAGATTTAATATTTTTTCATTCTGTTTTTTGGCAGAGGATGCAGAAGGTGTGCCATAACATAATATTGCCTGATTTGGGCTTCTGGAATGAATTTTGATTTATTTAGAGGAAAATGTTTTTCAAACTCATTTTAGCACATGCGAAGAGCGTGAATGGGGGTACCCTTACGCCATCGGCTATATCTCTGGTGTGTTCCTACGGATTTTCGGGGAACATGGCTTAAACATCTCAGGACATACTAAGGAACACTTTGAAACCCATCTTATTGATTACTGGGAGGGGGGGGGGGGGGGGGGGGTGCACGGTAGATCTTGCTAGCTTATGGACTAAAGCACAAAGGTTGGGCGAGGTGCTCTGCAGGCCGGCCACACGCTTCCATACACTCTCAATCAGTCACAACCTCCTGTAAAGAAACCAAGAGTCTACTCAAGTGCAACCAACAAAGTGATTGGCAACAGCAGAACGGCGGCTGTAGCCCTTGGGCAGACGACATCAACAAGCTAAACATCTACGCACTGATCACTGTGGACTCACCTCAGTCGTGAGACTGGGTCTTGCGGGAACAACCCTATGCGAATATGACATAGGAAATCAGTCTCCTTAACACATTTTCCAGACCTGTCCATACAGAGGAGCGGTCCGCTGGCAGTTCGGACCAGAAGACACGCCCCGTTACACAAACTCTGATAACCCGCTGCCGAACTCTTGTCAGCTCACTTATTGGCAGCCAGAACACTATAAGATTTAAAGACGGCCATCAAGGAATTGAAGGTTGCAGAAAAAGTCCAAAAATGGGGGTGGAAGTGGTTATCTCGTGGTGGACATGTGGAAACTAAATATTTTCATAACATTATTGTGGCTATTAGGAATCATGAAACTTTATTATGCAGATTCTCCTTACGCTAGGTAACATATCTCCTAAAAGACCAATCAGTTTCAGTCATGGAGTCTATCACTTTTGTCTTTTTTAAGTTCCTTCTATTTATAGAAAGGACTTTTTAGGACGGGTCGCGGTGGGGCGAATTTAATAGCATGTCCATGATGTCAAAGGCGGGCAGGCCTAAACCTCTCACAATTGAAGTAACAAGATAAAAATTTCATCACGTCTGGTTACGCTAACCTCGCTGCTGAACAAACATTTGGCGCAAAGCGCCGTATGTGCGTATGTATGTATATATGTGTGTGCGTATGTATGTAAACAGGAGAATCTCCGACATTTCTGTACACACAAGCTTGAAACTTTCTTAAAGAGATGACTAAGAGAGCCTCCGAGCGTATTGTAATTGAACGTCTCATTGAAGACATGAACAACCGTTTATAGGACGTTGGTTGATCCAGAATAGATTCCGTAATTTTTGCCATATTTACTTGAAATTTTGGATATAGGAGAAATTTTGGAGAAAGACATTGGATGAGTTCGTTAGTCAGCTTTGTATCCTTTCAACTTTCAAATTAATTCTTTTCAGAAAAGAATTTAAAACCTTCACTTATAGAGAAAGTTAGACAGTAGCGGCGACATAAAAGAGGCAATTCCGTCACAACGCAGACATTGACATAATACTCTATGACGTAATGCTCTCTCTCTCTCTCTCTCTCTCTCTCTCTCTCTCTCTCTCTCTCTCTCTCTCACACACACACACACACACACACACATACACACACACAGACATGCGCGCTTCTCCAAGAGATGTAGATCCTCATGCGTCGGTAGAGCGCTTGAGGATCTATGTCTCTTGGAGATGTTTGGAGAGAGCGCGAATGCACGCACTAACACGCGCGCACACACACACACACACACACACACACACACACACACACACACACACACACACACACACACTGTGTGTATCACATCGCACACTATCCGATGCAGTGGCCTGTTCTCTCGGCCGGCCGTGCACACTCTTTTCCCACAAGAAGTCAGTCAGCTTTTTGTGTTTAAGAATCAGGTGTTTTTCGAGGACGTTTTGCTTTCAAAAGCCGGTACTCCTCTCGTCAGCGGACCAGACCGTTTGAAACTGACTTCCACATTCACAACAATTCGTGGCTGTAATTGTTTAAATCTCCTACATTTAGCCTCGATATAGTTATCGGGTCAGATGCCTGTGCACGTTTTGGGGCAGAATCATCCCCCCCCCCCCCCCTTTCTTTTTTCCCCCTCCCCCGTCTATTTTGACGAAGCTTATAGATTCGATTCTGTGCTCTAACCACGCAATGCTGGTAATTTAACCAGCTGAGTGCTGTAACGGTAAGAAAAGGTTGTGCACTCTGACACGTCGTGGCGGCGAAAGAGCGCCTTGTCCGCAGGCCAGAGCCTATGGTGGTCTGAGGTCGGCGTCAGGCTGCAACAAGGAGAGGCTGGCTGTGCAGTATATGCATCAGGAGGCCTGATCCTTTCGTTATCTGTGGAAACATACATAAATTCAACCGTGATATAGAGTTCCCGCTGGGTTGTTTTAAGTCTCTTTTGACCGCAATGTCTTTGAGTCGACACTGTTTTGTTTAAGTGTTCGGGATATTATATATTGAGCAACATTTTGCTTGATATAGTGCGATAACAGGCAGATGTGAGTACTGACGAGACTCGAATCAAAATGTCCGAGTCGAAGACGAGGACATTAAGATTCGAGTCAAGTAATCACATCTGTCTGTTTATCGGCACTATATCAAACAAATGTGTTGCTCAATATAATGTATGTACCCAGTCCAAAACGGCAAAACTATGCCTCGCGGCATTCATTTCGCGGCTGATTGCGGTGTTCAGACAAAACACATGAATGCCCATCGCTGTCAACTCTGCGCGTAGATTTTGATTGACTAGAAGACATCAGTGCATTGTATAACCGTGCGTGTTGCTCAGTAAATTTTACTTGTAACTAGATCACGCATAATTGCGGAAAAAGCCAGCAGGTTTGTTTATTTTGTTTTTTTCTCAGGTTGTCGATCGCCAGCTGACATCTCTGCAATTCACTCCTTGTCAGTCCAGCCCGACTCGCACGTTTCCTGGCGTCTTTTCTCCGTTCGCGTGTGTTTATAGGATATACATTTCGAGCGTTCTTACACACTAAGAAGTATTTCATTACTGACTACACATAAGGAGCGCGTTAATGTTGTAGTGTGAGCATATTTCGCGTTTCCGTTTTGAAAATCCAAGTATCAGCAAGATCGAGTCTTCTTGGTGCGCAAGGGATTTTGGGAGGGAAAGTATACCTAGCAAGCTCATAAATATTAATGTGCTTGTTATCAATACATGCGTCAAAGAAGGGAAAACTTTATGAAGTGGTTACATACGGCTATATCTCGATTTTTTTTGTCTTCTGTCAGCAAGGCTTTTCATATATTTATGCATGTGCCAGAAGGTCGCATGTCTCCACGGGGTATTAGTCCAGTCATCGCCGGGCCCGGCAGTTACGTAATCAAGGACCATTTCCTACACCCTTCTACTACTTTTGAGAGTAGTAGCGCGATACATGGATAGGCATAGGGGTGGCTGTGCTGCCTGCCTATTAGTAAGATAGCGCATGCGTATCCCTTCACCGTGTAGTTTTCCACATGAAGTATAGCTCTCTGTTTTACTTTAAGAACTGTGTCAATTAGATTTTTCTAGTTCAGTCGTGTGCTGATTGTTCTCTTTATTGCAAGTCTCTCGGTTTTGATAACCGTTTCTTGCTGTTTGTTGCTTCTTCTTTTTCTCTTTTTCCCAAAGTTTAAAGTTCATCACGTATCCAGCTGCTGGCTGTGATACAGTGTGGGTTTGTTGTTTTTTTAAAAATCGTCACGCTTTCAGGATAGTTTGGAGAAAGACATTGGATAAGTTCGTTAGCCAGCTTTTACCCTTTCAACTTCTTCAGTAAAAATTAATTATTTTCAGAAAAAAATTAAAGCAGTAAACAACCTTGACTTCTGGAGAATGTCAGACAGTGGCGGTGACGTAAAAAAAGCAACTCCGTCACCACGCAGAAATTGACACAATACTCTAAATCCCCCCCCCCCCCCCCCCCACCCGGGTCTGCACTGGGGGGACTTGGGTCGGGTTAACTACTTTTTAGTTCCCAGGGTCACCCTGGTCAGCCCCACAGGGTGAGTTTCCCCCTCTATTCTGGGGCATGTGTTTCTGTCTACCCTTGGTCCATTCACCTGTATTTTTTTTTTAACTCTCCCTACTGTCTGCAACTCCTGTAGCTATTGATATTGGATGTGTGTTGCTAAATGGTTTTAGGTTATTTAGCGTATTAGACCGGCTGGCGACATACATTCAATATTCTGTTTAGGTTGGGGTTTTTTCACAAAGCAGTGCAGGCACGTCCTGAGAAAGTCTTGTTGATGCCGGGACGTTAAGCAATGTACAATCAACCAATACTCTAAATATGGCGCAAATCTCTCGCGCGCGTGCTATTTGACCGGCTGGCGACATGCATTCAATTTTCTGTTTAGTTTTTTTTCACAAGCAGTGCAGGCACGTCCTGAGAAAGCCTTGTTGCTGTCGGGACGTTAAGCAATGTACAATCAATCGCGCGCGTGCTCTCTCTCTCTCTCTCTCTCTCTCTCTCTCTCTCTCTCTCTCTCTCTCTCTCTCTCTCACACTCAGCAGAGAAAAATGTTTGTCACACTGGACATACTATTGGACATATACATGAAAATCATCTACAAATTAGTCCATTTTTAGTGAAATGGAAATTCCCTATCATGCAACTTTAATCTGTTATTGTATATTTCAATTTGTATCTTGTATTTGCATGCGCTCGCGTTCGTTCATGCGTGCGTTCGTGCGTGTGTTTGCGTGCAACTCATCACTCGAGTAACGGGTGTCTTACATTACGCTTGTGCTGTACTCGTGTGCGTGTGTGTGTGTGTGTGTGTGTGTGTGTGTGTGTGTGCGTGTGTGTGTGTGTGTGTGTGTGTGTGTGTGTAATATTTTCAATTACAGCTGCTCAATAGTTTACAGTTGATAGTGTTCAGTAGTTTACTTTTAAAATTTTAACTTTAATCTTTCACTTTTTAGAGGCGCTGAAAGGTGTGTGTGTGTGTGTGTGTGTGTGTGTGTGTGTGGGTGTGGGTGGGTGGGTGGGTGGGTGGGTGGGTGTATGTATGTTTGGGGGGTTCAAAACTCCCCCAAATGGAAAATTACACGTTAAAAAATATCCTGGGAGCCGTGCACCTTGGTACACCCCACTCCCCCTGAATTTGCTTCTGAATATCTACATAAACCTATGTCGATAATGCTAGCTTGTATCAAGTTTTACTTTTGAGGTGGCAAAACTAAATATAGTAGCTTTTATTCCCCCATACATAGAACATTTACAACACACTAGCTGATATGACTGCCCTTTGACCTTTGGAAGGAGCCAATAAAATTAATATGCATAGACAGTTTAACATCTAGCAAAACATTTTCACTGGGGTCTTATTGCAAAGTTCACATAGGAACTACCTGTAATAAAAACAACCTAAAATAAAAGCCTTCTTACTTCTCGTGACCTTTGACCGTAACGAGAGGTTAACTTAGTAGAGCTGCAAACAAACGTGCTCTTTGGGAAGTTTTAAAATAAGATTATAACTTTTTCTTTAAAGATCGCCCGTTCATTGACCTTTGTAATCTTGACCTTTCATGGAGGTCAGTGCAAGTGACAATCAAAGCTATTGGCAAATAATTTAATTATGATCACTGTGCCAAATTAGAAGTCTGTGGCTCTAATGGTCTCTCGGAAATTCAAAATGATAACATCAGTCACAATTTGATATACACAGGATGATCGATGGATGGACCTCTAGTGGACCAGTGGCAGATGACTCATTATATTTAACTCACTTTTAATATAAATGAACCTATAATGTATGCTAACCATCTCTCATACCTTAATTTTCCAACAAAATGTAAGTGAAATTTGTAAAAAGGACATAATCACACTGTTTCATAATAGGAGACCTAGTGTTTTATATTAGGCAAATGGTGCCTATATGAAACAATGAGTCACATTTTTCAAACTGGAACTGCTTCTGCATCGATTCGAGTTTTGAAATTTGGCTTTGTCCTAAGATGCATCAATATAATCTCTATCAAACCCTGGTTTTGGATTGATTCTACCTGTCTTTGGACGGTCGCGCGAGACGTTTTTGCTTAAGTGGGTCTCCTCCTACAATCTACAACTTACAACCTTGCTGACAAAATAAGCAGCGACCAAACAAATATTAATCAGTTGTTTTGTAAATGTCTTATGAGCGTGTTTCTTTCTCCATTGGGTTCTTCTCTCTGTTCTGATCTGATCTGATTACACTGTACATGATGTGAAGAAAGTACGTCATTTTGTGTGCAGCAGACGGTGGGCGGTGGCCGATGGCAAACGAACAAGGACGGGCTGACATACACCACAATGGACTTCACCGGTCCCGCGGGACAACAGTCGGTACAATCTGAACCCCCACACGCCGCGCAGGGCGTGCTATACAGTGAGGTGGTATTTAACCAGGCCACACCCACACACTGACATTTTTATAGTGAGGTGATCGTGGTGGTCTTCTGAGGTGGTGTTCAATATTACTGATGAAATTCGTATCATGATTTGATATCTACCTACCTGATATTGCTCAAGTGTTCATGGCAGTGTGATACAGGGCAGAGTCGGTTTAGAATGTAACGTATCTGACGACCACATGATACACTATGCATAAAAAAAAAAGCTTACAAACTTTTAAAGACGACGTTTTTCTAATGAATTGTACAGTTCTAGCTGCATCACGAAAACGCTTACGTACATGTAGATACAATGCAGCAAACTGCATCTTTTTCCGTTGCGTAACCATTTGGCGACCCCCTAAAAATTAAAAGTTGCATTTTTTTCATGTGAAACGCGTTGTTTTTCACGCGCTGCTCGCGTTTTTCAGGAGCTGATTTCTCCATTTAAAAGGGCATTCATTTATCATCAAACGATCTATCTATCTATCTCGATCTACCTATCTATCCCGTAGTCTTGCTGACCGTTGGGGCATCACTGATAACTTGGCAACCAGCTCCTTCCATTACACTCTGTTCTCTGCCATTCTTATTGTGTCGCTCAGCTTCAGTCCTGTGCACGTTTAGATATTGTCCTCCCATCTTTTCTTCTGTCTTCCTCTCCTTCGCTCTCCTTGCACAGTGCCTTGCAGGATTGTTTGGCAAGCCCTGCTGAACGCGTGACATGCCCATACCACTTCAGTTTGCGGTTTTTTCACAATGGCTAATACTTCATAGGGCCCGATGGCTTGACTGATTCTGCTTCCCACTTCCTCGTTCGTGATGTGATCTCTGTACAACATGCCAAGCAGCCTTCAAAAAACAACTCATTTCAGTGGCTTGTATCCTCATTTCGAGGTCTGCTGTGAGGGTCCATGACTCACAGGCATATAAGAACGCATCAGTCTGATCTTGAAGCAGAGTGTGATGTTTCTGTCCTTCCATAGTCTTGTCAGTGCTGTTGTTGTCTGCGCAATCCTGGACAGTAATTCTGGTTTTGATCCCTCATCTGTCACAATGGCTCCTAAGTATTTGTGTTTCTTAACTGTTTTCAGTTTTTGGCCTCCAACCATGATTCAGTGCCAATGCCACTGGCGTTATTGGTCATCAGTTTGGTCTTCTCTGCGCTGATTTCCATCCCAAACGCAATGGCTATACTGTCCAGATTTGCCACCAGCTGAGCTAGCTCCTCCTCTGTTCCTGCAAGGCCATCAATGTCGTCCGCAAAGCGCACGTTCTTGATTGTTCTGCTTCCTTCGTGATCTTTCAGAGCGTCCGTCATGATTCTTTCCATGAAGATGTTGAAAAGAGTAGGTGAGAGCAAGCAGCCTTGTCTGACTCCGACTGTTGTTCTGAACCAATTTCCTATTTTGCCGTTGAATCAGACTGCGCTAGTGGCCTTGTAAATTATTTCTATTACTTTGATCAGGTTGGCATTGATGTTGTACAGCTTCATGGTGGACCAAATCGCTGCATACCACACCCTGTCAAACGCTTTCTTAAAATCCACAAAGACATGATAGAGGTCTTGCTGGTGCTGGAGGTACCTCTCACATAAAACTCTCAGGTTGAAGATCTGCTCAGTTGTGCTGCGCCCTGGTCTGAAGCCTGACCGTTCCTCAGCTATGATTTCCTCTGCCTGTGGCTTCAGCCTGTTCAGTAGGATCTTTAACATGACTTTGCTTGGGTGGCATATAAGACTGATCATGCGATAAGTACTGGTATGGGGCGCCAAATGCAACAGTCTGAAAGAAATCACTCGTGCGCGTCAGTACTTTGAAAAAAGGATGAGCAGAGGTGCAAAAAATTGTTTATATAGTCATGAGACACTCTCTTCATTTTGATTGCACAAAATAAACTTCAGTCTTTGTCCTGTGCGAATCTGAGATGATTTTTTAAAATCTGTTTTCAAACTTTACTTCCAAAAATAATTTTAACATTTGGCACCTAATACCCATTGCTGAATAGTCATCTTTGCATGTGACAGGCAAATCATGAAAACACCACACAATAGACACTGTCCTGCATGTCACAGTCACCAAAACAGCAGAAATCTCCTCATAGTACCAAAAACGGCCATGCACACAAACACCATACATTTTCAATCTATAGCTGTGAAGTAACAAAAAACATAGTGACGTGGTAATCCAAGACTAAAGCCTGATTTTGCCTTATCAATGTGTAATTATTATTTGTTTGTATCCGTTTTCCTTTAGATTTCACATTTAATTTCTCATCACCTTTCCAAAGCTGCTGCTGTGTTTCATTTGTGTTGGATCTTCAGAGATTCTTGTTATTTTAGTGGTGCTGCTGATGGCAAAAAGATTATGATGGTAACGCTTGTGTGTTGATTACAGAATAGCCAGCTACTGCTTATGAGGCATGAAAAACACTAGTGCCGTATTGACATATCTGACCAAACGTACATTTTCAGATTGAATAATACGTCAAAATAACCATGTTCCATGGCAGTATTGCGAAGAGAATATATCCTTGAGTCATTTAAGTAGTCATCTGCAACCCTGCTCAAGCATGTTTAGAAGATAACGAAACGCGTGAGTGTTTCTTTACAGTTGTGCATTGGCTCCCCATACCAATAACTGTAGCCCTGAAGCGCAAGATTTTGATACCAGAGCGGCATAAGAGGAAACAGCCTGCGTCTCTCTTTGCGAGAAAATAAGCAAGCAGAGTCATCAGTTGGCTTATATTTAGCAGCAAACACAGAAACGAGTTAAACCTTTCGTGGTGGATTCCACGTTTGGGGGTAGGTGGGCGTCATTGCCAATAAAACAATCAAAATTCGTGTTGTGGTTTACAGACGACAGGATACCATTTGCAGTAAATGGAACTGAGTTTTTCTAACTCATTCAACCCGGCGCACGTATTTCCCAAATTTTGGAGGCGTCATCTAACGACTATGCACCTGTTGCAGGAGATGTTCGACCATGATAATTCAAGGGTAGTGCCAGATTAGCTTGGCGCCGACATGCGCCAAGCTAATCTGGCACTACCCTTGAATTATCATGGTCAACTCCTGCTATAGTGCGTCACGTCTGAATGAGATAATCTTTGTTCTAACGCGAGACATCTGCAAAAGACCCTCTTGTAACATGTGATTTGGGGGTCCATATCTTCTAATGGCCACACAGGTACCACCCTCCACTGAATTCAATGAATGTTTCGATGAATAATGTCAAATAACTGATCTTTCTGACAGTGTAAAAATGGTTTTAAAATTCTGAAAGAAACGCCCGATATGAGCTACAACACATTGTCACAAGCTAAAATTCCGGTTAAGAATTTTAGATTTTGGGGAGTATTCGCGTTTCATGTGTCTTGGCTCCAAGCGTTAACAACGGAAAATAAACCTATTTGCAGGGTTAGAAAGAGAACTAAGAGGTTTCAAAGGGTTTAATAAGAAGTCTAAACGGTATCATCTATTAAAAATACTGAGCGTTGAATGTGTGCTTTGTTTTTATTGGAGCGTAGTGTATTGTAAACCATATCTGGGAATTAACTGTCTGAATATTATTCGTACTTTGCGTAAAACAATATATGCTAATGCATTCAAATACTTAGCGCCCCCGTCTCCTTACATTCTCTGCATGTGGCCCCAATGGCGCAATGAGCGGTCATATGCGGTGAGCTAACAGCAAGCATATCCTCTAAACACAATGTGAATAAAAATTTGTATGGGAAACATGATCAGTATAATTTAAAATTGTGATTATCTCGCTGATATTTGATTTACACGGGACATTTCGGGAACATTCCGACTCAAAGTATTGCGGATCATAATGCCCATACAATACATCATCAACAACAACAACAACAAAAACTTTACAAGTTTTGGAAATGATATCTTTTCGATATAATATATAGTCATTGACTGAAGATTTTAAAATTCTGACTACATCACGAAAACGATTACGCACTTGTGAATACAACACGCTAAACTGCATCTTTTTCTGTTGCGTTGCTTTAAAAATACAACCCTTTGAACACCTTCCAAATCGAACGTTGCCGAAAGTAACATTTTTATGTGAGACGCGTTTGCTCGCGTTTCATCCGGAGCTTCGTAAATCTGATTGCACCATTTCAAAGGGCATGCATTTATCTCCAAATGCTGCAAATGATTTTTATTTTGAAACAAAAACTGTTGTTGATGTGGTCTGAATAAGACATGCACCCCCTAGAAAATCATCTGTACCAGTTTCAGACGCCGATGTCTATTCGCCAGCCAGTGATTAAATTCCGATACCATCGTGAAAAGGAGGATCATTTTTCTTTCAAGTGCAACCCAAAACATTCATTGTGAGCGAGAATTGTGGATTTTATTGCAAGAACCCTCGATTCCAAACATTTCGATGGAGCAATTTTCATTTGTTTTCCTCAGGTGGTTTGGGGAGCGTTTCATGAGGAGTTGCAGCTCTAGTTATGTTTTTTTACACAACATACATAGTACTGCAAGGCGGAATGGGGGTGGGGGGTGGGTAGGTGGTGGGCGGGGTGGGGGGGGGGTGCAAGTGTTGAAGGTTAGATGTGCATCGTTTATGGTATCGGAACGTTTACTTTTCAAAAAGCAACTTGAAATAACACACTTTTTTTTTACCGTCGTTTTGAATGCGTTTGTGTGTGTGTGTCTGTGCGTGCGTGTTTGTTTGTGTGTCTGTGTGTGCTAATGTGTGCGTTTGATAAGGTGTGTGTTTTTAAGTAAAGCAACACACACACACACACACACACACACACACACACGCGCGCGCGCGCGTGTGCGGTTAAACTGAATATTATTTTCTGCATGTCTCGATGCACTGTTTTACAGAATGTGTGGCTTTATAAGAGTTATTGCTACTCTTATTTCCCGTGTTTCCTTTGTCTTTTCTCATACTGTTTTGATGGTGGTTATGTTCGCAAGTGTAATGGTGTTTGTACAATAAAGAAACAACACAAATAAACTAGTAGCCCGTCGACTAATCACACGAACATGAAGCAATAAAGCAGTTACACACACCTTAGCACTCGCGCACTTAAACACGCGCATACACACGCATGCACGCACATACTTACGCACGCACCCGCGCGCGCGCACACACACACACATACAGAGAGAGAGAGAGACTCGAGAAGACGGTGAAAATGTGTGTTACTGATGAAAAAAGAAAATGTTTCGAGGTCATACAATACATCTCACACTCGACACCCCCAGCCCCTCTATCCCCGCCTCCCTCCCCCTGCCCCGCCTGGCTCCCCCCCCCCCGCCCGCTGTCCCCCCGCCTCCCTCCTCCTCCCCCTGCCCCGCCTGGCTCCCCTTCCCCCACCCCTGCCCCCCTCCCCCGACCCACCCCCCATCTGTGGTACAACTTATTATGCTGTGTCATGAGCATGACTGGAGTAAAAACGCCCCATGAAACGTTCTAAGCCAGCTGATGACTTTAATTCCTCAGAAACAAAATGATTGCGGCATTCGCCCCTTGGAAGAGACCACTGAAATGTTTTGATTCGAGGGGTAAGTCGGCTTTTGTTGCGATAAAATCCACAATTATCGCTTAAAATTAATGTTTTTGGTTGCATTTGATAGAGAACTAATCCCTCCTTTGCACGACATTACTCGGAATTTAAATCACTACCCGGCAAAAGGGAGATATGCGTCTGAAACCGGTACAAGTGATGTTTTTGTGGGGTGCATGTCTTATTCAGACCACAACAGCAACAGTTTTCTTTCAAAATAAAAATCATTTGCAGCATTATGAGATAAATGACTGCCCTTTAAAATAGTGCAATCATATTTACAAAGCTCCGGGTAGAACGTGAACAGAGCTTGATAAACAACGCGTCTCGCCTGAAAATGTTTCCTTGCAACTTTCAATTTTGTGGGTGTCGTGTTCAAAGGGTTGTAACTTAAAGGTAACGCAACGGTAAAAAAAAAAAAAAAGATACAGTTTGTTCCATTGTATCCATAAGTGTATAAACATTTTCGTGGTGCAGACAGAATTTTAAAATCTTTTAGACATTTAAAAGATATCGTCTCCAAAACTTTGTAAAGTTGTTTTTATTTATGCGTAGTGTATGTCGTTTGACATCGGAGCGCACAACTTTTTTCGCAGATATCTTCGCGAAGAAGCACTTTTCTTTACCAGTCGTGGAACAAATATCATTCAGTGTCAGTTGACCTAATGCGATTTACTTTCGAAACTCGAAAAATGTGCAGTTTTGCTGTACAATCATAACAATTCGGATTTTGTTCATGAAATAACTGATTGTACATCCCTAAATGTGCCCCAGATATATTCAGCCCAGTGTAAGAAAGATCCATTTTCACGTGAATGTGAGTAAAGTTGACCAAGTTTTTAAAATCTGAAACAGCACAGCCGTACATGAAGTCTACATGCTTGACTTTGGTCAGTCAGTCGCTCTACTGCAACACTCGAGAAGGACCGCTCGTAGACCATGTGCATAATTATTGTCTTGACCCGCTGTACTTAAACATTTTCAAATTTATGTTCATGACACTTAATAAGACCGCTGACGGCTGTGCCGGTATATGTTCTTACTTTATTATTAGAGGAAAGATGTAAAGTAAGAGTCAACCGCTCGTCAAAGGGCATTGTAACTCCCTTCTCTCTTTACGCTAAACAATATCCAATGCACGCGTTTACTGATGGTGGACTCATCCATCCTTACTACAAAAGATGCAAATTGTTGGCATCAGCCACTGCGGGTGAAGGAGGGATGCAGCTCCTTTCTCGCGTACGCAATACACAGACCCAACAGGTGCGGTCAACTCCAGGACCGCTTAACCAGCTTCCCCCTGCACCTGGCCGGTCGGTCGCAGCTGGGGTAACGTTGCCCCTCGTCATCTTACGCAACGTAGAGTCCGCGCCTCTGATCTACAGACAGAGAGAAATCACATGGTCAGTCTCGCAGCAAGTCGCACTTGCTATTGCTGTCGCTTGAAGTGTCTGGTTGTACACGTACACACTGCATTTTCAATTGCCACCACCTTTCCCAACCACAACCCATCTGCACGTAACAACAAGGCAGCAAGTGTCGCTATCACTGCTAATAATGATAATGCTGTAATATCTTATGGCACTGACAAATCCGAGATCTTATCCACTGAACCGACATTCCCCATAAGGCGTAAATGAGTCTTATTTTGAAACAGAACGAACAAGCGTGCATCATATAGACGAATGCGCACGCACACAGATGCATACGTACAATGTATAGTTCATTTTTCAGTAATGTTCCTGTAATTGTTCCTGAAGTGGTCACTATAGTATACTTTGTAGGACACTCTACCCGTGTACACTGTCCGATGTTAAACTGTACCCGAGGAACACTGTC
The DNA here is from genome assembly GCA_036245525.1 of Semisulcospira habei. Classification (NCBI taxonomy): domain Eukaryota; kingdom Metazoa; phylum Mollusca; class Gastropoda; family Semisulcospiridae; genus Semisulcospira; species Semisulcospira habei. Next base: position 131,825,096 of record BTPG01000003.1, on the reverse strand, counting down.
TTATGTTACGGTGTACGCTGTCCGATGTCAGTTTATATCAAGCTATTCAAATCTCGCTTCCAGCGACCGCCGTGAGATGGCCTTACTCGCCTGGTCGGCGTTAAACCTAAATAACTAATAGCTTCCAGTGAGCGAGCTCACTAATCGTGCCGCGGAACCACCGGCCGTGTGGATATTTGGCATAGATCCACATTATCCCACACATGGCGTAAGGGCTCATGACAATCATTGAGACCCCAGAAGTATTCTTACATTTGTATTGTGTTTGCTGAATTTCGAATAATGATTGCAAACAAACACAACTACTCATCTGTGGTTTCAGCAGGGTTAGCGCAGAACTGTTTGGCTACAAATGCTTATGATAATCTATGCCAAATCTCCACACGGCCGGTAGGCCCGTGGCACGTTTAGCGAGCTCTCTCACTGGAAGCGAGATTTGAATAGCTTGACTATAAATTGACACTGGACAGCGTACACCGTGTACAGTTTAACACAAGACAGTGTACCTCGGGTACAGTTTAACATCGGACGGGTACAGTGTCCTAAATTGCTAGTGACCACTTCAGCGTAATTGTTTCAGTTTTTACTTTGCTTGACTGTTCATTTTACTGAATGATAAGTAGCAATATTTATTTGTATTCTTCTCTGCCGTTTAGTCGGTTATGTACCATTAATTTAAACTGTGGTTTTTTTGTAATAATTGTCTCTTGTTTCTTTTTATTTATTTATTTTTATTATTATTTTATTCACGTAGCACTAACCACGGTAGCAGGTGTGGCATACGATCAGGTACACTGTATTATGTTTATTATGTTACTTGTAAGACCGCCATTTCTATACTGAGGAGACATGCCTGACTTTAACATATCATTGCTGTCTCAGTTTTTTCAGACTATTACTGTAGCAAAAAAAAAAAAAAAACAGACCATAGAACTGTCTAAACTTAATCAGCTGAGAGTTAGACCCTTTGTCATCGCGTGTGACCGCTATGAGGGTGGGGCCGCTGTCCCCAGATTAGAAAAGCATTCTGTCACCGCGTGTGACCGCTGTGGGGGTGGGGCCGCTGTCCCTGGATAGGTATACCCTTTGTCACCCCGTGTGACCGCTACGGGGGTGATGGGACCGCTGTCCCTGGATTGATATGTACCCTCTGTCACCGCGTGTGACCGCTAAGTGGGTGGGACCCCTGTTACGTATTTAAGGAGCTCTCTGCCACCGCGTGTGGGCGCTATGAGAGGGAGGCCGCGCTTTCACAATATCATTATAACCTTACGTCACCGGTTGACCGCAATGCGGTTGGTACACCTGTTACTTGTTTAGGGAGTCCTCTGAGACCGCGTGCCATATGACCGCTATGGAGCTGGGGTATTTTTTACCACAAGAATAATCACATTCTTTTTCTATCATAATATTTTAGCTGAATATATATTTACATTACCCACTGAAGCTTGTAAAAATACCACAGGTGCTCACAGTGGTTGTGCCCCCTTTTGCCCAAACCTTGTCATTGTATGCCTGACACTTTGTGTTGCCAAGCTATTGTAGGTTAACATGGTGTGCTTTGACACTTTCTGACTACAAAGTACAATGTGTGACGTACTGCTGTAATAAAAAGATGTTTGTTCGCACTTTCGTTGTTTGTTATTTTTTGGGTTTTTTTTTTTGCTTTCTTTTGGGAAGGTTACAAAGTAAAGTAGATTATAGCACTGTCAGGGGAGAGAAATGTGCATGATCGACCAGTGATCATAGATCTGCTGTGGCCAAAGCACAAAAAAAAAAAGAGATAGGAAAGAGAGGGGGCGCTAAAAAAGTGACTGAAAGCAATGCATATGGAAGCCCCCCCGAAGGGGGGCGTATCACATATCCCACTGTTCCAGCCACTCAGTGCATGGAAATTTAAATCTAGGTCCCCCCGAGGGGGGTCCAGATATTTAGCCGGTGTGGACAGCTGTTTCGGTCTTGGCGACCTCATCAGCACACCATCGGCGATACTGGAGGAGGCAGGAATTTCTGCCTACCTGCAAAGACAACCACATTTTACTGTGGTGTCTGCAAGGGCATACATTCCATGCCACCACCTAGAGCCAAATTTCCATGCACCCTAAAAGAGAACCTACCAAAAGGGGGGAAGGGGTTGCAGTCGATATTGTAGTAGTAAATGAAAAGAAAAGGGGAGACTGCCAGTGCTAATATTTTAGGAAGGTTACAAAGTAAAGTAGATTATAGCACTGTCAGGGGAGAGAAATGTGCATGATCGACCAGTGATCATAGATCTGCTGTGGCCAAAGCACAAAAAAAAAAAGAGATAGGAAAGAGAGGGGGCGCTAAAAAAGTGACTGAAAGCAATGCATATGGAAGCCCCCCCGAAGGGGGGCGTATCACATATCCCACTGTTCCAGCCACTCAGTGCATGGAAATTTAAATCTAGGTCCCCCCGAGGGGGGTCCAGATATTTAGCCGGTGTGGACAGCTGTTTCGGTCTTGGCGACCTCATCAGCACACCATCGGCGATACTGGAGGAGGCAGGAATTTCTGCCTACCTGCAAAGACAACCACATTTTACTGTGGTGTCTGCAAGGGCATACATTCCATGCCACCACCTAGAGCCAAATTTCCATGCACCCTAAAAGAGAACCTACCAAAAGGGGGGAAGGGGTTGCAGTCGATATTGTAGTAGTAAATGAAAAGAAAAGGGGAGACTGCCAGTGCTAATATTTTAGGAAGGTTACAAAGTAAAGTAGATTATAGCACTGTCAGGGGAGAGAAATGTGCATGATCGACCAGTGATCATAGATCTGCTGTGGCCAAAGCACAAAAAAAAAAAGAGATAGGAAAGAGAGGGGGCGCTAAAAAAGTGACTGAAAGCAATGCATATGGAAGCCCCCCCGAAGGGGGGCGTATCACATATCCCACTGTTCCAGCCACTCAGTGCATGGAAATTTAAATCTAGGTCCCCCCGAGGGGGGTCCAGATATTTAGCCGGTGTGGACAGCTGTTTCGGTCTTGGCGACCTCATCAGCACACCATCGGCGATACTGGAGGAGGCAGGAATTTCTGCCTACCTGCAAAGACAACCACATTTTACTGTGGTGTCTGCAAGGGCATACATTCCATGCCACCACCTAGAGCCAAATTTCCATGCACCCTAAAAGAGAACCTACCAAAAGGGGGGAAGGGGTTGCAGTCGATATTGTAGTAGTAAATGAAAAGAAAAGGGGAGACTGCCAGTGCTAATATTTTAGGAAGGTTACAAAGTAAAGTAGATTATAGCACTGTCAGGGGAGAGAAATGTGCATGATCGACCAGTGATCATAGATCTGCTGTGGCCAAAGCACAAAAAAAAAAAGAGATAGGAAAGAGAGGGGGCGCTAAAAAAGTGACTGAAAGCAATGCATATGGAAGCCCCCCCGAAGGGGGGCGTATCACATATCCCACTGTTCCAGCCACTCAGTGCATGGAAATTTAAATCTAGGTCCCCCCGAGGGGGGTCCAGATATTTAGCCGGTGTGAACAGCTGTTTCGGTCTTGGCGACCTCATCAGCACACCATCGGCGATACTGGAGGAGGCAGGAATTTCTGCCTACCTGCAAAGACAACCACATTTTACTGTGGTGTCTGCAAGGGCATACATTCCATGCCACCACCTAGAGCCAAATTTCCATGCACCCTAAAAGAGAACCTACCAAAAGGGGGGAAGGGGTTGCAGTCGATATTGTAGTAGTAAATGAAAAGAAAAGGGGAGACTGCCAGTGCTAATATTTTAGGAAGGTTACAAAGTAAAGTAGATTATAGCACTGTCAGGGGAGAGAAATGTGCATGATCGACCAGTGATCATAGATCTGCTGTGGCCAAAGCACAAAAAAAAAAAAGAGATAGGAAAGAGAGGGGGCGCTAAAAAAGTGACTGAAAGCAATGCATATGGAAGCCCCCCCGAAGGGGGGCGTATCACATATCCCACTGTTCCAGCCACTCAGTGCATGGAAATTTAAATCTAGGTCCCCCCGAGGGGGGTCCAGATATTTAGCCGGTGTGGACAGCTGTTTCGGTCTTGGCGACCTCATCAGCACACCATCGGCGATACTGGAGGAGGCAGGAATTTCTGCCTACCTGCAAAGACAACCACATTTTACTGTGGTGTCTGCAAGGGCATACATTCCATGCCACCACCTAGAGCCAAATTTCCATGCACCCTAAAAGAGAACCTACCAAAAGGGGGGAAGGGGTTGCAGTCGATATTGTAGTAGTAAATGAAAAGAAAAGGGGAGACTGCCAGTGATAATATTTTAGGAAGGTTACAAAGTAAAGTAGATTATAGCACTGTCAGGGGAGAGAAATGTGCATGATCGACCAGTGATCATAGATCTGCTGTGGCCAAAGCACAAAAAAAAAAAGAGATAGGAAAGAGAGGGGGCGCTAAAAAAGTGACTGAAAGCAATGCATATGGAAGCCCCCCCGAAGGGGGGCGTATCACATATCCCACTGTTCCAGCCACTCAGTGCATGGAAATTTAAATCTAGGTCCCCCCGAGGGGGGTCCAGATATTTAGCCGGTGTGGACAGCTGTTTCGGTCTTGGCGACCTCATCAGCACACCATCGGCGATACTGGAGGAGGCAGGAATTTCTGCCTACCTGCAAAGACAACCACATTTTACTGTGGTGTCTGCAAGGGCATACATTCCATGCCACCACCTAGAGCCAAATTTCCATGCACCCTAAAAGAGAACCTACCAAAAGGGGGGAAGGGGTTGCAGTCGATATTGTAGTAGTAAATGAAAAGAAAAGGGGAGACTGCCAGTGCTAATATTTTAGGAAGGTTACAAAGTAAAGTAGATTATATTGCTTTCTTTTGTTTTTGTTTTTGTGTCGTAACACGTAGATGAGGATTTAGATCAAGCCTGGTGCAATGTTCTGCCCACTACCTCCTAACTACTACCTTATTTCTACTGCAGTTCCCTCCCAGCTAGACTCCGCTTCCCGTTTGCAGGTTGCTGTATCGTAGGCAGTCGAGTCGCGCGTGCAGGAGCAGGGTGTTGCATGTACAGTTTGCCATGCTACGTCTCCACAGTAACACGGAGACTTAATTATTGGTGTATCAATAGTCAGCAAGGCTTGTCCACAGATCAGGAAGGCTTGTCCACAGGTCAGGAAGGCTTGTCCACAGGTCAGGAAGGCTTGTCCACAGATCGGGTAAGTTGCAACAAGCACATCACATCCTGAGGCTGATTTTTTTTAAAAATTGCTTATTGTCGTATGAAGACTATATTACAGATTAGGAAATAGATCAACCATTTTAGTTCAAGGATGGTGCCAGAATTACTTGGCGCCTGAGGCGCCAAGCTATTCTGGCACCATCCTTGAACTATCATAGTCAAATTTATTTCTAGCTGAAGTGTATCAGGATGAAAAGCGTTAAACTGCACGTGTTCGCAGGACACGTAATTCAGTTGTGCTACCACTACTCCAGACACCACCCTCACTTGGATACGAAAAATCCGATGCAGAGATGCAGTTATGCTGACTGACGTAGTGTGCTGCATATGTTCCTTTCCTAGGGTTGTACTGGTCTCGTTTCCGAAGCTCAACATAGTACTTAATTTACTTTTCTTTAGTTAAATCGCTCCAATGTATATTCATAATTGTGTAAAAGTACGTTATTGCCTTATTGTTCCGTTTACATTTCTGTCTGTTTACTTAAGTATCTAAACTGTTGCATTTGTGGTTGTCGCTTTTGTTTCTTTAATGCATGCCTGTATGATTCCTTGTGTAAATGTTATGTTATACCTGCGAGCACCTGGGACTGAGACATAGTCAATAATTACTGATGCAAAATTTTAAGAACTAAGCAAGATCAAAGCATTTCCACTTAATTTAGGCAATATCCATATTACTGGAGGCATTTACGTACACTCTGCATTGACCGTATGTAAAAATGAAACCGCTGTTTACGTGTATTGACTATTTGAAACCCTCTGCCACCGCGCGTGGCCGCTATGTGGGTGGGACCACAATAGTCCCTTGATACGTATATCCTCGGTCCCCGCGTGGGACCGCTGTCCCTTGACAGGTATGCCCTCTGTCACCGCGCGTGACCGCTATGAGAGTGGGACCGCTGTCCATTGATAGGCATATCCTCTACCACCACGTGTGGCCGCAATGGGGGTGGGGCCGCCGTCCTTGATATGCATACCTTCTGTCACCGCCTGTGACCGTTAATGGGGTGGGGGCTCTGTTCCCCGGATGGGTTTACACTCTTACACTCTTGTAGCCGCGTGTGGCCGCTATGTGGATGGGACTCTTGTTCCTTGTTAAATATACCACCACATATAGCCGCGAATTAATAGTGCTCAGTGTGAATGAGTATGAACCTAAATCACAGGTGCTGGCAGTTGTTAAAGTTTTTTTTTTTTTCATTTGCTTTTTTACTTATTACTCCGCATTTCTAATACATTGTCAGATAGTCACGTTTAAATGTTACATATTTGAATTGTATTGTAACACACTATTGATTGTAAGGCAGATCTTAACTTGACCCACCTCTACCCCAGCAGCCACTGTGCAGTACATAAGCGTACGAAACGTCGTAGATTTTACTCTGAGTATTTCGGTTTTCTCTGACGGCTTAGGAGACGAGGTGCCATATAGGTTCATTAAGGTACCACGCATATTTGTTTATTAATATCAATTGATCTTGAGCCTATACTCTGCCGGGTCAGTTAACTCATTCGAGACGTGCCGACTCCGGATACGCGGCATAAGCCGCGTATCCGGAGGCGGCACGTCTCGAATGAGTTAAACATATTACTGCATACATATTAACAGATTTTCGTAACCCATGCCTTACAAATCACTGCTTTTGTTGTACATTTTTGTTAATTTGTTGTCCTTACATGTGGGTCAGTCTCCAAAGCTGTGTACCACAGTTGGTCGTAATCTCGGATGAGTGTTTTTGTAAAGCTTTCCTGTCGATCGGCTGTGTTGCTGGTACCTATCGGTAGGGAATTGAAAAGACAATAAATTAAAATAAATTCACTTCAGTCTTTGTTTGTGGTTTTACGTCTGAAATGTGAAAAAAGTTGCCCCAAATGGCGGATGGAAATGTGATATGCATCGAGACACTAACGTTAGCCAGACCTGACTAACGTGCACCATCCCACCCCCAACACCCCCCAGTACTCTATAAGATGGCTTCAAAGCGTACCTTAGTATATCCCGCGATGTTTAAACACTAAAATCCTTAGGAACACACCAGAGATATATCCAATGTCGCAAGGGTACCCCCATTCACGCTCTTCGCTGATGCTGAAATGAGCTTCAGAAACATCTTCCTCTAAATAAATCAGATGTCATTCCAGAAGCCTAAATCAGGTAATGTTATGTTATGGCACACCGTCTGCGTTTTCTGCGACAAATAGAATGAACAAATATTGAATCTCTGGCTCACAGTGCACCCAGTAAACGGCCAATTCTACGAAATCGCAACAAACAACAACAAAAAATGTGTCTGATGCCTTCAGACATTTTCTATAGCACTGGACGTCCACGTTTAGGCTTAGGCCTACATCATTAAAACAGGATGTCACAATTTTTATAAAAGTGGGTTTTTTTTTGTTGTTGTTTGTTTTGCTAATACAAGTTTCTTTGTGTCGACCTCAGAGTCTTCTTCTCATGCCGCTCATCCCCATCAACCCCAGTGTGCCCCCCCCCCCCCCTCCCCCAGGCCCGCTAGTTGTTCCAGCCAGACTCCCGGCGGCCCTGCTGCTATATTTGTCAGGTAGTAGGGGACTCCCTCCGAGGAAACTCCGCACTGCTGCCGAGTCACTTCGGTGGTGTTGAGTGTGGCCTTCAGGCGACCACACCGACTATTCCCCCCTATTTACGATATTGTTTCCTAGTCGCGGAGTCAAGAGGTGGCGAGTCAACCACTACGTCCTTCCACGCACAGCAGCAGGGTCTGGCCGAAGACAACCGCGCACCTAGGGCTCCTGGAGGACTGGGCTGAGGTCACCATGAGACGGAGACAGCGTTTTTCATTTTGCATGATGATGAGGATGATGATATGATGATGCCATGGTGGTCCATGTGGTTCGGGACTGCGTGACAGGGCCGCATTTCACACTTCCTGTCATAAATATCCTGGTGTTAATCAGGCCCGGGAAATGAGGACACTTGCGGTGCTAGCAGTGTAATCATAAATCATTCACACCTTCCGATGTGTCATAACCCGGGTAGCACCCCCAAAGCCGCACCCGTGAAGTGGGTGAGTCTCGGCTGCGTGGCATCAGCCTTCCCAGGAGCCGACCCAGGTAGGAAAAGTCCCGCTTGACTCGGCTGGGATTCGAACCCGGATCTCCCGACCGCCAGTCCGACGCGTTAACCACTGCGCTACGGAGGCCGGTACAATTATTATAAACTTGACCACCGTCCGCTTGTCTGTCCCCATAAATTGTGTATACAACTGATAGGTCTTTTCTACAGAGCAGGAAAGCGACCGATTCCGGATGGGCGGTCAAGCCAAACTCCATATTCCCTTGTCCGATGTCAATTCTACTCTTGTCTCTCTTCCTCTTTCTTCTCTGCAATTCCGAGTCTGTCATTGTCGGCTGGCGCGAGGTGACTGATACTTTCTTCTTCGCTGGTTCATCCGCCATCTTGTCTCTGATTGGTTATAATTATGCAGATGACCTAAGGTCTTTTAGAATAGTTATGACGTCAGCTACCATCGCCTACCAGAGGCAATCTTTTCACCGGGTCACGTCACAAGATTCCGCTGGGCCTCTTTTCGCTTTGAACGGACGAAAGAAAGCATTTGGTGGGACAATAGGGTGGTCACTGTCTAAGTGGTATATATACTGAAGCCCAGTAAAAGCTTTTGGTAAACTGAAGCCTTCAAAAAGTTCAGTTGTGCTCCTTTAATGTTCATACTAAATGTGGAAAGTTGGACTCAGGGACGTAGCGGGCCACTCCGGCGCTCCGGCGACCGCCGGAGTACTTTTTGGACCATAAAAAAAAAAAGAGAGCAGAGAGAGAGAGAGAGAGAGAGGAAACTGTCGTGGTGTCAAAACTTTGCAAGTGTATTCATGTTTACCAAAAATGACAACATTTGTTTGAGCCACTAGCTGCACTACTTAGCAGTGGCTGATAAACAGAAAAGTGTCAAAATCGCCGGCACAAGTACGAAAGCTACTGGCCGAAGTGCACCAACACAACAGACTTCTGCACCACTAGCTCCACCAATTTAGCAGTGGTATAAAGCATAAAGAAGAAGAACATGAGGCACCACTAGCTCAATCAAATTAAAAGCCGCACGCCGACTCCAAACGGAAACAGCCTCACACATTAAACGAAGCAGAACGACCTCCCAATAAGAAGCCAGCTGGCATTGGAAATATCTGATTCCTACGCGCCGGCCACACCGCAACCAATACTGACAAAGTCCCCCCCCCCCCCCCCCCCCCCCCAAACAACGAGGAAAAGAAAACGGAATGAACCAGAAACAGAAAAACCGCCAGACCTTTGAACTATGGAGCGACATCCAAGAAATCATAGGACCAGCACACAAATACATGTGGACGAAAAAACTTCCACACTTTCAAAAAATCGTACTAGCCGCATTCATCTTCTCCAATGGACTGAACCGTACGATATTCTTTGAATGAATCTACCTCATGGGCCTTTGCAGAGACAATGGAGTAAGGAAACAACTAGAATACCTCTTCATATACTTTAAAGAGGGCAAAGCTTTGTACGCCTACGACATGAGCAACGGGCGCTACGAATACTTAGACGGAACCCCGAAACACCACAGACAACCCCGGGATTGACCCACCAATAATCAAAACTAAGGACACGACATGAAAAGAACACACCATCACTCTCCACTAGCCTTTCCAAGTGATAGTGTGAGCGAGAGTACATCCTCTTGAACAATACAAAATGAACCACAAAACAAACTACAAAAAAACTAACAACAAATGTTTACTCAACAAAAACAAAAGGGTCAGCACGCTGATGAAGGCAGCCCTTAGTCAATAAAGGCTTAAACATGCCCGAAATACACCCGACAGCTAACACAAAACGTGACTGATTTGTGAATTTCATAAGGGTATACGGCTGGTCACATCAAGCCATCACATAGTGGTGTGCGATGTACAGACACCTTTTTACAAAAAAAAAAAAAAAAAAAAAAAAAAAAAAAGATCACGCATGCAGGAGGCGCGATTGAACCATTTATGGTACTTCACGTCCACAAATCTAAAACTTCTTCTTCTTATTTTTCTCGAACGCCGTCTGTGTGGTGGTTTGTACACAGACTTAATGATGGTTTTCATTTCTGTGAAACTGACTCCATTTTCATCTTGTTCTTTCTCTGCGCCCACTTTTGCCATTCTGTCAGCTTCTTCGTTGCCGTAGATGCCACAGTGTGCAGCACCAGTCTGATGCACTTGATGCTTTGCAGTGCCTCTTGTAGACGTGGCAGTTTGCTTGTTGTTGCTGCCTCAAGGACAGACATGGCATCAGTCAGGAAGACAATCTGGGCATAAGGGTCTGCAGTGCCACTAAGGGTGTTTGCAGCGCGGACCAGGGCTTCCACCTCAGCTCTGTAATTTGTACAGTGAAGGCCTGTTGGTACTGCCTCTGCCTACCATTTTCCGTTTGGGTACTGAATGTACACCCCAGTCCCCCCATTCTAAACTGCATCTATGGCTGATCCATCGGTGTATCCATGCTTCCTGGGGATACTTTTCTTCGAGCATGGCCAGTGTCAGGGCTTTCTTGCACGCAGTGATGTGCTCATCTTTGGTGGAGATGTAGGGTACCGTGGAAGAGATGGTGATGTTTTCTGGCTTACTTTCCCAGGGTGGAAGGTCGCTAGCAGGATTCAGAGCCTCTACTTGCGCAGGGAGCTTTGCCTGCAGTGCTCTCGTCTCCTTCACAAAGCTTGATCTTTTCAGTCTCCCTGAGGTTGGTTGTTTCGTTTCATCCTGGCGTTCGTTGGATGGTCTTTGGTAGACTTGACCTCTGTGAACTGTATCAGGGCTTTGCAATCTCTTCTCATGATGTTCCTTCCAGACACAGCGAGGTCTTGCATTAGCTCGTTTGTTCGGATACTGAACAAGCGCCAATCTGCCTTTCGGTAGTTCCATCTTGGCCGGTGTGGCGAGCTAGCTGCTGTGCTTTCTTTTAGGACAGGGCGGTGGTCACTTCCTCTTAACTGTGGTCAATTCTAAAACTGACTCACACAACTTGATTCGTGTTCCCAACAACTTTGTGGCTTCTGCAGCGCGCAGGCAAACGGTTTTTGGGACATTTTCTGAGCTGGACGTGTCACTGAAGAACCAATGTGCTTCAAAAATCCCGTGCAACACAAACGTCCCCTGTTAGAGTTGACTCAGGAGATGCAAAGCTTTTGTGATGAACATTTCTTCATGGATTATATATCTTCTTTAATTTTGTTTCGCGTCTCATCTACAACAAACGATCTTCAACTCTGACATGTTGTGATCTTCTGACTACAGAAATGCGAGGGTTTTTTTTTTACAGATTGTTTTACCCATGACCACTTGAAGGATTTAAACAATTGTGACATTTCCCAATTCTTGATTCCAAGCCAGCATATCATAGGTAACTCTGTCTTTGGATGTGAACGTTGTTTCTTTAAAACAGAGTTAACATTTTAGTATCAATAAATAAGCTTCTGGTCGCCATCGACCCTCAAATAGTTTTAAAACTTTCCGAATTTCTCTGGTAAACGCCGGACTACTTTTCTCATGCCCGCTACGTCCCTGGGACTGTATTCTGATCACAATGTGACCAATCAATTTGTTTGCTGTTTCTTAGTGGAGAAAAAAAAGGCGTTAGGGCTGAATGCGCTAACTTTTTAAAACCAGAAAATGATCTTTGGTAAACAACCTCTTTTTTGTTTAGGGTGTTGTTGTTGCTGTTGTCTTTTGGAGTGGATTCACGTTCACCTAATCCTTTTTTGTGGATGTGGATGCGACTCAACATTAGCTTGAACAATAATTTATTTTTGTTTCACAATTATTCTTCATAGTTTCACAGTTTTAGTCGCTCCAGTAACGAGTACGTTTCTCCAAGTTCGAAAACGTTAAAAGCGACCTACTCCAGGGCCGATCCATTTTAATTGCTTAAATTTGTCGATACAACGAACTGGCTACAGTGTGGTCTGGCACCCCCACCACCGTGGTTTGCCCTGAGGGACTTGGGTGCAGTTGACTGCTGTTTGTTTGGCTTCCAGGGTCACCCTGGCCAGCTCCACAGGGTGCGGTTTTCTCTTTTTTTCTGGGACATATATTTCTGTCTACCCTTGGTCCATTCGCTTGTATTTTCTTTTTTAAAACTCTCCCTACTGTATGCGCTGCCTGTGGTCCCCGAGTGATATTCAATGTGTAAATGGTCTGCTGCACCTAAGAGATGATGAGTTATGTATTTGCGGTTAATGCACTTTTAAAATATCGTTTTCCTGTACATATTTTGTAATTGTAATGATTTTCTTTGTAAACTAGGGTACGACAGATTAGCATAAAGGTGCATGGCTTAGGTTTATTTAGCAAATTAGACCGGCTGGCGACATACATTTATTTATTTAATTTTAAAACAAGCAGATTAGGCATGTCCTGAGAAAGTGTTGTTGCTGTCGAGACGTTAAGCAATTACAACTAACCAATCAGTGTTGTCTTGTCTTAACTAATAAGTTTTTTTTTTTTCCTTTATTCTGGTATCTCGCCGTGGAAACTCTTCTACGTAGAAAAGGAAAAAAACAAATAGAAGAAAGGTATTCAATTTACCGCATACGTTAGATTAGTCCGTTTGTGCAGCATTAGTGTAAGACACGCTGAAGACATTTATACAGGAAATAATAAGATAGGATATATAAGATCAACTTTGTTTGTCGTTTGTTGTTGTTGTTGTTGGGTTTTGTTGTTGTTTTGTTTTGATTGTTTTTTAAGTCCCTTTTATTTATAGAAGGGACATTTTAAGACGGGTCGCGGTGGGCCGAATTTAATAGCACATCCATGATATCAAAGAAGGGCAGGCTAAACCTCTAACAAATGAAGCAACAAGATAAAAATTACGTCATGTCTAGTTACGCTAACCTCGCTGATGAAGCGCCGTATGTGCGTATGTATGTGCGTATGTATGTAAACAAGAGAATCTCCGATATTTCAGTATTTACGAAAAAGAAAAAAAAAAAAGATAGGAAAGAGGGGTTGCGCTAAATAATTGACTAGAAGCAATGCATATGGAAGGACACCCACCCACCCACCCACCCCCCGAAAGGGGACATAATTATCAAATATCTGGACCCCCCTTGGGGGACCTAGATTTAAATTTCCATGCACCAAGCGGCTGAAACAGTGAGATATGTGATACGCCCCCTTTTGGGGGGGGGGGGGCCTTCCATATGTATTGCTTCTAGCCACTTACTTAGCGCAACCCCTCTTTCCTATCTTTTCTTTGTTGGTGTGTGCTTTGACCAAAGTAGATCTATGATCACTGGTCGATCATGCACACTTCTCTCCCCTGACAGTGCTTTTTCCTACTCACTTGGTCGTTTCTTCATGGAAGCTAGAGCTGCGAAAAGTCTGAGAAAGAAATTGGTTGCTTCAGACCACATTGGCGCAAATTACAGCATCCTGGCGCAAGCAAACACCAGCTCGGTCAGACCAGTAATGCGGTACCAAGATACATCGACAACATGAAACACTGCCTGCAAAACCAAAAAAAGCCAGGTTTGACAAGATGCAGAACATGGGTCATTCTCATGATGCAGTAACATTCTTAGAGCCATCTGGAGCACCCCAATTTAGGAAATGGAGGACACTGGAGCCACTGGAACGCAGAACAGCGGCACACAAGACGAAGAGAGTCACTAAACACCGACAGCAGTGGAGACTACAGGAGCAGACCAAGAACCGTTGAAACGCCAAAGTCTGAACCGCCAGCTGAAGGTCCTGCAAAGGGCTCAAACTGGAACCATGCCCAAAGATGTGTGAAGAGCTCCCTTCAGATACCTGTACATCTCGAAAAAGCCTTCGAGACAACATAAACGATGTTCCAGGACTCTTTGCCAAAGGTCGCGGCACTGCACAAAGCCATCTCGCTGGAGATTATGCACAAGCACTACCCTCACAGCAGCTGTGCTCACATCTACACAGGCGGGTCCGCACAAGACGCCGTGCGGAATGAAGGAAGTGGCGTGTACATCTGTTGTGCAGACCGCACTACTACCTCCCTCTCCTTACCAGCTGGCGGCAGCAGCTCCATCAGGTGCTCAACACAGCAGGAGAGCATTAGCTAGGGTAAGGTAGCAGCTTGATCCACTGATCGTGTAGCTGATGGAATTGTTAGAACTAACTTCACGGTTTCAGTTGTGGCCGGCGTATAGAAACGGACAAGTTATGCATTTCAGTACTAACTGGCAGCCACTAATTCGTTTAGATGCTGTGATTTCTTGACTGGCCGTGGAACTCATACATCTCCTGAAGAATATAAGCGAATGTTCTGGATAAATACGGATCAGCCTATCCAAAATTACAAACACTTAAGACACGTGCGTCGGCGCATGTACTGACGGGCTACTGAGATTCTCATGAGCTCCCGCAGTCCGCGGCTGCAGGGGCACACGAGTCGGAATGTCAGTCCACAGGCCTACACAGCACCGTTATCTCATTCTACCCCAGACACACCACAGCAAGATAAGGATCGACCAAGCTATTCTGGCATCACCCTTGAACTATCATGGTCGATCTGTGTCCTGCACTGCCGCACTACAGTCTTCAGAGAACAACGGCAAAATTTGGGCCGGATTTCGGTGTTAGGGTAGAATGAGTTATCACAACAAACTGTATGGTGTACGAGTGCTGATATGGATTTGGAGGCCTGTGGTACTGACACGCGCGTTTGCGCACGTACACCCTAAATTCTCATGAGCCCCTTCCATATAAAGAGGCGCGTGAGAGTTTCTGCCAATTTTAGTCACATGTCAGTGGCGGAGATAGTGGACACGGTCGGGTAGATGGCGCAGCCGGCCTTTCAGTCACTTTTTACGAACCGCCATACACGCCGTGGCGAACCGATAGCACAACCAACTCGAAAAAGCACGATTCTTGAATTTTCGGTTAGTTTGCGCTTTAATTCTTCGTACGAATTAATCTTCTCCATCTTGACGGGATCAGCTGTGAGAAATTCACGCGAGCGGCGTCATCGTACAATATTCCGCGAGAATCCTGCGAGATTTCACCAGTGCCGTCCTAATAGCCTACTGTCTGCTTGGACGGCGCCGTCCAAATAACCACTTCCTTGTTTTTATTGATAAAAAGTGGAATGTAGGTGCGACCTATATATAGGACGCTAGGACTGAGAGGGTAGGGGGTTTTCGCTCTCATTCCCATGTATTAATGCTATTGAAGTGCTGTTTGAAAACCTAATTTATTCCAGTGAGCAAAGCAAACGGTTTCGTGATTACATTAGTTGAGTTCAGTGCAGTTCGGTCAAGATGGGACCTCTGCGCTCGGAAAGGCCCATGTGCACTCCATCCTACCGATTAGAAGTGTTCCCAGAGTTTCTTTCGATGTTGTTTCCATACTGGACCGGTTTGCTATGGATCTTTCGTGTTTTTTCAAGTCTGCTCAATGCCCGCTGCCTTTCTGCATACCTCTGTCACGGAGGCGATCAATTGTGTGGTGCCCTTGACTCTGTTCCATCAGTTCTGTGGTCCATGCTGTGAAAGCGCATGGCAACAGGTGGCTGTCCACGACCACTGTTTTGTGGGCAGTTCATTCGTCTGTATGGAAAGCCACAAAACAGCGGTCGTGTGCACCAACTTTACATTGCATGCACCACTGCTTGGTCTTCATACCGCACCCTGCACTCCGGCGCACACCGAACCTGCTTGTGGAATGGCTCAGTCAGGTGGTCCACGTGGCCAAAGCAAAGCAGAAGGGGTACGTTTATCCAGTGCAGGAGATCGCCTACTAGGACATCTGGCCTGTTTTACTTTTGGGAGAACGCGACAGGTGGTGAGTAACCAAAGACTGGCTGACGGCAAGGAGGTCCAGTGGCTTGATTCTTGCTGCCTGGAGTGGTCCTGTATAGATGTCAGGCCTGCTGCACGCAGAGATCCAGGCAGCAAGTAAAATATTGTCCCACCACAGCTTTTTGGAGCGGATGGCATAGAGAAAGATAATAGGAGACCCGTAAGACAATGAATTCAATAGAGCCGCATCAGTCATTAATTTACGCCATTTTTAATATCAAAATTTTGACCCCAATTTTACCCCCGTTAATTCTGAATCAACCCTTTGATTTTTTAAAGTGATGAGTATGACTGATGCGGCCTTATTGATCTGATTATCTTACGGGTCTCCTATTATCTTTCTCTATAACTATTGTCTCTATAAAAACCTAATCATGAACCTGATCAAGTGATGCCAAGTGAAACTTAATACTTATTAACAAGTTGCAACTAACTTTTAGGAACCTGCAGAGGTAACCTTTAAGTGTGTTGCCATAAGAACTTATTATTTACTTACCCTAAGTTCTTACAAGTACTTACCCTAAGTTCTTACAAGTACTTACCCTAAGTTCTTACAACAACTTGACTTAAGTCACAACTTACTCGGTCAGATTTGACAAGATACAAGGACAATAAAAAAACTTTTTTTTCTCAGTAGTACTCTGGTGGTGGTGCAGATGGGGTTAAATAATCAGGCACAAGTGTTGTAAGTGGCATGGCATTTTTCTGTGAAGTGTATGACATTAATAAACGATTACCAAATCTGATTTTTATTTGTTTAAAAGATTGTGTAGTTTTTCTGTGGTTTCCTGTACCCCTATCTTTTTTCCCTCTGCTAAAAAACTAGCCTTCAGTTCTTCAACATTTACGGGAGATTGACTACGCATCTTATTCTGTATTTCAGATTTTTGTTTCTTGTAATTATTTAAATCATCCTGGACTCTCTTAAATTCTTCGTCATCAATAAAATTATCGTTTAATGCCTTACTGATAATAAGTTTCATACTGCTCAGCTTTGCACCAGCAAGCGTACTCAATGCTTCATGTTTCTGTAATTTTGTGTGAAACCTCTTGTTCAAGGCCTCCAAACCAAAGCAAGCCAGGCATGTAGCAACGCTAACAGCCTCAACTGCTATTCCAGCCAAACTCCCAATTCCTGTGGCGAACAGAACGATACCCCCTACAGAACATGAAGCTGAAACTGCACCAATAGCCATAGAAGTGTTTTGAACAGAATTAAATACTGACTTATACCTCCTTTTGGCACCGTGAGTACTTAGCCTCCTCACTCTCCAAATATTTCAAAGCTTCTGTAATATTTATTAATCTGAATGCATCTGTCTGTAATGTTTTATCTGAAGCAATTGGCATATGTGGATCAGGCGCAAGTGTTGTTTTAGTCGTCACATTTGTTTCAGTCGGATCAAGCGTTGGTAGTTGCGGATAGAAGTTTACCATTTTTTTTATTGACAAATATTTTTTTTTATTTAATCAGCAATTACATTTTGCAACTCTTCAAAAGTATACAATTTGCTGGCATAATAAAATGCAACAAGATCAATGTGTTCAAGGTTTATGTAAGTTAGACGAACAAAAGTTGTTTTGTCAACCACCACCTTGACAGCTGGAACACTGCTCGAAACATTAATAACATCATTATTTTTTGTAATAGCAATAAAGACCTTTGATGATTCTGTTACTGTTTCATCCCATGTAAGTTTAATTCCTTGTGCAATTTGAGCCTCTTTAGCAGTAGCAACAGATTTCATGATAATTTCAAATACTATTGTCACTTCTCTAGCCATGACTAAGCTTGCTGGCATAAACACAACAGAAGTATCTGATCTACCCTTTCTAGTTGTAAGAAGATATCTCCGTTTCTCATAATTTTCAACTTTCAGTTTTTCTCTGCTATTGTTGTCTGGGGCAAAGCTTGGAACAAGACTTACAATAAGCGGCCCCGAGTTAACAACCTTCCTAAACACTAAGGCACCTTCGTCATCAGTGTATACATAAGGACTAATAAATTCCAACTTTATGTCCCAGTCAATTGTGGGTGGTGGAACAGGTACAGGTGAAACCACCCACTTATTTCCCACATGTATTAAGTTGTTAGGGCGAATTATTTACAGGTGGAGTAGGTACAGTAACATCACGTAGCTGACCAAGTTTAGGAATCTGTTTTTCACCGTCTTTCATGTCAACAATTACTTTCCTCTTGTACATGCCATTTGAATCAAGTTCAAAACCATATATTTCTCCAACATCCCCCTCCTTCTCAAAATCCTGTACATCTGCCAAATCTTTCAATTCTGTTACTGGACATGCAACTGGTATGATTCTCAACTTTGGACCACCACTCATTTTTTATAAACAAAAATAAAATTATTTAATTTCCAACACAACACTAAAATCATGCATAAGAACTGGTTTGTCATCCTGATTAGTTACAGATATACTCAGTGACTCAAAGAAACTAGAACCTAAT
>BTPG01000003.1:131716437-131806072 GCA_036245525.1 Semisulcospira habei | reverse complement strand
CCTCTGCTACACTTTATACAATATAAAAGAAAAGAAACGCTTAAATGATTATCAAACTATACACATTTCCCCACACCCAGCATCCACATCACATACACATCACACACTATCTCCTTGCCAGGCTAGGTATTAGTTTCTCACTGTCTCCAACCTGTTTGATGTTATTGCCTGGTTACGTTGGTCCTTCTCACGTCTAGGCGTGCAAGTCCTTCGTTGTACGCTTCTTCCTGTCATCCTGTCTCTTTATCACGGACGTCCTTGTACTCGTACCGTAGCGCAGTTCTCGCTTTAACTCGGGTGTCTCGGTCCCGATCGCTTCACTCCCTGAGTGAAGAGCTGGAGGGATGATGACCTCACGTTAGGTCTGGTGACTGACGTCTCGGCGTCCGTCGCTCCCTCTTTACAAGCACTCTAAACACAACAACAAGGATCCAAAACGTAACGCTTGCTAAACACACAACATATTGGATGACATGAGAAACATTACGTAACCTGGCTGATACAAACAACTCACACGTTCATTCACACACACGTGCTTCATAACTGAACTACTTTCATTACACCCCCCATATCTCTGTCACTATCTTGAAACAGACTATACATTATTCTATACACTGGAAAAGACTATGCTTAACCAACCACGTACTACCTTCCTAGCGACTTAGGCATACACACCTTACATTCCTTTAATTATCCATCTCGGTACATGAATTAACTCCCATTCCTTTAGTTATCCATCTCGGTAAATAACTGTAAACCAAAACACCGGTTACTTCACTGAATTCTAAACCAACATAACTGAACCAAACCGGTCAACACTATACAAGCAAACTACTCTTAGCAACGCATACTAAGCAACTATCAATACTACATATATAGAAACATACCTGAATTCTAGGTTTCAGAGTCTTGGAATACGGGCTAGGTATCTCAAACACATCCGTTTCATACAACAAGAAAGCCCGTACTAACGCATTACTGCTCTGACAGCCTAAACTTTTGCCTACAACTCACTAACGCTCACTAAAACTCCCCGTGTTAAACATGTCCTAAAGATTTCACGTGGATCTCGGCCTCACGTACCGTATATAACCTAATGTGTGAGCACTATGCACGAGCATAGAGCTTCATCACACATGATAATTCAAGGGTAGCGCCAGATTAGCTTGGCGCTGACAGGCGCCAAGCTAATCTGGCACTACCCTTGAATTATCATGGTCGATTCATCTCCTGCTGTAGTGCGTCAGGTCTGAATGGGTTAAAGCACACCTTCTGCATCCTCTGAAAAGAAAATACTAAATCTCTTGTTCACAGTAATGGTATTTGTACAGGGTCAATTCCGTTAAAATCCCTCCGAAAAGACAAAAGTATCCCTCCCAAAAGACAAAAGTACTGTATCAGATTCCATCAGACATTTTCTGGAGTACTGGCAGTCCATTTTTAGGCGTAGATCATTGGAACAGGCGTTCAGAATTACTATGAACTTAACGTAGGTGATGCTGTGGTCTCTGTGAGTGTCGCAGTGACTGACTAGGTGTCCCTATCCATAAGCAGTAAAAATGAGTTAAGTAGAAAAAATACTCCAGCCATTCTCCTTCATTTACATCTTTTCGCACCTACTAAGTTTCAATGTTGTTAGCATGATGTGCAGGAAAATGAGGAAAGCAGCAATCTCTTTTGATAAACACAGGGTTCAGGTTCAATCATCCTGCCATTGCCCCAGTTGCTTGTTGCTGTGGTTGCAATTATGGAGAAGACTTTCTTCCGCAGTGCTTGCGGGATTGCTGCCTTGATGACGCATCCTATATCACATGCCGCCTGTGGTGTTAGTGCTGTAGTTTTTGCCAGGGGGCCACCCCCATTAATGATTTGAAAGCAAATGACAGTGGCATGCAGGACAGCTTGGTCTCCACCACGTATATCTAGTGCCTTCAAGTTGTCTTCAATCATGTCTAGTAGTGCTGGTGGGCATGCAAATTTTTGGCTCACGTGTGAAGCAAAAGTGAGTCTATGTTCTGGGCCAGTGGTTGTCTGTCTGGTGTCCATCGTCTGAGGCAAACTGTAACGGCATTTTCTTGGAGACTATTCAAGCCACAGTCTTCAAACTTGGCCCAAGGATATTTTGTGGCAAGTCCTTTTTAACATACCAATTTGAGTGACCTCTCTCAAAGGTCAAGATCACGGGGGATTATGAAATAGGTAAAAAATAGCCATATTTTGACCCAATTTTTTTTTCCTCAAAATTAGTATTCATAGTTTTACTACATTAGTATTCATAGCTTCGAACCTGAACTTGGTAAAAGGATACCTGATGGTAAGACCTTTCTATGCATACTAATTTGGTTGACCCAGCAGAAAAGTTAAGGGTCACAAGAGATCAGGAAATCAGTCAAAAATAGCCATATTTTGACAGATGTTTTTCCTCAAATATACTAATGGTCAGAACTTAAGAGCCACTTTTTATCGCAGACGCACCGACAGCACTACACAAATAATGTAACAATACTTGGAGTCAGTACTTTGCTAATTTATTCAGTAACAATTTCATTTAAGTTTGGAGTAAATCAAGCAATTGTAACAACAGCAGTACTTTAGAATGTTCACCCACCCCTCATTTGAAGTCACAAGTCTGGTCCAGTCAGTAGCGAGTGTAGCGAGTGTGCATTTGCAGCCAAGCATTCAATGCAGCGTTGACACATGGAGCTCACCAGGGTTCGGAGAACACGTTATGGGATCGCTTCCCACTCTTGATGCAGGAACTGAGTCAGCTGGGAGACGCCTTGAGGTGGAGGGGGGGGGGGGTTGCTGACTACACTTTGCCCCAGCACGTCCCAGAGGTGCTCGATGGGAGCCAGATCAGGTGAACGAGCTGGCCACTCCATCCTCATGATGCCCCGTTGCTCAAGGTACTCATCCACCACACGGGCGCGATGAGGTCGAGCGTTGTTGTCCTGCAGAACAGCATTGTCGCCTATGGCTTGGACAGTTGGTTGGATGAGAGGCTGCACAATCTCATCCCGATAGCGCAGTCCAGTCAGGGTGCCTCGGATGACCTAGAGGGGGGTCCTGCCTTCCCTGCTGAAACCTGCCCAGACCATGACTGAGCCTCCTCCATAGCGAACCTCCTCTTGGACGATTCCATCCGTGAATCGCTCGCCCTGGCATCTCCAGACCCTCACCCTGCTGTCGTTGAAGGACACACTGAAGCGTGACTCATCAGTAAACAGAACCTGAGTCCACTGGAGTCTGTTCCACCTCACATGTTGAGTATTCTCACTGCTGCCTTCCATAAATCCAGGCCAATTTCGTGCAGATGTCGGCAGACTGTGCTTCTGCTGCTGTTAATGTTTGCAGCTTGCATCAGTTGATGTCACAGAGTGGTTGACGTGACAGTTCGGTCGCGCAGAGCCGCCACACAGAGGTATCTGTCCTCCCTTCTGCTGGTGCAGCGTGGGCATCCTGAGCAGGGTCGTTGTTCTGCCCTCCCAGTTTCTTGGAATTGTGCCAGCAGCCTCTGGATCACTGAATGGGACACCCCAAGACGTCTCCCAACTTCTCGTCCGGAAATTCCATCCTGCAGCCAAGCTAGCACCTGGCCTTGATCTACTGCGTTAGGCTTCGTCGTTTTGGCATGGTTAGAAAAGTGACAATTATGCCCCTACTGCACCGGTATTAGTAGCGAAACAGAGGTGCTTAGTGTTCACGACTGACCCCTTTAGCACGTGCATAACGACTTTACCGAGTTTTTCCACCTGCCTGCCTTCTGTACGCTTGCCAATATTGCACAGCTTTTTAAAAAAAACTGACGATGTTTCACCTGCATTTGACACGTTCGTGGAAATTGATGAATTATTGTCTATTTGTTCCCTGTTCAGTGGACTGTCTAAGCATAGCTGCCAACCTTGAGGCAACGAAAATCCTGAGCTGCGGCCTCCACTACGCTAGCCCTTGCTTCCAGGTGCCGAAAAATCAAACAACAGGGGGGGGGGGGGGGGGGGGGGTACGCAGTGCGCGTCAGCCCGCCTAGGTTTACTGTGCAGCGATGTTTATGTCCGCCCGGCACATTTTACAAACAGCAAAGTGTTCGCCCTTTCTCGATTCGTCGATGATGCAAGGAACACTTGTAGTCTGGATGGAACTTTACCAACCACTTCTGCTTCTTTGGAGGCATCATTTTCTTGAAAATCGAAAATAACACTTGTGAAAATCGCTAAGCATGTGCTCCAGACCAGGGCAATTTTGAAGGATCCGGAACAAACACAGAATGGATGCAAATTTGCTGCGTATGCGTAATCAAGACTGGCTGTGGGTCCCCGAAAGCTTAGCGGTACAGTATAGCGGCAGGCTCTCAACTACAGGCGCTTGACTGGGAGCGGTACGCCAAATGCCTCGAATTTTCAAACAAAACTTGAAAATCTGAAAATCGGGAAAAATGTACAAAAAAACGGAAAATCGGGACTTGAAAAAAAACCGGGAAATTCCCGATAAAATCGGGAGGGTTGGCAGCTATGTCTAAGGTCAACTTTTAACCCATTTGGATTGAAAGAACATTGTATTTTATTAGCGTACTTGCGATGATAAACAATGACACAAAATAGTGTCTATTAGTATACTATTCACAACTTCAACTTTGACCATTAGTATACTATTCACAACTTCAAACCCAAACTTGGTACAGAGATACCTGATGGTACCTGCATATGGGAAATTAAAATCTCCCAAAATGCATATTTTGTCATATGTTTGTAACTCCTCAGATTGTAAAAGTTATAATAGATCTGTGTTTTCAGTTGTGGAGCTTGGGCTTCTATACACACAACCAACAAGAATTATTATAGTCTTTTGACATAACTCATCACCATACCGATGTTTCAGTGGCATTACAACTCTTTGATCACAGAGGGTCTGCAAGTGAAACTCTCATCATCTCCATGATTCAAAGATTCTCATGTGTCTCTGTAAAGGTGGGGTCATAGGAATCTATGTTTTGCTGGCACAGCTTACCTCTTTGTTTTGTTGTGATGCTCCATTACCTGCCATGTATAGGTGTAGGGGACTACAGTACATGTCGATCACCATGAACCTGACCTAATTTTAAGAGCATGCAAAATGTGTAGAATTGCACCATTCAGAATCAGGACTGTACATGGTTGTAAGAACACATCGGTTGCTTGGTATATCACCATTGATCACTACACACTCCATTTGTGATGGAAAGTGTGACATGCTACTCTTCAGTATCCTGCAACAACCACACTGTCATGGAACAAAGCCTTGGCCGGTGGGTGTCACAAGTCTGATAGGTACTTTAATATATATACAAAGTCGACTTAAACTGAGACTAGATTGCATAGACATTGATTTGTGGTGTAGAATAAATTGGCTACACAGAAACCAGTGCAGATTGTGAACCTTGGCCTGATAAGAATTGGAAAAAGCGGTCCATGACAATTCATTGCACGACATTACATAGAATGGACATTTCAGGGGAAAAAAATGGTTGAATGGATATATCGTTGACTACGACATTTAGTGGATTTATTTTTTAACTATTTCAAGGCCAAATCAACTTCAGTTGACTTAACCGTAGACCACCACAGGCAACAACAATCGACATGGTGGGATCATATCAAAGGGACCGTATTTCACAGTACAGTGTTTCAACTAGCATGCCCTTCACCCCCTGACACATTTTTCAGTGGTATAACCCGATGTATAGTGGGGGTTTCCCTTCAAAAATAGTTGATCGTCTAAAAATGGCTGCGAGTTTGAAAATGCGCTTTCACTGCACAAGAGGCTTTTGGCCTTATTTTCAACATTGAACATGGATTTTGCTGCTGCAGAAGCCAGCCCTTGTCACAAAAGTCACACATATGTGAATCGGTCATACACATGAGCCATAACGAGTTTGCTTTTCTTGTTTAAAGAAGAAATGTTGCTAAAACAAGCCATGATATTGTAACCGGACTGACTGGGTGTAGGCGACTTAAATAGTTTATCAGATAGACAAAAAAAAAACTGCCCATCTAATACAGTGCTCAAGTGCCTACAGAGTTTAAGTACGCATCCCTTTTGTGGTCTAGGGAAGGGCTGGAGATTACTGTGGAGAGCCAAACTATAAGTCTACTCTAGTCTCGCATGCGCACAAAATCCGTGTTTACTTGCCTCGCGTTGTGTTCAAAAAGTCAAAGTTACCTGCGCAATATTTTGACTGGATTTGGTGTTTGTTGCTGTTAAGCGCTACTGAGCTACCAACGTGCGCTCGCACGATCAGTCACACCGTCATACATGCACAGACATACACTGACACACACAAACTTCTCGCACATACCGGCACACGCACAGTCTCAGTCTCACTCTAGCTGAGCATCATAAGATAGAAGTAAGGTTCCAAGATTTATTTATACCAGAAAAGCATTCATGATGAAACAAACAACACAATCAAAATTAGTCAAACCAAGACAAGTCCTTAATAACCTTAAACACCTATATGCATAATACCTATACCTTCGATTACGACACCTAGCTCCTAGGCCTAAGACCTATACGCACTTACCGAATAAACCTACGCGCTGTCCTAACGCATCCTAAACCCTATTTAGGTGAACTAGTACTAAACCGAAACGCTACTGTCCCTATAGGATAGGGCCGGGGTGGTTCGAGATGATCATTATTCACAACCGTCTCGTGGGGTAGGGCCGGGGTGGCTCGAGGTGATCATTATTCACAACCGCCTCGTGGGGTAGGGCTGGGGTGGCTCGAGGTGATCATTATTCACAACCGCCTCGCGGGGTAGGGCCGGGAAGTGTGAGAGATCATTATTCACAACCGCTCACGGGGGGAAAGGGACTGGAGTGTGAGAGATCATTATTCACAACCGCTCACAGAGGGAAAGGAACTGGAGTGTGAGAGATCATTATTCACAACCGCTCACAGGGGGAAAGGGACTGGAGTGTGAGAGATCATTATTCACAACCACTCACAGGGGGAAAGGGAGGGTGATCATTATGCACAACCACTCCCGAGACTGAGAATCGGCCGCATTATATAGGCTCCCAGCCTCTGAAACCGGAAACTACGTCACTAAGCTTCACGCGTGTAGTCTGCTACACACCAACTAGCTAAGTCAGCAAATTCTCGCTCACAGTGCGCCAAGCGTGCACTAAACCACTGAACTCTTGACTCGCTGGTAGTAACTAGCGATAGCGTTAGCAGAGGGCTCCTCTGCTACAATATGTTTGCAAAGCTTTATCATGTTGTGTAACTCGTATGAATTTTCAATTTTTTTATTTTCATTCTAGCAATAAGAAAGTAAGCTATTATCTCCAAACAACGTGATTCATTCGGCTGGGAAAAGATATGGAAGGTTTATTGTCATATAATATTGACATCTTGTAACAAGGGTTGGTGAGGCATTGTTCATTTGCACGGGATGTAAGGAAAGAACGTGACAGTAATTTATCTAATTTACGTTATCGAAAGCCAATCATACTACTACATAGTATAGCTTTTTGAAGTTCAAACAGTGCACAAGTTTGGTCTTTGATTATGAAGCTGATTCATTTTCAGTTCTTTTAACATTTTTGCTTTTCCTTGGTGTCACAATATTTCTACCTGGCTCTTTGTATCTGGCTCAGTAAGACCTGAGGTTTTCGACAAACTTTTTTAACTGATTTAGATCTTCTCTGAAGTAAATCAAAATTTCTTCTTAGCACACACACATGTGCATGAATGATACAGACATTATGTGAACTACATCATTTTGTGAGATGGACATCGTTCATTGTAATATGTAATAGTAAGGGATCAGAATTAGCTGATTCCCATAATCTACCTTACGTATCGGCTGATAGTCCATGTTTCCGTTCTCATTGATCTGATTGTTGTCGATCCTTTCATCTATTCTGTAAATTACTGGCATTTTTCTTTAGCAGAATGGCTAAGAAAACATCACACAGGCTAAGCTGCAAAATATTGTAGTGTTTTTCATGTAATTAAGTTTTCTTTCGTAGGAAGCTCAGATTTCTGGAATAAACCTTTCCATTTCTCTGTCTCAGCCTGTCAAAGACTACAAGGGTCTCCTACATTTGCAAAACGCAGGTTGCCCATGTATCTGCAATGATGGCTGTCATAAAGAATATTGAATGCTGAGACTTTTTGTTCAAAATCTGAACCCTAGAAAGGCTGTACTTGTAAAAAATTGAAATTTCACTTCATCACACAATGTTTTATTTTTTTACCTTGAGAAGTGCCAAGTGAGGATATTTGACTAGATAAGATAAACTTTATTGCCATATGCATAAACATTAGAACAAAATTTGCGGCATAACTGACGAGCATCCATATTAAGATGAACACGTCAACACATAAAACATACATACATCACAATCAAGTAGACTCTAAAATACCAAACCACACATATGTATAGCAGTCATCATACTAAGTATGCACACACATCTAAGTAAGTGAAATAAGATAAATCTATAGCATAATAACCATATTATGACAACAAAGACCACCAAGTGAGCTGCAACGAAAATAGATTACCTAAATTCATATATATTTGTAAAACTGTATGTCCTGTTTAAGAAGAGGTTTAATACATGTAATTAACTATAAACAACTCAGATAGGCTGTAGGTAATTCTAAAGGGACTTTGAGTCAATCTGCTGAGTCAAATCGTATCACAACCGCGTTAGACAGGGCCTGAACAGCCAAGGGATAAAAGCTTTTCTGAAAACGAGTGGTTTTGGCCTTAATAGATCTAAAGCATGAGCCAGATGGCAAGGTCTAGAACAGGCTATGTGCATGATGGTGCTTGTCATGAATGATGGAGCTCGCTCCCTTGATGGTGCGTGCGTGGTAGAGAGATTCCAGCGAGAGGAGATCACTTCCAACAATATGAGATGCTGTTTTGATCACCCTATTTAATTTTTTGCGGGCTTCGTCAGTTGCGCTGCCATACCACACCGTCATTGAGAAGGTAAGAATGCTCTCAATGGCGGCGCAGTAAAACTGCACCATCTTTCTTTACTAGCTGTTCAATATTCTTCTCCCACTTCAGATCGTACAAGATAAGAGTACCCAAGAACTTGAACGTTTCAACAATTTCAATATCGTTTCCTTGGATGATTAAGGGAAGGGGGTCAGTTTTCTTTTTCCTGAAATTGATTATCATTTCCTTGGTCTTACCAACATGCAAATCCAGGTTGTTGTCAGAACACCAGCCTACTAACATGTCTACCTCATCCTGATATGCACTCTCATCATTGTTATGTACAAAACCCTTGACTGTTGTATCATCAGCAAATTTCACTATGTGTGTGCTATCATAGTGGGATACACATTCGTGTGTAAAAAGAGAATACAACAATGGGGATAAAACACATCCTTGGGGAGCACCCGTACTCAAGGTCAAAGACTGGGATACATTCTGACCTGGAGTAGGGAACTGACACAGCTGAACACAGTTCTGACTGCACGAACCGATCTTGACAATCTGGGGTCTGTTTAACAAGAAATCCAGAACCCAGTTACAGATCGATGGACTGTGCGAAGCCCAGGTGCAGCAGCTTTTCATGTAGTTTGGAAGGTATGATAGTGTTGAATGTGTTGCTATAATCAACAAAAAGCAGCTTAACATACACATTTGGGTTCTCCAGATGCTGCAGAATATAGTGCAGTCCTAGTGACACAGCGTCCTATACTGATCGGTTCGAATGGTAAGCAAACTGATAATGATCGAGGGAGGGGGGCATGACAGACTTGATGTGCTATAGGCTCAGGAACACACTAGGCCCACCCACCAATCCCGTGAGATAATTGTGAAATACACCGTACAAGAAAAGAAGAACTATCAAATAGTGAAACTCGTACTCAACTTCCACAAATAACCATAAAAAATAAAATAAAAAATTTGGCCAGGGATAATTTGGGGGGGGGGGGGATGGGGGGGGGGGGGGAGGGGCCGGGCCCTCCCACTCCCCCTCTCCCCTGCTGGATCTGCCACTGAGGGCAGCACAAGAGTAACGCATAATGCCTGTTACTCAAATGAGATCGTTCAACATAGAGGAGGGGCTGATCCATATGATAGAAGCGCTTTACAAGAACGCCTGCAGCGCGGTTCTACTTAACAATCAGTCAGGCGAGTTCTTCAGGACGACGATCGGTGTCCGTCAAGGATGCCTGCTCTCTCCTGTCCTTTTCAACATATTCCTGGAGAAGATCATGCAAGAAACCCTCCACGACCACCATACTTCAATCTCTATTGGTGGCAGATCCCTGTGCAATCTTCGATTCGCAGACGACATTGACCTCATGGCAGGCAGCAATAGTGAGCTTCAAAACCTGACAGACAAACTTTCAAGTAGCGCAGGGTCTTATGGCATGGAGATCAGTACGGATAAAAGCAAAGTGATGATCAACACCACAAGCGACAGCAGCAGCAACATTCACATGAACGGCCAGAAGCTAGAAGAGGTCAATAGCTTCAAGTACTTGGGAGCCACCCTGTCCAAAGACGGTAGTTGCTTAGCAGAGATCCGTATCAGGATAGGTACAGCAACATCCGCAATGGCCAGGCTGGACAGGATATGGCGAAGTAACTCCATCAGCTTCACCATCAAGTACAGGCTTTACAAGTCCCTCATAGTGTCTATTCTACTCTACGGCTGTGAGACTTGGACACTGCTTGCAGACTCAGAAAAGAAAATCCAGGCCTTTGAGAACAAGTGCCTGAGGAAGTTGCTCTGCATCTCGTACCGCGAGCACAAGACCAACGAATATGTACGGAGCATCGTCACTTCCCTGGTGGGCCCACATGAACCCCTTCTGGCAACCGTGAAACGGCGCAAGCTTGCTTGGTTTGGCCACGTGACCCGACACAACACCTTGTCCAAGACTATCCTCCAAGGCACTCTCGAAGGAAGTCGTCGGCGAGGTCGTCAGAGAAAGAGTTGGGTCGCAAACATAAAAGAATGGACCGAACTCGAGATGCCAGACTTGCTTGCCACCGCCCAAAATAGAACTCGGTGGAGAGCACTGTCTGTTGCTGCTGCCTTTCAGTCCCCCCAACGCCCAGTTCGGGCAAGGGACTGATGATGATGATGATGATGATGCACACACGCGCACATACACTGACACACCACTCAAACAAAGATTTAAATGAACTTGAAAATGATAATAAATCATGAAAGAATATTAACTATAATATTAACTATTAAATTTGAACTCTAGACTAAAAGAGTAAAATTAAGATTTCAAATGTAAACTAATGAGCATAAACTATAAGAGATAAGATAAACTTTATTGCCAGATGCATAAACATTAGGAATTTTTTGCTACGTAACTGACGAGCGTCCATATTAAGATCAACATATAAAACATACATACATCACAATCAAGCAGACTCAAAAATACCAAACCACACATATGTATAGCAGTTATTGTACTAAGTATGCACACACATCTAAGTAAGTAAAATAAAATAGCATAATAACCATATTATGACAACAAAAACCGCCATGTGAGCTGCCGCACAACGAAAACAGATTAGCTAAATTCATATGTAATAATAGTTACGGTATTTATAATGCGCTTATCTTATGATAATTATAACTCTAAGCGCGCACTCACAACTCGCACACGCATGCGCACTCTTTAGACAATGACTCATGTAACACAAATAGTGAAAATACATTACAACGGTCAGCTTGGGGTGGGGAGTGTGGTGATATAGTGCTAGAACTGTTGAAAGAGGTGAGTTTTGAGGGCAGACTGGAAGGAGGAGAGAGAGTGTTTCTGACGGAGAGAGAGTGGGAGAGTGTTCCACGTGGATGGACCGTATACTGAGAAGGAGCGGGGGCCGAAAGTGCTGAGTTTGGTGCGGGGGTTGAGGAGGCGGAGAGGATCGGAGGCGGAGTGGAGGGAGCGGGGAGGAGTGTAGGGGTGAAGTAAGTTGGAGAGATAGGCAGGAGCATAGTTGTTCAGGGATTTGTAGCAGAGAGACAGAATCTTGTATTGGATGCGTTGGGGGATGGGGAGGCAGTGAAGGAGCTTGAGCAGGGGAGTGATGTGGTCGGACTTTTTCTTTCTGAGGATGAGGTGGGCAGCATTGTTCTGGACGCGCTGGTGGAGTGAGGAAGGCCGGAAAGGAGAGAGTTGCAGTAGTCGATGCGAGATAAGATGAGAGAGACAGCGAGTTTGGTGGCAGCTTCGGTAGTGAGGTATTTTCTGATCTGACTGATGCGGCGGAGGTGGAAATAACATGCCTGGGCCGTGGCGGAGATGAAGCTGGTCATGGAAAGAGAGGAATCGAGCATAACGCCAAGGTTCTTGACCGAGTCAGAGAGGGAGATGGGGGTGCTGTCGAGTTGAAGGTGGAGAGAAGGCGGGAGCTGGGAAAGTTTATGGCGAGTGCCTACCAGCATGGCTTCCGTTTTGTCGTTGTTCAGTTTGAGCTTGTTTGCTGTCATCCAGTTTTTCACGTCTTCGTAGCAGTCAGCCGTGCGAGTCAGTAGTGTCTGAGTGTTGTCGAGTTTGTCTTTGTCTAGTAGTTGTGAGTCGTCAGCGTAGAGGTGGTGGTGTATGTGGTGAGACTGGATGATGTTGGACAGGGGGGAGGTGTAGAGTGTAAAAAGGACTGGGCCCAGGATGGACCCATGTGGAACGCCACAGGAGAGCCTGACTGGGTTGGAGGAGACGCCGTCGATGATGACGGACTGCTGTCTGTCGGAGAGGTAGGAGAGAAACCAGGAGTGAGCAGAGTCAGTGATGCCAAAGGAGTGGTGAAGGCGGTGGAGGAGGATAGAGTGGTCTATGGTGTCGAAGGCGGCAGAGAGATCGCGTAGCGTAAGAAGGGAGATGTTGCCCGAGTCAGTGGAGAGAAGCAGGTCATTAAGGATATGTAGAAGGGCTGTTTCAGTGCTGTGATGTTTGCGATAGGCAGACTGGAATGGACTGAGGAGGTTGTTGTCGGCGAGGTGGAGGTTGAGTTGGTTGAGGACAACCTTCTCAAGAAGCTTGGACAGGAAAGAGAGATTGGAGACTGGGCGGTAGTTCTTGAGTTCGTTTGGGTCGAGGTTGTGTTTTTTGAGGAGAGGACGGACGATGGCGGACTTGAAGATATCCGGGACGGAGCCATTCTCTAGAGATGTGTTGATGATGTCGGTAATGAAGGTCAAAAGTTTTGGGAGGCCGTCCCGGTAGAGGGAAGCTGGGAGGGGGTCTAGTTCGCAGGTTTTGAAAGGCATGGACTTTATGGTCTTGAGGACTTCATCCTGAGAGACCGGGTGGAAGGATGAGGGGGGAGTGCCGGAAAAGGGGGGGTCAGGAAGAAGGCAAGGCAGAGTGTCGAGTGTGTTGCGCAGAGTTTGGATTTTGTCGGAGAAATAGGAGGAAAAAGTGGACGGAAGTTCTTCTTTGCTGTGTGTGTTGGGAAGAGGAGAGTCTTTAGAAGTGCCTAGGAGTGTGTTCATGGTAGCGTAGAGGGTTTTGGAAGAAGTGGATTCCAGGATTTTGTTTTGAAGGTGTTTGCGTTTGGAAGTCGGAGATCATTCTGCAGACTTTGGATCTGGTGGTTTGGAAGATCTCTCTGTGAACGATGAGGTCAGATGAGCACCAGCGGCGTTCCGCTTGTCGACACTCGCGCTTGGCCTCAGCTATGTCGTCAGTGAGCCAGGGGGAGGGGAGTCGGTTGGGTATGGAAGAGGTGGTGACAGGGGCATGGGTGTCTAGAAGTTTTCGAAGGGAGGAATCGAAATGGGATGCAAGATCGGGAGAGGAGGTGGGGTCCAAGAGAAGGTCGACAGCTTCGTCGAAGAAGTTCTCTCGGTTGACAGATTTTAGTTTGCGACGAGAGACAAAGAGCTTGGGTTTTTTCGGGGGAGGTAGGTTGAGGGCGACGAGAATAGCGAGGTGGTCGGAGGGAAGCACAGAAGAGGTGTCAGAGTCGAGGAAGAGTTGATCGGAGGTGCGGGTGATGATCCAGTCGAGGGTGTGGCCGAGTCGGTGGGTGGGTTTAGTGATGTGTTGTGTAAGATTGTGGTTTGAAAGTGACGTGCAAAGGCGTTTTGTGTCGGGGTGGTCAGGTTTGTCGAAGTGGAAGTTAAAGTTGCCAAGAAGGATGTGTTTTCCGGGTCGTGTGCTGTAGTGGTCGAGGAGGAGATCGAACTCGGTGAGGAACATGGAGTTTGTGAGTTTGTTTTGAGAGCTTGGAGGGGGGCGATAGATACATGAGAAGATGAGGGACTGGCCAGGGAGTGTTGCTACGGCCTCGACAGATTCAAAGGAAGGATGAGCAAAAGGGAGTGACTGAGAGATGGAGAGGTGAGCGGAAAGAGAGTCCCTGTAGATGATGGCAATGCCACCCCCTCTGGAAGCACGCGGGAAGGAGGCCAGGCGGTAGTCATTCGGAGTGACGCTGGCGATGATGGGTTCATCGCCAGCTGAGCGGAGCCATGTTTCGGTGATCACGACAACATCTAGGTCATTGTCTAGGATGAAATCTGAAATCACGTCGGCTTTGCCATCTTTGCAGACAGACTGTGCATTGAACAGACACAGTTTTAGGTTGGATGAGCCAGAAGAGGAAGAGGGAGAAGAAGAGGACAAAGGAAGAGGAGGGTGGGGAGGGGGGAAAGAGGATGGAGGGGGGAAGGAGGGGGAGAGGGGGGAGGAGGAAAAGACGGGGAAGGAGAACCGGGCAAGAAAGAGGATGCGAGAGGAGGGGATGGGGGAGGAGGAGGAAGGGGAGTAGGAAAAGCTGAGGTAGAGGGAGGGGGAGGAGAAAGGGGGGAGAGGGGACGAGGAGGAAAAAGCAGGCGAAGGAGGAGGGGGTGAGGGGAGGGCGGGGGAGGGGGCGGCCGAGGAAAGCAGGGAGCAGTAGATGAGCAAGAGAGGAAAGGAAATGGGAGAAGAAAGAAGGGAGGTGGAGAAATCGAGGAGGCGGGGGGAGGCGGAAGGGGTGGAAGGGCATAGGAAAAGGGGAAGAAGTGTGTGGTTGTGTTTGTGGTGGTGAGTCTCGCCTTTTGCTAATTCCGCCCCTGTGGCCTCTCTTTCGCGATCGGATGCCGCGTAAGGCATCTGCAACACTGTCAGCGGCACCGGCTGCGCAGTAGGTGGCGTGGCGACGTAGAGATAGCAGTTGTTGGCGTGTGTATTTGATGAGCATGATTGATTGTGAGGACAAGAAGAGGAAGACGAGAAGAGGGTTCAGTAGGGTGTGTGTGTGTGAGTAAGTATGTGTGTGTGTGTGTGTGTCGGTGTGTGTGTGAGCGGTGTGGTAGGAGAGCGACCTGATTTCTGGTCGGTCAGCGGCAAGATCGGGCAATGGCGCCGAAAGTGGGGAGATCGAGATGTCGACGAGAGAGCACACGAAAACCTATAGAACGGTAGGAACATGAATGAGTCTACAACAACCAAGCAGCAGATGCAACCACGGGTGGCAAACAGACTCACACAGTCATCATATCACACACTAGCACGCAGCACATGAAAACAGGGTGCAGAAAGGCCCGGCGAACCCACACTGCGGAAGATGCAAAATGGCGACGTAAACAAAAATTCAAATGACAGACACAATTCAATACGATACCACTCAAACAGCAACCAGATCCGACGAAAACACAAGCATAATCCTCATCAGCGCACTCTTATATGATACTCAGCAGACTTTCAGCACACGAAACACAGTACATCCAACGAAAAACCACTAAACACTGGGAGCGAAAACACATGGTAGGTCGCACAAACAAGATGGCGCCCCATAATGTATTTGTAAAGTGACTGTATATCTTGTTTAAGAAGAGGTTTAATAGAACATATAAAGAACTATAAACAACTAAGATGGGCTGTAGGTAGTTTTAAAGGGACTTTTGAGGCCTGAATTATATGATATCGCAGCCACATTAGACAGGGCCTGAACAGCTCCCTCCCTCTCTCCACCTTCAACTCGACAGCACCCCCATCTCCCTCTCTGAATAACTACGCTCCTGCCTATCTCTCCAACTTACTTCACCCCTACACTCCTCCCCACTCCCTCCGCTCCGCCTCCGACCCTCTCCGCCTCCTCATCCCCCGCACCAAACTCAGCACGTTCGGCCCCCGCTCCTTCTCAGTATACGGTCCATCCACCTGGAACACCCTCCCACTCTCTCTCCGTCAGAAACACTCGCTCTCCTCCTTCCAGTCTGCCCTCAAAACTCACCTCTTTCAACAGTTCTAGCACTATATCACAACACTCCCCACCCCAAGCTGACCGTCGTAATGTATTTTCACTATTTGTGTTACGTCGTGCGCATGCGTGTGCGAGTTGTGAGTGCACGCTTAGAGTTATAATTATTATAAGATAAGCGCATTATAAATACCGTAATTATTATTATTATTATGTGTCCGTGTATCGTGTGGATGCTGCAGCAGTGTGTGAGATGTTAACTATGCTCAACAGGTATCGTGTGTGTGCTGCAGCATTGTGTTAGATGTTGGCTGTTCTTGACGCTTGTGTGCAAGTATCAGGTGTGGATGCTGCACAAATATGTGTGAGATATCACCTTGGGACATGATGTGTGTGGGCAGGTGGTTGCCTTCCCAGATCCCAAGATTGAGAACATTGTGTCGGAGAATGCAGCTGGGCGACGGACGCTGGAGGAGGAGAACAAACAGTGGACACAGAGCTACACCAAGAACACTGCTCATCCATATCTCACCACCTTCACCTTGCGCTTCCCTTCCCCCACACTCGACTTTTTTGACCGCACTTACTACCTACGCATCTCCAATGATGAGGGATTCAAGGACCTGGCCTTCAAATTGATGGCAAAAGGTATAAGTGTTCACTGGAAAATAAAACTTTAATGTTTGTACTTTCAAAGACGAATTTCAGCAGAATGGACACAACTTTGCGCACATATAGTAGGCTGATTCATTGTTGGATCAGGAGTTACACTGACCCTGTCACTGACAGATCAGAGCTGCATAAAAAACATGAATACACGATTTTCATGACATGCCAGTAGCAGTAATGGAGGGTGCAAATTAAACCCGTAGCACCAAAGCACTGTCAGAGGTGGTGTGGTCTGAACGGCGCTGTGTGCCTTGTGTGAGCCTCGTGTGAGCAAAGTCTGGCAACACCCATAGTCTCAGTTCAGTTTTTTTATCCTCAATACTTGTAAAAAAATCAAACCAGACCAAAAAGGTGACTGCCAAGCGTGTAATATGCAAAGAAGTACCCAACGGAGAAAGAAACACGCTTAGAAAAGATGGGTACAACACAATTTATTAATATTTCGGGTAAATACCCTTTGTCAAAATAGACAAACAAACAAATAGAGAGATTAGCCGCTACTTATCTTCATTGGCAGAAGGAATGTGGCAAGTGAAGGAGGTGACGTAAAATAAAAGAAAAGGAAGAACAAAAGTGCGGAAAAAGTAAAAATGACGTCAACGAAAAATCGTAATAGAGAGACTCGGAAAGAACCTGAACACGAGAGACAAGAGTGTGAGCAAGTACGTGCAGGAGCGAGCGAAAGAAAAGGCGTGTAGATTAGGCCAGAGAGAGAGAGAGAGAGAGCGAGACGGAGAGAGAGAAAGAGAGCGAGACGGAGAGAGAGAAAGAGAGAGAACGAACAGGGAGAACCCTTGGGCACGAAGTAGGCTGAGTGTCTAATACACAAAGCCTGCTAAACACCAACCCGAAGGCAAACTTTATATCACCTTCAAGTTGAGGACTACCTCGGGGAAAAACGGGAGGACCCCGGGAAAAAAACCCCAGCATTTAGCACGGTACACAACAAGTAATAAGTCATGAAAACAAAGCAAATAATCAAATTCAGTAAGAGAATATTGGTATAAGTGGAGAGTAGGTAGTTGTGAAACCATCTTCAAGGGTAACTCAAAAAATAAGGGGGGGGGGGGGGAGGAGAGAGAGAGAGAGAAAAGAGGCGGGGGGGGGGGGGGGGGGGGGGGGGGGGGGGAAGGAAGGAGGAAGGGGAAGAAGGGAAAAGGAAAAAGCGTAAAGAGAGAGAGAGGGCTAGAGAAAAGTGGTAAAGGGGGTAGGGGGGGGGGGGGGAGTAAGAGGGAGAGACGTAGAAGAAGAGAGAGGAAAAAAAAAAAAAAAGGGGGGTGGCCTGGGGGTGGAAGACAACCAGCCAGAGCCACCAACCCCACCCAACAAGCACCCACCAGCCACCCACCAGTTAGAGAACCCAGAACACTACCAACACCTTGACGAATGCTCCCTCGAAGCTGATCAAAAGCGCATCTCTAAGACAGTCAAATAGATGATTCTTAAAGGAGAGCTTCCTTCCACAGCTAATCTACTCATAAAAAAGCGGCCTAAGCAACCTAACTTTTACCTTCTCCCAAAAATTCACAAACTCAACAATCCCAGCCGCCCCATAGTGTCAGCTTGCAGCTGTCCCACTGAACACATCTCCGAAAATGAGAATCTTGCACTGGTTACATTCATCATGCAGCCAACTATACCTGTTATACTTAGTGTATAAAATACCAAAGGCAAGTATATTTGGCAATTTCGGATTTTTTTGTTGTTTGTTGCTATTT
Organism: Semisulcospira habei; assembly: GCA_036245525.1. Classification (NCBI taxonomy): domain Eukaryota; kingdom Metazoa; phylum Mollusca; class Gastropoda; family Semisulcospiridae; genus Semisulcospira; species Semisulcospira habei. Next base: position 131,787,514 of record BTPG01000003.1, on the reverse strand, counting down.
TGCAATCTAATGTAATCAGGTTTGCGTTCAATGACTTCCATTACATATAATATATGCTTTTTTCTGTAAACATGTATGTGCAAGCACTGAATTACTGTGCTACAGTGAAGAGCACAATGGTTTTCAGCAACAAGAAACAGTTTTCTGGAAGAACTGATTCAAGCTTTAGTGTCCAGGACACCAACCACAACACAGTTTTGTCAAATTGTCATAGACACCCCTTCCCTCCGCCCTCTCCTAGAAAACAACAAACAAAGCAGGAAACAGATTGTGGTTGTCAGTATACAAGTAATTACATGATGTGGACTTCAACTACAAGACGTAAACAAGCAAGAATGAGTTACTGATTGTGTAACCATGAAATAAGAACGAAGGTTATATGTGTGAGCACGAGAGACCACTGGTACATCAATTACAACATCTTACATTACAACATTTTGGACATCATTTAAAAATACGCATATCTCTGCAAAAATTACAAACCGGCAGCACTGACAACCGTACACCATTGCCTTTGCTTCTATACACATCTATTATGAATACATAAACTGCTGAACTTTTTGAAAAAAAAATGGCTACAGATATCTAGACCTAATCGCTGCGGCACCCTCATACCGACTCCGCGGATCAAAATCAGCGTCAATGAGACCAACAAGAGACTTGGAGTTACTGCAGCCTGGGGACTGATGAGGATCTATGCCTCTTACAGGCGGAAAGCGTTTTGCATCATGTTGGACCAGGTACCTATAGTCAGGGCCCTTGCTTGTAGTATTGTTTACATTTGCTCGAGAGAGGGGGCAAGTGTCACCCATCACTGTTGGCAGCAGGCCTCCCGCCTAATTTTTAGGATGCACCCTGTTCATTGAGGACTGACAGTGTAGGCCTACAGTGCACTAGAGCATAATGCTAGCTGGCCATAGCTCTCTGAGTCTCTCTCTCTCTCTCTCTCTCTCGTACAGGCCAACTAACTCGCCACGGGTATCAGTGACTGTCTAAAAAATGAATAAGTCAAATGACCTGCTCACTGACAGAGCAATGCGTCATTTCAAATTTGTATGCGTCAATGACCGATGACCGATGAGCCTCCTATACGCTGTATGCTCATTATATAGCTCATTAGACATGAAACACAAATACCTAGAATGTGACTAATCACAATAGACCTAACACATCTCACAGTTGCCAATCACAAAGTTACTAAACAAAAATTACGCATATGTGTGTGTCACAAATTACTATCACAGTGATATTATGATACGTTTCGCAGCTCAAGCCCATGTACTTATCTATGCCCAATAAATTGTGATTTCTAATGCATGAAAGATTAAAACCTATTAAAGCACCCAAATACACATACACAAGCACAGCACGCACACATGTGCGTACCCATATATACACACATATACAAACACCATATCAACCAGTTTTTAAAAAAAAATTTTTGTGGGTTTATTGTCGAGAAAATGTTATCTGTTTGGCTGTCTCCAGCAGTTTATGCCATGCAGGAATCATTGTGACTAAAACTGCTTCAGAGAGCCAAAAGAGTAAATTGCCTAAAGTGTTCATGCTGTATAATAATCAAGGAGTCACCAAACCATTTTTTAAAGTACACTTTTTGGTTTTAATGCCATTGCAAAAAGTATATTAGTGTTTTGTAGCTGACACAGAAATTCCCACCAGCATGATGTCATAACTGATAGCGTGGGTTCAGAAGGATATGTAATATGTCATAATTGTCAGTTTGTAAGTTTGTTTGTAACTATTGATCTCTGCTTTGGCAACATCGACGATGCGCTCAAGCCGTTGTGTAGGCCCCCACTGGGGCGCTCAGACCATAACATCATACACTTGTTGCCAACGTATAGACAAAAAATAAAGACATCCAAGACTGTAACAAAAACCACTCACCTGTGGACACCGGACAGCATGGAGGAGCTCCGTGGTTGCTTTGAGGCGACAGTTTGGGATATGTTTACTCATAACTGTGATGATCCTAATGAACTTGTTGAGACAGTCGCATCTTATGTAAGATTTTGTGAGGACACTGTAATTTAAACCAAGACAGTGAAGGTGTTTGCCAACAATAAGCCATGGGTCAGCAAGGAGCTTAAGGTGTATTTGAACCAGAAGAAACTTGCTTTTTTACAGGGTAACACTGATGAATTTGAGGAAAAGGAAAAGGATTTTAGAAGGGCTGCTAGGGCTGCCAGACTGAACTATTAAAACAAGATCAAACGAAATTTACTTCTGGCAATGCTAGAGAGGCTTGGAATGGATGGGTAGGCAGCAAAAGAAATGAGCATGGCTTTGTACTGGAAATCCAGTTGAGATGGCCAATGATCTAAATCGTTTTTACTCATGGTTCGATGGCATAAACCTTAGTGATAACTATGATGAATTGTGCCAGTCCATTGTGCCGGAACCTTTGTCAGTTACTGAAGAGGACGTAGTGAACATCTTTTCTAAGTTGAATGCACACACAGCACCTGGACCAGATGGGTTAGGTGGAAAAGTATTGAAAACCTGTGCAGGTCGATTGGGAAAGATCTTCACTACTATCTTTCAGTTCCTGCTTGATCTTCATACTGTCCCTACTGCTTGGAAATTATCAATCATTGTTCCGATTCCTAAAAAACCCAATGCTCATGAATTCAACGATTTCTGCACAGTTGCATTGACTTCTATTCTGCCAAAATGTATGGAAAAGGTGGTGGGAGACATCTTTTTAAAAATGTTGCCGAACTACTGGATCCAATTTGCTTATAAAAATCATAGGGGTGTGGAAGCCTTACTCTGTACAATCTTGTTTTTCAACATCTTAAAAATTAAAAGCACATGTGAGAATTCTTTTTATTGGCTTTTTTAATGATTTTAATACTGTTGAACTGCTGATGCTTTTGCAGCGTATGATGGACTTTCATGTGAATACAAGCATTATTCTGTGGGTGTGAGACTTTTTGAAGGACAGGCCACAACGTGTAAATGTACATGGTAGTCTGTCTGACCAAATGGTGTTAAATTCGGGCTGCCCTCAAGGTTGTGTTCTCTCTCCGACATTGTTTTCTATATACACAGACCATATGCATTGTCATACTGCCACTTCTCATCTCTTAAGGTTGTATACTATACCTACATTTTTTAATTGAAAACTGCCGCTTATAGGGTTTTTTGAGAGCCTTATTGAGTCTGGAGGCTATTGCCACCCTGAAAGACCCATGGTCCCGGGCATATTTGTAAGTTTTAGCCTTTTGCGTGACCTACCCCATGAGCGAAAACACGCAAAATAGTTAATTTCAGAACACAATAAAAATTTATCGAATAGTGTGTTAAAATGATAAAGAAACATTTCGGTCACTTCATAAAGTATGTTAGTATTTTCTCGTAAAAAAAAGTGTGTTCTGATAATTGGAATTCTAAGTGCAATCGAGAAAAGTTTATGTTGTAAATTCGCAAATTGCCCGGATGTTATCAATAACATTACAAGTGTTTGCAATGTTGGGCAATTGCTCAGGCCCTTTTTATTCGATAAAGTCGTACTTTAGATCATATCACACACATTATTTATGAAAAAATGAGGGGGTCCCGCGCAAAAATTGGCACTTTGGGTCGTTTGCGAGTGCGTTTTCAAAAAGGGATACAAGCGATGTCTGACTTCCGGCAGATCATATCTCCGCCGTAGCCGGTCCCAAGCCGGCATGAGAAAGGAGGAAATCAAGTACGCCAAACCAACAAGTATAATCTACGCCCAAACTGTTGGAAACTACTAGTCCTCGATCACTATTAGTGACAGTGGGAAAGTAAACTGGAACAAATAATAACGGCAGATACGGGATGAGAAGGTTTATCTATAAGTAATTAAATGCACCAATTATCTCTTAGTAGTTGAGTTAGTGCAGTGGTAAAATACTCTTTTTGCTACGCAGGTAACCAGGGTTCAATCCCCGTAGATGGATATTTTTTTTCCTGCTCAAAAATTTGAAACCCATAGTTTCTACTTCGCTAAATGAAACAAACGCACACACACACACACAATATATATATATATATATATATATATATATATATATATATATATATATATATATATATATATAATATATATATATATATATATATATATATATATATAAAAAAGAAACGCGTGGTAATTTTGTTCTTTTTTTTATTTAAAATATGCGATTATCATCACCGTTGTAATGTGGATGTTAAACCATGAACCAACCAACAAACCACTTTCAGTCTTGGATAAAAATGCATACTGGTTACCTCAGTACATTTGTTCATTCATTTTTTTTCAGCCAGGCATTGTGAGCATGTTTACATTACATGTTTACATTCATTCAATCATTCACAGATTCACTGATGAAAAAGCACACCAAAGAGTGTTGTCAGAGTGTTTTTTTTTTAATTTTTCCTGGCATCATCAACAAACATTAATTAATGAATAATGTGAATTTGTTTTAATATACCTGCTGTAAGCAATGCTACATGCTCCTTTGGTGTATCCGTGAAAGCAGGTCGGTGAACATCTCTGGTTGAAAGATGTTTGTGAACAGATTGGTAGTGGATGTACCTATCTCTCCAGCTGAATCTCAGTTTCCCAGCAGTTTTTGGTTACAAATTATAAGGAAACAAAACAACTGTCACATGTTTCAATATGCCCCGTTATGTTTACACATGATCATTGTGAGTACAATACAATACAATACAATACAATACAACTTTATTGTCTGTTCGAGTCCAGGCACGACAGAAATTTGCCTTTCGGCTCGTCATGAAACAATATAAGACATTAACAAACGCTGCAAAAGCATATCATGAAAAATTATCATTGCAGCAATCTATCACAAGCAATCTGTCACAAGATGGGAGGTAATGTTAAGTAGATCATACTTATCGCGGCGTTATTAACGAGAGTTCAAAATCGAGACAGCAGTTGGAATAAAAGACTTCTTAAAAACATTCCTTTTGGCAAGTGGCATGTTGAAACGTCTGCCTGATGGTAGCATTTGAAACTGATCAGAGAGTGGGTGACTAGGATCATTGAATATGCTAGCAGCTATCCTTCGGACAGCTCTATGGTACAGATCATCTACTGGGCACTGTCCTAGGCCAATGATCTTCTCAGCTGTTCTGACGATACGTGACAGTCTGCCCCTGTTTTTCATACTGAGATTGCCATACCAAGCAGTGATGTTAAACGTCAGTATGCTTTCGATCAGGCTTCTATAAATGGATTCTAAAACCCTGGAACTGACATCAAAACTTCTCAGTTTCCTAAGAAGGTACAGACGCTGGTTTGCTTTTTTCACAATCAGATCAGTGTTTCCAGTGAAGGACAGCCCACTATCCACGACTGTGCCAAGGTACTTAAATTCAGTGACCACCTCTACAGGTTGATTATTAATTGAGACAGGTACAAAAATATCATCAACTTTCCTGTCATCAATGGCGAGTTCCTTGGGTTTTCTGTACATTCATTTCCAGAAAACTATCTTTGCACCATGACTCTAATACTGCTATCTGTGCAAAGTACTCGGCCAGACTGTCTTCTTTTTGGAGTAGGCGTACAAGGGCCATGTCGTCTGAGAACTTTAAGAGACGAGAAGTGGTAGTGTGACAATGCATATGGTCTGTGTATATAGAAAACAATGTCGGAGAGAGGACACAACCTTTAGGGCAGCCTGAATTTAGCACCACTTGGTCAGACAGACTGCCGTGTACATTTACACGTTCTGGCCTGTCCTTCAAAAAGTCTCGCACCCACAGAATAATGTTTGTGTTCAGATTAAAGTCCATCATACGCTGCAAAAGCATCAGTGGTTCAACAGTATTAAAAGCATTAGAAAGTCAATAAAAAGAATTCTCACATGTGCTTTTGATTTCTCAGGATGTTGAAATACAAGATTGTACAGAGTAAAGCATGCATCCTCCACACCCCTATGGCTTTTGTAAGCAAATTGGAATGGATCCAGTAGTTCTGCAACATCATTTAACAGATGCCTCCTCACCACTTTTTCCATACATTTTGACAGAAGTCAATGCAACTGGACGGAAATTGTTGAATTCATGAGCGTTGGTTTTTTTAGGAATCGAGACAATGATTGATGATTTCCAAGCCATAGGGACAGTATGATGATCAAGCAGGAACTGAAAGATAGTAGTGAAGATCTTTCCCAATTGACCTGCACAGGTTTTCAATACTCTTCCACCTAACCCATCTGATCCAGGTGCTTTGTGTGCATTCAGCTTAGAAAAGATGTTTACTGCCTCCTCTTCAGTAATTGACAAAGGTTCCGGCACAATTCATCACAGTTATCACTAAGGTTTCTGCCATCGAACAGTGAGTAAAAACGATTTAGATCATTAGCCATCTCAACTGGATTCCCAGCGCAGAGCCTGGCTTGTTTCTTTTGCTGCCTACCCATCATGCCGTTCAGACCATTCCATGCATCTCTAGCGTTGCCAGAAGAAAATTTTGTTTTGATCTTGCTTTTATAGTTCAGTCTGGCAGTCCTAGCAGCCCTTCTAAAATCCCTCTCCTTTTCCCGAAATTCATCAGTGTTACCCTGTAAGAAAGCAAGTTTCTTCTGGTTCAAATACACCTTTAGCTCCTTGCTGACCCATGGCTTATTGTTAGCAAACACCTTCACTGTCATGGTTTTAATTACAGTGTTCTCACAAAATCTTACGTAAGAAGTGACTGTCTCAACAAGTTCATTAGGGTCATCACAGTTATGAGTAAACATATCCCAATCTGTCGCCTCAAAGCACCCACGGAGCTCCTCCATGCTGTCCGGTGTCCACAGCTGTGTGGTTTTCGTTACAGTCTTGGACGTCTTTATTTTTTGTCTATACTTTGGCAACAAGTGTATGACGTTGTGGTCCGAGCGCCCCAGTGGGGGCCTACACAACGGCTTAAACGCATCGTCAATGTTGCCAAATCAGTTATCACCCAACCACTGAAATCTGCTGTGACAGATGGGAGGGTAATGCAAGAACTACATGGTCAACTCACTCTTTAGAAGTATTGCGATTTTCATTGAGCAAGTCCACATTTGGTATATTTTGAGCAGAGGGTTTAATGACATATATGTATATATATACTACATACCTACCCCCCCCCCCCCCCCCCCCCCCCCCGGCTGCATTTCTATATTTTGGCACACCCCCTCTTCAGAAAGGACCCATGGGTGTTATACTCTGAGGCCAATGACCATTTTCAGAATGTATATCATTTATAATCATGCAAAGCGGAGCAGTGATAAGTTTTCTCCTTGTTTCACACCGACGCTGCAAAAAATCTATCTGTACCACTGTTTCCTAACCCATAAGAGTCAGCTGTGGAGTACATATTTTGAATGACTGATGTATGCCAGTATTTCAGAACTTGCCACAAAAAAGACCTGTTTATATGCTGAAATGTCTTCGAAAAATGAACACATTGGCAGTAAAGGGGTTTTCTCTGGATAATCAAAAACTAATACAAATTAAGCTGCGTTTCCAAATCGTGACATGACAGGAGAGTGCAGTAAGGCAAAGGCGTTTGCTGCATTGCGAAGGATGTGACTGTCCAAAACCTTGGCATTGTGGCCAGCATTGTGGATGGACAGCAAAATAACAGGACGTTTGCCCACAGGACAATCAGTTCACTTCCTTTGCCTTCCTGTCAGTTGGCCATCCCGGAGAGACGTACCCGCTGAACTCTTCTTCAATGTGGCTATTGCAACCTGCAAAAGATAATTTAGAATCAAAAAAAAGTTTTGAAATGCACATTATGCGTGCATATATATATGTGTTTGCAAGTATTTTTACAAAGTACATCCATGCATAATAATTATGACAGTATTCAGAGCAAGAACAAGAAAGACAATGAATGTCCTTATGGTTTACGTGTATGACCAATCCACATAATACGTCCAACCTGTGTGACCTTGTGTGAGGAGAAACAATTTGTGTCAAAATCTGACCATTTTTTACCCCTTTCTGGACCCCCACCCCCCCCCCCCCCCTCCCCTCCCCCCGTGACCCTGACCTTTGAAAGGTCACAGCAGTTGGTATGTTTAGAAAGATTGTACCACAAAGTACCCTGGTGCCAAGTTGGACGTCTGAGGCTTAAATAGTCTCTGAGGAAATACCAATGTTAAAGTTGCCCACAGATAACAGTCGATGGACGACCCATTACAAACACTTAGTTTTGCTATCACACGTGAGCCACATATGAGACACAGCTGAGCTTTAAATGACCACAATGGGTGTATAAATATATCTAGAATCAGCATCAAAGTGTAACTTGCAGAAAATGTTTCATACAGGACACGTTTAACATATTGCTGTTTAGCAACAGTACACACTGGACCAAAAACCCACCCCACCACCCCCACACTTTGGTACCGGTCTCAGGCCACTTTACAAATTTCAAATACAAGCGATCAAAAATCTCAGTAACTTCAGTAGCTGAACTGGCCCTTTGTCTGTCTTGTACTGTGTTTGTACTGTGTTTGTCTTAAATGGCGTACATCCGTGTCTGTTTCGTGAGTGTGTGTGTTGGGTTGCAGGCGCGGCGCTTTGAGTCGATTTCCCCAAAATTGAGCAAAAGCGCCTATATAATAACGGTATTATTATTATTTATTATTAAAAGGTGGTATTCAGTGTTTTCTTATCATTCTGTGTGCACTAAGTACTCGGTGCCCTGCTGTCCACCCCAGGGGTACTCGGTGTTTTCATCTCTACCTCAGCACATGGCTACCTGTGTCCTCACATATTCAATACAAAGTTATGTCAATCTGTTTTAACTGTCTTTCAGGCACCAGCCCAGAATACTTGTCCTCTTTGCTGCACGTGTATACACCCTCTCGTGAGCTCCGCTCCTCTTCTGATAAACGGAAGTTGTGTGAACCTTCTGTCCAAACTAAAACATTTGGTCAGCGCACTTTTGTTTATCAAGCCCCAGTGTTATGGAATACACTTCCTCTTGAGGTCAGAAACAGTGAGTCTGTCTCTGACTTCAAGAGGTCATTGAAAACTCACCTCTTCAAGCTTTACTTTGAATAACTGCCAGTGTTTGATGCCTTAGTTGTAGTTCTGCAATCCTCCTTGTTTAGACTGAATGTTAATTAGAATATAAATTATTATGTATGTATTGTTGTTTAGTTTATTGTAAAAGTGGTGTGTTCGGGCATTGTGTTTTGTTTGTTATGTGCATATGTCATTGTATTTTTATTTTTGTGTACAGATTGTAAAGCGCTTAGAGCTTTTGAGTAAGATTAAGCGCTATATAAATACTCATTATTATTATTATTATTATTATTAAAGAAAATGACAGTATTTGCAGACTTGCACAAGCCTCTAGTTTCCAAATCAAATGCAATATGGTGCCACTTGTTGACAGCAAGTGATTTTAGCATTCGGTGTTGTAGATAATGCTGGTACTGTACTACACCATCTTCAAAATGAAAGAAAGCATTACAGTATGATGTGTTTATTCACACCAGTTGTGTTTTGTTATGAACCTGATTCTATTCACAAATCAACCGGTATGATTTACCTCGAGTCCAGGAGAATAAGTGTTGCCTTCTTTCACTTTAGTTGATCCACTGGAACTGGCATTGCCTGCTTTCAGCTGTGACCTCCTTTTGAGCAAACATGACCTGACTAGCTCCTGCCTCTTCTTGGTGTAGGCGTCATACTTCTGTTTTCTGTGCTTGTTTTGAAAGTATACCCTCTGGGTGCGACTCTGCAGTGCGACGTCAACAGCAGCATTGACCTGAAATGAAATACATGTTTATTAACGTGTTGTTTAGCAGCATGCCAATTTCACGTCTGATCTTATTTCAGGGTGGGTTGGTTCCAAACTCCCCAAAAAGGGACTTTGTTATAGCATTATAAACAATTCGGGGCCGGGGCGGGAGGGCTTCCCCCACCCCCCCCCCCCCCCCCCCCCCCCCCCCCCGCCCAATATGCCCCTACATTTAGTTTACGCATTACTACCTTCAAAGTTTCAAAGTAATGTGAAATAAACTGTAAACTCCACAAACAACAATGGTGAAGCCTGGATCGCTCATGTGCATTTAAAACTGATCATTTACATAATTAATCTGAACTGTGTGACCTTTCCAAAAGGTGACTGAAATTTAAGTGCCATGAGTCTCCGCATCAGTAAAGGGCTGGCTTTTGTACTTGTGAATAATATTTGAGACAAAATATCTGTTGTCAAAATATGGCTATTTTTTACCTATTTCTTGATGTCTCATGACCCTTGGTCTTAAATCAAACTGGTATGCCAAGACAGGTCTTGCCACAAAGTATCCTTGGGCCACGTTGAAGACTGTGGATTGAATAGTCTCCAAGATGCCAACATTACCGTTTACCATGGACGACGAATGGCCCAGAACATAGCCTCACACTTGCTGCACACATGAGCCAATGACAGAAAGCATTACAGTATGATGTGTTCATTCACAATCACACCATAGTTGTGTTTTGTTCTGCACCTGATTCTAGTCACAGATCTACCGGTATGATCTACCTCGAGTCCAGGAGAATAAGTGACGCCTTCCTTCACTTCACTTGAGCTGTGGCCTTGGTGTAGGCGTCATACTTATGCGCTTGTTTGCAAGTAAGTCCTCTGGGTGAGAGTACTGAGACTCCACAGTGAGAGGTCAACAGCAGTATTGGCCTGAAATGAAATACACGATTATTAGTATTACTGTGTTGTTCGGCAGCATGATAATTTCACTTTGTGTGAACTAAATGCAGGAGCAGATTATTACTTTCAAAATAAATGTGACATAAACTGTGTACACCGCAAAGAACAAACAAGAATTGCAAAGTCTGTACGCCTCATGTGCATAACTAATTCACATAATATAAGTATAAGTATAAACTGTGTGACCTTTCCAAAACTGAGGTAGCTGACATAAGTGTCACAAGTCTCAACATAAAGGCTTGCTTTTGTACTAGTGAAATTTGTATTTTCTCTACAAATTACAATTATGCATTTTTCTAACGTTTGTCAACCTTCTGTGACTCTTGACCTGTGTAAGGAGTCAACCAAATTACTTAGTATCTATAGCATGAGGAAGATTTCATCATCAGCTACCCTTGTGCCAAATTTGATAGGGAAATTGCAAAAACTTTGATACAAACCGCAATCATACAATGAAAAAATAAATAAGCATATAGCACACATTCCAAGGTCATCCAAAATGGTAGTCAACAAATATTAGGGTTTCAGTCAAAGTAGCGTAGGTTTAATTTAACATACATACATACATGTACCTATAAAGTACTAGGTAACCCTTTTACTCCTGATACACCCACTGCTTGACATAAATGTGACTATGATAGTTCAAGGGTGGTGCCAAAATCGATCGGCGTCTCATCCGCCAAGCTATTCTGGCACCATCCTTGAACAAAACAAAAAAAATGCTGGACCTATATCCTAATCTGTAATATAGCCTTTATAAGACAGCAAGGGAATGGATGAGCAAATTAAGTTACTAAGTACTGGAAGCAGTTACTGAGTTAGACTAGAGGTTCATAATGCCAAATTCTCCCTTAGCAGGACTTTTTTCTACACACAGTACGTTTTCCTAGATAATAAGCACTGGCACTAGTTTAATATAACTACAATGTCGACTACATACCCTCCACCGTATTAGTAAAGGCTCTCCGAAAATGTATGGAAATGTTCTACTTCTAGGTGGTGACTGACATGGCCGGAATGCCCCCCCCCCCCCCCCCATCCCACAATAAAATGTAGTCTTCTTCATTGCAGGTAGGCAGTGGCGACGACACTAGTACTGTGGGGACTTAAATTTCCATGCATACACGGACAGTTAGCTATGGGGGTTTTACGCCGTGCAGGTGATATCTCACGGCGGTGCTATCTGGTTTGTGAGCATAAAAGGGTTGGACGCTGAACCAGTGAGATATGCCACTTATATTACGACATTTTTCTTCTGCTAGTACCTCGTGTTCTAGTCGCTTAGCAAACACCACCACCCTTTTTTCTAATTTAGTTTACCTTTTCGTTGCTGCTGGAAGAGATTTTGTTGTTTTCCTGGCTTCCACGTAGACTGCTTCTCGTTCGGTTGCAGATTCAGAAATTGCGTGTTGCTTGGCGCTATCCTTTACGCAGGCAGTTATGCTTTACGCTCGATGACTTGTCGCAACTTATGCAAAAGTATCTTATTTCTGAGGAAACAAAACATTTTATGCATAGAAACAGTCAGCTTACACACCTATTTCAGACAGTATATATCTTTTGTCAATTATCGATAAATTGAGCTTGTTTGCAATACGACTTGCCGTACGGCGGTTTTTTTCGGTGACCTCTAGTCTCAGGTCATGGCAGACGCAAGATAGCGGTATCTAAATGCGCAGAAAAGATGCGCGAAAGAGGTGTGTCCTATAACCTTAAAGTTCTCAGACGACATGGCTCTTGTACACCTACTCCCCACCCGGGTCTGCCCTGGGGGGCTTGGGTGGGGTTAACTACTTTTTAGTTCCCAGGGTCACCCTGGTCAGCCCCACAGGGTTCCCCCACCCAGGTCTGCCCTGGGGGACTTGGGTGGGGTTGGCTACTTTTTAGTTCACAGTTCAATTAATAATCAACTTGCAGAAGTGGTCACTGAATTTAAATACCTTGGCACAGTTGTGGATAGTAGGCTGTCTTTTACTGGAAACACCGATCTGATTATGAAAAAAGCAAACCAACATCATTCTGTACCTTCTTATGAGACTGAGAAGTTTTGATGTCAGTTCCAAAGTTTTATAATCCATTTATAAAAGCCTGATTGAAAGCATACTGACTTTTAACATCACTGCTTGGTATGGCAACCTCAGTATGAAAATACAGGGGCAGGCTGTCACGTATCGTCAGAACATCTGGGAAGATCATTGGCCTAGGACAGTACACATTAGATGATTTGTACCATAGGCTGTCAGAAGGAAAGCTGCAAGCATTGTCAGTGATCCTTGTCACCCACTCAGTTGATCAGTTTCAAATGCTACCATCATGCAGACATTTCAACAAGCCACTTGCCAAAACAAATGGTTTTAAGAAGTCTTTTATTCCAACTGCTGTCTCGATTTTGAACTCTTGTTTATAATGACGTGATATATAATGTGTGATCTACTTAACATTACTTCCCATCTTGTGACATATTGCTTGTGATAGATTGCCTGTGATAGATTGCTGCAATGATAGTTTTAATGGAATGTTCTTATAGTGTTTATTGGTGTCTTGTTTTGTTGTTTTATGACGAGCCAAAAGGCAAATTTCTGTCGTGCTTTGACCCAAACGGACAATAAAGTTGCATTGTATTGTATTGTAAGTTTGTAATGTTTGTATGTTCGATATGCAGGACCCCCCAAACCCCCTGTGAACTTAACGGCTGTGTCAGTGGGAGACAGAACAGTCATGCTACGCTTTATCCCCGGCTTTCATGGGGGTAAGCCACAGACATTCTGGGTGGAGTATCAGTTGCTGTCTGACACTGGCGGCGACCACAAGAACTGGACTGTGGTATCTACTCCACTTCAGGTCTGTACTGATTTCTCTTTTATGGCAGAATCATGCATTATGGGCTGATTGCTCTGAAATTTGGCATGGCAGTAAAAAATCATGATAGAATAAAATTCCACACCTGGGGCATCAATGATTTTGCTTAACTCATTCTACCCCAGACACACCCCAGCAAGATAAGGATCGACCATGATAGTTCAAGGGGGATGCCAGAATAGCTTGGCGCCTTGCAATGCAGTCTTCAGAGGACAACAGGAAAATGTGGGGATTTCAGTCTTGGGGTAGAATGAGTTAACCCATATCATACTGAGGCTAAAAGCTCCAAATTTGTACACTGCCATATGCAAGCTACATTATTGTACTTACAGATAAGGATATAGACCAATGGCTTTAGTTCAAGGGTGGTGCCAGAATAGCTTGGCGCCTAGAGGCGCCAAGCTATTCTGGCACTACCCTTGAACTATTTTAGTCAAACTTATTTCACACACTGGTGTATTCCGAATGATAAGTGTTAATGTTACTATGGCAACCAATATTAAAAATCCCCGTTACCATAGCCTATGTATACCGATTTTTTGGTGATAAAAATAACATTTGCAATCTTTACCACGGATTTCAGGTTGTCCATCATTTAAATAGATAACAAAATCAAAATTACTGGTGGGCACTTACTCACCATTGACAGAGAATACGTTATTGTTGTTTATTTATGGAATAATCTTTAAAATTGCTTGAGTTGTGTTTGCCAAACACAGACCTGTCATTGATAGCAGTATATTTGCATTACTGGGCAGAAACACAGCTGCTAAAAAGATGAACGAGTGAATTTGTACAGACCATGTTTTTGTTTCATACGGTTGCCATGACAACCATATTTAAACTTGAGAAAGATTTGTCTATGTATTATTACATGTGAGGGTCAAATTATATAAGTACCAATACAACAGACCGGTCGGACGACATTTCAATCAGGCCGACCACTCCATCTCGGACATTCAGGTTAAAGGCCTCTGGCTTATGCAAGCCAGTACTGTCTGGGCCAGGAAAGACCGTGAAAAATTTCTGATTAATAAACTGGGCACTGTGGCGCCACTCGGGATGAATATGAAAGATTAACATTTGTTTTCTCAAAACACATTACCGATGTTATTACAACTTGGAATAGTTTCTTAGCTAGTCTAATTTTAGCCCAAAAATTGTTGTGTACGAGTACGGTCATGATGGCAGGAGAGGGGCGCTATAGCCTAAGCGGAAGCTGGGTAGCCTCTCTTCCGGATCAACCACGCATGTGCTCAGCACTTACTACTTCAGTCAGTTTCTTTGCTAGTCCAAGATAGGTTGTGTACGTCAGTGGCTCTTCGTTCGGACTGTTCTTCTTCGGTGGAGCTTGTGTTCGGGTGTTTCCCTCTTGTGAGCCTTGGGGCTTGGACGCTTTCGTGTGGTTACAGCCTTGGTGTAGGAAGAAGTTTAAGAAGGAAGCCATTTCTAGGACGTTACAGCGTCTTGTGAACTTTACTCACTTGTGGGCCGGTCGGCTGTGTGCCTACCTTGACCGGTGCCCTCTCGCTTCGCCCTCAGCTAGCCTCGTGGACTTTGGTAGATTTGTTCGCTACCTGTGTCTTGCAGTGCTCTTCCTTCTTCGCCGACCGGTTGTGACTGTCGTCGCTGGGTGCTACGCTGTTCACAGACCTGGAACTGACGGGAACCGGTCTTTGACGCCATTTTGGTGGGACGGTGCCCGGCCTTCTCTGGTGGTCTCATCCTTTCGTGTCTCCTCTCCCTCATTATGGCAAGGTAAAATCTCGGTCACTGCTTCCGTCGGGCGCTCAGGGGAAGGGTAGAGCGCCGTGCGTCAGCATTCGCCGTGAACTTTTTTCGTATCGTTTCCGCGGTTCGTATTGCGTGCCTGTGGGAGCACGTTTGCTCGCTTTTCATTGTAACACTATGTTTTGCAGTTGGCAAGTCCGTACCTGTACTAGATGTGGACAATTCCAATGGCCGAGTGATGGACATGAAGTTTGCCTTCCCTGTTCCACCTGTACTTCCTCCAATCCGTGCCTTTCCGCGCCCCCTGGCTGGAAGAGCAGTGGACCCAGCTATGGAGTTTTTACTGTCGTGAACAGCCGACACCAGAACGGATAAGGGGTTGCAACATCGGTGAGTCCCATAGTGGCTATTACCGGGAGACAGGACAATCAACGCCGCAGCTTAGGCCGTGAGCCTGTCCTCCTGCGCCGGCAGCTTCCACAGTACCGCTTAGTGGCCACTGCCCGGTCGCAGTTCCTCGAGCCCCGAAAGCTAAGCATCGAGACAAACCCCCTTCTTGGCACAAGGTTGCCCCGCTGGTATCCCCCACAGACCTGACTAGTGGTTCTTGCCAACAGTCAACGCCGCGACTTTGGTCGCGAGCCCGTTCTTCTACGCCGGCAGCGTCCACAGAACCGGATAGTGGCCTCTGCCTGGTTCCGCCGTCTTCGGCGGTACGAGATATCGTTCAGGAACAGGCTTCAGCACTGGTACCTGTCTCAGCCCTGGAGGTAACTGCTTCCAAGATGGTGGATCCTCCTCCTCCGCGTGCGCCTAATGCAAGAGATCAGCGCTCCGGACAGGTCCTTCGCACACCTCGACCAGAAGAGCAGGCGCGCCGGACACTCTCCCGCTCTTCAGCTTACGGTACGCAAGAGGCTGCATTACATCGAGAAGTCCCTCCCAGGTCTCGTTCTGATCGCCGACACTCTTCTCACCGCCGATCGCGCTCGAGGGACAGGTCACCGCACCGACGGTCTACGTCCCGCTCTTCGCGTGCTAGCCGGCCCTCTCAGACGTCTTACAGGTACGACACGCCTTCAGTTGGTCGTCAGTCCAGGTCGCGCCCCCCGAACTTGGGATTATCCTCGCTTAGAGCGCGCCCGTCTTCTCCTCCTCGCTCTAGACGTTCGTCTTCCATGGTGAGACGCCACTCTCGACAATGCTCCAGTTCTAGGAGTTCCCGCTCCCGCTGCAGCTGCTCCCCGCGGGACAGCAGGTCACCTCGTCGTACCTCACGCCAGTCTCGGTTTTCGTCTCGGGAACAGTCGCCAGTTCGCTCTGTTCGACACCACTCCCCGACGGGAAGGTCCCCGCCCAAGGCCTCAATGTATTCCCGACCCGTGGCGGTTCCTGACCGCTCCCTCCTTCCTCATTCAGGATCCCCCCCACGCACCTTGCGCGTAGAGGATGACACACTCAGCCTGGCCCATGAGGACTCGGTTTCGGCCCTGCTATGTGAAGACAGCCCCTCACGTTCTAGTCCTTCTCACCCTGACCTTGACAGTACGGATCAGGATCAACAGCCTTCGGCGGGTGGACACAGGGCGGTGGTGGACACAGGGCGTCCAGACCCACCACCCGTCCCTACACCAGAGGTGGACGCCTACTCCCCAGACCTCCGGCCTTCCCCCGCGCCCATCCTCTCTCGGGTTCCGCCTCCGCGCCCGCGACCAGGACCAGGCCCAAGCCTGCCCATCGCTCTGGGCGGGGCAGGGCCCACTGACTGTCTCTCCACTCGGCTCCTGCCGACCCATCCGGGGTCTCCTGTTGGCGGGAGGCTCGCACTTCACAGCGCCGCGTGGCGGTCGCTGATACCAGACGACCCTTGGATTCTCAAGACCATCTCAGAAGGACTCCTGATCTCTTTTCGATCTCCGCCCCCGCTGCGACATTCTCCGATGTGGACCTTTGTCCCGACAGACCAGCTTAAAGCAGACGCCCTGCGCACCGAGGTAGCTGCCTTACTTCGAAAGGCGGCCACAGAGGTGGTGTTTCAACATGACTCCGCAGCCTTCTACAGTCGACTCTTCGTTGTGCCCAAGCCGGGCGGCAAGTGGCGTTCTGTTACCGACCTGTCGGCGCTCAACAAGTTTATCGTAGCACCGCACTTCCGCATGGAGACAGCTCGGGCCCTTCGTGCCGCGGTGCAACCCATGGACTTCGCAGTCAGCCTGGACCTCTCGGATGCGTACCTTCACGTCCCCATGCACCCAGCCTCCAGACGGTATCTACGCTTTGCGTTCGAAGGTGTGGTCTATCAGTTCCGCGCGCTTCCCTTCGGCCTCAACCTCAGCCCTTTGGTCTTCACTGGCATCATGGACGCCCATGGAGCCAGAGCCCGTCGAACGTCCACGAACCCCACGTCCAACTACCTTGACGATTTGCTGTTGAAGAATCAGGCTGAGTCCGCCTTGGAAGAAGACCGAGATGCCATGCTTCAGCTCCTCGAGACGCTGGGTTTCCTGGTCACCTTCGGCAAGTCCGACCTCGTTCCGTCGCGCCGATTCGTGCACCTATGCATGGAGTTCTGCACCGACCTCAACATCGTCCGGCTGCCGGAACCCCGCGTCCAGAAGTTGGCGAATCTAGCTCAGCAGGTGTCCCAGTTGACTACGATCCCTGCCAGGCAGTGGCTTCAGCTCTTGGGTCTGATGAGTGCCGCAGCAGATCTGATCCCTTTGGGGCGTCTCTACTCTCGTCCGCTACAGTTGCATCTTCTCCTTCACTGGTGGCCGACGACCTCCGACCTCGAGACTCAGATTCCGATCCCAACTATGCTCCGTCCTCACCTTCTGCGCTGGGCAGTTTCCACCTGGCTCACGACGGGAGTGCCGCTGTTCTCGCCACCCCCTCTGCATCGACGCGAACCTCTCCGGTTGGGGAGCACACCTCCTTCCGTCGTTCGAGACTGCCTCCGGTCTGTGGCCCCTGGATTCGTTGTCCTGACACATCAGCTGGTTAGAGCTAAAGGCGGTCTGGCAAGCCCTCCTTGCTTGGGAACCTCGTCTTCTACATCAGGAGCTCCTGGTGCTGTCGGACAACTCCACGGTCGTCGCCTACATCCAGAAGCAAGGCGGGACCCGCTCTCCCTCCCTCTGCATCCTCCTCTACCAGGTGCTGCGGTGGTGCGAGGATCGGGACATCACTCTCCGAGCGCGTCACTTCCCCGGTCACCTGAATGTCCTAGCCGACTCCCTCTCCCGACGCGGTCAGCTTCTCCATACCGAGTGGTCGCTACGTCCAGACATTTTTCGGATGATCGGCGCAACCTGGGAGACTCCCATGATCGACCTCTTTGCCACGAGATGGAATCGACAGCTCCTGCTTTTCGTCTCTCCAATTCCGGACCCCCTGGCCTGGGCAGTGGACGCCCTCTCCATTTCCTGGGAGGGTCTGGTAGCCTACGCCTACCCGCCGACAGTGCTCGTCCCTAAGGTCCTACTCAAGCTCAGAGGGTGCAACGTGATCCTGTTCCTGGTGGCGCCGTTCTGCTGGACCAAGTCGTGGACGACTGACCTGAACCTCGCCACGGTCCCCCCGCTGCCGCTCCCCACCCCGCGCACGATGCTCAAGCAACCACGGCAGGCGCTGTACCACCCGTGCCCAGAGCGTCTCCTCCTCCACGCCTGGAAGTTGTCCAGCAAGCCCTCACAGCTAGAGGCTTCTCAGGTGCGGCAGTTGACGCGATCGCTACAGCCCGCAGATCCTCGACCAGATGAGTCTACGAAGGCAAGTGGAGAGTACTCTGCTCCTGGTGTGACGACAGAAGCCTCTCCCCATCGATTTGACAGTTCCTCAGCTGCCGGATTTCTTCCTCTGGCTGTTCAATGAGTTAGCGCCCATCACCATCCGCGGCTACCTGGCCATGATCGCTGACACGTACAGGCATCTGGGACGACCGGACCCGGGTTCCTGCAAAGACCTAGCTGACCTGATGGCCACTTCGGTCTACAGTGTCCCACTCTGCGTTCCCTGGTGCCTCGATGGGACCTGCCTTGGGTGCTTACCTGGCTCAACTCGCCTCACTTCGAGCCAATCCAGCTTGTGAGATTACCGGACGTGACACAGAAGACTTGCTTCCTTATGGCCCTCGCCTCAGCCTCCAGGGTCAGCGAGCTGCACTCCCTTTCGGTGCGTCCCACCTGTTTGCAGTTCCGGACGGACGGTTCGGTGCAACTGCTACCCGACCCGGCCTTCCTAGCGAAGACCAGATCCCCTTTGGCTGCACCTCAATTGGTCACCATACAACCATTAAGAGAACCAGGCTCCACCCGTGAGTCCAGACAACAGGACCTGGTGCGAGCTTTATGTGTGTACCTGCGCCAGACCAAGCTGCTTCGCAGGGGACGCACCCGCCTATTCCTTCCTCTGTCCCCAGGTAGAAATGACATCTCAGCCCAGATGATATCCTCCTGGCTTCGGTGGGTGATACGATCGGCCTACCAAGATCTCGCCCCTGATACAGCCAGACGAATGAACATCAGGGCGCATGATATCAGAGCCATGGCTGCAACCCTAGCATTCGACTGCAATTGTGCTGTCAAAGACATTGTGGCGGCCGTGGGCTGGCGAACGAAGACCACCTTCGCACGCTTGTACCTGAGGGACCTCTCCGGCCAGCGCCAGAACCTTTCGCTGGTGGGGGACATCGTGGCGGCGCAACACTCCCTCCCAGCGCCCTAGGCGCCGTAATTATCTTTGCTAAAATTAGAGGGAGGTTGCTTGAGGAGGGTGACTCTAGTAGCTTCGATGGCAGGGGGTAGGGGCGTTATAGCGGCACCCGCCTCCTCTTCGGGATTCTTCCTAGTTGTAATACCATCGGTAATGTGTTTTGAGAAAACAAATGTATTTTTCTTTATAATAAATTTTTTTGAAAAATACTTACCGATGGTATTACTCGAAGATCCCTCCCACCTGCCCCGCTTGCTGCTGGTCTACGCTAAGAAACTGACTGAAGTAGTAAGCGCTGAGCGCATGCGTGGTTGATCCGGAAGGGAGGCTACCCGGCTTCCACTTAGGCTATGGCGCCCCTCTCCTGCCATCATGACCGTACTCGTACACAACAATTTTTGGGCTAAAATTAGACTAGCTAAGAAACCATTCCTAGTTGTAATACCATCGGTAAGTATTTTTCCCAAAAATTTATTTTAAAGAAAAATACATTTTTTACCTTGTGTGTGTCTGCTAACTGTACCTTTACCTCACTGTGTCGCTTCTGTTTTACTACTCACTAACCAGATAGGTGAGGCTTGCGCTGGTTGATATGTACACATCTCTTTGGGACTTTCTCAGCGCTGGCTGAATGTTTAGTTGGATCCCTTGCCCTTCCCTGTCGTGCGCCCGGTCTCCGGCTCACGGAGTGATGCGCAGTTGTGGGGCGGGGCGATCGTGTGCATCCCTTGGGGATGTATGTGGTCGTCTTGTTGCGTGCCTGTGTGTTTTTCTGTGGGTCCCTGTTGGGTGGGGCTGTTGGCTCTGGCTGGTTGTCTTCCTCCCCAACCCCCCCATCCCCCACCTTTTTTTTTTCCTTCGCTCTCTCTATCTTTCTCCCTCTTTCTCTCTCTTTCTCCCCCCCCCACCCCCCTTAACTCTTCTTCCTAGCCCGCTTTCTTCTCTTTACGCTTTTTCCTTTACCCTTCTTCCCCTTCCTCCTTTCCCTCCTCCTCCCCCCCTCCTGCCCCCGTCTCTCTCTCTCCCCCCCCCCCCCTATATATATATATATTTAAAAAAAATTTTTTTTTTTTAGTTACCCATGAAGATGGTTTCACAACAACCTACTCTCCACTTATACCAATATTCTCTTACTGAATTTGATTATTTGCTTTGTTTCAATGACTTATTACTCAACTTGAAGGTGATATAGAGTTTGCCTTCGGGTTGGTGTTTAGCAGGCTTTGTGTATTAGACACTCAGCCTACTTCGTGCCCCGTTCGTTCTCTTCTCTCTTTCTCTCTCTCCCTCTCGCTGTCTCTCTCTCTCTCTCTCTTTCTTTCTCTGGCCTCACATACGTATTTACTTTTGCTCGCTCCTGCGCGTGCTTACACACACTCTTGTCTCTCGTGTTCAGTTTCTCTCCGAGTCTCTCTCTTATGATTTTTTTGTTGACGTCATTTTTCCTTTTTACGCACTTTTGTTCTTCCTTTTATTTTATTTTATTTTACTTTATTTTACGTCACCTCCTTCAGTTGCCACATTCCTTCTGCGAATGAAGATAAGTAGCGGCTAATCTCTCTGTTTGTTTGTTTGTCTATTTTGACAAAGGGTATTTACCCAAAATATTAATACATTGAAAGAAAAACAGAAGATAGTGGTAGAAAACCCTTTAAAATAGAAACAAATAACCACGTTTCGGATCAAAGATCGTTCCTCAGGTGACATGGAAACAAACGTAGAACAGAAAAGAACACGACAGAAAGAAAAGACGTCATCCTGTATAGAGAGAATTTAGAATGACGTAAAAAAAAAAAAAAAAAAAAAAAAAAAAAAACCCACACACACATAATGACGCAAATACACATGCACAAAACACGTAGCACAAAACTTACGTCGATATACATACACGTCACTGCATACATTCGCATTCACTGGTGCCTGCTGCAGCTCACACGCGCGCGCGCACACACACACACACACACACACACACACACACACACACACACACACACACACAAAGGTAGCATCCAGTGGCCATCTCATGGTGGAGGAGCAGGAAGATCGCCTGGATGTACCTGTTATCTGTGATATTGTGGCAGGAGACCCAGTCCAGCCAGCCAGTTGAGGTTAATGTGATGGGGTTGGAACCAAGCACCACCTACAGTATGTATGTACGCGCTACCAACCAGCATGGCGCTAACACTTCCACAATCCTGGTTGTCACAACTCTAGGTAATTTATCTTCACTTCTCTTTGATAAAGAAATCACTTCGCTATGAATGGGTACATAATAATAATAATGGATATTTGATATAGGGCCTAACCTCGTGACAGAGTTCTAGGCGCATTACAATGTAAAAAATAAATATACAGATAAGTATTAACAAGATAGAAGTGCGCACACACAAGCACACACACACACACACACACACATACACACACACACACACACACACACACACACACACACACACACACACACACACACACAGACAGACAGAGAGGTCATCAGTAGGCAGACTTAAAGTGATACAATTTGAGGGAGCTTATCTCTTGTGGGAGACTTTTCCATAGCAGAGGACTCTGTTATGAAAAACAGCGCTGCCCAAAGAACTTAATTTTAGCAGAGGGAATGCAAAGAGTGTGGATGTCAGATTGTTACATGACAGCTCAATAAAATGGAACCCTCTTGTGCATGAAGCCATTTGTTTTCCAGCTGCTGCTGCTGCATCTGCCAGTGCTGGAGCAATTGTGGGCATTGTTATTGCCGTGGTCACAGTGCTGCTTGTTGCTGTCGCTGTCCTTTACATCTTTGTCATCAAGAGACGCAAAGGTATGAGCAGCTGGTGAGGGTATTGTGAATAGTGACAGTAAACAGTTGTAATGGCCCACATGGGGTCTTGACATGTTAATGATGACTGATGTGTCATTTGGCTGGTGTAACAACAGTTGTAATGGCCCACATTTGGTCTTGACATGTTAATGATGACTGATGTGTCATTTGGCTGGTGTAACAACAGTTGTAATGGCCCACATGGGGTCTTGACATGTTAATGACTGATTTGTCGTTTGGCTGGTGTAACAACAGTTGCTCCAGGCACAATCCTTAGTGAACACTCACACTGACAAAAGTGATCTTTCAAAGGTTTTGTATTAATTTATAGATTCTAGTTGCCTTCTTGCATGTCGAAATACATGATATTAAAAGGGTGGGGGGATGGGGGGGATGACATAGAGTTTAACAAAAGTTAATTGAAGTGGCTATTTTTAAGTCACTTCTATTTATAGAAGGGACTTTCTAGGACGGGTCCTTGAAGTACAAGATAAAAATTACGTCATGTCTAGTTACGCTAACCTCGCTACTGAACGTACATTTGGTGCGAAGCGCCGTATGTATGTGTGTGCGTATGTATGTAAACAAGAAAATCTCCGATATTTCTATACACACAAGCTTGAAACTTGGCAGAATACTTTTTTAAGTGGGTGGTTAAGAGAGCCTCCGAGCATATTGTAATTGAATGTCTCATTGAAGACATAAACAACCGTTTATAGGAAGTCGGTTGACCCAGATTAGAGTCCGTAATTTTTGTCATATTTACTTGAACTTTTGCATATAGCTAGTTTGGAGAAAGATATTGGATGAGTTCGTTAGTCAGCTTTGTATCTTTTCAACTTCTTTAGTAAAAACTAATTCTTTTTAGAAAAGAATTAAAACACTAAATAACCTTTACTTTTAGAAAAAGTCAGACAGTGGCGGTGCCGTAAAGAGGCAACTCCGTCACCACGCAGACACTGACATAATGATGTCATTCTCTCTCTTGCGCGTGGCTCTCTCTCTCTCTCACACAAACATGCGTGCATCTCCAGGAGGAATAGATCCTATATCTATGCCCCTTGGAGATGTTTGGAGTGCGTGCGCATGCACGCACACACACATCGACGCGCTTTCAGAAGAGCATGCAGGTGACCGGTGTTTTTAGTATATCATGTAGCTAGGTAAAGTGAACTTGCTTTCGCACAAATTATAGCAAGACTGAAATTGTACCGTTAAGTTCTAGTTTTGTCACCAAATGAAGCGAAAGTGAAACCCATATCACGTAAAATATAAAATTACGTAAAAACTAAAACTTACGTCATGACAAATGATGTTTGACAAATCATTGACACGTATGTCCTGCGCCCATTATAGAACTCATTGATGCATTGGCAGATCTGCGAGACTTTTTCAATAGGAGATAATCGGCATCAGGTCAAAGACAAAAGGTAGAGACCATTGACAGCAAGGACAGCTCTCATATACAAGAAACTTTGTGGGTTATGGTTCATCCCATCTTATTTTTGCTATGGCTATGGCAAACTCACCACAGTCTTGTTTTTTTCTACCGTATTGAAAAACCAGTAGACATTAGGATCGGGCTGGTCAGAGCGTGTTCTGTAGAATACAAAGGACAAATCAGGTGTGCGGGGCTCATGGTCTGGCAAAGAAGTAACAAGATGGGATGAACCATAACAATATGTCTTCAATTACAATATGCTCGGAAGCTCTCATAGCATTACAATATGCTCGGAGGCTCTCATAGCCACCCACTTGAGAAAGTATTTCACCAAGTTTCAAGCTTGTGTGTTCAGAAATATTGGAGATTCTCTTGTTTACATACATACTCACACACATACATACATACATATGCACATACATACGTACGGTACTTTGCGCCAAATGTACCTTCAGCAGCGAGGTTAGCGTAACTAGACATGACGTAATTTTTATCTGGTTACTTCAATTGTTAGAGATTTATCCTGTTCGCCTTTGACATCATGCACATGCTATTAAATTCGCCCCACCACGACCCGTCCTAAAAAGTCCCTTCTATAAATAGAAGGGACTTAAACAGATAAAAATGACGTCATGTTTAGCCACTCTAACCCTGCTGTTGAACGTCCTTTTGGCGTCCTTTTGTATATATGTATGTATGTGTGTGTGTGTGTGTGCATATATATGTAAACACGAGAATCTCCGACATTTTTGTACACACAAGCTTGAAACTTGGCCAAATACTTTATTCAGTGGGTGGCTAAGAGAGCCTCTGAGCATATATTGTAATTGGATGTCTCATTAAAGACGCAAAAGACCATTTATACAAAGTCGGTTGACCCAGATTAGAGTCCGCAATTTTGATTATATACACTTGAAATTTTGGATATGGCTAGTTTGTAGATAGACATTAGATGAGTTCGTTAGCCAGCTTTGTACCTCTTCAATGTTTTCAAAAATAAAAGTTCAATGCAGGAAAAAAATGTCAAAAGTAAAACTCCTTGATTTCATCAGAAGAATCAAACAGTGATGGTGATGTAAAAGCACCAAACACATCAGTGTTTTATACAATGTTCCTAATTGATGCAAATCACCACCACATCAGTGTTTTACATGTGTATGAGCTGGCGCGATGTTCTCCTTTATTTTGGAAGACAGTCACTCTATTTTTGTGTGATATTTGCGAACGTATTGTGGAAAAGGTGGAATATGCATGCAAGCTCATACAGAAGAGGCTTTGCAGGCATGGGCCTTGCCACCTTATTCTTCAAAATGGCTGTGGCTACGCCATCCCACAGAACGAATAACCGGTAGGAAGTGCCATGTGTCTGCCGTCTGTGTTTAGTTAGGGAGGTACTGAATGAGTTCGTAATCCAGTGTTGTACGTCTTCAACTTTTTCAATAATTATTAATTTATTTTAAGTGGATGTCTCATTGTGGGCAGTGGGCAGATGTTCACATCTGCACAGGACATAGACGACCCCGCCCTCCATGAGTCCCCTGCTGCCTTGCAGGTTAGGGTTTGGATAACCAAAGGCTAGAGTGCTGACACGGTACCTGATTGGGTGTATGACCTTTCTTGATGAAGTCACCACCCAGGGCAAATGAGTCCCATGAAGGTCTCATCGGCCACATGTCCAGGACCTAGGCGAGCCACTAGTTATGTGGAGTTTCAATTGTGGTCAACAGCCTTGAGAGGAATGGGCTCCACCAGGTTCTTTTGCCCAAGACACACCACATGCAATGACAGCCTTATCTCAATCCATATCGGATCGGTCATCGCCCGGATCAAGGACCGCACCTTCTGTCTTGCGCCAGGACAGAGGTTTTAAGTGTGTTACTGGTGCACCATCAAAACTCCGTGCCAGAAAAAAACATCAGCATTGGCACTTGGAACGTCAGAACATTAAGAACGCCTGGAAAGGTAGAGGAACTGACACATGAAATGAACAGATACCATTGGACCATCCTAGGACTTTGCGAAGTATGATGGAAGAACCTTGGGGAAACATCAACCCAGCAAAACCACAAACTGTATTACAGTGGCAGAGAAGACAAACAAGAACAGGGTGTCAGATTTCTCGTCACCATACGCTTGAGGGCAACCCCATTTAATATCACCATTGTACAAGTTTACGCTCCAAGAACAAACTATGATGATGAGGAAATAAAAGACTTCTATGACCAACTGCAAGAAGTCCTGGACCAGACCCCCAAGAAAGACATTCTTGTGGTGCAGGGAGACTGGAATGCCTAAATAGTAGAGGATGCTGTTAAGAACTGGAAAGGCACATGTGGACGCTACTGCAATGCAGAGTCCAACGACAGAGGCCTAAGGTTCCTGGAATTTGCCAGCGCAAATGATCTAAAGCTGATGAACATGTTTGGCCCTCACAAAGCATCCAGAAGGTGGACTTGGCACAGCCCGAATGGAGTTAGTTATTGGGGTTTAACGCTGAGCAGGCGACTAAGGCCATCTCAAGGTGGGAGCCCGAATGGAGAGCACCATAACCAAATTGACTACATCATCGTGAAGAGACGCTTCCAAACCAGTGTAAACATTGCCAAGACAAGAGGTTTCCAGGAGCAGACATTGGAAGCAACCATGACCTAGTAATGATGACTTTCCGACTCCGCCTGAAGAAAGTCAACAACCAGGGTCTCGCCAGAATCAAGTTCGACCTCGAGAAGCTAAAAGACCCAGAGGTAGTGGAAGCCTTCCAGGCAAAGATAGGAGTAAAATTTTCACCACTGTTACTTCTAGGTGCAGAAAACATGGATGTGGACACACTGATCAACACATTTAACACTGCTGTAACACAAACAGCCAGTGAGATCCTTGGCAAACACCAACAAGCAAAGAAACCTTGGGTTACAGCTGACATCCTTGATCTGTGTGACAAGCGTAGAGAATTAAAGAAAAAGAAGTCGGAGGTAGAAGGAGCTAAACAATACAGGGAAATTAACCAGGATATTAAGAAAAGCATGAAAAAGGCAAAGGAGAAGTGGATTGAGGACCAGTGTAAACCTGTAGAAGAAAATCTGAACAAAAATAATAGCAAAAAAACATACCAGCTGGTGAAAGACCTGACCAGTGCAAAACAAGGACGCTCCTCTATCATTCAAGATAGTGAAGGGAACTGTCTTAGGGAAGACCAAGACATTCTGAAGAGATGGACAGATTACTGCTCAGATTTGTACAACCACCAAGCTACAGGGGACCCAGGCATACTTGTCACCCCACCAGTGACCAACAGTGACAACTATCCCATCCTCCGAGAAGAAGTAGAGGCTGCCGTGAAGTCGCTGAAAAAAGGGAAGGCAGCAGGAGCAGACAACATTCCTGCAGAACTAGTCCAAGAAGGGGGAGAAGACATGATAAGCGCCTTACTAACTATCTGCAATAAGATCTGGCAGTCAGGGGAATGGACCCAATCACTTATAATAACTCTCCTGAAAAAAAGGCAACTTACAACAATGCCAGAATTATCTCACGATCAGTTTTATATGCCACCCAAGCAAAGTCATGTTAAAGATCCTACTGAACAGGCTGAAACCATAGGCAGAGGAAATCATAGCTGAGGAACAGGCAGGCTTCAGACCAGGGCACAGCACAACTGAGCAGATCTTAAATCTGAGAGTTCTATGTGAGAGGTACCTCCAGCACCAGCAAGACCTCTATCATGTCTTTGTGGATTTTAAGAAGGCGTTTGACAGGGTGTGGCATGCAGCCTTTTGGTCCACCATGAAGCTGTACAACATCAATGCCAACCTGATCAAAGTAATAGAAAACCTTTACAACAAGGCCACTAGTGCAGTCTGCTTCAACGACAAAATAGGAAATTGGTTTAGGACAACAGTCGGTGTCAGACAAGGCTGCTTGCTCTCACCCACTCTTTTCAACATCTTCCTGGAAAGAATCATGACAGATGCTCAGAAAGATCATGACGGAACTGTCAGTATTGGAGGCAGAACAATCAAGAACTTGCGCTTCGCGGACGACATTGATGGCCTTGCAGGAACAGAGGAGGAGCTAGCTCAGCTGGTGGTAAATCTGGACAGTACAGCCATTGCGTTTGGGATGGAAATCAGCGCAGAGAAGACCAAACTGATGACCAATAATGCCAGTGGCATTGGCATTGAAATCATGGTTGGAGGCCAAAAACTGGAAACAGTTAAAAAATTCAAATACTTAGGAGCCATTGTGACAGATGAGGGATCAAAACCAGAAATACTGTCCAGGATTACGCAGACAACAACAGCGCTGACAAAACTGGGGGGGGGGGGGGGGGGGGGGGGGGGGAGGTCGATATTGTAGTAAAAAATCCCTAGTCGATCAGGCACACTTCTCTCCCCTGACAGTGCTTTTACCTACTTTACTTTGTAATCTTCCTAAAATATTAGCACTGCACTGGCAGTCTCCCCTTTTTTTTTCATTTATTACTATGGGGGGGGGGGGGGGGCCTTCCATTTATTTTTGGTAAAAAGGTGTCTGTACATCGCACACCACTATGTGATGTCTTGATGTGACCATCCGTATACCCTTATGACATTTCACAAATCAGTCACGTTTTGTGTTTGTTGTCTGGGGTGTATTTCGGGCATGTTTAAGCCTTTATTGGCTAAGGGCTGCCTTCATCAGCGTGCTGACCCTTTTGTTTTTGCTGCGTAACCATTTGTTAGGTTTTTATGGTACGGTTTGTTTTTGGTTCATTCTGTATAATTGTTCAAGTAGTTGGTGTATTCTCGCTACCGTCACTGCCGATTGAAAGGGCTAGTGGCGAGTAGAAGATAATCAGTGTCGCCAGTAGGGGCTCAACCACTGCTAATTGTATGAGCTAGTGGAGCGTAGATGGCTTCTTGGTTCAGTTTTGTTGCCACCACTGCCAATTGGTAGGGCTAGTGGGGAGTAGAAGGGCTGCTCTGTCGTGGCGTTACCACTGCTCATAGTGAGAGCTAGTGGAGACTGAGTGCGGTTGTTTTTGATTATCTTCTACTCGCCACTAGCCCTTTCAATCGGCAGTGACGGTAGCGAGAATACACCAACTACTTGAACAATTATACAGAACGAACCAAAAACAAACCGTACCATAAAAACCCCTAACAAATGGTTACGCAGCAAAAACAAAAGGGTCAGCACGCTGATGAAGGCAGCCCTTAGCCAATAAAGGCTTAAACATGCCCGAAATACACCTCAGACAACAAACACAAAACGTGACTGATTTGTGAAATGTCATAAGGGTATACGGCTGGTCACATCAAGACATCACATAGTGGTGTGCGATGTACAGACACCTTTTTACCAAAAATTCGGCTGGTCACATCAAGACATCACATAGTGGTGTGCGATGTACAGACACCTTTTTACCAAAAATGGATTGTTGGGGTCTAGCCCCGCCTGTGTCTCCGCGAGATCAGACTTGTTCTGATCCGCCGCTCATGCGATTGATTGTGTGACCAGTCAAACCCAATAAGCACAAATCAGTCACTCTCCAACGAAGCGTAACAACGCTATACATACGGCTTACTAAAGCCTTGAAAGTCTTCACCAAAAGCCAACATTGTGGTAAACACTATGCTTGGCTAGGGGGAAAGTTCCCGACGCCCTCCTGCAGTGTCCTATTAATGGCACACACACATTGATCAACTGTGTAAATTTATGAACTACAAACATATACGGTATACGGTTGGTCACATCAAGCCATCACATAGTGGCGTGCGATGTACAGACACCGGTTTACCAAAGACGGCTGGTCACATCAAGACATCACATAGTGGTGTGCGATGTACAGACACTTTTTAACCAAAAATGACCACAGAATGCCAGAAGTACAGCAACAACGGAGTGAACCCCACTACCTTCCTACAAATAAGGAAACAGACCTACAGGTCCTTATCATGGAAAGACAAAACAAGATACAGGCTGACCACAGAATGCCAGAAGTACAGCAACAACGGAGTGAACCCCACCACCTTCCTACAAATAAGGAAACGGACCTACTGGTCCTTATCATGGAAAGACAAAACAAGATACAGGCTGACCACAGATTGCCAGAAGTACAGCAACAACGGAGTGAACCCCACCACCTTCCTACAAATAAGGAAACAGACCTGCTGGTCCTTATGATGTAAAGACAAAAGATACAGGCTGACCACAGAATGCCAGAAGTACAGCAACAATGGAGTGAACCCCACTACCTTCCTACAAATAAGGAAAACAGACCTCAGTACTGGTCCTTATGGAAGGACAAAATAAGATACAGGCTGACCACAGAATGCGAGAAGTACAGCAACAACGGAGTGAACCCCACTACCTTCCTACAAATAAGGAAACAAACCTACTGGTCCTTATGTTGGAAAGACAAGAGAAACTGACCAAGTTTAATAACAACAGCCGAGGCCCCTACATCACGCGACAAGAATGCAAACCAAAGAAACCAATGTACTGCACAAAAGGCATGAATCCCGTGGAAAAGGGTAGGAGAAAAAAAAAAAAAAAAAACACCAAGAACTTTGTGAAACGGAAACCACTTTCTTCACTGTAACAGGGAATAGAGCTGCAAGTCATCCAGCAACTGATACAACGGAGGCAGATGGCAAATGTACATCGGTGCCAACCACTAAAGCTAAACTTGGAAACCATGGAGGGTTGGAGCGCACTTGGCACTACACACCAACAAGACCCCCTCCCGACTCCACCTTTGGTTTTGGGCAGCGGATTAACATCGCAACACTTCGATAACCACAACGGGAACCCCAGCTTTATCTACGCCTATGCCCACCTCAGACACAGTAGTAGGATGCTACGGGCGCTGACCGACCTCCACTCCGCGCGCCGTAGGCAGACAAGCCCCGCACATAGCGAGCAACGCCGACAAGAGGAATTTGAGTACGTGCATTTTTGAACGTACGCTTAACCCATTCAGCTCTCACAATTAGGAGTGGAAACGCCGCGACAGAGCAGCTCCTCTACTTACCACTAGCCCTACCAATTGGCAGCGGTTGAAACAACTTGACTACGAAACTGAACTACGACCAAGAAGCCATCTACGCTCCACTAGCTCATACAATAAGCAGTGGTTGCACCTGGACTGACAACATTATCTCGCCACTGGCTAGCCCTTTCAATTGGCAGCCAAAGTAATGGAAGCAAGGAAAAGGAAATATACATCGTGTCAATCTCGGCAGGAGCAGACGATTTATAAAAAAAAAAAAAAAAAAAAAAAAAAAAAAAAAAAAAAAAAAGCAACTTGAGCCCATTGAGACAAAACGTTGCCTGACAGGCTGACCGAATGCGAAAAGTACAGCAACAACAGAGTGAACCCCACTACCTTCCTACACATAAGGAAAGCAAACCTACTTGTCCTTATGACGGCACAACATAAGACAGTATACGGCGGGATTGCTGCACATAACGCCACCTCTGGACCAAACCGGCCGGCGCGCCGGCTAGAGCGAGAAGACGCATCCCAGGTTACAACCAACCACGAATCGACTAAACTAGAGGAAACAGGAGTCACGTGACAAACCCGCATCCAGCTAATACAGTTGACGGCACCAGCTTTCAAAACTGAACCGGCAGACCAAGTTCGAGCAGCGTCCACCAGCACTGCGGGAAGAGAATGAACCAAAACGCAACAACCGCACTCACTCTCCACTAGCTCTCACTATGAGCAGTGGTAACGCCACGACAGAGCAGCCCTTCTACTCCCCACTAGCCCTACCAATTGGCAGTGGTGGCAACAAAACTGAACCAAGAAGCCATCTACGCTCCACTAGCTCATACAATTAGCAGTGGTTGAGCCCCTACTGGCGACACTGATTATCTTCTACTCGCCACTAGCCCTTTCAATCGGCAGTGACGGTAGCGAGAATACACCAACTACTTGAACAATTATACAGAAGGAACCAAAAACAAACCGTACCATAAAAACCTAACAAATGGTTACGCAGCAAAAACAAAAGGGTCAGCACGCTGATGAAGGCAGCCCTTAGCCAATAAAGGCTTAAACATGCCCGAAATACACCTCAGACAACAAACACAAAACGTGACTGATTTGTGAAATGTCATAAGGGTATACGGCTGGTCACATCAAGACATCACATAGTGGTGTGCGATGTACAGACACCTTTTTACCAAAAATGGATTGTTGGGGTCTAGCCCCGCCTGTGTCTCCGCGAGATCAGACTTGTTCTGATCCGCCGCTCATGCGATTGATTGTGTGACCAGTCAAACCCAATAAGCACAAATCAGTCACTCTCCAACGAAGCGTAACAACGCTATACATACGGCTTACTAAAGCCTTGAAAGTCTTCACCAAAAGCCAACATTGTGGTAAACACTATGCTTGGCTAGGGGGAAAGTTCCCGACGCCCTCCTGCAGTGTCCTATTAATGGCACACACACATTGATCAACTGTGTAAATTTATGAACTACAAACATATACGGTATACGGTTGGTCACATCAAGCCATCACATAGTGGCGTGCGATGTACAGACACCGGTTTACCAAAGACGGCTGGTCACATCAAGACATCACATAGTGGTGTGCGATGTACAGACACTTTTTAACCAAAAATGACCACAGAATGCCAGAAGTACAGCAACAACGGAGTGAACCCCACTACCTTCCTACAAATAAGGAAACAGACCTACAGGTCCTTATCATGGAAAGACAAAACAAGATACAGGCTGACCACAGAATGCCAGAAGTACAGCAACAACGGAGTGAACCCCACCACCTTCCTACAAATAAGGAAACGGACCTACTGGTCCTTATCATGGAAAGACAAAACAAGATACAGGCTGACCACAGATTGCCAGAAGTACAGCAACAACGGAGTGAACCCCACCACCTTCCTACAAATAAGGAAACAGACCTGCTGGTCCTTATGATGTAAAGACAAAAGATACAGGCTGACCACAGAATGCCAGAAGTACAGCAACAATGGAGTGAACCCCACTACCTTCCTACAAATAAGGAAAACAGACCTCAGTACTGGTCCTTATGGAAGGACAAAATAAGATACAGGCTGACCACAGAATGCGAGAAGTACAGCAACAACGGAGTGAACCCCACTACCTTCCTACAAATAAGGAAACAAACCTACTGGTCCTTATGTTGGAAAGACAAGAGAAACTGACCAAGTTTAATAACAACAGCCGAGGCCCCTACATCACGCGACAAGAATGCAAACCAAAGAAACCAATGTACTGCACAAAAGGTATGAATCCCGTGGAAAAGGGTAGGAGGAAAAAAAAAACAAAAAAAAAACACCAAGAACTTTGTGAAACGGAAACCACTTTCTTCACTGTAACAGGGAATAGAGCTGCAAGTCATCCAGCAACTGATACAACGGAGGCAGATGGCAAATGTACATCGGTGCCAACCACTAAAGCTAAACTTGGAAACCATGGAGGGTTGGAGCGCACTTGGCACTACACACCAACAAGACCCCCTCCCGACTCCACCTTTGGTTTTGGGCAGCGGATTAACATCGCAACACTTCGATAACCACAACGGGAACCCCAGCTTTATCTACGCCTATGCCCACCTCAGACACAGTAGTAGGATGCTACGGGCGCTGACCGACCTCCACTCCGCGCGCCGTAGGCAGACAAGCCCCGCACATAGCGAGCAACGCCGACAAGAGGAATTTGAGTACGTGCATTTTTGAACGTACGCTTAACCCATTCAGCTCTCACAATTAGGAGTGGAAACGCCGCGACAGAGCAGCTCCTCTACTTACCACTAGCCCTACCAATTGGCAGCGGTTGAAACAACTTGACTACGAAACTGAACTACGACCAAGAAGCCATCTACGCTCCACTAGCTCATACAATAAGCAGTGGTTGCACCTGGACTGACAACATTATCTCGCCACTGGCTAGCCCTTTCAATTGGCAGCCAAAGTAATGGAAGCAAGGAAAAGGAAATATACATCGTGTCAATCTCGGCAGGAGCAGACGATTTATAAAAAAAAAAAAAAAAAAAAAAAAAAAAAAAAAAAAAAGCAACTTGAGCCCATTGAGACAAAACGTTGCCTGACAGGCTGACCGAATGCGAAAAGTACAGCAACAACAGAGTGAACCCCACTACCTTCCTACACATAAGGAAAGCAAACCTACTTGTCCTTATGACGGCACAACATAAGACAGTATACGGCGGGATTGCTGCACATAACGCCACCTCTGGACCAAACCGGCCGGCGCGCCGGCTAGAGCGAGAAGACGCATCCCAGGTTACAACCAACCACGAATCGACTAAACTAGAGGAAACAGGAGTCACGTGACAAACCCGCATCCAGCTAATACAGTTGACGGCACCAGCTTTCAAAACTGAACCGGCAGACCAAGTTCGAGCAGCGTCCACCAGCACTGCGGGAAGAGAATGAACCAAAACGCAACAACCGCACTCACTCTCCACTAGCTCTCACTATGAGCAGTGGTAACGCCACGACAGAGCAGCCCTTCTACTCCCCACTAGCCCTACCAATTGGCAGTGGTGGCAACAAAACTGAACCAAGAAGCCATCTACGCTCCACTAGCTCATACAATTAGCAGTGGTTGAGCCCCTACTGGCGACACTGATTATCTTCTACTCGCCACTAGCCCTTTCAATCGGCAGTGACGGTAGCGAGAATACACCAACTACTTGAACAATTATACAGAACGAACCAAAAACAAACCGTACCATAAAAACCTAACAAATGGTTACGCAGCAAAAACAAAAGGGTCAGCACGCTGATGAAGGCAGCCCTTAGCCAATAAAGGCTTAAACATGCCCGAAATACACCTCAGACAACAAACACAAAACGTGACTGATTTGTGAAATGTCATAAGGGTATACGGCTGGTCACATCAAGACATCACATAGTGGTGTGCGATGTACAGACACCTTTTTACCATAAATTCGGCTGGTCACATCAAGACATCACATAGTGGTGTGCGATGTACAGACACCTTTTTACCAAAAANCCCCTTTTTTTTTCATTTATTACTATGGGGGGGGGGGGGGGGGGCCTTCCATATGCATTGCTTTAGTCACTTTCTTAGCACACCCCCTCTTTCCTATCTTTTTTTTTTATGCTTTGACCAAGTAGATCTATGATCACTGGTCGATCAGGCACACTTCTCTCTCCTGACAGTGCTTTTACCTACTTTACTTTGTAATCTTCCTAAAATATTAGCACTGGCAATCTCCCCTTTTCTTTTTCTTCATAAATAGCCTGGATGCAAGTGCCAAATTTCAGTTCGCTTAAATCACAGAAACGGCAATTATTACGCATCGAATCAGCTGTGTTTTACATAGACGCACTGTGTAAGTAGTGCCAGTTCACGCGCCGAGCCGTAGAGAGTGCCTGCGCCAACTGGCGACATGTTTTATATAGGCCACAGGTGTGAGTACTTAGTCTTACAGCGGAGCGGCTCTATAGTCTTTGTCAAAACTGTAGATCCTCGAGACCCTCATCTTCACAGTCTTTTCTTAGAATACATGGGCTTCTGAAAATCTCTAAGGGTGCATGCACTCATGAGGATCGCACAGTGTGTACGAGCTCTTGTGAATATTTCAAAGTGTTTGGGTACCCTCCACATGAGTATGCATCAGTGACTGGGAGTTCACTGTTTAGTGCACCTGACAATCTCATTATGTAGCCACAGCATGAGAATAGGACGGTCATACACAAGACACTGTTGGTCACATACACTGTAACATGAGACACTGTATGTGACATACAGTGTCCTAAAAAATGTGCGACAGTGACCACCTCAGTGTTAGTTTACTTTGAGATGGGCGAGGTGTGTAGGCTTCAGAAAACTCCTCGCATTCACATTTGATGCCACTAAAACACTAGTCTTTTGCAAATGTATAGGTGGAAGCTTCTCGTTCAGTACATATATTCCTTTTGTTGTTTTATGTTTTGGAGATATTGTGGTAATGTAGCTTACTTTCTTATTGCCAGAATGGAAATAAAAGATGTGAAAATTCATACCATTCACAAAACATGATAAATCTTGCAAACTTATCAATGGCTTGTTTTTGCTGCATTTCTTCTTTTAAAAAAAACAACATGACATGACACTTTTTTTTTATAGCAGTTTGATAAGGTCTGGTTGGGCATAGGAATTTTGTAAATTAGGTGAATTTTTGGACAATGGTTAAAATAAAATCTTCTGAGTCTGGATAGAATGGTCAGTAATTTGTATTCTGTAGTTAACCCATGCCCGTGTCTGAGCTACTCAAACAGAAATAATAAGTTAGTATTCTTAATAAAATCATGAAAAACTGGTCTATATGAACACACTGTCCCAACAGTCAAGCAGTTTTCAGCATTTTCATGACTTTCAGGGAGGTCCCACAGAAAAACAGGAGTGTTTCTGGTGGAAAAAGTAGAACTTTAGCTTTTTCAGTACTTTCACAAACTTTTCAACCAAATTTGGCAGAAAGGTAAGACCTTTCTATGCATACTATTTTGGTTCATTACTCGCAGATGTCAAGGGTCATGGGAGACTGATGAAAGTGTGAAAAATACATAAATTTATGGAAAACGTTGCAGGTACAAAAACCAGTCTTTTACTTACATTAGAACTGGATCATTCATGCACGTGAGCCTTAAGGGCTTTGCTATTCTTGTTATACACTTTGCATGTGTAAAATGCTCATTACCACTTCATGATGGTTGAAGAATAGTCAGGAGACCACACAGATGACCTGTAGCAGTGAAAATGTTTGGAGTGCATGATATTTGTTGTGGAAATGTCATGGTTTCAGGCACCAATAGAGACAGGTGTGAGTCAGAGGTTAGGCACCATAGAAATTATTATTATTATTTGTTTATTATTGTTATTATTATTATTATTTAGCAAGGATCTACAACAGATTCTTTTTTTCAGTAAGAAAGAATGGCGACTAATTAATTTTGGATGTGCATTTTTTTCAGGTGCTAAGAAAGAGGCAGATGTGCAAATAAAGTAAGTATTACATCATAAACCAATGATAACAGAGAAGGT
The DNA here is from genome assembly GCA_036245525.1 of Semisulcospira habei. Taxonomy (NCBI): domain Eukaryota; kingdom Metazoa; phylum Mollusca; class Gastropoda; family Semisulcospiridae; genus Semisulcospira; species Semisulcospira habei. The sequence goes on along the minus strand of BTPG01000003.1, from coordinate 131,750,197 downwards.
GTGTAAAAGAATGAGTTCAGGGCTTGTACATATCTGAGACATTATTTGGTACTGGTCACTTTGCAGGATTTTTATGAAAAAAGATGTTACAGGCCATTTGACATCGGAGCGCATACCATTTTTCGCAAATATCTCTGCAAAGAAAGACTTTTTTGTATCACTTTAAGAACAAATATCATTTAGTGTCAATTGACCTAATATGGAATATTTTTTACTGAACTCCTGTGGTTTGTCTACTTTGCTCTACAGTCGCAAAAAGAAAATGTTAACAAGACAAGAACAAGCCATTTTCAATACCCTAAATAGAGCCCAGGCGGATTTCAATATTAACTCTTTTGAGACATGTCGCATCCAGATTAAATGAACCTTAGTTCGCGAACTCTGACGATCTAGAGTTCACGATTTCGGGCGAACCAGGTTGGTTCTTAATTGGACGATCTAAAGATACGGCGAACCTAGTTCGAAGTAGTTCACGAACCTCGGCAAACTATAGTTCGCTGTCGGAGAACGTTCGCTCGACATGTCGAGCGATCCAATGCGAACCTTTTCTCTGATTGGTCAAAACTTTTACCCTCTTCTGCGTTGGAGATAAGAAGATAGTCACCAATACAAACAACTAAGCCCACTGGGCACCGGCCTCCACGTGGCGTGGGTGGGTATTCCCCTTAGTCTCTGCCATCTTTGTCCAGGATTAGGACTTGATGTCAGCAGATATGTTGTTCAGTCTTTTTCACTGGTCCGGTTTTTAAGGAGCTGTGCTTACCCAGGTCCTACCATGTTGGATTGGTCCTTAAAAATACTCGTGAGCTTTTGGTCCTTTGGATCCCAAGTGTTTGCCGTGCTTGGAGACCCGTGTCGGGGGAGAAGAGGATCCTGGTGGCTGAAACACTCCACTTTGGCCTTGACTTCTGCCTAAACGGGAGGCTAGTCGTACCGGCCTAGTCAATCGGCTCTTGTCACGTCGAGCCCTATCCCACTGTTGACATGCGGGTTGCTATACGGAGCACCATGCTATAGCCTCTGCTGCTGATTAGGTGCCTTACACCAGTATTCCCCTGCATTCAACAGTGTGATAGAAGGCGGTGGCCGGTGGCTTAAACGGTTCAATCGGGCTTACCCCCTTGAGTATATCTTTCAGGCAGTCTCCATTGTGCGTCGGCTGGAGACCCGCCGACAGTTGCAGTTTCCCTTGTTGGGCTCGGTGGCAGGCGGGGACCTCCGAGGGATGAATATCTCTACTATAATAATATGGAAAAAATTAAAAAACCAAAACTGGCACCAAAGCGGCACATAGCCGCCGACATTGTCTTTGAGAACGATAGTGACTCTGACTGTGAGGAAGCGACGCTCAGGCGTCGGTCGCCTGGCCTCGCTTTCTCATTATCCACAGCAATGTTAAAGAGAAGCCTGTTTCCAAGCTGCACCCTTTCCTGGTAGGGGAGACCCTCAGGAGCCGTGTTGGCAGGCCTGAGGCCCAGCGCCTCAGGTCTGGTGACTTGCTGGTAGAGTGCCGTACCTGGGCACACTCCAATGGGCTACTGAGGCTCTCCTCCATCGGAGACACTCCATTGGAGGTCACTCCCCAAAAAAACGAATTCTTCTAGAGGAGTGATTAAAGATCAAGCATTGGCCAAACTGTCTGAAGATGAACTTGTACGGAACCTTAAGTCACAGGTGGTGACCTACGTCAGGCGCTTCATTTCCAAACGAGGTGGTAGGGAGGTCCGTCTCCCTACCATCATCCTGACGTTTGGCACCCCCACAGCTCCTACTACCATCTGGGGAGGTTACTACTCCCTAAAAGTGAAAAAGTACGTCCCTCTCCCCCTCCGTTGCTTTAAGTACCAAAAGTATGGCAGAAGACATGCCGCCAGGCAGAGGCTCTATACGCCCGCTGCACTAAGCCCGGACACTCTGCTGAGTCCTGCACAGCCAACACCCTGTGTGTGAATTGCCAGGGGGCACATATGGCTTCGGACAAGAAGTGCCCTCGTTGGATCTCCGAGTGCAGGATTCAGCAGGTGCGTGTGGAGAAGGGGCTGTCCTTTGCGGACGCCCAAAAACTGGTTGATGGCCCTGGTGCAGCTGAGGCTGCGCCAAACTCAAATAACAACTTTGTGTATACTTTCAGTGCTGCGGTGGCAGGCAAGCGCCCCACCAAAGACTTCTCTTGTCAAACCCCAACTTCTTGGTTGGGGGCGGAGCCTCGGATCCTCTCGCCCCTGGAGAGTAACCCTCCTCCGGTGGTGATGATGAGCCAGGGAACGCAGAAGGTGGATGCTGCCGTTCCGGTGGCACCGCCTTCTGCTGCCCCTAAACCTCAGTCCCCACTCAAACCTGTCAATCTTACTACAAAGGCTTCTGGCTCTGGACAGCCTTCTAAGGCCGCCAACTCTGGCGGTAGGAATGCTGCCCCGGCCCAGAAGTCTAAGAAAGTTACGGGACCGCTGTGCGTACAGGCCCAGAAGGGGGACACTGATGTCCCCCTTCAAAACAAATATGCTGCATTGGAGGAGCAGATAGAGGGGGTGGAGGTTGTCGTAGCTGGTGCTGCGGCAGCTTCTCCCCCCTCATCTCCGAGGAACCAGAGGAAGCCCAGGAGTCGACCCCTCTCTGTTTCTTTGACTCCTTCCAAAGCACAGGAAAAGGGGGGAAGGAACTCTTCTCCTACACATAAAACCTAACCATGTACTCTCTGCTTCAGTGGAATTGTCGTGGTTTTCACACCAACTTTGAAGAATTACGCCTTCTAGTCAAGTCCTATAACCCCTCGGTAATATCTTTTCATGAGACTTACCTGAAGACTTCTGACCCTGTCTCCTTTAATGGTTTTAATGCTATCCATAAAGGTTCTGATTCGGAGAGACGCTCGGGTGGAGTGGCTCTTCTCATTAGTAACCAGTTTTTATGTAGCCCCGTTAGTGTTGACACCTGTCTTCAGGCTGTCGCAGCTCGGGTTACCTTAAAGAAGACTATAACAATATGCAGTATTTATCTGCCACCATCCCTGCGGGTCTGTTGTAATGATTTTTTTAAATTTAGTAGATCAACTGCCCCCTCCCTTTATTCTCATAGGAGATTTTAACGGTCACGCTCACCTTTGGGGTAGTGACCACTATCATGGCAGAGGTCAGATGTTAGAAGATGTTTTTTCTCAACTTAACCTATGTGTCTTTAACGATGGTTCACCTACATACTCTAACCCAGGTTCAGGATCTAGTTCTGTTCTAGACTTCACTGTGTGTGATCCTTCTCTCATGCTGGACTTTGGAAGGTTGACGATGACCTGTGTGGTAGCGACCACTTCCCAGTAGTCCTGTCATCGGTCAGCTGTGGGGAGGATCCGCCGATGGGGCGCTGGAATCTCAAGAAAGCTAACTGGCCTCTGTTCATCTCCCTCTGTCAGTCTCATATTACAGAAGAGGTGGTCATGACAGCTGAAGAACCTGTTTCTTCTTTTACTACTATTTTGTTGGACGTAGCGGGTGAAACCATCCCTAAAACTTCCGCATCAATCCCTCAGAAGCCGAGAGTACCATGGTTCAATGAGGAGTGCCACAAGGCCCAAACAGCATGCAAATCTGCTCAGCGATGTGCTTTCCGTAATCCGTCACAAGTGAATATTTTAACCTTTAAAAGACAGAGGGCGAAAGCCCGTTACATTTTTAAACGTGAACGTCGTACTTCCTGGAGACGCTTCGTCTCATCTTTAACTTCTTGAACTCCGTCCCAGAAAGTCTGGAGGGCTGTTCAAGGAATTAGGGGCAGGGCTTCTGTCGGCCATCTTAGAGATGGTGCCAGCTTGGTTACAGATGAAAAAGCTGTGGCCAATTTGCTTGCCTCCGCCATTGCCCATAATTCTTCAACAGAGCATTATTCACCCTTCATCCAGAGAGAGAAGGAGAAGCGAGAGTCTTGTATTTGTGATTTTAAGTCCAATAACTCAGAAGGCTATAATGCCCCTTTTACATTATCCGAATTGCAGCAAGCCTTGCAAAAATGTAATGACTGCTGCTGGCCTAGATACCAACCACTATCAATTCCTAACGCATCTGCCTGAGAGGTCACTCCTTGTACTTCTCAAGGCCTTTAACCATATCTGGAGAACTGGTCATTTTCCGCCGTCTTGGTACCAGGCTGTGGTTGTACCGATCCCCAAGCCGGGTAAGGATCCTTCCGACCCGGGCAACTACCAGCCTATCGCTTTGACATCATGTTTATGTAAAACTATGGAGCTCCTGGTCAACGCCCGCCTGGTGTGGCATCTTGAGTCGCAGGGTCCAGTGCGGTTTCCGGCGCTTCCGTAGTACAACTTACCATTTAGTCCACTTTGAATCATTTATTCGAGATGCTTTTGTCAACAAGCAGCATGTCTATGCAATTTTCATCGATCTTGAGAAGGCATATGACACTACCTGGAAGTATGGCATAATGTCTGACTTGTTGGACATGGGTTTTAAAGGGCATCTGCCCGTTTTTATTCACAATTTTTTGACTAACCGGTCGTTCCATGTCCGTGTGGGCTCCACCCTCTCCGACTCCTTTGAACAGGAGATGGGTGTCCCACAGGGCAGCATTCTATCTCCTGTTTTATTTAGTATTAAAATTAATAACATTGTAAAGGCCGTCAAGGATGATTTTGAATGCTCTTTGTTTGTTGACGACTTTGCTTTGTGCGCACGTGGTCGAGGACTTGCGTCCCTTGAGAAGCGCTTGCAGCTGTGCGTTGATCGCATCCAGCGGTGGGTGTCTCTCAATGGATTCAAGTTCTCGCCCTCCAAGACAGTCTGTGTGCATTTTACTAACCAGACGAAATTTTTTCCAGAACCTAGCCTGAGCATTGCTGGAGTGCCAATTAAGGTGGCCGAGGAAGCAAAGTTTCTGGGAGTCATTTTTGACAAAAGACTTACCTTCCGCAACCATATTAATTACCTTAGAACCTCTTGTCAGAAGGCTCTCGACGTTCTTCGTGTCGTCAGTTGTACTGACTGGGGTGCGGACCGTACTGTCTTACTTCGACTGTACTGGGCCCTTGTTCGGTCCAAACTGGATTACGGCTCTGTGGTGTATGGCTCAGCTTCCAAGTCTGTGCTACAGCGTCTGAACACAATTCACCATCAGGGTCTGCGGATATGTCTTGGGGCCTTCAGGACGTCTCCAATTCCTAGTCTGTATGCCGAGGCAGGGGAGCCTTCTCTCAAGCTCTGCCGCATCCGCCTCATGCGCAGCTACGTTCTGAAACTGAAGGCCCATCCAGACAATCCTGCCTATGATTGTGTTTTTAAACCATCGTTTGCAGAGATTTACGATATCCATCCGGGAGCTGTCCGTCCACTTTCTTTCCGTGTCCGACCTCATCTGCAGGCGGCCGGATTGGACCTGGACAGAGTTTCAGAATCCCTGCAACACATCACTCCACCCTGGCTCTTACCAGTTCCAGACATCTTGCTGGACTTGACTGCCCACAAGAAAGACTCTACTCCACCAGCCATATACCAACAGAGCCTCAATGAACTGCTTTCAATTTTTCCTGGTTATTGTCGTATCTATACGGATGGGTGGGAGAGTGGCTGCGGCCGCAGTGTCCTCTCACCATCCTAGACGCCCATTTAAGCACCGCCTCCCAGACCACTCACCTGTATTTAGTGCGGAACTGCAGGCGGTTCTGCTGGCACTCAGGCATGCATATCGATCTAGAGAAAGGAACTTCCTGATTCTGTCTGACTCTCTTTCTGCCCTGCTGGCCCTTCAGGGCACGGGAAATGACCACCCACTGCTGGTGCAGATCAGAGAGCTCCACGCGGACTTGATGAAGGAATATTATGACATCATTTTTATTGGGTCCCAGGGCATGTGGGCATCGAAGGCAACAGGATCGCAGATTCTGCTGCCAACGATGCACGCAATGACCCTGTCCTTGTCACACAGACTGTTTATAGTGATTTTAGACATGTGACTAGTGCGTATGTAGCCCGTGAGTGGCAGTCCGAGTGGGACAAAGAGGAAGCTAACAAGCTGCATGAAGCCCTTCCTAAGTTGTCCGACGGTCTACCTTATCGCTGCGGCAGCCGCCGTGAGAAGACTGTCCTGGCTCGCCTCCACATCTGGCACATGTATGTTACGCACTCTTATTTACTAAAACAGGAGGAGTGTCCATGGTGTTATGCATGCGACGAGCAGTACTCTGTTCAACACTTTTTGTTGTCTTGTGCTGATCTAATCGACACAAGGCATAAACATTTCACAGCAGACTCCTTGAAGGTTTTGTTCTGGGATGTGCCCCCGGACAAGATCTTCAGTTTTCTGAGAGAGTGCCATATTTTTAATAAGATTTGAGCGTTTATAGACTATGATGTTTCTATTATTTAGACCTTTTTGAGAGTCTGTCAACGTTTTCTTTAAAGACCTGTGCGACATTTTAGCCTGATATATTTTTAAGGTATATTTACATCATGTCTTAAGACCTTTCTTTTAGTCTGGTTGACCAGATTTTTAACCTTCCCGCCGTGAGATGGCCTTAGTTGCCTGCTCGGCGTTAAACCCAAATAACTAACTAATAACTAACAAACAACTAAGGCGGACAGCGATATTTCACTCGTGCGAAGAACAAGACCTATTTTTATTGATTTGTGGGAGGCGCAACACTGTTTGTGGGATTGATACTGCAAGGAGTACAAAAACAAGAATCGTTAAAATAGCGAAGCGGCATAGCAGCAGCCATTTTGAACACCTTCGCAGACAGTAAGTACGCCGAATCAAGCACTTCAGTTAAGAAAGAGAACAATGGCAAACCTGGTTTGCTAAAGTTCGCCTAAGTTCATTCAAACTCAATTAAGAAACAAACCAAAAGATTGCCGATCTTCTCCGATCTAGGTTTGCCGATCAAGAGTTCGTCCAATTAAGAACAGCTCTATAAGGCCGCGAATCCGGATGCGACACGTCTCAAAAGAGTTAAGGTCAAGCATGCAGATTTCATGTATGCCTACACTGTTTCAGGTTTGAAAACTTGGCCAATTCACATGAAAATGGGTCTTTCTTATACTGGGCTTAAATATATCTGGGGCACATTTAGGGATGTAAAATCAGTCATTTAATGACAAAATTCTGAATTTTTATGACAGTACAGTAAAACTGACACATTGTTCTAGTTCTACAAAACCCTGAAACACTTGGGGACGTAGCTTAGTGGATAAGACAATGCGCTGGCAGTCGTAAGATCCCGGGTTCGAATCCCCTGGTGGGCAAGAATGGGATGTGGACTTTTCCTCATTCCCATCGAGTCAAATTTACATACAGACTCAGCTTACGGTTGCCTCTCTCGCCTTCGTGTGCACAGCACGCATAATCATCAAGTGCACATGTTAAAAATCCCATTACCACTAATCAAAAAGAGAAGGCCCGGTAGGGCCAGTGAAATGGAAACAGAAATATTTCACATGCACCGAAGTTAATAGCCAGGTGGAGGTTTGCACATAAAGTAGCGCTTAGTAGCAGCAGGCTTTCAAAGCTCCAGCTTCCATCCCTAGGGCGGCGCCTTGAGCATCTTTAATTAGATGGATATGTGCGCCTTGGAGACACCGTACCATACCATACCATACCATACACATTATGTATCTAGTAATACCGGTATACAAAATTTGTCATTGTGCTACTGAGTGGCTGTTGGTTGTTTCATTGTATATTATGTGTTTTGTTACAATGTTTGTATAACATTTGATGTACATAGTGTTAACATACACAAATATTATAATGCAGGAGTATTTATTAAAAACAGCGACTTTTTCAACAGATACAACCACTTTTTTACACCTATTTTGCAGAATTACCTCCCTTGACGTTTTGTTGTGGTTTATGCCCATTTGACTGTGTGAACTGCTCCTTGCCTTAACAGATGCCCCTCTGGACAAGGCCAGTGTCTTGCCCCTCCAGAAATTCTAAGTAGGGTTCTGCACCCAACTGCAAGATGCTGTTTCCTGGAGGGGGCACCATGATGCATTTTTAAGATTCTTTGTCGGGTCACGTGGGCCAATTGCAAATGTAAACACACCAAACCGAGTTTAACCCAGGTGGAATTCTGCTCGGGTTGAACCCTGGGTGCAAATGTAAATGGCCTCTGACTTAAAAATTGTTGACAAGTCACATGAAAATGCTAGAAACATGAAAACAACATTGTAGTACACTTTTATTGATATTTTTCAGTATTGAGGTAGGTTATACTATTTTTCATCATCACTTTGTAACCCTAAAACAACACTGAGGAGCACTTTTATCAATAAAAAAAGAAAGAAAAGGTTATATTATCTTTCATCATCGTCCTGTCACATGGTGTTATGTGAAATAGGGTAACTCACTTCACCAACACCCTCATTGACAAGGTAATAATTGACAACTGACATGCATGAAAAAATGTTAATAATATTGCAAGGAATGTGTTAAATAAGAAAACAAAGGAAAACATGAAAGTAGTAGGTCTTGAAGGAACTTTTAATTTGTATGGTTTCTAATGTTTGTGTGACTCGGCTATGACCAGTATATTAACTCAACAAATGAGGACAAAAACTGTATTTAAAAAAAAAAAAAAGTTTTAGGGCATAAACAAAGTTTTAAGTTTGTAGCTACATAAATTTCTGCATAGATAGTGTTGTGCCTAAAAAAGACAGTGAAAATCTACTTCAACAACAAACCACATCAAGGAGGTCTTAGAAAGAAAAAAGTGTTTGAAGACTAGGACAGAGAACAGCTAGAGTACAAAAAGAGCTGAAAAGGGAGCTTAGAAAGGGGAAGGAAGAATATAGGAAAAAAAAGATAGAACACAATGTGAGATGGGTAACATGAAATGGGTGTGGGAGAGTGTAAATCTGATGGGTGGGAACAAGAAGCAATGTGCAAGATTTGATTGTCACGATTTGAGCATGAGAGGGAACAGGTCAAGGAAATGCTAGTTAGTGGACCTACACACATGCGAAGTGAAGTGATTGTGGTGGCTGGGAAAGAGGTGCTAACTTACTTACTTACGCCTGTCACCCCTACCCGGGTATAGGCCATCGACGAGAGACCTCCAGCAACTCCTGTCCTGTGCTTCTCCTTCGATTCTACTCCAGGTGGTTCTCAGTCTCTTGATGTCTGCTTGGAGGTCTCGACGCCAGGAGTTTCTCGGCCTGCCTCTTTTCCTCTTTCCCTGGGGGTTCCATGACAATGCCTGCCTAGTGATACTGGAAGCTGGCTTTCTCAGACTGTGACCAATCCATCCCCATCTTCTTCGCCCAATTTCATTCTCTGCCGTTATCTGCTCTGTTCTCTCCCAGAGTCTGACGTTTGCTGATCTTCTCTGGCCAGTGGATTTTTAAAATTCTTCTAAGGCAACTGTTTATGAAGGTCTGTACTCTGTTGACTGTGGTTTTTGTCAATCTCCAAGTCTCTGCTCCATATAGGAGAACTGCTTTTACATTGGAGTTGAAAATCCGGACTTTGGTGTGTTGTGACAGCTCTCTGGAACTCCACACTTTTTTCAACTGGAGAAAGGCTGCTCTGGCTTTACCGATTCGTGCTCTGACATCTGCATCAGTGCCGCCTTTTTTGTCTATGATGCTCCCGAGATAGGTGAAGGACTCCACCTCCTCCAACGGGGTGCCAGCAAGCAAGACTGGTTCTTCCCTGGTTGCGTTCAGCCTCATTGTCTTTGTTTTCTGTTTGTGAATGGTGAGGCCCACTTGGGATGAGATGTCAGCAAGCCTCGTGGTCTTGTCCTGCATTTGTTGATGAGTGTGGGACAGTAATGCCAAGTCGTCTGCGAAATCGAGGTCGTCAAGCTGTGTCCACAGTGTCCACTGTATTCCACTTCGTCTGTGCTCTGTGGTCATCTTCATGACCCAGTCTATGGCCAGTAGGAAGAGGAACGGAGACAGCAGACACCCCTGCCTGACACAAGTTCTGACTTGGAGCTCCCTGGTGAACTGCCCTTCGTGGATCACGCGACATGTCATGCCATCATAGTTGCTCTTGATCAGGCGGACGAGCTTTGTGGGTACACTGTAGTGTCGTAGGAGTTTCCACAGAGTCTCTCGGTCCACGCTGTCAAATGCTTTCTCATAATCCACAAAGTTGACGTACAGCGGGGAGCTGATAAATGATTTAAGACCAGTTGCTTTTACCTCGTGTCATGAGAGGACTGTTCTTGCACATTTTCAGATGCAGGTTTCTAATTTTCTGGACCCCTTTCAGTTTGCTTACAGATGGCATAGAAGTGTTGATGATACCATTTTGCATATTGTAAACAACATCTGCTCTCATTTAAAACAAGATGGGATGAACCAACCCACAAAGTCGCTTCTGTAGGCCTATGAGCTTTTATGCATTTCCCACTTTTTGCACAATACGCTCTTAGAAATCATAAACAAGATGGGACCTAGCGCAAAGTTGCTTCTAGTTTCAAGCTCATCCTTCTGATCCATCTATTTCTACCCTAACCCACCCTCTGTTCCACACATATTGACACACAGAAATAAAGATGGACACACCGCGCTTCCCACAATTCGTAAGGTCTGTGGGCTGGCATAGCGATAGCTATTCCGAAGAAAAATAATAACACCAGCAGCGAAATAACGTCTCTTCAAGCTTTACCTCATGGCATCATTAGTCCTACGACGCTCTGTCTTAAAGGCGTACCTCCATTTGCCGCAGCGTCCCATGGGACTCATTCGGCAGTGACCAGCCGAACTAGCAGTAACAGACAGCTAGTGGGAGTGGCTACATCCACCCTCCTCCCATCCCTCCTCGCCACCACCCCTACCCACTTCTCAGGTCAGGCCGTCTGGTATTGCGCGTACCATTGACCATTCCCAACAAATATTCATGAGGTGAAGGTCATGCATCAAAAGCGAGGCTATAGGGGGAAGCATGTGGGAGGGGCAGACAGTATAAAAAATGGTGACAGAGAAGGAGCAGATCGAAACACCATTGCTGTGTTCCTGTGTGCACATCAAATAGGGCACAGAATAATAAATACACGAAATTTTCATTTTATACTTTTCCAAAAGCAAACGAAACTCAACGGAGGAAGGAGTAGTTGATCCGAATTCGTCTGCTCGTGTGTGGGTGGATGTGCAAGTGTGTTGGGTGTGAGAAAAACTTTTGCATGTATAGACTATTATGGTCTACAGCAGAAACTGTTTTGAGTGACCATCCTTACAGCAGATCACCTGTCTTTACAGACCAACATTTAGGTGGCTGCAGCCCAGGTGACACTGTTTGCCCTTCAAGACCTCTCTTGAGAGAGCAGAAGATTTAAGGCCACTTTCTTCTAGCAAAAATGGTGATTGCCAAGAACAGGTTCTGCTGTATGTTCATTTATTTTTGTTGTAAAATTTAAGTTGGGTGCCTGTTCTCACGTGTGTATGTGCGAGTGTTTTGCTATAGAATGTCAATGTATTAAAGTTTTGACTTTCAATCTTGATTCCAAGAAAACAGGGGATCAGCTGTGATAGCTTAACCTTTTGACGACGGAACGCACTTATGTGTGCGCCAAGCAAAGCTCCGTTGCCGACGGGACGCACACATATGTGCGCTGGCCTTGTTTCCCATTGCCGACGAGGCACACACACATGTGCGCTGGATACCAGTTTAACAGGCAATACCGTCAGTATGGTCTAAGGGAAGCAACCTACTATAATATGTCAAGCACTCATTTCTGTACTTGTAGAGTGACTTTTCTTGTTTGTATGGGCTGAAAATAACGAATCAGAAGCTCTAATACAAAACGTCCCCATGTGCGAAAAAAATGGCGGATTTTGGTGTAAAAACTTTTATGTGCGAAGAAACTTTTCTGTTGTGCCTTTCTTTCTGGATTATTTACTGGTGACACACTAGAATATGTTTCTGAAATGCCAGGTGAGTTGTAATTTTCACACTGTGGCTAACTAATACACTCCCAGCACGCACAGTATCTTGGGCAAATATTGGACCATTGCTGGATAATGGCCGATATATTGGGCCAGTATGCGAGAGCTTAGCGCCATGCTGAAACCAACACGCGCGCCGGTATCGCGTGAGCCCGCGCGCGCACCGGTATAATCAATCTTGGTGCCAAGCTGGAACAATCACGCGAGCCGCCGGAGGCTGTACCGCGCCCGCGCGCTGCTTCGCCTTTAAATGTTGGCGCACGATAGGCGAGCCAGTCTGGCCCAATTCGCAACATTGACAGATGAAATTTTAAATCTAGCCGACATTTATCTTGAAAATAAATATACAACGGCAATCTTTTACCATAGTTTTGGCACGCCATGACTTTTTTTTTTGTTAAATAAATTTTTTATATAACATTTATTCGCCACATTCTATGTTTTGTCAGACGCTGCACTGCATGCCGGTATAGCACCTGCTGCGATTATTTCCGCCAAATTTGACTGCAGATCAAGGCTACAAATTCCATTGCCAGACCAAGTTCCAGCTTTCTTTATTCTGTATTTCTTTCGCTGACGCCACGTGCACTTGCTGATTAAGGTATACATACGTGTATAGTACGATTTTAAACTTCTCCTTGAGAAAAGATGGATTTTAAAGATGAGTCGTACTGGTCGAAGAGGAGAAAAATCAGGAATTCCCACTACAACTACAAGATCGTGCAGAGCTGGAGAACCTCAACACAGTCCTAGACAACGCGCGGCGACCAGGAACAACATGGTAATTATACATTTGAAATCTGAATATTGTTTGCATTTTCTTGTTTTGTGGTGTGCTGCTTGGGTTGATGAATTTGGTTATGTAGCTGGAGGTTTAAAAACTAATATTTTATTATAATTTACATGCAATTTTGTGTTTCGTTTTATGCTTTCTGCTCAGTCTATGCAGGGAAACTACAGAGAAAGGTAAATTTTGATTGTGATTCTTTTGGACAAATTTTATTTGTAAAAACCGTTTTATTTTTTTTCTGTGTGTGTTTGCAGATTCTGTACTTATCCCATGTTGGAGGCTTGGACTTTAAAGATTGTGTACGGAGGACAATGCACTTTTTGATGAGGACAAGTCAGTATCTGGATATTGTACAACCTCACTGGGAAAAGGGGAAAGAAGCCTTCAGCAGACTGTGTAACTTGCACAACGCAATCATTGGTAAATTATAATTAAGTAATGCTCTCTTTTATTCCTATTAAAACAAGATGGGATAAAGCATAACCCACAAAGTCCCTTCTATATGAGAGCTGTCCTCGCTTTTGTCTTTGATCTGATTCTGATGTTGAATTATCTCCTATTGAAAAAGTCTCACAGATCTGCCAATGCGGCAGTGAGTTCTATAATGCCTCAGTGCGCGAGCACGACTTGGCCCCGGTAGCTGGACTCACAATCCAGGGGAAAAAACGGATTTGTTCAATAGCATGTCCGTTGAAAGGTCCTGGTAAATCAAAGTGGCACAGTTGGAGTGCGCCTGAGTTGATCAGTGTTCAGGTCGTACTCCATAGGCAATAGATTTCCCTGTTCCCCCATAACCCGCCCATCAGGGCCGTCCATGATCACCTCGGTGCTGTGGACGTTAAACCCGAACTAACCAACCAACCACGACTTGTGACCCAGTTTCTCGGCTCGCCTGGAACAAACTAAGTGGCCAGACAAACGGCCGTGTGACGCGTATGTCTTGACATATGGTCACACGGCTGTTTCAGTTTGGCCACTTAGTTTGTTCCAGGCGAGCGGAGAAACTGGGTCACAAGTCGTGCTCGCACACTGAGGCAGCGAGTCTCTCAGCTGTCAGGCTAGCTGATGAGCGGGCTTCCTGCTAGGCGCAGTACATGACTTTCTTATTTACCGTTCAAGTGTGTGATGCAAAACTTTGTGAGATCTGTTTTTTTCTCTTTATGTCCACCTTATCCTGCTGGCTACTGGTTTGTCACAACTATAGTGTGTTTGGTGTCAGTGTGTTGGGCAGAATGCATGTCCGCTTTTAAACAAAGCTTTGCATCACATACTTGAACGGTAAATAAGAAAGTCATGAAAAACAAAAGGTAGTCATTTTCCCTACTGTACTGCGCCTGGAACAAACTAAGTGGCCACTTCTAGTGCTGGGCCAAACAGCCGTGGTCATTGATTTGTCAAACATCATTTGTCATGACGTAAGTTTTAGTTTTTACGTATTTTTATATTTTAGTTTTATGTGATATGAGTTTCACTTTCGCTTCATAGGCTTGAGAAAATTGTGACAAAACTAGAACTTCATAGTACAATTTCAGTCTTGCTATAATTTGTGTGAAAGCAGGTTGACTTTACATGATAAATTAAGTACACTGGTCACCTGCATCCACTTCTTAAAGCGCGTCAATGTGTGTGTGCGTGCATGCACGCGCGCTCCAAACATCTCCAAGAGGTGCTGGAATGCGCATGAGGATCTATTCCTCCTGGAGATGCGCGCATGTTTGTGTGAGAGAGAGGGCCACTCGTGCGAGAGAGAATGCCGTCATATTTTAGAGCCCATTCAGATGTTGGAGCCTGCACTGCAGGGAGTTAGCACTTTATAAATATAATTATTATTATATTTAGAGTATTATGTCAGTATCTACTTAGTGACGGAGTTGCCTCTTTTACGTCTCCGCCACTGTCTGACTTTCTCTAGAAGTAAAGTTTTTTTTAGTGTTTTAATGCCTTTCTGAAAAGAATTAATTTTTACTAAAGAAGTTGAAAGGATGAAAAGCTGGCTAACGAACTTATCCAATGTCTTTCTCCAAACTAGCTATAGGTTCAAGTAATTATAACAAAAATTACGGTCTCTAACCTGGGTCAACCGACTTCCTATAAACGGTTGTTTATGTCTTCAATGAATCATTCAATTACAATATGCTCGGAGATTACAATATGCTCGGAGGTTGTCTTAGCCGCCACCCACTTAAGAAAGTATTTCACTAAGACCAAGTTTCAAATTCAAGCTTGTGTGTACAGAAATATCAAAGATTCTCTTGTTTACATACATATGCACGCACATACATTCACACATACGGCGCTTCATGCCAAATGTACGTTCAGCAGCGAAGTTAGTGTAGCTAGAGATGACGTAATTTTTATCTTGTTGCTTCAATTGTTAGAGGTTTAGCCTGCCCGCCTTGACATCATGGACATGCTATTAAATTCGCCCCACTGCGACCTTTCCTAAAAGCTCCTTTCTATAAATAGAAGGGACTTAGAAGACTTAAAAGAAAAAGTCCAAAATGGGATCAAACCATTCAAGTGACTGCATGGATATTGCAAAACTGGCCGAAGTGAGTCTTTGCTTTGGGTCATCTGTCAGATGGTTTTTAGCCATTGCCCGTCATGAAACATGCATCAATTGGTATTTCTCTGAGACTAAGCAAGCCACAGTCTTCTGTAAATGTTCAGACTTGGCCCAAGGGTACTTTCTAAGACCACAGTATAAACACCAATTTCAGTGACCTCTCTTAAAGGTCAACTCTACGGGATTCAGTAATCAGACATGCATTTTATTTTCAGATGGTGTGAGAAGGTGCCATGGCAGTGCAACAGACATAGACCACGTTTTAGCTAAATGGCTTACTCGGTTACTGGATCAATTGATCGCGATGGGAATAAGCAGAGGAGGGAGGCGGCAAAGCGAGCACACACACACTGACAGTGATTAGTACAGTTTTAGTTTCTCTGCAAGCTGCTTAACCCTCTGGCTATCAGTACTGCCTGGTATTGTGATGATTCCTGCAGGAATGATTGTGACTTATAGTGCAATACAGACAGCCAAAGGGTTGATCATACCTGTTGTCATCAGATTTATCATATTAAGTAGAAACTAGAATGTAGTGCATGTTTTGTGATTTTGTGAAAACTACAATTTCTTTTGTTATGAAAGGTTATAAAATAAATGTTGTGTAATGGTTATATATAGTATAGATCTGTCATTTCTGTCTATCATCTTAGAATTTTTAATTAACTTTTTTCCGGTCATAGCAACATCAACTTCAAGCATTGGACATTAATTTCAACTAAACTGTCCATGTCAGAAGAAAATTAAACTAATTTTGATTGCAATATTAAGTTTCATTCTGATTCAAATATTCAGTTTGCTACACTGTTAAGTCCGTCGGGCCAAGATGCTTGTAAACATATTATTGTTTATTTTTACAAGTATAGTCTGCCTGATCACTTAAGCTTGCCTCATGTTTTTTTGTTGTTGCACATAACATTTTAATAAGACATGCATATGTTTTGTAACCATCTGTTCATTTTAATAAGACATGCACATGTTTTGTAACCATCTGTTGCAGAAGTGTTTATGTTTGAAAAGTGATGGCAGCTACTGGCTAGTTTAGGGCTTTCAAGCAACGTAGAGCAAACCTGCTTTTAGTTGCAAGTTATAAAAATGCTAACTGGCTGCAGGCATGAACTTTTACCCCCCCCCCCCCCCCCCCCCCCCATTACATTTAAGGTTTTATTTGATACTATTTTTAACCCATTACATCCAGAGGCTGATTTTGTCAGATTATTGTCCTATGAAGGCTACATTACAAATTTTGCGACAGATTAACCATTTTAGTTTATGGGTAGTGCCAGCAGAATAGCTTGGTGTCTCAGGTGCCAAGCTATTCTGGCACCACCCTTGAATTATCATAGTCAAATTAATTTCAAGCAGATGTGTATCAGGATGAAAAGGGTTAATAAGTCATATGAGATTCTCTTCTTTTTTTTTTTTTCATAACCAATGTTGTTTGTGCCAAATCCTGTATGTTTAGGAGGAAATTTAGTCTCCAATCGAATTATGTCAGTATATTCTGTTAATCTGTATGAAAATTATTCATGGGCGCAGGTAAAAAAATGTGCTGTGTACAAAATCTGTTATGTTTACAGATCCTATTGCCAGTACCTGAACATCTGTGTGTATGTACATTCAGAGATGGTTTTTGTATGTCATGTAACAGAACAATTGTTTTGTTAATTCAATAATTGTGGTCTTTTTTTTTTTTTTTTTTTTTTTTTACATTTTGTGTATTGTTACAGACAGGTTTCTGTTGTTTTTTTTTTTTTTTTTTTTTTTTTTGGGGGGGGGGAGGGTTAATTAATTCATTGAATCCTGCCTGAGGGTGATTTTTTTAAACTTCAGATTGCCCTGTGAAAGGTATGTTATGGGTAAGGATTATAGTTCAACCATTTTAGTTCAAGGGTGGTGCCAGAGCTGTGCACCAAGCTGTTCTGGCACTACTCTTGAGCTATCATGGTCAAATTATTTCAGGCAGTAATGTATCAGGATGGAAATGTTTAAATGAGATAATCATTGTCCTTAATTATTCGGTATAGTTAGTGTTTTCTTTTTATAAAACTCAAAATCGGATTAAACTTGTGCATCACTGTGAATCTGAGTTCAGGTCTTTCTTTTTAAGTTGTGTTTTGAGGTAGGTGTTACATATTTTGATGAACGTTTGATTTGATCTTGCCATGCAAAGGGAAAATGGCAATTGTCCAGGCCTAGTGTTGGCTCAGAATGAAGCTAACTATCAGATTTATATATGTTTGCTTGATGGTCTTTTTCCTCAGAAAAAAAGCTGGATTAAATTACCAATATCCAATCCTGGGACAATACTATTCATGTTGGAAAAAGGTTGGCAGAATATTTGCTACATGTTGGCACCAGAATGGATTATGCATGGCACTATATTGGCAGCCAATATTCACCATCCTGGCCCTAGGATGGATCCAGCTTGGCACTATATTGGCAGCCAATATTCACCATACTGGTTCTAGGATGGATCCAGCTTGGCACTATATTGGTAGCCAACATTTACCCGATATTGGGCCAACAATGGATCCAGCTTGGCAGCCAACATTTATCCGATATTGGGCCAACAACGGGCAAATTTGCGCTTCCAATATTGGACCAATATTGCCACCCATATATCGGCCCAATATCTGAGCCAACATTGGGCCAATATTGGACCTATATTGGTGTGCTGGCTGGGCTAACAGCATGTTTTCAGAACCCAGTGCAAATCTGTTTTTGATTTTTGGCTTCTTACCCCATCTTCTTTATACACATGTAAAATCGTAACAATACAAAATATTTTCTTCAGCATAGTGTCTATGAGTTCACCTTGAATTGCTTTTTCGACTGATACTAAATATGTTGGGTATGATATGATTTTTACAACAGACAAGGCCAATGAAATGTATCAAAATTACAACGGTAGCAGGGAAGTGAGCCAAAGTAAGGCATACGCTCAGGGGGAAAAACCTAGCTGGCAGACTACAGTGGCAAAAGGTTAAGGATATTGTCTGATCAGCTTAACACATAAAAGTGCCATGGCACTACCCGTCAATGTCATAGTTGATCTCTTTAGATGATTGAGTAGTGCTGCCACACTCACACACACACACACATCCAAGCACACACACACACACACACACAGAGTGATGAATGTCATAAAGTTTATTCTGCTGCAGTGTTCTGACTTCCACAATTTTTACCCTTTAGCTGCTGTTCTTACTCGGCTCCACATCGGGCACACGTATGTTACGCACACTTACTTACTAAAACAGGATGAGCGTCCATGGTGTTATGCCTGAGACGAGCAGTTTTCTGTTCGACACTTTTTGCCATCTTGTGCCGATCTAATTGACACGAGATATAAACACTTCACAGCAGACTCCTTGAAGGTTTTGTTCTGGGATTTTCCCCGGACAAAATATTCAGTTTTTTGAGAGAATGCAATATTTTTAACAAGATCTGAGCATTCATAGATTATTTTGACCTTTTTGAGAGTCTGTAGACGTTTCTTTTAAAGACTTCTGCAACATTTTAGCATGATGTATTCTTAAGGTATATTTACATCTTGTCTTAAGACCTTTCTTTTAGTCTGGCTGGCCAGATTTTTATCCATCCCACCATGAGATGGTCATAGTCACCTGCTCAGCGTTAAATCCCAATCACTAACTGTCATCAGCGATTTTGTTGAAATGATGCCTGTGAAAAACACTTCTGAAATTACAAGCAACTGCGAAATGGTTAAGAGAGGACAAACACTATTAACCCACTAGGCTTAAATATCTACCTGACGCACACCCACACATGCTTGAATTCACCAAACTGGAAACATTGAGGAGGGAGGGGAAGGGGGGGGGGGGGGAAGCATGGGACAACACTAAGTAGGTCCACGACCGATAATTGAATTCCAGCTGTGTTGTTTTTTGCTGGCTAAATTCGCAAAATATAACCAATTTGACCCCTCCAATAATGCTAATGTGCTGTCAAATCTAAAAAATAGTATGCACTCAGTATGTTACAAGTTCCTTGTAAGTTTTGACAAAGCACTTGTATATCTCTCATCACTCAGGCGTGTAGAAAAAAATCCTAAAACCACAATCTTCTGACTGCTCAATCTGCTGTCAAGTTTCTTTGAACACAATTCAATCAAGCTTCAATGCAAATGACTGTAATTAGTTCGCAGTGGACTGAGTTTTATGTGTGGTCAGATATTTGATGATGCTCAAAATAACACAATTCTAAGGTCTCGACGTTCAGCACTTTCACTCGCCATGCATGTTGCTGTCGCGCGTCCAGCCCCGGATAGCCTCATTTTTGCGCATGCGACCTTTTGACCCCAAGCTCATTAAGAATAGTCGATGTCCAGCAAAAGGCGGCGGGTTTAGTTACCTTGGCATTTGGTCACTATCACAGATTCAGACAAAGCTGTAATGATTTCCTCGGCGGGAGGCCCAAGATGATGAGAATGAATGATGCAGTGTAGAGGCGCATATTCTATTGAACAGCCTGCGGGGTCTCATGATGGTCTGTGCCTCTGACAGACAGGATTTATTCTCCCTTTGCTCAGTGTAGCACATTCCTCCTCCCTGGATGAACTTGAATGTACATCTTTACACAGACGCTCGCACAATCAAAACCATAAGGTACAAATTTCATCGATGATTGAAAGCGTGTAAAGATCTGTTTAAAATCGCACACTATATGATGCAATCGCATGTTTATCGGCCGACCATACACACTTGAGCAAAACAAGTCAGTCGGAAGTTTTATGTTAGTTCCTGTGTGTTTCGAGGAAGTTTTGCTTTGAATTGCCAGTACTTCTCATCGTCGGCGGACCAAACCGTGGAGATAATCATTTTGTGCAGCATTATGCAGCATGTATCGTAATTACGGAACTAATTACAGATGGAGGTAGGCTTTTGCAGCTCTCTTGCATGCATCAGGGCTTGTAATTTTCTGCGGTTCTGCAAATTTCCGCTATTAAAAAAAAAATTCCGCCAAGAACAGTATGGTTTTCCGCAGAACAAAAAAGTTTGACAATGATTTTGCTCATCAAGAATGCACATTAAAAATGCTACAATTACAATTTGTATGTGGGGGAGGAAGCGGGGTCATTCCCCAGCACCCTCTACCAGCGCCTAGCTGGCATCTTCTTTTTTAACTCCAGACCATTACAATCCCTGATCCATTGTAGATTTTTAAATTTTTTTTTTCTTCAGCTGCATCTGTTGTAATTGATTTGTAACTGTGTGGTAAACACTGGACTTGCTTATCCTTTGCCTACACACACACACACACACACACACACACACACACACACACACACACACACACACACACACACACACACTGACACATGCATACACACACACACGCGCGCAGACCGACACTGACGCGGAAATATGTACCAAACTGGTTCCAAGATAGCGCAAGAGAGAGCACATTTCTAACAAGAAAATGCACAAAGGGCATAGATCCTCATGGTACCCGCAGGATGCAGAGGCCTCATGCCAGCCTACATCTGATGCTGGCCTCTTTTTGTGCTGACATTTCCTCATATTGGGAGCTCGGCCTGGGATTTTGAACATGGCTCACAGTGGCGCTATCTAATGTGAGGCTACTAACTGGCACAGATGCTGATAATGGATCCTAGTGCACTGCGCAGTTGGCATCACGGTCTACTTCTTTGGCAGACTGAGTAGGCTTGCTGTGTTTACGCAGCAGCTTTTCCATCCCGTTAGATCTCCCGCACCGGCTGCCGCTGCGAGATTCGAAAGGGACCTTGAGGCGCATCAAACTTGGCCCAAGGATACTTTGTGGCAAGACCTTTCTAAACATACCAATTTCAGTGACCTCTCACAAAGGTCAAGGTCACGGGGGCTCGGGGAATAGGTAAAAAATAGCTATATTTTGACATAATTTATTTTTTCTCAAATACTATTCACAATTTCAAACCCAAACTTGGTACAAAGACTCCTGGTGGGAAGACCTTTCTATGCATACTAATTTGGTTGATCCCATGGAAAGGTCAAGGGTCACAAGAGCTCAGGAAGTATGTAAAGAAAATAGCCATGTTCAGGAAATAGGTAAAAGATGGTGTTTTTTTTTTTCCCCCCTCAAATACTATTCACAACTTGAAACCCAAACTTGCTACAGAGATACAGAGATACCTGATAGTAAGACCTATCTATGCATACTAATTTGGATGACCCCTCGGAAAAGTCAAGGGTCACAAGAGTTCAGGAAATAGGTAAAAAATAGTCATATTTTAACAAAAGATGAGGGTCACAAGAGGTCGGCAAATGCGTGTAAAATGCCAATTTTTGATAGAATTTTGGTTATTGTTACGTGGTAGAATCGTAGTCGTAGTATAATAACCACACCTGACGCACACACGTAAGGTTCTTTTAAATAAACCTCATTCAGCTGCAATCCGTCACATGTGGCTTAAGGATGTAGACAATACTGAAGTAACAGTTCCAACAATATTTTAATTCAGCGATGCGATCTCCACAAAATGCAATTCCAAATGCACAAACACTGATACAAAGTCTCTTCTGCAAATGTCCACACTGCGACACAAAGTTTCTCATACAGCGTCTCTCACAAAGTACACCCTATACGGGCCACGTACCTATGATAAACTGCGTGTCTCTACAACTGACAAAACAAGACAATGTAGAAACGTGCTTCCCCAGCACCAATCTTTTATAGTGTAACCAATTTCCAGAATAATCCAAAAATCATACAACGCAACCAATCAAAATAATCTACGTAACTGAAACTCATAAATATTAATAAAGAAAAACTTTTCTAGAATCACTACAATAGGCTACAAAAATTCCACTGCTCATTTCAGCCCCAAATCCTTGGTAAAATGACATCTCACAAAAGTATTGCAGGCAGTTCACAACTTGGTCGGAAACTCCGAGAACCTTCACAATCCTTCACAACACACAAGAAAACGGCTGACCGCTTCACGTGCACAGTAAACAACTTGTGACTAAAAGAGTGGCCTCACACTTTAATACCGAGCCTCAAAAGGTTGCCGACGCTTTGATGTTACACACATGAGGTCACTAGACAGA
This sequence comes from Semisulcospira habei, assembly GCA_036245525.1. Taxonomy (NCBI): domain Eukaryota; kingdom Metazoa; phylum Mollusca; class Gastropoda; family Semisulcospiridae; genus Semisulcospira; species Semisulcospira habei. The sequence continues at coordinate 131,727,868 of BTPG01000003.1, read as the reverse complement.
GCGCGCGATTTTGCTCAAACGTTCTAGTCTATTCTCATTCTAACTACACAGTACAAAAATCGACCGCTTTTCTCCGTGCGACTTCACTAGAAACTTCCGGAACAAACCTAGCATAATAACAATGTGAATTCCGCTCTATGCGCAAATTTAAAAAAATCCCACCAAAAAGGTACGTGAATCGTAACGATGATAGCTCAAATAAATATCGGATTGTTTCCTACGATTAACACATGTATGCTCTCACAGGACAACACAACCACAATCGTAACAGTTATTATCAACAGTTTTGCAAACTTTTCCATCAAATTTGGCACAAAGGTATCTGATGATGATAACACCTTCCTATGTATACTAATTTAGTCCACTCATCACAAAGGTCAAGGGGGTTTGACAGATGTGTGAAAACTGATTAAATTTTGAGATAATATGGATTTTGCAGGTGCAGAAGCCATCCCTTTACTTATTGTCACAAAGGTCACACATGTAGATCGGCCATGCACATGAGCCATAAGGGCTTTGCCTTTCCTGTTTTGTGATTTCCTGGTCATGTGTAATAAATGGCTCAACTCGTGATCTTGTTAGCACTCGTTGATTTAATTTTTGCCATAGCCAACTTGCCGTAAACCGTTGGCTACAACAAAAATTGAATCCACTCATGTTTTATTTTCTTGAACATCTTGATCATATCAGTTAAGCTCTGTATGTACGTAATTGCTCATTTTCATCAGAGGAGCGTAATAAAAAATACTTAACAGTATGTTGCAATGGAATATCGCAAGAGGCGCGTTATTGCAGCATAGAATGTATGTGTGTGTGCAGACAGCCAATGCTGGGTTCAAAAGATGACAGGATAGGCAGTTCAAGTCCTCAGCAGGTGTTGACAGTTGTCTACAAAAACAGCAGCAACAATAACACTCACACAGGTAACACTTGCAATATTATGGACATGGCATGTCTAAACAGGTCTGTGATTCCCATGTGAAAGGTTCTATGAAACATAGAAGTAGAATATTTTTATACCATCTATTTTAGACAGACTTCCTAGCTGACACTTCTGCAGCTATTTGATTCATAGTTGCCGAGCGCTCTGCAGGAGTGTCAGTCACTTTATCTGTCTAGAAATGATAGTATATGAACACTTCACTTCTACGCATTTGCACAGACTTCCTAGCTGCCACTTCTGTAACTGATTCATAGTCACTGAGCACTCTGCGCTCAGTGACTATGAATCAAACAGTTACAGAAGTGGCAGCCACTTTATCTTTCTAGAAATAATAATATATAAACACTATACTCCTACACACTTGCACAACGTGTTGACAGTGCGGCATGCTGTCCACTGCAAGTCCTTACTCCATATTTTCTGGTCTTTACCCTCATTCACTGTTAGTCTGATCTACCATACAGTGACTCGCATCCTTGCTCCATATTTTCTGGTCTTTACCCGCATTCACTGTTAGTCTGATCTACCATACAGTGACTTGAATCCTTACTCCATATTTTCTGGTCTTTACCAGCATTCACTGTTAGTCTGATCTACCATACAGTGACTCGCATCCTTGCTCCATATTTTCTGGTCTTTACCCGCATTCACTGTTCTGTTAGTCTCTTCTACCATACAGTGACTTGAATCCTTACTCCATATTTTCTGGTCTTTACCCACATTCACTGTTAGTTTGACCTACCATACAGTGCCATACAGTGACTTGCATCTCTGCTCCATATTTTCTGGTCTTTACCCGCATTCACTGTTAGTCTCATCTACCATACAGTGACTTGCATCCTTGCTCCATATTTTCTGATCTTTACCCGATTTTTGGTCTTTACCCGGGGAAGGGGGGGGGGGGTGGGAAAAATATTTTTGTGCAGTGAAATAACTTTGTCAATGACTGCTCCTGTCTGACACTGTTGCAGAGAACGACAGCAGTGACAAAGCTACACCTGGACCTAGTGATTGCAGACAGAGAGTAAGAGTTGTTTCTGTCGTTTGTATCATTTTATTACACATTTGCCACACAATTTTTAACAGAGGGTAAGATGTTTTTCTAGCATTTTTATCACACGATGGACTGCTTGCACAGCACACAGAATAGTTTTTTGGCTCACATGCAAAGGAAAAGTGAGTCTGTATTCTGGGCCAGTGGTCGTTTGTACATCGTCCATCATCTGTCGTCTGTCTGTGGTAAACTTTAATGTTGACATTTTCAAGGAGACTATTTAAGCCACAGTCTGGAAACTTGGCCCAAAGATACTTTCTGGCAAGACCTTTCTAAACATACCAAATTTGAGTGACCTCTCTCAAAGGTCAAGGTCACAGGGGATCAGGAAATAGGTAAATAATATTTTGACAAAATTTATTTTTTCTCAAATACTGTTCAATACTTCAAACCCAAACTTGATACCTGGTGGTAAGACCGTTCTATGCATACTAATTGGTTGACCCCTTGGAAAGGTATGCATACTAATTGGTTGACCCCTTGGAAAGGTCAAGGGTCACAAGAGATCAGGAAATAGGTTAAAAAAAAGTCATTTTGACAAAAGGGGTACGGGGTGGAGCTGTCATCTCTCCCCATCCCCCCCCCCCCCTCACCCCCCTCGCAACACCCTCTGCATCTTGCTCCCGTTGATGGATCTACAACAACTTATTCCATTAATAAATGTTTGGGGGGGGGGGGGGGCATAGCACAACAACCACATACCTGTCAAGTCTCCCGATTTTGGCAGGAGACTCCCAACTTTGCAACCCATCTCCCGCTTTCTCCTGACCTCCTGATTTCTACCGCTTTCATGACTTTTCCTCCCGATTCTCCTGACGAGAAAATTTGCAAACTTTGGATGCATATCTCGTCAGCAGTTTTGTTTTCTTTCAGCCATTTCAGAATGAAGTGAGATCACCCATGTGCTCCGGTTATTTACAGTTATTTTTAGTTTTAATTGAGCAAAGAAATAGGCTGCTATTCCTCAAAAGACAGAGGCAAAATGCAGATGGATCTAGCGAAAGACAATGGCGAGTAAAGAAATCGTAGATAGTTACTACCAGATTTAACTAAGTAAAGCATGCAAATGGCTTTTCAATAAAATACATGGGGCGGAGTGCAGTACCCAACAGCAAATCTTACTACAGGCGTTTTTCTTTGTCTTTGGTCTTCTGAATGCAGGTAGCTGTAGGCAGACATATAAACTGCATGCATGTCCTTGCCAATCACAGGATTTGCGCTAGGACTTTTCAAAACCAGTCGCCCCATCTTCCACCCTTCCTGTTTCTTTTCCAGTTCAGAGCAAAACCAGTCCCCAGGAAATGATTTCCAGTAGACAAGGGACATAAGCGTTCACTGGCAGAATTCTAACCGGTCCAGCCAAAATAAAACCAGGCCCTGGGACCGGCAGCTTAATAATTTATGTTATTTTCTCTTCACAAACGGTAAAATATCGGTAATAACTGTTATCGCAAACCCTGCAATCAGTTTAGAAGGATTCAAATACCAGTATCATGAATGTAAGGAAAATCGTTTTTAGTCTCAATATTGACATTTTCTGGGAAGAGTATCAGTGTTACTGGAGATGTTTTCTTTTTCTGCATGTTCTAATTTTACTGTGTGCACATCAGATTCAGAAATTTGAAATAATTCAAATAAAATCACATTTTTCTAGATTTCAAGATTCAAGATAATTTTATTGTTGCTATCGATAGCAAAATTTGTCTTGCCACCTCAGGTGCTGCTCACATTCACTCACTCGCTCATTCCACAAATTACAAGAACAGAGCTACAAAATGGACAATGACTGACACAGGACGGGTGAAGCCCATTGCCAAGGCATATAATGGTCGGCGCCAGTGGCCTCATCCAAACCCGAACCTCTCTGACAAAAACAGATTGCTACAGCCCTATGTCTCCTGAACACACTATTTTATGTTCTTTTGTTAAATTCCTACTAGTCTAAAGCTAGTACATGAAAATACAAGTTAACAACAGAAACAAAATACCATCGATAGGGAAAGGATCTCCGATCTAGGCAACATAAAAAACAATGGTCAGAACTGCACCTGGGGGCCCGTCGCGATAGTACAGCGCCGGTGTTTAGAGGGCACCGCCCTGACAAAGTCCGTCAACACTATAACACATAAATGTCATTATGGCAACAGCCATGAGTCATGATGAAATAAAACCAGCACCCCCCTCCCCCCCCCCCCCCCCCACCCACACACACACACACACACACACACACACACCGAGTCGTGTTCACTGGCACGCCGCTTGTTGGGAAACATCTGTCAGCAGCTAAGGTCGGCCCGCCAGTCAGTTCTGTGCAACATAAACATAGCCGCCGCAGTGAAACACAGTAAAATCGTAATAAAGCTCGATGGTAAATGCTTCTCTGTATGCTTCTAAGCTTTTCTGTGGAGCCAGCCAGACTAAGGAACATCTGGCAATGCGTTAGTCTGTAAATTATGTAGGATGGAGCCGGGAATAGAACATATTTAGTTGTTCCACAGTTCATCTGCACGCTCTTCTTTGAAAAACATAGGCTGGCATGAAAATAAGTCCAAATTCCGACTATTACAAGATAAAGACGATATTCTACTCGATACACCACAACCACCAAATAAAGTTGTCGAAAAAGTACATCACTGTTCCCTCAGAACTTGATGGCACAATACTGCCTGGTAAATAACAAGAATAGGCGTCACTTAACTAGCACAATTGACGGATTTTGCCGGAGCAGCCGGCCAGGAGATGGTGCATGGCCGCCATTTTCAAACCCCGACCCCGATTTCACATAAAAAGGAATATTTAATGATGCTGTGTGAATTCATAGTAAAAATGCAACAAACGCGTATACAAAAGTAATAGTATAATATTTGCCCACTTTTTATGCTCATAGTTATTGTGATGTGTAAGAAAATGCCATGATGCCATGAAAAAAAAAGGCTGCAAAAACTCTTTAGATTTCCCGTTTTCAAAACAGGTATGCAACAAGTTTAGTTTAGCATATATGTCTGCCTGCTACCTGCATTCAGTATAGGATCTCCTTAAGATCAGAGACCAGGAAAAATGTCTGTGGTATGACTTGTATTTTGTTGAAAAGCCATTCGCAAGTTGTACTGAATAAAACCTGACAGTAATTTTCCACAGTTTCTTTACTTGCTGTTGTGTCTTGCTAGAAACATCCACATTTTGCCTCCTCATAGTCTTTTTGGCTCACGTGTGAAGCAAAAGTGTGGTTATGTTCTTGGCCAGTGGTCATCCATCCGGTGTTGTCCATCTGGCTTCATCCATCGTCTGTGGTGAACTTTAACCTTGGCATATTCTCTAAGACTATAAGCCACAGTCTTCAAGCTTGGCCCAAGGATACTTTGTGGCAAGACCTTTCTAAAGATATCAATTTGAGTGACCTTTCTCCTGTCTGCACTGCCTGTAGCTCTTGATATTGGATGTTTGTTGCTAAATGGTCTTAGCTTTATTTAGCCCCATGTGTTAGGTTTATTTAACGTATTTGACCGGCTGGTGACATACATTCAATGTTCTGTTTATTTTTTTTTTTCACAAGCAGTGCAGGCACGTCCTGAGAAAGCCTTGTTGCTGTCGGGACGTTAAGCAATGTACAATCAATCAATCAATCAAAGGTCAAAGTCACAGGGGATCAGGAAATGGGTAAAACATAGCCACATTTTTGCAAAACAGTTTTTTTCTCAAATACTATTCACAACTTTAAACCCAAACTTGGCACAAAGATACTTGATGGTAAGACATTTCTATGCATACTAATTTGGATGAACCTTCAGAATGTCAAGGGTCACAAGAGAGGAAATACGTAAAAAAATAGCCAAGTTTTAACACAGACTTTTTCTTTCTCAAATACCATTGGCAATCTCAAATCTAAACTGGTACATATATACTTAATGGTAAGACCTTTCTATACATACTAATTTGGATTACCCCTCGGAAAGGTCGAGGGTCACAAGGGATCAGGAAATAGGTCACAAAAATATTGATTTTTCTTTAATACTAATTACAACTTCAAACCCAAAATGTGGTTCAGAGATACCTGATGGTATGACCTGCTACTTCTGATGTCACCCTGGACAGGTCAAAGGTCACAAGAGGTCAGCAAACAATGTGAAAAATTTTCTAATTTTGGGTAGAATTTTAGTTTTTAATCAGCATTTTTGTAGGTACAGGCAGCCCCTAAAATACACAAATCCCTTGCAAATATGATATCAAGAAAAGAAGGTATTATTAAAGTTCAAGCAAAAATAAGAACAACCCAAAAATCAGCAAGTGTCTAGCTCAAATAGTTTCAGAGACTGCATTTTTTTCCGACCAAGTTTGGCAAAAAGGTAGCTGATGATAAGACCTTTCTATACATACTAATTTGATTCACTACTCGCGAAGGTCAAGTGTCACAGGAGGTTGACGAGAATGAATAGTGCATATATTTTGAGAAGACATGGATTTATATTCAGGACCTTTTGATTCGGTGCCCAAGCAAGAGTTGTGCACTTGATCCAATTCCTGCTTCATTACTGAGAGCATGTTTGGATGAATTACTGCCAGTATTAACCAGAATTGTGAACTTTTCCCTCGTGTCAGGTTGTGTTCTTTATCATTTCAAGCAAGCACATGTTATTCCTCTCCTCAAAAAGCCGTATTTTTTAGTTCCCAGGGTCACCCTGGTCAGCCCCACAGGGTGGGTTTTTCTCTCTCTATTCTGGGGCATGTGTTTCTGTCTTCCCTTTGTCCATTCACCTGTATTTGCCTTTTTAAAACTCTCCCTACTGTCTGCACTGCCTGTAGCTCTTGATATTGGATGTGTGTTGCTAAATGGTCTTAGCTTTATTTAAGCCCCATGTGTTAGGTTTATTTAACGTATTTGACCGGCTGGCGACATGCATTCAATGTTCTGTTTATTTTTTTTTTTTCACAAGCAGTGCAGGCACGTCCTGAGAAAGCCTTGTTGCTGTCGGGACATTAAGCAATGTACAATCAATCAATCAATCCTCAAAAAGCCAAGTCTTGACAAGGAGTACTTGAAAAATTATCGTCCAATTTCCAGTTTGCCTTTCCTTCCTAAACTTTTGCAAAAAGCTTTTCTTCAGCAGCTTCAAAAGATGGCTTGCTTGACATGTATCAGTCCAGTTGTCGGAGAGTGCTCATCATGCGCTAATCTCTCTGCACTAGATTGGATACTGTGCAGTCATACGTTATTTCTCTGTTGTGATTTTTGGCAGTGTTTGTGCTCAGTGAATTCTCCAAGATTGTGTAGTTTCAGGACTGTGGACATCATATTTTATAAGTTATTAATCTGTGAATTTTTCATTGTATTTTACTATTGACCAGCCATGGTCCATGTGATGTCAGTGGCGCTAGTTATGTAAAGTGTAAGTGGCTCGGACTGAGCCTCGGCTAGTGAGGTGTTTAACTTGAGTTGTGTCACGCTGGTAGAATAGTCCTTGTCGCCACAACTCGTCACACTTGAGTGGTTTTGAAAGATTGGCTAGATGTTCAAGTGTCCTGTACTGTGTAAGAGTGATTAACTCCACGCTAATCAGCAAACATGTCAACCCCAAGTATAAGCTGATTATGGCGGCACCACCATCATTCCACTATGCAAGTGACACACTCTACTGTGGCTATCTCAAGACTGTCTTTAGAAAAGATAATACGGACTAATGATCTAATTCAAGTGATTTCAAAACTGAGGGCTGGAAGATACCCCAGTGGAGGAGAGCCCTACACAAATTTTATGCTGAAGAGCCTATGGAGCCTGGTGTAACCCTCTTTTGGAGAGACAGAGATAAAGATCATGAGGCATTGAAAACCAGTGCTCCAATCAACCCGCCGAACCCCGATGAACAATGTGAAACTGTAATTCAGCTGTTAAATGGGACCTGTAAACTAATAGACCGACCCAATCAGACTTAGCCTCATGACCAATCAAAACGCTGTAGACCATGTGCTTATGACTGCCAAGCAGAAGGTACGGCATAACAATGGATGTTTATGCTTGTGGGGCATGGCAGAGTGTCGATGTTTCTGTTATTTTATCCAGTTTCGGCGGTATTGGAAAGCACTGTTGTTATGGGGAGTGTCGATCAGATTCCTGATACCCCAATCCATATTTAGGTGAAGAATCTTTCCGTTCCTGAAGCCTTTATCACAACCAGCAGACATGAAAGAATGCGAAAGAAAAGATAAGCTGTCAGCCACATGGTCAACTGAACCCTGAGAGAATCACAAGACATCACTACATATGATCAAAAGTAAAATTTCTACTTTTCCGTGTTTCACCATAGTAGTCACAGACTGACTCGATCGCTTGTACTTACATTTGGTCTGCTAACTTGGACCGAAGATCTGTCAGTTGTGTGTGATGCATTCATGCTAAATTGGATCATAAATTAGATCTGTCAGCTGTGTGTAAAACTTTTATGCATGTATGCTGACCCCGTATGGATGGGAGAGTGAGTGAGAGACTCCTGCCTCATTGATGTGAACAGACTATACTAGTATGAGCAGAAGTTTTCAGGTTGATAAAAGAGATGTTTTTAGACAGACTGCAGAAAAGTGTACTGATGATTGCCTGTGCGAGAATTTGTTTTAGAGACTCGGTAGCGGTATATGCCCACATGTAGGTACAGGATCACCCATAATTTCAGACTGTAAACACATACAAACTGATATTACCATGTGAAAGAGCGCATAAAAATGTGTGATCGTGGCAAAATTTCAAAGCTCTACCTTTTACATTTTATTTTACATTTTATTAAAAATCACCACTTTATTTAGTGAAAATGAGATGATTTGCGCATGCCATAAAATGATTAGTTTAGGGTCGAATAACTGCATAATCTCTTGACTGACAATATCACCACTTGCTGTACTGATTAAACCCAATATCTAGTTTGTACTGATTATTTTACAGCCCCAATAATGGCATACTTTAGAAGATATGCCATCCTAAAAATGGTTTTTAAAAAAAATCAAGGTTGAATATCGGTCTATACTATGCTAACAGAGTACACTCACACTCTTTCCGTGAAGCATGCGTTTTTGCGGGACCCCGACGAAAGGGGTGGAGCCAAATAAAAAATGGGTCAGTCTAGTAACAGTGTTCTATACCACCGGGACAGGCCTAGCCCAAGGTAACTGCTGCAAAACTTGGGTTGACGACGAGTTCGGCGGGACACTGAGGGACAGCATTGCCAAGATGGTCAGCACTCTAATTTTTCGGCCCCATCAGGCCAGTACTTTGCCCCCTCTTGCCGTTGATCCTGTCTCGGCTCAGTGCAGCTCAAGCTATGAAGTGTCGGACACTGCAGTGAACCCCAGACACTTGCCCACCACGTCCTCCAGCTCACCGGGTGTCTCCACCCAGCCAACCGTGGAGAAATCTCCACTGGCCTGCAATTCAACTCTCACTGACTGTCCAGTGGGCGAGGATAATCCCATTACTTCGCCTTGCGGAACCTCTCCCTCCAGTGGCGCTATTGACCCCCAGCCGGTCAATAAACTGGATCAACCTGATCAAGTCACGCAGAGTCCTAACAGTGCTGATCTCCTCACCCAGCTCTCTTCACTGTATCAGGGGCCTGTACTGGAGTGGGTGCTCATGATGCAAACCACCATTCGCACACTACAAGCAGAGCTACATCTGATGCAGAGAGAGCTGTCAGACAACCAGGCACAGTTCGATAGTCTCGCCCGTGACAGTGATGTCGAACTTAAAAACTCTTTCAGGGCAACAGACAGATTTTCTCTGAAGTGATCAACTGATCGCTAGAGCCAGTGACAAAACACAGCATGCCCATACCGATCACCTGAACCAGCTGACGTCCTGCAAAGATAGCCATGCCAGCAAGCTACACGACATGGAGCAGTAGCTTGAGGCACTGAGTGTGGCATCAGAGTCAAGTAAACCCAAGTCTGCTGTCTCTGCCTCTCCCATCACCACATCCAAACCATCCTCCCTGAAGTCGACACCCTCCCCCCCCCCCCCCCCCCTTTTCCCCAAATCTTTTGGTAATAGTACTGTTCAGTACACCCCCCACCCTGATGTCATCATTGAAAACATGTTTGCTGCCCTGTCAAATGGCGACGGGAAGCATCAGGCTCCTCGTGCTGGTACCGATCACGGTGCAACACTCAATGCTGCCGCCGACTTCTGTGAGATCAATACCTCAGAATCGCCAGTCAGCCTACTGGAAGTCTGCGAGCCCAGACCATCAGGCACGTTGTTAATACACTCATTGACGACTCTGTCCTGAGAAGGGTCGATGCCTGGAGGATACCAGATGTCTGTGGATGGCGCTGTTGTGCAGAACATGTCGGTGTCGTGGCTAAGTGTCAACGAGCTGGCGGAATGGCTGCGGAATCAGCACCCAGCATGACACTGCTGTTATTTTTTTGAACAAAGTGGCACAGACTTTTATTAAATGTACTCAGCAGTGACATCTGTACTCGAGCGTGACATGAATGGAAAGTGCTAGTCTTGTTCTTTTATTTGCTTAGAAGCTCGATATCAGGTTTATATCAGGATAATAATTTTTTACAAGATAACTTATGTCGGTATTAGCATAGTTGTCAGTATTAGTATAGTTGTCAGTATTAGTATAGTTGTCAGTATTAGTATAGTTCTTAATTCTGCGTGCAATGTGTGCCTGGGTGTATGTGTGTGCGTATGTCTGTCTTGTCCATTTTTACTTCCGGTGACATATTTATGCGCTCCCGTCCAAATTGGAATTGCCCCTTCGTTGGATAATTAACGGGTTTTTTTACTTGACACATCCGCAGAGTTGTGTTTTATGTCGGCTTCAACAGCTGCAGGCAGCAGGACCCTGTCACCAAGCTGGCGTGGATACAGCTTATCCTTCTGATGACCTCTGTTTTCCCTAATGCCTGCATTCAGGCCTCTGCCATCATGCCCCTGAGAGGTCAGAACCACCCCCTCGTTGCCCCCGCCTCCATCTCCAATTTTGTCCCTTAGGGAAACCTGTGAACAGATGAAAATTCTGTTCATGGACCACACCTCCATCTTCCTCACAGCCAACAGAGCCCCCTGAAAAAACTCTACCAGGATGACACCCACCCAAGTCCTGCTGGTACTATAAAGCTGGCACTGAACATTCGCTTTGCGGGTGTTCCACGTCAGCCCCACAGCGGATACGGGGTAAAGGAAATCCGCCACGCCAGCAGCCAGCCTCTTCACATCTACAACCAGAAACAAGAGTCCCACAGGCCATTCAGTGGATATGGGATGGAGGAAAGCCACCGCACCTCTTCACATCTATAACCAGAAACAAGAGTCCACAATCCATACCAAAAAGGTGATTGCCAAGCGTGTAAAATGCAAAGAAGTACCCAACGGAGACAGAAACGCGCTTAGAAAAGACGCTTACAACACAATTTATTAATATTTCGGGTAAATACCC